>JAJJWX010002045.1:1251508-2503016 GCA_023529315.1 Papaver bracteatum
GAACAACTCTATGAGTAACACAATTAGATTCATTTGTTTATCAATTGATCTAGAAGTATTAAGATGAACAAGTTTAAGACAAAAGTGTTCATATGGCTAACTTCGGTTAACTATTATTGAGCCAACTCAATATACAAGTTTAGGTACAGTTACCCATATCTAAATGAAGGTATATTTTATTTGTGTGTAACAAGCTAAAGACCATCTAACGGTGGAAAGATATTAGCTTGAATCTTGAATGAGGTTTTATCTAACAATAAATATTGATTGGTTTGTTCCAAAGTTATCTAACCTAGATTTAAAGATTATATAAGGGAGAACTCTAGCAACTAGGAAACCTAATCCCCACACATCCAGTATGATAATAGTTGCGACTAGAGTCCATTCTCCTTTAACCTAGGTTGTTCCTAAAACCATTATGGGTTAACGACTTAAAGACTTCATTGGGATTTTGAAGCTAGACCCAACTATTTTATCTGTAGTTACGTGTTCTGATCTTACCTTTTTCTATCGTATTGAGTATTATCTTCTCTAAGATTTGCTCGAGATTTATCTCAGATAGGTAAGATATAAAAGTAATCACAAAGCTCTTAGTTTCATTCTTTGTGATTCCACAATAACTTGTTATGCTACCATATAATTAAGTTATTATGAGGTGATTGATATTACTAGGTTGTTCTTAGGGAATATAAGACTGGTGTATCAATTGGTTCATGTTCACCTTGATTTATCAAAAGACGGACAAAAACTCATAGGTATTTCCGTGGGAGACAGATTTATCTATTCAATATACTTTTCTGTGTGAGACAGATTTGTTTATCAAGTCTTTGACTTTGGGTCGTAGCAACTCTTAGTTGTGGGTGAGATCAGCTAAGGGAATCAAGTGCGTAGAGTCCTGATGGGATTCAAAGGCATAAGGAATGCAACTATACCTTAATCAGTGTGAGATTGGTTAGGGCTCATTTACATTCCATTCTGAAGTTAACTTTTGGTAGGATAGAGTCTGCAACAGCTTAATACAGTGTGGTGTTCAAATCTGGACTAGGTCCCGGGGTTTTTCTGCATTTGTGGTTTCCTCGTTAACAAAACTTCTGGTGTTCGTGTTATTTCTTTTCCGCATTATATTTTCTATATAATCGAAGTATCACAGGTTATGCGTAGTTCAATCAATTGGTAAATCCAACCTTTGGTTGTTGATTGAAATTGATGGACACCTGAACATTAGTCTTTGGTACCGTTCAAGTTGTTTCTCATAATAACCAGGCTCGCGGATTTATATCTGTTGGTTTGCTTATTACATTGAGAAACAAAGATATAACTCTTGGATATATTTTCCTTGATTGAGTCTGAGTGTCTAATTGATTCTCTTGGAATTATATTGGAGTTAGTCCATACAAAATGCCTAAACTAAATAGTGGGTGTGGTTGTTAGACCCCCGCTTTTTCAACAGTATTCATTAAACCAATTATAAACATATCAAATAAATACTCTTTGGTAATATAGGCAAGCCCGATCATGTATATAGACTACGGCCGACAGCCACTACTAACAAGCATTTACTAAGATCCCGAGAGACCTGACAAGCAAAATACCACCGTACCTCTAATATTTAAGGGTGTTAACGGCAATTATCAGAACAAATATTGTTGATTCTGTATCCTATCCGATAAGAATATCCAGATATCCGCATCCGATTATTATCCGGCGGATTTTAAAATTTGACATCCATATTCATTTTATTAAGGTTAATGGGATATCCGGTAGTATCCGGTAATTATATGAAATACCACATTTTACATAAAAAAATACACCTAATTTTCTTGATTTTATTTATGCATTTCTTATTTCCGTGATTTTATAATCATATCACCAATTTATTGTGATGAATATGTCATTCCTTCATTTAATTTCAATCAAAATCATTAACACGTGTCAAAAATAAAATATATCTTAACTTATAATAATAGTTTTTTATATATTTATAGGATATCTGATAATTATCTTATAGGATATTGACAAATTTGTATCTGTTTTCGATTAAAAAAAAACTATCTGATGTGATATCCATATCTGGTATCCGAAATTTCGGATAATATCCTAATTTCTGGTACAAACATGGATGAATATCGGATATTCGGTTATTTGTTGACATCTCATAGTATTAGAAGACGAAAACAACATAGGTCTGGTTTTGGTGCATTCCAGACACACCACAATAACTTAAAATAAGCAAATATCATGCAAAATATGTTGCCCTTGATGAGAAAATATAATACAGTAAGATATTGTTAAATTAATGCTCGGTTGAACCCCACAAGTTTTGTTATCTCAAGCTTGTTATCAATGTAAGGTGATCAAAACTATTTCTTGATTTCCGGTCGACTACTAAGTCAAGTCTCGGACTAGGTTAAAATTTGGTAATTGAGTATCAAGCATCACCCTCGAAGACTGAAGATCGACAAAGACATTTGGAAAACTTCTTTTATCAGGTATGTGAAGTCTGAACCATTATAATTTACTCATTATCTTACCATTCTATTTGTTGAGACTATGTCGTATGACTTCTAACCTAGTCATTGACTTCTAACTGTAGTGAATTTAATTTTTTGGTGTTGGTATAAAAGGCTTAAGGTTGGCGCACCCTGTTCACGAACTGTGTCCATCTGAGTTCATAAACTAAGTATGGTTGGCGAACCCAGTTCGCGAATAATGTACATCTGAGTTCCTATCCGAGTAGGGATGGTGAACCCGGTTCACGAACCGTATGTCCCTGACTCGTGAACTTTAGCCTTACGCTTCACGAATCGTTTCACCGACTGTCCCAGTAGAATTTAGGAGATGCTCAAATACTTATTTTTTAAACATGATTAGCACTACTGTGACTCTCTTAAACACTTATAAGACAACTTTATTCACAAAATCACTTTGTGTTTGTGGAGTTTTTTTTGTCTTGAGAGTTATTGAACGCGATTATTGCTTGAAGCATTCACGACCTTTTTGGTCCATATGTGAACTTATGGTGCACTATTCTTATTGACTTATACGTGCATCTTATCCTTTTTCAAGAATTCTTTTCAAATGCTTTTGGTAGCCATTCTTGGTGTAAATCCTTACGAAAAATATTGATTCTTCATTCTAAGAGAAAATCAAATCTTGTATGGTATTTACAAGTTTGTATCATAAATAAGATGATCGCAATACTTGATCCTTGTTAATACATGAAAAATAATTACCCTTCGGTAGGGCCAGAGATTCCCTAAGAATAGGTTAATCCCAAGGGTAAAATGGGAACTAAAGCCCAAATCCCCATGGGTATGTCCATGAAATATGAAAGGATAAGGGAAGAATTAATAGGACGTTGAGGTCATACAAGGGGGAATGTTAATAAGGGTAAATAAGGGTTTTAAGGACATGTGGCATGATATCGTAGAAAGAGAAAACTTTGGGAAAACCTATAAAAGGACGAAGGTAGTACAATGGAAAGGATACTCTCTCTCTTACCATTATAGGAAAATGTGTAGTGATTGTTGTGACTTGGACGTGCAGACCTAGTATTAAATTACCCTTTCAATAATCCTCATGATTATTCTTGTGTGCTGCTTGACTTCCTTGAGATATTGTTTTTTAATTAATACACCATCTCATGATGATTTTTCCTCAAAAGTTAAGCTCTTAGCTCTTATGTTCTTAATAAAAATATATTGGGATAAGTAAACTTTTGATGATGATGGATACAAATTTACATATGAATTTGTTAATGTCCATGTAAATCCTTTACTTGTAAAGGTAGTCGTGTTGTTCTTTCGGGAATGATATCAAATGAAGGAGAGTTCTTTTGAACTTTTGCTTACACGTCATATCTTTGTGGGAAGAGCGAATTTGAAATTGTAGGATATGCTCGTACTTATATATCTCTTTGATGAAACGCCGAGTTTCTTGGTGAAATCATATATAATAAAAGCTTGTATGTGTTCATTAGTCTGAATACTCTTTTGTTTAATTCATTGTGATCCCTTTTTTTTCACTTTGCCAATTTTGTTGACAAAAAAAGGGGGAAATTATTAAGTAGCTAGTATCTTACTAAAATATGGATTTTTGGAGCATTATATAAGGGGGCGGGATTATGATATATAGTGTTAGAGCATTGCTCGATCGAACTCACATGCGTTGCTATCTCAAACATGTTTTTCAATGTTAATGATCAAAACTATAAGTCTTGATTTCTAGTCTACTATAGCTAAGGTCTCGGACTAGGATAGAAAGTGTAGTTGAGCTCAAGAACTCCATGGAAATCATCATACAAGACGAATGACTACTCAAGGAACTGGTGGATCTTCATCGACTAAAAGGTATGTGGAGACTTGAACTTATCTATCACTCAAAAGTCTATATACTTTATCCCCTATCTTGAGACAAAAGTCGTTTTACTATATAGGCTAAGATTATACACATTTGGTATTTCGAGCTGAGTATACCTCGCCTATCTATTTATCAAAATATGTGTTGGTAAAGCTTTCGCTTTATCCAAGTTCATCTTTACCTAGTGACGAAAGTCATGTTAAGTTTCAATCACCTTGAAATTGCTCTGACGAAAAATGATTTGTGAATAACAACTATATAACGTCCTCTGAGAATGTTTCAATGATTGAAATGAGAGTTTAGACAATATAACCAATGGAGGATATATGTGTAGTTGCAGGAAATCCCACACTACACCCTTGTTATGATTTTGCTATATTCAACTCACAATTGAAGATTAAAAACGACACTTTATTATTTTGTTCTCAGAAATGTTTACAGAAATGGAAGAATTCAAGATTACAACTATTCTCTTGAAGTTTCTCTCTCCTCAAGACTTTCTTAACTCTCAAAAATACATCATCCTTTTCTGGACATATTGGGTCTCTATTTATAGGGTAGTTACATAATGGATGACAGCTAAGTTTTCCTCTTATCTCGGATTTGTTATGCGATTGTACCGCGATAGTTACAATATTCATTCTCGCAAGCTTTGTATCCATCACGGGACAAACATGCTCTTCTCATGTTTTCTTCAATCGTCAGCTATTACGTCACTCTTTTGACTGCTTTTGTAACATTCGCCAAGTGTTGTTAAAAGCTTGCGGTAATGCTCGCTGGGAAGCGTTGTTAATCTCGCAGAGAAGTATTGTAGCGATATTCTAGTCCTACATCTTGCCTCTTCTCATGTTTTCTTCGCAAAGTGGAGAGGATATGAGAATCTTCAATTCTTCAAAGTGCTCACAGCCTCTTTTCTTTCCATATTTTCTTCTTGACATTGCTCCTTTAATTTAGCTTAGCCGCTTACACGTGTTGTAAATTCATATTTTTACTGACACGTCTCTACTCAACAGGTTATTCCTTTTTGCCTATAAAAGGTAGAGTTAGACTTCAAAACTAATTTTCTTCTTCTATTTCTCTATCTTCTTCATCTATTTATTTTAGCTTCCGTCTGCAACTTTTCTTCTTCTTCATATTCTCCTGCTACTGTTCTAATGGAGTCATCAAGGTATTTTTTGACTATAATCTTTATTTGATTCAATTTTTACTCATATGCTTCGATCTTCTCTATTTGATCCTTCATAACTCTCGTATTATGTCTTCTCTTCAGTGGAACTATCCCTAACACCCAATCTTCAGTTCAAAATCCTAATGATCGCAAAAGGCCAACTGATAAGAAGAAGAGAAGTTCTGCGAATGATAAGGTGGTAAGAAACACATCCTATTTCTTAATAACAATATTGTTGTCTATGTTTCTTATCTAAGTTATTATTCGCAGAATGTCGAGAACATAGCTAATCCTCCCAAAAGACCTTGTAAATTTAAAGTTCTTGAGGATGATTTCACCATCCCTACACTAACATCTGCGAGAGTTACTCCCACACCCTCGCGATTGGATCCTATTTCCTTCATTTGCGAGAATACCGCTGCCAACACCTCTATTTATTTTGATTCTTTGACAAATCAGGCTCCTGAAATTGCCGTGACTGAAATTCCTTCTAGCCCTTTATTGCCTTCAACTGTTGTTTTTCCCAATACTCCACCTTCTGATAATACAACTATCGCAAATGACTCAAATCGTCAACTTGTCCTCGTTACTACTTCACCCTCTGCATCTCTTCCTCCATCAAATGAAACTTTGGCAGGAGTTGATGTTGCTTTTAAAATTTTATCTAATATTTTAGACGATGCTAGAAAATATTCTACCGACTCTCTCCAATATGAAGTTTGCGAGACCTTACTCAAATATTTTAGCTCTGATAGTACTGCTTCACGAGCATCTTTAGAAAATGAAGTTGAAGCTCTAAGAAAAAGCCTTCAAGTCAAAATTTATGAATGTGATACTCTGAACCATATGCTTCGCAATTCTTCACTTAACTGAGAGAACCTTCGAAGAAAAAATGACAAGCTGAAAGGTACAATTTTCTTGCCTCTACTCTTTTGTCTTTCTATTTTGCTTTCATATCCTCTGTACTCAAGTCTCCTTCTTAAATTCTTGGTTCATATATTAGTTTCAAATCAGACTCGTTTCATGGAAAGAATTAAATTTGAATCTATTGCTGAAGAAGCTCGTGTTGAAAGATATTCTTGGATGGACCAGTATAATAGACTAGATAATCTCTACACATATTTGATCGATCAAATATATAATATTACTAATGAGAATAATCAACTATCGCAAAGTCAAAATTTATTAAGTAATGAGGTTACTCGTCTCTCATATTTGTTAATCAAGTCTAACTTGGCGATAGAATCTTTATCAGATGAAAATAGAATTTTATCCCAAGAGAAACATAGATTTTCAAGCTTGATGGCGATTTCTTCATAGCAATTGAGTAATCTACAAAGAATATGTGATAATCAAGAGCGATCTCTTCGCTCCCTTAAAGATGAACTCAAGGAAGTAATTGAATCATCTGCCGTTGAAAAGGATAAACTTATTAAGGGTAGATTAACTCTTAGTTTAAAGGCCAGTGAGCTTCAAGACTAGTACTCCCAATTAAAGAAATATCATTCTTTATTAGCAAAGGAAAATTCGTATCTACACTCCAAAGAAGAAAACATGAAATCTCGTCTGAAGGGTATGGTTGGCGATAAATTTGATGACGCTATGAATCAATGGGAGAACTGTTTCTTTACATTAATCCAAAACTTAACATCTCAAAAAGAAGGTAGTCAATTGACTGCCTCATTTGTTGATCTTTCTGTCAAATTTTACGTTATGTTTCTTGCGAGATCTTTGTCTGAATAATATTTAATCATTTTTGTTGCTCGCAGAATCTGAAAGAAATCTTCATTCCACCATCGCTGAACTTACTGATAAATTGGATAAAGTTCGCAAAGAAAACAAGATTCTCACTTCTGATCTTGTAGAAGTTCACGATAAGGAAGAGAGAAGACTTGATTATCTCGAGTACTTCAAAAATATAGAAATTAGAAATCGTGACAGAGGTTTCCTTCGCAAGGTTCACCTTAGTGCTGAAGTTATTATGAATGATATTCTGATATCCCATTCTCTCCCTCATGTATCTGTTCCTCCTCTAAAAGTTGTTGATGATGAAATCCCTCTTCCCATGGACAAGGAGTTAGAATATGTATCCGTTGAAGAAAATGTTGAAGAAGATAAACCAGAAGAAGAAAAAAAAAAGTTCTCCCAGAGAAGGAAAAATTCGTAATGAGAAAAATGTTGGTGATGTTGATAATAACAGTAAAAATCCTGAATCTGGCGAGACCATCGCTGAAGCTTGAATTTTATTCTTACTTTCTTACGAGCAATGTAACTTTTGCAATTTTTAGAATTCAACCTTTAATTTTTGTTTACTTTGAATATTCTCAAGGAAGATAATGAGATCTTATTTATTCATTCCCCTACTTTCCCTTCATTAACTTTCTTGAGATGTTGAATTATTTCCTGTATCTGCTTGCAAAAGTAGGAATATATCGGCGATGTAATGAATTCTTGCGATATTCTGAAAAATTCCGAAGAAAGTTGCCTTCTCATATATTCTTCTGCGAGGAACAAGTATTTCCTGCATTCTGAAATAATTAACGTTTAATATTATTCTGTTGGTCTTATTTTTCCTTCCTAGTTAAAGGTCTTATTTTGCCAAACTTTTCTTTCCGCGACAAAATCGCAGGACGTCTTTACATTTGTATGTAAAAACCCATTGATTTTGCCTTATCCTTGTTTCTTCGAGTTTTCTGCGACAATATGATAGGTCTATATCCTCTTGTGAGAACAAAGTCCTATGACATTGCCATCTTGCGATGAAATCGCAGGACGTCTTTACATTTTCATGTAAAAACCCATTGATCTCATCTAAACATATCTCTTTTGGCTTGTTGCCTCTGTATAATTTACGTCACGCGACAATATGACAGGCCTAAATTTTCTTGTGATTATAAATCCCCATGACATTGCCGTCTTAAGACACTTATCAGCTCCCTAATGGAGGGTGCCGCCCTTATCTTCCCCCTGGATGCCCCTTCAAGGAGGGCACATCGGCCATACAAGACTACCTCCTCCCATCCAAATTTGCCAACAACCACTTGTTTTCGCAGTCTCTTGTCCTTTATGCCTATATGGCTTATAGTTACAAGACTGCACCCTAAGTGGGGTTTTCTTTGGGCCGAGTGCATCATAGCCAAGACTTGCCAAGGATGGCCAGGGTAGTTTCGTACGCCCCGGGCACCCTTGAATCAACCGTGTACCTCGGCGCCTTGGTCATACTCTGCACTCCTTAGAAGAGGTTCTTAGTCGTCCAACCAGGGTATAACCTTATATAGTTAGAAATCCAAGATCCCTCTCCTGGATAGGTTTTATTTAACCCCCAACATCTTCATAACTCAGGTTCCAGCAGCGGTATAACCTTATCCCTGAGTCATGTAAAGAGATACCCCCTTATATGACGCATTATTAGGTCTTACATTTGCCTCTTGCGAAATTTTATTCGCGAACTAGGGTGCATGCCATAAAGGTTCGTCCCATTCTATTGATCTCTGCGAAATTTTATTCGCCTTTCTTGCGATTATGCTCGCAGATCTTGTTTTGCTTTGTTATCAGAAGAATTTCTCAATTGTAGTAGAGAAAGAAAAATTTATTATTTATTTCATCATTCAATGTACCAGTATCTCTTATCTTGCAGAAGTTGTCATTGATAATACTTTTTCAGAAATAGTCTATTCCATGGTCTGTCAAGTCTTTGACCAGCATCTCTCCCTTCAGGGTCCATTAGTTTGTATGCCCCAATTCCAACTATTTCTTTAATGATGTATGGTCCATCCCAATTTCTCGCCAACTTTCCACCATTCTCTCACTGATAACTTGGTGTTTCTCGCAGCACTAAATCACCAGGTTGAAACTCACGTTTCTTAACGCGTTTGTTGTACTCGCGAGCTAATCTTCGCTGGTAATTTTCCATATGTTGTAAAAAAAATTCTCTTTTTTCTTCTAATTCGTCTAATTTATTTAAAATCATTCCAACACTTAGATTTCTTTCCCAAGCCTCTCTTTTTGTTGTAGGAATAGCTACTTCTGTTGGTAACACAGCTTCAACTCCATATGTCAAACAAAAAGGTGACATTCCAGTATCTTCTCGTCTAGTTGTATTGTAGGCCCATATTGCATTATGCACTTGCTCACACCATGCTCTGTGATACCATTCTAGATTCTTTTATAGGATGTCTGCGATTGTCTTATTAGTTGCTTCAGCTTGACCATTTGCTTGTGGGTATAAAGGAGTAGACTTTCCACATTTTATCTTAAATGCATTGAGGAGTAATTCTATATTCTGCCCTTCAAATTTCTTTCCATTATCAGACACCAACCTGTGCTGGAATCCCAAATCTACAAATTATATTCTCAAATATGAATGTAAAAATATCTTTATCGCGGATATGTTGTACTGCCTTTACTTCTCCCTATTTTGTGAAATAATCTGTTGCGACAATTAGATATCTTCTTTGTACGGAACCAGGCACAAATGGTCCCACAATATCAAACCCCCATTTCCCAAAAGGCCATACACTTGTTGAATATGATAATGGTGCTCCTGGTGCATGTATCTTCTTTCCATATCGCTGGCAATCTTCGCAACGCCTTGGGAGTTGTTTTGCATCTTCATGCATATATGGCCAGTAATAGCCTTGCATTTTTGTTCTATATGCCAAAGATCTTCCTCCACTATGATTACCAGCATCACCACTATGCAACATCTTCAATATTTTTTTTCCTTCTTCCCTCGTCAAACATCTTAGGGATGGTCCACTAAAATATCTGCGATATAATATTCCATTTCTTAATTCATAATTGGTTGCCCTACTTTTTAATTTATGTGCCTCCAATCGATTTCTTGGGATTTCTCCTCTTGCCAAGTATGCATGAAGATCTGCTCGCCAATCTGTAATGTTGCTCTTTAATTCTTCTTCGCCAATTTCTACCATCATCACATCTTCCTCTTCTTCTTCCTTGTTTATCGCTGGTAATAAAAGTGTTTGAATTTTTATGCACCTCGCAGCTGGATTTGTCATCATAATAGATATGAAAGCAAAAGCATCTGCGAGCCTATTATCTTTCCTTGATATGTGTCTCCATTTTATTTTTGGAATTCTCACAGATAATTCTTCGACTAACCTTTTATACTTTCTTAAAGATGGTTCGTTTGTTGTGTATTCTCCTTTTGTCTGCCGAATAACCAACTGTGAATCGCTGGTGATTCTAGCATTTTCCAACTTCATTTCTACCGCAAATTTTAAAGCATGGATCACGGCCTCATATTCTGTCTCATTATTAGTGGATGCAAATTCCAATCTAAATGAAAAAATTGTTTTCTCTCCTTCTGGTGAAATAAAAACAACTCCAATCCCATTTCCTTCTCCATTTGATGATCCATCCACCAATATCTCCCATCTGTCGGGTTCTGTTAATAGTTCTTTTGGATCTCCATGTTCCTCTTCTACATCCATCATCTCTTCCACAACTTCATCATCTTCTAAAGGAAATTCAGCTAAGAAGTCTGCGATAACTTGTGACTTTGGCGAGGATAAAACTTCATATTGGATATTAAAGTGTCCTACTTGTGCATTCCATCTCTCAACTCTGCCTGATCTTTTTGAATTTTTCATTAATGACTCAGTTGGCACTTTTGTTAACACTTTGACCTTATGTGCTTGAAAGTAGATGTGAAGCTTAAAAGTTGCATGCACCAATGCTAGAATTAATTTCTCAATCTTTGAATAATTTATCTCTGCAGAATTGAACGTTTTGTTGATGTAATAAATTGGTTTTTTTACCCCTGCATCTACTCGCAGCAACACATCACTTAGCGCATATGTGGTTGTTGCGAGATAAATCAATAGTTCTTATCCTGGTTCAGCTTTCTGTAAGATAGTTATGTACATTAAATGTTCTTTTATTCCTTGAAAAGCCTTTTCACATTCATCTGTCCACTTGAATTTTGTTCCCTTCTTAAGTATATCGAAAAAATGTTTGCACTTATCTGAAGATCGCGAGATGAATCTTCCTAGCGAGGCTAAGAGTCCATTCAATTTTTGCACATCTTTTATCGTCGCAGGCGTTGGCATATCGCGAATTGCTTGTACTTTTTCCGGATCAACTTGTATTCCTTCTTTTGATACAATATACCCCAAAAATTTCCCTGAAGTTACTCCAAAAGTACACTTATCGGGATTCACTTTAATATTAAATTGTCGCATCTGATCAAAAATATCCTTCAGATCTTGTACATGATTCCCAGCTTCTTTGCTTTTAATCAGCATATCATCTACACACTTCTAATGTTTTGTGGATCCACTTTGCAAACACCTTTTCCACCATTCTTTGATACGTTGCACCAACATTTCTTAAGCCAAATGGCATCTTTGTATAACAATATAATCCTCTTGGAGAAAAAAATGCGGTATGTTCTTGATCTTCTTCAGCGAGAGGAATTTGATTATATCCTTTATATCCATCCAACGATGATATTCTAGCATTTCCCGTTGATGATTCAACCATCTGTGGGATATATGGTAACAGAAAACTATCTTTAGGACAAGCTTTGTTTAAATCAGTGAAATCTATGCAAATTATTATCCCCTTGTTATTCTTTGGGACCGCCTCCATATTTGCAATCCACTATGGATATTTTGCTTGCCTTATAATTCCTGCGTCGAGCATCTTCTGTAATTCTTCTTCTATTTGAGAATGATATGTTGTTGTGATTTTCCTTATTCTTTGCTTAAATGGTCTTATGTTTTTGTTGATTTCTAATTTATGACATTCTATTAACGGATCTATCCCTGGCATCTCATCCATGCTCCACGCGAAGATATTTTTATATTCTCGCAAGAGATTTATAGTTCTTTCTTCCTCATCTGCCTCCATTCTAGTCCCAATTTTTAGTATTTTAGGCTCTTCTTCGCTCCCAATATTTACTTCCTTTGTTGGTTCTGCTGCAACATAACTGGCTTCAGGTTCTCCCATTGGTGTTGGTGTTTTCATAACTCTCGCGAGTTCATCTCCTTTTCGCGAGATTTCGCTGGGTATTCCTTTTCCTTCTTTTGACCTTATCACGTAAACTTTAAATTCTTCTTACTTCTTTGTTTCTCTCGCAAATTTACTATGAGCCTTTCGCAGCTTTGGACATTCTTCATAATTTCTTACTTCTATTTGGTAACACAATTTCGCAAAATTTGTGTCTCCTCTAATTTCTCCAATTCCACTGGGTATAGGAAATTTGATGTATTGATGCAATGTTGATGCTACAACATTGATTGTGTGTATCCACGGTCTTCCTAATATCATGTTATACGGTGATTCCACGTCTACCACACATAATGTTATTTGTGTTTCAATCTCCCCTAGTGGAATTCGTACCACTATCTCGCATTTAGGTTTTGTTAAAGATTTTACAAAGCCATGAACATGATATGTTGAATGAGACATTTCTTCATCCTTATATCCCATTTTCTTAAAAGTATGATAAAATATTATATCTACCGAACTTCCTGCATCCACCAGAGTTCTATTCATAGACCATTCTTCTACAGATTTTATTGATTCCTCCTTTTTCATTGGTATAGTGGATACTGTGATTACCAATGAAGATGTATGACTTAGATTTTATTCTGGTATTTCTGCTACTGTAAATGTGATCTCCTTCTTTTCCCAATATTTCAATGGTGATATTTTTTCCACCGTCATAATTTTCCTTCCTTCAAAATCCCGTTTGTGTATCTTCCCTTAATATTCTCATGAAATCTATCAATCATTGTTCTTGTTACCATACCACACTCCAATTTTCTACAATCCTCTTTGATTCTAATCATCCTTCCTTCCAATATCTCACTAATTTGTTTTATGATTTTCTTAATCTTGAACAATTCTTATCTTCTTCTTCACCATTTTCTATGATTTTGCTAATTCAATCCCTGTTTCGGGCGCCAAAATGTAGTTGCAGGAAATCCCACACTACACCCTTGTTATGATTTTGCTATATTCAACTCACAATTGAAGATTAAAAACGACACTTTATTATTTTGTTCTTGAAATGTTTACAGAAATGGAAGAATTCAAGATTACAACTATTCTCTTGAAGTTTCTCTCTCCTCAAGACTTTCTTAACTTTCAAAAATACATCATCCTTTTCTGGACATATTGGGTCTCTATTTATAGGGTAGTTACATAATGGATGACAGCTAAGTTTTCCTCTTATCTCGGATTTGTTCTGCGATTGTACCGCGATAGTTACAATATTCATTCTCGCAAGCTTTGTATCCATCGCGGGACAAACATGCTCTTCTCATGTTTTCTTCAATCGTCAGCTATTACGACGCTCTTTTGACTGCTTTTGTAACATTCGCCAAGTGTTGTTAAAAGCTTGCGGTAATGCTCGCTGGGAAGCGTTGTTAATCTCGCAGAGAAGTATTGTAGCGATATTCTGGTCCTACAATAAGCATTGTTGTGGAAACACATATATGTATAAGTCCTTATTCCTTGAACCAAAGTTTGAGAAGTGCGTGAGCTGCAGTCCGCGAACTGGCGAAGTTCTTAAACCCGAGAATTTCTGTTGGAGTTTGTGAACTCCATCCGCGAACTTGAATAGGTTATGTCTAAAAACGATGTTTGTGAACTTATCTTTATAAACTAAGGAATGCTATTGCAAACCGTGGCTATATAGTTCATGAACCGATTCGAGTGAATCAAATAGTTTTTGCTTCAATTGTTTCTTATATAGTACATAAAGATCTAAGAAATTGAACAACTCTCTAACTAGTTCATTTGAGTCATTTGAACTAGTTATGGTGAAGAAGAATATGGTTGATATGAAAGTTATCATGTGGCTAACCATTTGGTTAAATATTGTTGAACCAACTAATGTACAAGTTTGGGTGCGGTTTTCACAAGCCTACAAACGTGCATTACATGTGTGTATAACAAGGTATGTTTTCGATCTAACAGTTGATAAATATTAGCTTGAATCTAATCAGGTTTTCATCTAACGGTGAATATTGAATGCTTTGTTACTAAGCTAACATTGATTGCAAACCCTGATTTGAAAGACTATATAAGGGAGAACTCTAGCAACTGGGAAACCTAATCCCCACACATTCTGTATGATACTAGTTGTGCTAAGCTAGAGTCGATTCTCCTTTAACCTTTGGTTTTTTCTTCTAAAATAGACTAATGACTTAAAGACTTCATCGGGACCGTGAAGCCAGACCGATACTACTTTTATCGTAGTTGTGTGATCTGATCTTGTTGATTCTATCGTACTAATACAATTGTAATAATTGGCTTGAGATTTCTATCTTCGATAGGCAAGATATAAAAGTAGTCACAAACATCTTTGTCTCATCGTTTGTGATTCCACAATATCTTTTTTCGCTGCGTCGATGAAGACTATTGTGATATGATTGATAATACTGAGATGTTATTCGGGAATATAAGTCTGGTTTTATCAATTGGTTCCTATTCACCTTGATTTATCAAAAGACGAAACAAAACTCGGAGGTATATTCGTGGGAGACGGATTTATCTATTATCGTAGAATTTTCTGTGTGATAGAGATTGGTTTATTAAAGTCTTCGACTTTGGGTCGTAGCAACTCTTAGTTGTGGGTGAGATCAGCTAAGGGAATCAAGTACGTAATATCCTGCTAGGATCATAGGCGTAGGAGCATAACCGTACCTTGGATCAATATGAGATTGATTGGGGTTCAACTACAGTCCAAACCGAAGTTAGCTTGGAGTAGGCTAGTGTCTGTAGCGGCTTAATACAATGTATATTTAATATGGACTAGGTCCCGGGGTTTTTCTGCATTTGCGGTTTCCTTGTTAACAAAATTCTGGTGTATGTGTTATTCCATTTTCCGCATTATATTATTTATCTTTATAATTGAAATAATACAGGTTGTGCATTGAAGATCAATCAATTAGAATATCCAACCTTTGGTTGTTGATTTACATTGATTGACACTTGGATATTGTCTTTGGTACCATCCAAGTTATTCCTTGTGTTTGATTAAAGACTCGCTGATTCTATTAGCTTGAGTAAATCAAAACAAGAGAGAGATAATAATTCCTTGAGCTATTTCTATCTAGATTGAGTCTGACTGTCTAGTTGATTCTCTAGAAAGAAACTCGGAGTTTGTCCATACATATTGCTAATTTGAAATATTGGGTGTGGTTGTTAGGCCCCCGCTTTTTCATATAGATTTTCCTATTGTGCAAAAGATGTAAGTTTGACTAAGGGGGAAAACATATCACCGTAGTATTGCTTCAAAGTTGTGGTACAATTGAACCAATAAGTAGAGTGATTATTTCATTATAAAAAATTTATTTTTGAATATTCTCATAAGTTGTTATCTCCAAGGATCTTCAACAACAAAAGTGTTGAATGAACACATGCAGAACCAAAAAAGAACCCGAACTACGAAGAATTCAAGACGTTTGTTGAATAACCAAGGAAATCAAGCATAGTGGGTTGTGACATGAAAAGTTTATTTATTTTGAATCCATATGTATTGAATAATTTTGTCACCACAATTGAAAAAAGGGGAGATTGTTAGAGCAATGCACGGTTGAACCCACAAGTTTTGGTCTCAAGCTTGTTGTCAATATTAGATGATCAAAACTATTTCTTGATTTATAGTCTACTAAGACAAGCCTCATACTAGGTTAGAATTTGGTAATTGAGTACCAGACATCACCCTCGAATACTGAAGATTGACGAATACATTTAGAGAACTTTTTTTATCAGATATGTAAAAACCGAACCATTATATTTTAATTACTATCTTACCATTATTTGTCGGCACTATGTCGTATGACTTCTAGTAGATTTAGAAAGAAGATGTTTTGTCTTGTTAAAAATCTCGAAATATAATTCAAGCATAGATGTTCAAAGGTCCTTAACAATATTAGTTCGGAATAATTTATTGTTCTTAATTTGTGGATCAATTGAAAATAGACCATATAACTGATTTTATCATTTGAGAATGTTTCAAACATCATAAAACAGAAATTTATGAACTTATGATATTCCTGCTTAGGGTAGGTTGGTAATTTTTTTGCAAACCATAGATATTTGATTTCAGAAATACATAAAAGGTTGGCGAACCAGTTCGCAAACCATAAATTAAGATGGGAACAGTTCACGAATCGTGGTGAACTGAATTTTTTGATGTTGGTATAAAAGGCTTAAGGTTGGCGAACCCAGTTCAGGATCTATGTGTTCATAAACCGAGTATGGTTGGAGAGCCTAGTCCGTGAACAGTGGACATTTTACTTCTCAGGACAAGTAGGGTTTGCGAACCCGGTTCACGAAGCGTAGCTCCCTGACTTATGAACTTTAGCCTTACGGTTCACCAACGGTCCCAATAGAATTTAGCAGATGCTCAAAGACTTATTTTTTAAATATGTTTAGCACTGCCATGACTCTCTTAAACACTATTAATACTTTATTGATCATTAAAACACTTATGTGTGTGCATCATGATTAAACTCTTGAGTGTTTAAATAAACATCAACTTGCTTTGAGTTCGAATAATTTAAACCCTATTAGAGTTTCATCTAAACAAAGAAAGTGTTTGCCTAATTCTCAAGTTATCTTAGTTTGAATCCTAAGCGACCCTAATTCTTGAAAAACTATAAATATAGATGTTCTTTCAACAGGGAAATTCAATCCATGACACTTTGTGTCTTAGTTGATAGATAGAGTCGTCCTTTATGAACCTAGGTTTCCTTTGAGAAACATAATTATGTTTACGACTAAAAGACTTCGCTTTAGGGATTCATAAGTCAGGTCCGACTATCTTTACCTTTATAGTTCATATATCATGATCTTGCTTTTCTATTATCGAGGTTCCCTTAATCTCTTTCAGGAAAGATAAACTTTGTGATTCCTCAAGATAGCTGAAAACTGTTCTTAAGTGATAAGTTGAAGATTGTTTGGGATTTTAATAAAGTGCCACCGTTTTTTTTTCCAGAATTTATTTAATGCCACACATTTGACCTTTTCCATCCCGTTTTTTCAAAAAACTGTTAACTTCCGTTAGTGCATAGGTGGCAGTTATTCAGCTTAGTAAAAGACATATATGCCCTTGAATCATCTCACTATACTGAGTTAAATCAAGTTATCATAGCGAGTCATTACCGAGTTAATTCGCGAGTCACTGCAACAACAGAACACAACCCCAACCATTATCACCGCAACAACAAAACACAACCCCAAATCAATACCACCTCAATCCATAGCCCGCACTTCGGCTGCAATAATTGTATCTTCTCAACTTCAAGCTCCATTCTTCTATTACTAAAATCATTTGATCCAGCACCACCCACGACTCAAAACAGCATACACCTGCAACTGTTCCCCAGCTACCAGCATTTCATTCTCATTGTAGTATCATTACAACCCATAACAACATCAATATACACTGCAATAACCAACACCATTCAAAAATATTTGTACCTGCCCTAGACATTCATCTAAACAGTTCAATACACCCTTTAATAGCATCATTTAGTTGCAACACCACCAACATCAGACTTGCATCTGAGCTTTAGTTCAAAGCACAACACCAACACAAGCTAACTGCAAGAGTTCCTGTACCTCCAATTCCATCTTAGACTCACAAAATAGTTCAATTTGTAAATCAATTTCAAACAAAATCAAAATAAGATAGCAAGCAGAAGCTCACAGTAAGAACATAGATGAACCAAATGGTATTACTACCGAAGAATTGAATCAAAAATGTTGAAATTTTTCATTCGATTCAACCACTGAACTAGATATATGCACCTTGCCATTAACATAAACCTCATTCATCTGTATCTTTCCCTTTTTCAATTAATATAACATATTTCCTCCACCTTCAATTTTAGATCAATTTCCACCTCTTAAGTAGCTTCTGCATCACCTACACCTCAAACTAGTGGAAACCCTAACTCAATCATATCACACAAACCCTAGTTTCAGAATCCCCATCTTCCTTGTTCGAATTATCAACTCAAACCCAGTTGAATTTCTACTTTAAATTCTTCTATTAAATCTACCATGAGTTTTTTCTTCGGGAACTGTAAATCTCAAACATGTATCGACAAACCCTTTCTCTCTCAATCTTCTTGATTCTAGAAACTTAATCCACCCTAGACTTCTTCTCGATCTACTCTTAGACACCAGCAACAATCCCTAACCTAACTCAGAAGCAAACATATTGAGTAATTCTTCATAAACTCTTGTTTTCTGCTTAAAATGGCTTCATCTTCTCAATTTCTCCCCTAAGTTTTTCACGAATTGATACCCTAACTCTGAAACAAAAAGCATAACTTTTTCTTTGTATCGAGAAGAAGACGATTAGAATAAGAAGGAAAAAGAGGTGGTGATTGTGGTGATTCAGACTAGGGGTGGGACTTGGGTTGGTTGGGCGTGTTAGAAGTCTTGGCCGAGGCAGACCCGATCTAGGAATTTTATGCCCAGATTGCCCATCGAACCCGTGGAACCCATTGAGGTGTTGCCCAAGTCTTCCCAAATTATGTTCCTCGGGTTCCCCGGGTTGGCCCAAGTTCCACTAGACATACAAGTTTGTTAATGTGATAATAATAAATTTAGTAATAATAAGATTTAATTGCTCCATTTATTTTAAATTTCCAAATAACTGACGATTATTTACAATAATATAAACTCTTTTCATATCGAATGATTAATGAGATAGATATACTTAATATTTTCATTAATAGATTTGAAGATAATATCTAAAATTTCTCTAAATATATGATTATACTAATTATAAAAAATGTCTTATATATAGTTCTTCGGGTTGGGCGGGTTGTTTGGGTTAGAAATATTTGTGCCCATGCTTGCCCAAATTTAACTCGGGTTCATAAAATTTAGGCCCAAGCTTGCCCAAAGTTTTGAAATATGTTGCCCATGTCCGCCCAACGTTCGGGTTGGGCATGGGTTGGGTGGGTTGACCCAACCCAAGTCCCACCCCTAATTCAGACGGGGATGAGATAATGGACTCATGGCTGCCGTTGTGAGTGAAGAAAAAAGAAGAAGCCGAATATGAAGGGTAAATGGGAGAATATGAACATTTGCTTGACTTGTTCAATGATTATAGACCTATTTGGTGGGCCTTGACGGAATATATAACGGTTGTGGCACTTTATAAATTCTGAAAATAACAGTGGAACTTTCTTGAACCGGAAATTGGAAGTGTGGCATTTTTTTTTAAATTCCCAAGATTGTTCTTGAGAGGTTGTAAAAGATCCAGGCTTCTCATCTAAGTAAGTGTAAGTGTTCCGGATTGTGAGATTTGCTAGCTTTGTCTATTGCAAACAGATTTCCAAGCCTTGATCTTTGATCTAAAGGGAAATCAAATAGGCTTATCTGTTAGAGGCATATGAGTATCAAAAGTCATCAATAAGGTCGAAGCAACTCTTAGGGTGTAAAGGACTCCATCTAAGGAAAGTAATTGCGTAGAACCTTGCGAGGTTTAAGAGATGTAAGGAGTGCGACTGTAACTGAATCGCTTGGAGGGTGGATTTAGTCTCAACTACATTCCAGTTCGAAGTCTGGTAGAAGGATAACGCTTGTAGGGGCTTAATACAGTTTGGTGTTCAAATCTGGACAAGGCCCCTTTTTTTTTCCAATTAGGTTGCGGTTTCCTTGTTAACAAAACCTTTGGTGTCTTGTGTTTTCTTTTTTCCGCATTATACTGTTTATCATTATAATAGGATTTACACAAGTAGTACATATTCAATCTTAGTAGATACATCCATATAATTGTATTCGATTACGAGACTTGTTTCTTGTAGAATTCGTATCTTGAAAGAATAACAGGTTTATTACATGGCAGAATTTCAATTGGATTATTTGGATACAACTAGATTGATCTTGGATGTTTATTTTTGAGATCGTCTAAGTACTCTTCTTAACAATCGGGTTCACGGACTCGTTAGTCTATATTACTGATTGATAAAAGATAGAGATATAAACTCTATATGCACCCGATTAGTACCCCTGCTATGCACCAGGAATTTTTTTCTTCTTCTTTTAACCATATTTTTGATTTGGTGTTCTCGGGGCTTCACCCTTCCCCGTGGCGATGCATTCTTGTATTAACTTGGGGAAAAAAGTCATAATATGGTCGGTAATGGTCTTCCGAATTGAATTTTGACTTCCATAAAATTTTAAACATTGTAAGTCAAGTTTTCCTTTTGAGTTTATAATCTTTAAACCAATTACGTTGCAAATGTCCTCACCAAAACTCCCGTTTCACAAAAGCCAAAAAAGACTTATTTCGGTCAACATGAAGCAAGGGTTTCCTTACCGTTCAACGTTAGAGCTTTATTTGTCTAGGCCTTTAAGTCTTTAGATATTGTCAAAAGTTGGTCTACTTGCAATTGTATTAAGTTTTGTCCATACAGGTTTCCGAACGAAAAAGTTGGTGATGTATTTGGTACCCTCGCGTTTTCAAATATGGTGGCACTACCAATATATCAGAAAGCTTGAGGTTGATTGTGGCTCCACCAGAATGGAAGCAACGTGACTTAAGTTTGGGCAACAAGAAATAAACTGCAACTCGCTATGCAGCTGGGGATCAGAAAAGCTTGAGGTCGGTTGTGACTCCACCTATGCTATTCAACTCTGCAGAGGTGAAGTTGCTCCTCCATGGTACCTCAAAGAACTTGTCCAGGACATTGCAGATATGAAGGAAAAATTTGAAGACTTTACCTTTTTCCATAGTACAGAGAATTTAACTTTGTTGTTGCTACCTTATCGAAGAAAGTCTCTGATAGACTTTTCAAGGGAGTGTGGTTTAATAGTCCACCAGTGGACATGATTAATAATCTAGTAGCTAATAGTAGCTAATATTTAGGATGTATCTTATCTGAAAATGATCACAGTTTAGTTTTTGTAGTTCTCAGTCGCATGGTCAAAAAAATAAATAAAACTACGGCCGACCACCACTGCTAACAAGCATTTACAAAGATCACGAGAGACTTGACAAGCAAAAACCATTATTTACCTTAGTATTAGGAAACCAAAAACATCAGAGGTCTGGTTTTGGTGCATCCCAGACACGCCAGAATAAAAATAAGCAGACATCATGCAAAAGCTATTGCCCTTGATGGAAAAATATAAAGATATGGCGCTACCATCATTATGGAGTAGATATGTCCTCACCATATATGAATGTAGACATACTAAACACACACATGCATCAAGTTAATGGGAATCAAATACACAACGTGTCAGAATGTGAGCAAGTATAAAGTCGGTGTCATAGATTTAAATTCTAAATCCAGCGTAGATATTAAGCACTTATTTTATACTAATTAATAATTAAAAAGCCACCATATTTGGAGATTAGCCTATAAAACAGAATCGATTCATTCCTTTGTAACTTCTCTTTCTCCTCTCGTGGCAACGAAAGCAAAGGGAAAGGAACAAATCTTTTTCATTGTGCGTCTTCGGTTCGGGTCGTGGTGGTGAATCTGCTTCTTCTTAGCCCACTTGTTCCTTCAATCAATAATTCATATTGCAGATTCATAAGCCACTCCTGGAATCGAATTCCAACCCTAATTTTCCCTATCTGGTAAAATCTCTCATCGATTAGGTCTAGGATTTTGATTAGGGTATGAGGAAATTATTGCTTTTTTTTTTTTAAAGTTCTAGGAGATTATGCACTGTTCCAATTGAGATCTGGTGTCAGAATTTATGTTTCTTAGTGTTGAATTATTTTATTGTCTTCTTAGTGTTGAGCTGGAGTTTATGGAATTTTAGCTTTGTTTGATTATAATTTAAGTTTTTTTTTTGTTGAAGCAGTTGCTTACCATGGCATCCAAGAGAATCTTGAAGGAACTTAAGGACCTGCAAAAGGATCCACCAACATCATGCAGTGCAGGTATGTGAATCATATAATTGATTTTCTGGGGTTTGGTCTTTTCCTCATGCATATTGGAGTATGAACTCCTTAGTGTAGTTGGATCGACTTTAATCAATCCCTAATAAGCATTGTGTAGTTGATATGAGTTTGTTTCAGTAGTGATTTTAAGGTATCTGTTAACTAAATTAAGGTTCTTGGCAAAATCAAATTCTAAAATCTAAATTATTGTTTTTTGCTATATTATCAATTGCTTGTGGTGAAATCCCCTTACCTTGTATGGATCTTGTGTGATCACACAGTGGTTGTTTATGACTTGTTTTCCTACCATCTGATATGATTTTTTGTTTGGTACATAGTACCATAAGCAATTAGCTTGAATGGCTCACTGAAGCTAACAAATTTAAGATTGATCTGACATAGAAAACAACATGCTCTGAGCTGCACATATGCCAAGTCTTTTTGAGTTTTATTGAATAACTATCATATAACCTCTTGAGGGGTTTGTAGTGGTAAACCAGCGGGGGTGCTCATTTTTTCTTTAATTCTTTTATTAGTACGCAGTTAAGAATGCGTAGTCTTTAGTGTGATCTTTCTTCTAATGGTTACTGATCGCTTACGATTAATAGGTCCTGTGGCTGAAGACATGTTCCACTGGCAAGCAACAATAATGGGACCTCCTGATAGCCCGTATGCAGGAGGCGTGTTCCTAGTGACGATTCATTTCCCTCCTGATTATCCTTTCAAGCCACCTAAGGTATTTTCGGCTTCTCTCATCCCTCTTCATCTACTATTGGGGAATTGAGTTTCGTCTCTGAAGGGTTACCATGGGAAACTCCAGATGACGTAAACCTGCCTTGCAAATATCTAATAGCTGCTTGAAATAGTGCTTTGTTTTTTGTGTGTACCCTTTTGCTTTAGCTACTGTAGGTTGTCCTTTTTTCATGTCTGAGTGTGTCAGGTTTACCCTAGAGTAGACATTGGTTTAACTGCGAGGATGTTTTCATATTTTACCATGAGTTCCAAAATAGCATCTGGAAGGAGTATGGTAAGCTGGATATGGTTTAAGTAGAGCAATACATTCTATGAGTGTGGCTTGGCAAAATTTGTGGTTTATTGTTTATGAAAAACAATGCTACTGTTACCATATGTATAAATTTACGGAGCAAGGCTAATGCTTACAAGTTTGTTATGTTATTTCCAAAAACAGATGCTGCATCTGTATAATGTGTATCAGAATAGCTGATGTAGATTTACCCTAGAGTAGACATCCATTGTTGAACTGCAAGGATGTTTTAATGTTTTACCATGAGTTCCAGGATTATGTAATTGCATCTGGAAGCTGGATATGGTTTACCATTACTATAAATAGGACAATACATTTATGGGGGTGGTTTGGCAAAAGTTGTGGTTTATTGTTTATGAAAAACAATGACTGTCACCATTAGATATAAATTTACAGACCAAGGCTGATGCTTACAAGTGATGGTATTTCCATGAACCAATGCTGCATTTGTATAACGTGTATAGCTGATGAGATTTACAAGAACAAAACCCCAACATCCTTTTGTGAAATCCCTTGTAATTTAGATTAATCTCTAGTTAAAAACTTATTTTTTGTTTATGTAATTGATCTTTGTTAGATACTGTTATGCGTCAACCATGTATCGTTGTAATTGCTTACGTGGGTACAGATCAGCTTGAAGACCCATGAGCAATTAAAACGACTTTGCTACACTTCCACCCCAACCCCTTCCTCCACTCACTTCCACCACTAAGTGGCAACATCTAGCCCCTAGATTTTATTAATTTTGATCCCCATGGAAAACAAGGGGTCCCATTATTAAGGAATTTGGCAAATACACATAGGTGGTGGAAAGGAGTGGGGGAAGGGGTTGAGGGTTATTCTTATTTAGCATTTTCGCAATTAAAATATGTGTACCGAACACTTCCCCTTATGTGTCAGCTCATATATATATATATTGTAAATTAGATCTGCATCTTTTGAAAGGTCGAACTCTATGGTGCATAGTGAGCCAATGCCTCGGCCGGACATATTTCTTGTCCCTCTTTAACCCTAGTACCCAGCGTTCAATTTTGTTTTTTTTGCGCGCTTGGCAACTTCACCTCATGTGTGGGTTTATAATCCTCTTGATTTGATTGTGTGGTTATTGTTATATTACTTAGTTGTAGTAATTTCTATGTGCTCTGTTCTTATATCTTGGGGTCATGTTCTTTATTTGGTATTTCAGGTTGCATTTAGGACGAAAGTCTTTCACCCGAATATCAACAGCAATGGAAGTATTTGCCTAGACATCCTTAAAGAACAATGGAGTCCTGCTCTTACCATCTCTAAGGTTTGCTTCAAATTTCATTTCTTGCCTTTTTCTTCTCCTCTCCCCCCGTAATTTTCCTTCCCTACTTTATACTGTCATGGGGAACATGTTGTCCGATTTGCATTCTTCCATGAATCTTCCCTATTATCACTGCTTACCAAAGACTTCTTACTTGCTATTAGCTTACACTGTGTTCGCTTAGCTGCTTTGTGTTAGCTTACACTGTGTTCTCTTTTGCTTCCCCCACCTCTACTGGGTAATACTGAATCTGAATGATGGCCTCAATGTTGTCTCCCTGCCCTATCCTGAAAGAAATAATTTTAATACATGTCATATGCATAGAGTTTTAAGTCGGCCAGGCAACATTTTCTCAAGTATTTTGCCACTATATACTTCAATTCTAGTCAGGTTTAGTGGAGCCGGCACCAAGGTCTTTTGACTGTCAGTTCCATTGTCATTTAATCATCTGGTACACCTAGTTAATCTTGTTGCTATCTGAAAAATCCAGGTACTGCTTTCAATATGCTCCCTGCTGACAGACCCAAACCCTGATGATCCACTTGTGCCTGAGATTGCGCACATGTACAAATCAGACAGGAGCAAGTACGAGACAACTGCTCGTAGCTGGACACAGAAGTACGCAATGGGTTGATGAGTGATATTAAATAAGATTTGGAAAGAGTTAGATAATCTACACTATTTTAAATTTGGCTGTGTTTGTGGCTCTTATGCGGCTAAATACTAGTTGTGATGTGCTTGTTAATGTTACTCTTCCCTTATTAATCCTCAGCAATAACTAAATGAAATTTCCTTCATTCCTTTCCTCTACATTAACCATCATCATATGCTCCTCCCTTGATTCCCTTTTCATTGTTCTTTTCTTTTGTTTCTCGACTGAACTGTTATGTTGCTATGGTTCTCTATTTTACATTATGAAAGAGGAAACACTTGAAGACATGGTTCGTGATGAAGGTCTGAAGGAAACAAGAAAATAAACTGTCGGTAGTGTTTTACCTCTGTATAACAAGCTTGTTATAGGGGCGGCATGGTTTATTAGAGGGGCGGCAGTGTGATAGTAATGTCTCTCTAGTTGGTTAAGGGATGTCCTATAGGGGATGTAAATTGACTAAATTACCCTCCCCATTTTAACCTAAATCAAAGCTAAATTGAAAATTTGTTTTCTTTCTTCTCCTCTTCTCCTCCGGGAATCAACCGTAACCTCCATTAAAACTCAAAATTTCATCGTCTTCGATTAATCGACAATTCGAAAATTAATCAAGTGTAGTGTAATGACTTATATGAGGTATGTTTTGAAAACCCAGTTACGATTTGGTTTATTTTGTTCGATTTAAGTTTAATTTCTATCAAAAATTAGGGTTTTAGATGAAAATTGAAATTGAAATTTCTGGGTTTATTTGAGTTACGGTTGACTTTAACTCAATTACGAACCGTAACTGGAGATTTTGATGTTGTTACGGTTGGTAATAGTTCAATTACTAACCGTATGTTCTTATATCTCGAGAATTTTCTTCATTATGATTGGTATCGAGCATTTAGTTACCAAATCAGAACTCGATTACGGTTGATATCGAAAGCATCTAGTTACCAATCAGAATCGAAGTTACGATTGGTATTGAGCATCTAGTTACCAACCAGAATCGGTTTTAAGATTGGGTTTTCTACAAATTTAACCGATTCACGGTTGGTAGTTCATCTTTAACGAACTGTAACTTCGATTTACGGTTGGTCATGAGCAAAATTCCAACCGTAATTAGCTCTGAATATGTAAAAAAATTGATTTTTTTTCGTACTTTAGATAACTTTGAGCAACAAAAAGCTAGTTGGGACTAATTTAGAAGTATACCCGGTCATTTTCAAGTCATGGTTCTTCATTATGTTGGCTAATTTCTTCAATTGATTGAGATTGATCTTCTCCTCTAATTTTTTTTTTTTTAACTCTAAAAATCTGATTTTGGTTTTGATTTTGAGTTAATATAAGTGAAATTAATCATTAACACTAAACTCGATTATCATCATTAAACCAGGTTATCAATTATGAGGGTTAATTGGTCATTTCAAGATTTTTTTATATAAGGGACAACTTGAATGATCATTTAATGACCCTTTTTGTCCTATTAGAATGCCGCCCATCTAATAAACCATGACGCCCCTATAATAAGCTACATGTATAATTCCTTTGATACAGTAATTCAAAGTTTTGATTTCATGGTTATGTTGGGAAATAGTTGGAAGAAAGAAACACTAGAAATGAGTAGCTCACCTAGATGTGGAAAAATTGAATCTGAGCGTGTACTTTAGGTCTTCGTTGCTCAGAGGGCATGTGCTAGAAACGTACATAAATACAGAGATGTACTCCACATCTGGGAAACTTTGACATGTGGAGGTCCCATCATTGAGAAGAAAAATCAAAAGGGGATCAATGCTGCTTTGGTTCGTGGAAGTGGGAGCTTAGCAAGATGTGGTCTCCGTATAGGTGTAAAACGTGACGGCCCGGCACAGCTAAGCCCACGAAGTCACGTGCTGCGTTGGGCTGTGCCGGAGATTCAGACGTGTTGTGGCGTGCCGTGCTATGGCGTGCCGTGCTATGGCGTGTTAAATGGCGTGTCGTGCTGTGCTAGCACACTTATTTTATGTTCTCCAAAATAAATATTTTTGAGATATTTTAGTTAGTACATGTATATTATTATAGAAACAAATTAGCATAACAAAAATAAAATGTTAGAAATTGGCTAAAACAATGATTTTTTTGTGAAATATGTATCAAATGTGATGTATTATTGTGTGATATTTTCCGCATGATGTGGCGTGTTTTCTTCGCGTGTTGTGCCACGTGCTGTGCCGTGCCTATTTTGTCTGGCACATCACAACACATTAAACAAACGTGATGTGTCCGTGCTAGGCTGGTCACGTGCTGTGCTCGAATTTTAACGTGCTGTGATGTGCCATATACGTGCTGGCCCGTCCCAATTTAATCCTCTAGGTCTCTATCTTTGACACTTTGTGCTCTACTATATGAGTTTGGATTTTCTTTAGTTGGTGGGTATCCGTCAAAGGGAAGATAGACCCCAAAAGAGTGGTGCAATGCCATCATATAAAAGGGAAGATAGACCCCAAAAGAGTGGTGCCACTTCTTTTTCTCTCTCTCAATGCCATCTTAATCATTTTTGATATAAATGTAGATTTTGCGATATCTTGCCTTTTGGGGTCTTTAACAACTGTCTCTTACGACCCTACATGCCTCTTATGGTGGTGCCAAATTGGCAATTACAAAATGGTTGTGGTAGTGGGTGATTGGTTCTTTGTTCCTACTTGTAAGTTGTGAACTTTCTTCCTTTACTGCTAGTTGGGGGGAATTCAATTTCCTACGGATGGTGCAAGGTACGATCTAGTCCGTCTATCTTAATAGGACTAATATCGAACAGGCTGGACCACGCCTTTGTTCAGAGTTCCAGATGAGCATCGTACCTTTGGGACAGATTGGTAGCCGAAGCCTTAGACCTTTCACAGTCTCACTTTAAATTCTTATTGACCGCTGGCTGGACCTCTCAAATATTGTGCCTATTTAAGTTGCTTCTACTTAGCAGGACAGTTTATCAGTTGATTTTATGTGCATATTGAGCTAAAGACACAGTGAGTTAAGAACCCTTTACCTACAGGCTACAGCATACGAGCATACCCATAACTTCATTGCTTCCAATATTGATACTGATACATGAGTATCTCGTCCAGGTACTTTAGCAGCGAGTTAACATGGGCATTGCGGATTCTCCCATGGGGTTACAGCTAAATCTTAAAAGGCCAAACAACAATCATGGAGCGTGGTAAATGGGTCCAATATTTCTAGATCAATTTTGATTTTCGCATTGGTCGGTAGGAAATCCATTAAGGTGAATAATTAAAAAGAGAAAATTTGTTAATGTGGAAAAAGTGATTTTAACATGGGGATTTTATGTTTTCCCTTTGCAATATTAAAATTAGGTCCAACATGAAAGAGATATTCATAGAGTGGTGGACATAAAATCTGAGTTAGGTTCAGGTAATAAAGTTTAATAAAAATGTGACTTATTTCACAAGCAAAATTAACACACACTTATTACTTGGAGATTGATTGATTGCGTGGGTGGCACTGCATAGTACTGTTGCTCTCCCACACTCTATATAGTTTGTTTCATTTCTTCCCCTTGTTGCCATATTCTTCTTGTCCTTGAGACTTTCGGATTAATTAATAATTCATTAATGATAATAATTATTATTTACTGATTTAATAACTACCCGATTAGGACTTAATTAGTTGTTTATGTATATAAACCCACTGACAGAAGTCTTCCACCAATTACAAAGGAAAGGAAAATTAGATTTGACAGACAACAAAACATTAGTCCTTTCAACCCTATCTCTAGTCTACACGTCAAATCCTTTTCACTGTGGTGGCGGCTGACTTTTGATAATTAGGATCTTCTCCAAGAGCATCGTGAAGTCATCATCACTCCTATGCACTTCACTAACCCTGCTCTGATAACAACTGCATAAGCCACCTTAATCTTTATCAGTTAACTGAAAATACGAATGATCGGAAGCCACATTGGCAGATCAATTCATCAACAGCTTAAAAGTGGCTCATCTTTCTTACTGAAAATCCGACCACTAAGAGCCGAAGCTGAATATTCTTACCACGACCAGCCGAAAGAGTTATAAACCAAATCTAATAATGATGTTTAGAAATTTCCTTAATCATACTTTCTTATATAAAAATATATTCCCAGCCCATCATCGAATTCTTGTTCTTTCCAAATAAATAAACTACAAGTAGCTTAAATTAAAGCATGCGTTATCAACTAGGAGTATTATAATTAACTATATTTAGGGCTGTAAATGGAATACCGAGTTCCATATTCCTTAACCGATAATCCGAGTTCCTATAGGAAATTTTCCGACATAACGGTAATCGGAAATCGGTAATGGAACATTATCGGTAATTTTTGCCTTATTGGAACGGTATTGGTTTAGGCACTTACCGTTCCGTTAATTACCGGTACCAGTATCTATTGTCACACATGTATATTGTATGTGTTAGTATTACCATTTTTTTTTTTTTTTTTTTTTTTTTTTTGCAAGAACATGTAACTAAGCAAATTTGGAACATTGTGTTTTGCATGGATTTGGAACCTAAAGTTTCTTATTTTGAACTGATTTTCAGTATGAGAAATAAGTTATGTATAATGTTGTCACATATCGGTATTTATCGGTAAAATTACCGATATCCGGTAACTTAATGAAACGGTAGCGGTTTAGATTTTTAAAATTCCGCCGGAATTTATCGGTATCGGAATTCCGGTAGGAAATATCGGTAACGGTAATGGAAGAGCTACTTACCGTTTCGATAGGTTCCATTGACATCCCTATCTATATTATAAGGGAGAATGGTGTTTTTCTATTTGGACGGTTATCTACAGTTTGGAGTCTTTGGACACATAAAAGACGGCCCAGATTAAGGTACATATTTAATTTATTCAATTACATTTCTGGGATATAAAGAATGGTCCAGATTGAACTACATATCTAAGATTTTCAATCTATATTTTAGGCTTATAAATAACCTAGTACAATTAGGGGCGACACAAAACGATAAAATAGCAAATAATCGGTAGGTTATTTCACAATCGGAAGGTTATTTCCGAGGCGTTTTTTTAATGACCAAACTACCCTTTACAATCGGTAGATAACTATACAATCGGTAAGTAATCAACAATCAAGAGTAAATTTAGTTTGTATGACTTCCGATTATACAGTGGTTCTCTTTGCAAATATCCTACCATAATCGGTAGTCAAGATAGTTCATATAACTACCGAATATAGAGTAGTCCCAAATTCAGATTTTGCAAAAATCCTTTTTTTTTTTGAATTTTGGTTGAGCCTATAATCGGTAGTAAATGAAGTGTTATCATGACTTCCGATTATACAGTTGATCTCTTTGCAAATATCCTACCATAATCGGTAGTCAAGATAGTTCATATGACTACCGAATATAGAGTCGCCCCAAAATGAGATTTTGTAAGATAGTAAATGAAGTGTTATCATGACTTCCGATTATACAGTGGATCTCTTTGCAAATATCCTACCATAATCGGTAGTCAAGATAGTTCATATGACTACCGAATATAGAGTTGCCCCAAAATCATATTTTGCAAAAATCCTGTTTTTCTGAATTTTGGTTGATCCTATAATCGGTAGTAAATGAAGTGTTATCATGACTTCTGATTATCTCGGCTCTCTTTGCAAATATCAAACCAATTGTGTCTCTTGAAGAAACCCTATGGGAACAGACATGTTTTGTGAAAATTTCTGGAAAACCGAATAGGTTTTCAAATTCATTAACCGAAAAAATTTCCACGAGACGCTGTCTCGCACTCTGCTAGGGGCGTTGCCCCTAGACCCCCACGACCTGACCGGGTGGGGCTACGCCCCCCGGATAACGGCAAACAATCTTGAAAATACCCAACACATATAACTACCGAAAATATAGAGTTGCCCCAAAATCCTCTATTTTTCGAATTTGGTTGAGCCTATAATCGGTAGTAAATGAAGTTACCATGACTTCCGATTATACAGTATAATCTTTGGCGAAATCTACCATAATCGGTAGTCAAAATAGTTCATATAACTACCGAATATAGAGTTGCCCCAAACTACCGATTATGGATTAACCTCCCGATTATGAAGGGGCATATGAGTATTTTCAACCTATTTTGTCTTTTGTGTCGCCTCTAATTGTGCTAGGATAAAGAAGGGTCCAGATTAATTCACATATTGATTTTACCTAAGATAATAAATGTAGACTCATAATGTGCATTGGTCACTCATTTATTTGGGAGTTATTCCTCCTATTTAATGTCAAACCGTTTTTATTAATTCAAAATTAAATGTCCTTTAACTTAGCTCTTAACTTAATCCCTTTTATAATAAAATTTCTTTGTCAAATGTTCATCTTTTGAATAACTCTATTCACTCTATTCTCAAGGTATGATTCACAATTGTTTTGGTTGATTTAGATAATTGTTATTGACCTTTCCCTTTAATTTTTTGTATAACATCAATGGATTCATGGAGTTTGATTTCTATTTGATTATTTTTATTAATATTGTATTTTGTTGTCTTAATTTTGTTTTTTCATTTGCAGTCAAAAGATATTGATCAGATATGATTGCCATCTACTCATTTTTATTCTTATCTTATGTTAGTTTTTTTTTTGATACCATAACATTTAATTTCTCTTTGTTTCTATTTTTTTATTTTCTATGGACAGGAAATTGTCCAACCAGACTTTGACTTTTGAAGGGAAAAATCAGAGGATTTACATGGAGTGAAAATAAATGACGAAGAAAACGATGGCTTCATTGTTACCCCCTTAACTCTTTTTGTTTGTTTTCATGACTATTGTATTTTGTTATCTTAATTTTGTTTTTTCATTTGCAGTCAAAAGATACCGATCAGATATGGTTGTCATCTATTCATTTTTATTCTTATGTTTCTCAGAGTCTGAGCCATGTAAATAACATTTTTCAACTGTATTGCTACTATTTTTGGAGAGTTTAAACTCTTAGTTGGATTAGAGTCGTTTACATATTGGTATCAAATGGATTAAAGTTTCTTGATTATATTTGTTATGCTTCTATAGTTCGGACAATGGCTTTTTTTTCTATTTGAACGGAGATCTACAGTTTGGACACATAGTCCAGATTAAGGCGCATATTTAAGTTAATCAATTACATTTCTGGCATATAAAGAATGGTCCGGATTGAGCTACATATTTAATATTTTTAATTAATCTATATTTTAGGCTTATAAAGGAGCGTCCAGATTAATTCACATATTAATTTTATCTAAGATAATGAATTTAGACTTTTAATGTGCATTGATCACTCATTTATTTGGGAGTTATTCTTTCCATTTAGTGTCAAACGTTTTTTTATTCAAAATTAAACGCCCTTTATTATCTCTTAACTAAATCCCTTTTACAATCAAATTCCTTTGTCACATGTTCATCCTTTGCATAACTCTATTCTCAAGGTATGATTCACTATTGTTTTGTTTGGTTGAGATAATTATTGTTAACCTTTCCCTTTAATTTTTTTTGTATAACATCAATGGATTCATGGAGTTTGATTTCTCTTTGTTTCTTTTCATTAATATTGTATTTTGTTATCTTAATTTTGTTTTTTCATCTGCAGTCAAAAGATATTGATCAGATGTGATTGCCATCGATTCATTTTTATTCTTATGTTAGTTTTTTTTAATACCATACCATTTAATTTCTCTTTGTTTCTATTTTTAATTTTCTATGAAGAGGAAATTGTTCAACCAGACTTTGACTTTTTTAGGCCAAAATCAGAGGATTTACATGGAGTGAAAATAAATGACGAAGAAAACGGTGGTTTCATTGTTATGCCCTTAACTTGGGTCGGTAAATAACATTTTTTAATTGAAAATAAATTGTACCAAATTTATTTTTTAGCACAAAATGACAATCAATTTTGTCTATAACCAACACAAAAAAACAACTGTCTTTGGAGAGTTCAAACTCTTAGTTGGATTAGAAACATTTATATGTTGGTATCAAATGGGTTAAAGTTTCTTGATTATATTTTTTATTCTTCTATAGTTCAGACAATGGTGTTTTTCTATTTGAACGTAGATCTATAGTTTGGACACATAAAAGACGGGTGCTATAAATATTGATCGGGTGCTATAAATATTGATCGGGTGCTTAATCTGGACCGTCTTTTATAGCACCCGATCGAATAAATCACGGTTTTTAGTATTAAAATAAAATTGATTACATTTCCAGAATACAAAACAAAGTTTGGACAAAATAGGCTAGATAAAGAACGATCAAATTTATACTTGCAGAACATAAATCTACCGCTATAAATAATCACTATTAATTAAAATTTAATAATAAATGTTCAATTGGTATTTCATAATAAATATTTCTTTAATTAATCAAATAAATATATTTTTATTTTAATACATAATAAATGTATTTGGTGTTAACCATATCGGTAAGCATTATTGGTGGTCGTGGTAGTGGGCAGTAGTGGGATAATGTTGGTGGGTATTGGCGAGACTGGTGGAGTGGTGACGATAATGTGGTGGTGGAAGAAATAGTGGTAGCAGGGTGAGAAAAGGGGTCCTAGGATAGGTAAATTAAGCACTAATGATAGTTTTGATGGTGAGTGGATCGGTGGTGGGGATAATGGTGGTGGGTATTGGTGAGACTGGTGGAGTGGTGACAATAATGTGGTGGTGGAAGAAGTAGTGGTAGTAGGGTGATAAAAGGTGTCCTAAGATAGGTATTTTTTTTTTTTGAAGCATGTAGATTTAAAGAAAATTACGTTACAATTTGTCGCGGGTATGTGGTACCCACAGAGTCATGAAATATAATTTGACTAATAAAAGGCGGGATTGTGTGGTCCCATATTTCAGTAGAAGAGTTTCCCATTTGGCTTTCATCCGCTGCATGATTGGCTAAACCATCTGCTGCTTGGTTTCCTTCCCTGTAGTTGTGTTGAATGGCCGCATGTGGAATCTGTCTGAATCTATTCTTTATTTCTTTAATCATCCCTGAGATGTGCCAAGGAGGGGGGTAGAGGAGGTGATGAAGCACAGAAGATTTTGTGAGTCAGTTTCAAATATGACTTTTGGCCATTGTCTTTCTGTTGCCGTTCTTGAAGCCAATATAAGAGCCCAAGCTTCTGCGATTAAGGCAGTCGTAATTCCTAATGGTTGAGATAGAGCCATTAAGGTTCGAGCTTCGGAGTCTCTGCAGATGAAGCCTGCTCCTGCAAAACCTGGGTGACCTCTTGCTGCCCCATCTGTGTTGATTTTAATCCAATTGATGTTTGAAGTTGACCATCCTACCGATATTAAAGATATTCTTTTGTCTCCTCTTGGATGGTTGTATATTAGAGCATCTCCTGGTAGCACCAGCGGTAAGGAGTCTAAAGCTGCAGTGAATTCTTGTTGTTGTTTTTGGACCCGTATTAAGATTTCGGCTGAGGTTGTTTGTTTTTGTCGATAAATTAGATCATTCCTGGCTAACCAAAAATTCCAAAACAGAAAGCAGAAGGAGGAGATTACATTTGTTGGGGCGGGTTGTTGAAGGATTTGGGAGATGGTTGTCTGAGGTGTTAAGGTGATAATGGTGGGGGAGGGGGGGGGGAGGGGGGTTGAGTTTGATGTGTTTGTGAGATGAGTGATTAAGGTATTCCAGGTAGTAATCGCTATCGGACAGTGAATTAGAAGATGACTAGCCGATTCCGAATCAATATTGCATCTTGGGCATATGTCAGAGTTGGTCAAATGGATATGATGAAGGATAGAGAAGGTTGGTAATCCTTCATTAATTGCTTTCCACAAGAAAAGCCTAATTTTTGGTGGACAAGGTAAGGTCCAAAAGAATTTGGTAGGTGGAAGAGGAGGTTGAGGTGGTTGACCATGGGTTAGACATTTGTATCCCGAAGATGTAGTGTATTTTCCAGATTTTGAATGTGGCCAGATAACCTTATCATTTGTATTATTTTGGGGAAGGTGGATGTTTATGATTTTTTTAGCTATAGGATTGGGTAGGGTGCTTAATTTTTCTTGATTACAGGTATGTAATATAGGGTCAATGATATCTACTACCATTCGGAATGGGTAACATTGTGTTGGGTCTAAAGGTGGTGAGTGTGGAATCCAATTGGCTTCTATTGGGGTTGATAGCCCATTCCCAATACTATGGAAAATCATTTGTTGCATGGAGGGTACTATTGAAGCCAGTTGTCTCCATTGAGGGGTGGAAGAGGAAGGTATGGTATGAGTGCCTTGTAGAATAGGTTGTTGATCCAAATATTTTGCCGTGAAGAGACTTTCGCAGATAGAGTTAGGTTGTTCATGTAGATCCCAAATTCTTTTCATGAGAAGGGCATCGTTATGATCACTGCTTTTTCGTATGCCTAATCCTCCTTCGGATATTGATTTTGTTACTTTATCCCAGCCTATAGGGTGAAACTTTTTAACTGTTGAATCATGACCCCAGAAAAAATTCCTAGTGATACGATATATTTGTTTGTGAATAGTGTTGGGTAACTTTTGTGTTTGCATAATATGGTTTGAGGTGGGGGTAAGGGAAGATTTTATGAGTGTGAGTCTTCCAGCTGGGGTTAAGCATTTTTCCATCCATCCTTTAGCTTTCCTGGATAATCTTTGTAGGAGTGGAGCGAAAGTTTGATTGGAAGATCTTCCTTGTTTGAATTGGATGCCTAGATAAATTGGAGGTTTCAGTGTTGTTGTCATATCAAAAAATTGTTGTAGTTCATTTCTTTTTATTGTATCTAGTCTCGGGTGATGAATTATAACAGATTTAGAAGTGTTTATTATTTGTCCTGCAGAAGTACCATAAGATTGGAGCAAGTTCTTCAGGTGTTGGTTACTCTGGTTCGAGGCTTTGTAGGTGATTAGTAAATCATCGGCATACATTAAATGAGTAATGGGTGGAGCTTGTTTGGAAATGTTGAGTCCTTTTTACATATTTTTGGATTTCGAGGTTACCTAAATTGGTAGATAGGATTTCAGCACAAATGATGAAGATATAGGAAGATAGGGGGTCTCCTTGTCTAATGCCTCTAGTAGGATTAATGTAGCCGTGCAGTGTACCATTAGTGTTGACCGAATACGTAACTGTTGTGACACATAGCATTATGTAATCTATAAAGGTTGATGGGAATCCAAGTTTTGTGAATGAGGTTTTGATGAATCCCCAATCTAAACTATCATATGCTTTCTGGATGTCTAGTTTGAGAGCTATTTTTGGGGTCCTTTGTGAGATTTGAGGTTCTGATGTGATGAAAGAGTTCTCCTGCAATTTCTATGTTATCGTGGATCGATCTTTGTGGCACAAAAGCACTTTGGTAAGGACTTATTAAGAAAGGGAGCAGGGGTCTAAGTCGGTTGACTAAATTTTTTGAAATGATTTTATAAGTGACGTTACAAAGTGCTATAGGTCTAAATTATGAAGGTTTTGAAGGATGATTTATTTTAGGAATTAGTGTTAAGTTGGTGTGGTTCATGAGAGGATGCATGGTTTGATTATTAAAGAAACTTTGCACCATTGCAATCAATTGGGAATGAGTTGTTTCCCAGAAAACTTTGAAAAATTTACTTGTGTAACCATCTGGTCCCGGAGCACTTTCAGAATTGGTTGAGAAGAGTGCATGTTTGATTTCTGCTATAGTTACTTCTTTCGTAAGTATGTATGATTGTATGGGAGATAATATTGGTCTGATGTTTGTAAAAATCTTTTCATTTATCTCCGTAGGCAGAGCCGTATATTGTTGGGAATAATGATCTAGAATGAGTTGAACAATGTCTTCTTTTTTGTTAATCCAGTTGTTTTGTGGGTCTTGTAATTGTTGTATATTGTTGCAGGCTCTGTGAATGGTGGATTTGGTATGGAAAAAGGTTGTGTTGAGATCACCTGATTGCATCCATTGTATTCTGGATCTTTGTTGCCAGTATGTCGCATGGAATTGTAGCAGTTCTTCGTGTTCGATTCTTAGTTGCTTTTCTTGGATCAGCCAAGAATCCAGGTCGCCTCCTGAATGTGTCGCGCATTGATGTTGAGCGTGCTTTATCTTTGCTGTTGATTTCTTGATCATGGTTGGGAGGTGTCCAAAAGTTTCTTTGTTCCTTTCCAAGAGTGTTTGCCCAGTTGTTATGAGTTTTAGATGGAGGTCCATGGTAGGTTCATCGTCTTGTTGTTGTTCCCAAGCTTTTTCAACCACTTGTTTGAGTTGGGGATGCGAGAGCCATAAGTGTTCAAATTTGTAATTTTTTGTTCCTTGCCAATCCATAGCTTTCTCCTGCAGAAGTAATGGACCATGATCAGAAGCAATTCTTGGTAGATGAGTAACTGCTGCATGTGGATTTGCAGTTCTCCAAAGTTGATTTTCTAATGCTCTATCTAGCCTTTCTAGAATGTTATCTTGACCCATTTGGTTGTTTGTCCATGTGTAGGGATCTCCTCGGAAACCTAGATCAATAAGACCCATCTGATTTATTAGAGTGAGTAAAGGTTGAGATTGAGCGTATGTTACTTGTCTTCCTCCTTTTTTTTTTCGACTGATCTAATACGTCATTAAAGTCTCCTAAGAGAAGCCAAGGTGTGGAGGGGTTGATGTTGCTGAATATTGTTGGGAATTATTGCCATAAAATTTTCCTGATATCTGGGTGTGGGGGTCCATAAATACCCGTGCAAAACCAAGGTTGTCCAGGGGCTGGCGGAGTAACTATCGTATGGATGAAGTTTTGTGAGTGAAATAAAATCTGTATATTTAGGATCGCTTCCCACATTAAACATAGGCCGCCTCTCCTTTCAATTTTTGGGACTGAGAAGTGATTCTGGAAATGAAGAGATTGAGCTAGGCTTCTCATATGTTGATCGGTAGCTAAAGTTTCTGAAAGAAATAGAATGTTGGGTTTGTGAAGAGAAACTAATCCTCTTAAGTGTTGAATTGAGGGGAGAAGGTTTATTTCTTAACAATTCCAGGCTAGGATAGTCATATTGAGGAAAGGAAAGAATTGGGTTTTGTTGTGGGAAAGAAAATGAGGTCAAGAATCCTAAGAACAAGGAAATTAGAAGAGATTAGGATCATCAAAGAAATTGAGGAAGTAAAGTCTCAGGAAGAGAAGTAAGAAAACAAAGGAGGAAACTAAGAAGCTAAACTTTCTGTCAAGTTGAACTACCCCAAAGAAAGAGAAATCATAAAAGAAGGAATGTAACTGAGTTTACAAAAGAAGACTAACAAGGAAGCTTTCCTTGTTATAGAAACTGAAGTATCTAGGCAAACAACATCAAAAAACAAACCAAACCAAGTATAATAAAGGAAAGAAACTACCACAGAAAACCAGCTAATTAAAAGACAGAAAGTTTAGAATGAAGGAAACTTCACAACCAGGAACTAAAATAAGAACACAAAAGACTATGCATATAAAGCAAAAAGTGAAGAGATCTAGAGAGCAAGCAAAAAAGGTGATAGACACTAGCTCAATCTAGAAGTAAACTGAAAGTACTAAAGCAAACTAGTTACATAAAAGGCAGAAATATTAACAGATGAAGCAAAATATGAACAAACGGTTATCCACCGGCCCTTTGGATGTGTATTTGTTGCAGCAGGTGAGGCTGAACAGTTGGTGTTTTCTTACTTGGAGACTGCATGAGATGCAGGAGGTGGTGTGTTTGCGTACTTATCACTAGAAGAAGCCTTGTTAAAGACACAGTTGAGGTGGCTTAAATCTGGTGAGCTGGTGCTGCAAGTTGGTTGAGAAGTATAAACAGTCTTGAATCTTTTGGAAGGATTATAGAGGTCAATCCATTGATCAACTTCTTCAGTGGTTACTTGTATTGACATATCTGGTCCTAAAGATGCACTGATACCAGAGTTGATTAGGTAAGATTGTTGCTTAGGATTGTCTCTCTTGATTGCAGGGCTTATCATGTCAGAATCAGAAATGAATTCCGAAGCTTCAATATCAGAGACAAGAAAATTGGATGGGATGAAAGGTTGCTGCACATCAAGAGGCATAGAAGGAGGCATAGAGACTTGCACAACAGATTGAACTTCAAAGGGGATGCTGTAATCTCCTACATGCCAAGCTGTCGAAAAGGAATCTTCCGTGTTTGAGGTAGAGTCAGAGTGAAAACCATCTTGATTATAACCTTCACCAGAAAAGGAGGAGATAACTGATATGTCTTGACCAGAGGAATCAGGGGAAGCAACATGGATTAAACCCCATACATTCCAGTCTGGATCAGGGTCTTCAAAGTCCTCATTGTGCATCATTTCTTCATAGTAATCATCATCGAACTGTGGCTCTAAAAATGGGCTAAGAGCTTGTAGATCAGGGGCAAGAACTTAAGGAGAAGCCTGGGGCAGTACATCTTGTTGGCTGAGTAAGATAACTTCAATGCAGTCTTGGTGTACATGGCCAAGCCTTCGACAGAAACTACAGAACAGCCTAGGGAGTTCTTGGTATACAAAATCAATCCAATTTACGGTCTGCCTATCATTAGGAGCAATGGTACCAAAAGAAAGAGGTTGAGAGATATCAACTCTAAGCCTTATTTTCATGGAGCTGTAACCATTGTAGTAGTGCACTGGGTCATTAAAGGCTAATAGCTCTCCAAAATCAAGGGTGTTTTGAATTACGTTGGGGATTCTGGTTTGATCAGGGTATAGTTTATGAAGGGTTAACTCAAATACCTCACTATTGATTTCAAAGTTTTCAGGTAGAATCGAAAAATTACAGATTTGGATCAAGAAATTATCTTCACAAATCACCCTAGTTCCTTGCCTGAGAACTTTAAGCATTTCATTAATAGATTCAAACTTAATCAAATAGAAACCTCTACCAAGCTTGCTTACAGAGACATCATTAGATAAATTCCATTTATACTTTAAGGCATTCCTTAGAAAAAAAGAGTTTTTGTTCATTTTTGTTAAGAAACATCCAACTAAGCGATCTTGCCATTGTCTAACAGGAGAAAAAGAGCTCCTAGCATGATTACCAAACCAAAATTAAAAGGAACATCTCTAGAAACAAGGCTTGACATAGAGATACTACCAAAGACAGAACATTAAATCAACAACAAGCAAACTAAAGGCAAGGAACTAAGGGGAAAAAGGAGGGAAGGGGCAGGGAAAACAAGGTATTGATTAGTATTTATAAGGGTTAAGAGCTTATATAATAATGTTTAAAAGGACACCAATGTATGGATAAGGATTTGGTTCAGTGAAATTGATTTTGCAGCAGATAAGGAGTTGTAAATTGCAGAACTGAAATGGATTACAGCTAGATTAAGGCTCAGAGCATACCTGTTGCATTATCTTAATGCCACTTCATAAGTCTTCGTCAACAAAGCAGAATAAAAAGGACTGAGAAGCCAGCAAGGATAATCATAGGAAGAATAGTGCAAAAACCTTGAAACTTGAATCGAAGAAACGCTGACAAGAGGAGCTGAGAATAAAGGCATCTCGAATTGATATCAAACTTGAAGGGATGCCGTCGAAAATCCTTTGAGCATCAGTCAAACCCGTGAATCAAAAAAAGCCACCAATCAAAAACATTTAAGTCTTCAATGGATTTGGTTAAACCAGCAGTACGACGAATTAGGTTAACAGTAACACCAAAATTGATCAGACCCGCACCCATGACTAAAAGGACACATCGCTAAAAGGACCGGTGGATAAGGAAATTAGCTCGGAGGAATTTAGGTAGCCATGAAATCAGGATTTAGGGTTACCGGAGGGGAAGAATTGAATTGCGGTTTTTGGTGAGTTGGTAAATTATTTAGTCACCCTTGGTTATATTTTTTTTGATTTGTTTTGATTTGATTTTAGTTTTCAAATTACATTTTTTATTATTCTTAAAAATTAAAACAATTTTTAAAGGCCATATTTTTCTAAAAAAGAAGATGTTGTGATTTTAAGATTTGCCGGGTAGAGGGAAGGAAGAGAAATGAAACCTATAAAAAATTGATCAAACACAAGGCTACACGTGAATTAATTGTAATCGGTTCAGTTTCTCATATCTCTCTTTATTTCCCCTTTTTGTCATGGTTTCTGTTTCTGTCATTATTTCTCCCCTATTTCATGATACTATGCAAGGCTATGCGTGAATTAATTGTAATCAATTCAGTTTCTCACATCTCTCTTTATTCCCTTTTTTTTTTCATGATTTCTGTTTTGTCATTTCTCCCCAACTTCGTGTAATTATGCATGCTTGAGAAAAAGTTCATGATGATAGTGCTAACAGATTTTGCAAGATTAATCTAATTGATTTTAAAGTAATTTTAGGTATTTTTAGTTTTGTTACAAGTTTGGTGAATCACGTTTGATGATATTTTTTTGAAGTAGCGAACGAAGTAATGTTCTACTGCCCATAGGATTTGCTCTAACGATTAACTATGTTTGTCCCAAAGGGTTGTATGACTTACATACACCATATTAAAAGATTCGAGGATAATGACATTTTATTAACCAACTCCTCAAAACATTTAGACCTGGATCGATCGGTTCGATTCTTCTCAGACAATTACGACATGTATGAATCGATGGATACATTTGAAACACATATCCTTTCCCGTGCCGTTAAAGACACGGGCTGAGACCTAGTAATGATATAAATTATAGATAATCTATACTACTGATAATCTAGATTAGATAATGGAAACAGTGGCATGTTACAAATCATATATCTTGCCTGGACAAGGTATATTACTATTTAGGTTGACCTCCATTACAAATAATTCCAATAAGTGTAAGAGAGAATCCACGAACATGTTAAGTAAAATTTGATTCCAGTTTAGTTATCCGAATAAGGATAAATTTAGAAACGGGACAAACTGGCGCGAACTTATTCAATTCAATTCAATGATTTTTTTTTTCTTTCAATTTATTTAATTGATCATAAAAAATCCCTCCTATTCTGAACAAAACTCCAAACAAATAATAACAGAGCCAATTTGCTAATTTTGTTTTTTGTTTTGTATTCACTCACATTACTACTACTATTTCTAAGAAAAACGACGACACCCCCACTACCACGAACGCAAAAATACAGCTAGCATGGTAAAAAGGTAACACATCCCGGAATATAGTGAAATTGTATTGTCGGCACGCGCGTCATTTGAAGTAGTAGGTAGTGTTTATCTCTACTAATTTGGCAATATTAATCTATTTTTTGGTCCAATCCAATTGATCTCCAAACGGTTTTGTGTTTTCCGGTGTCCGTGGCTTTGATCAGGATTAGTAAAGTCAAACAGCATCCAATTATTGATGCATCCAATTAATTTTGGTCCAATCCAAATTGAATTGATCTCAGGAACAAACTTAATGATAATTGTAAAATTTGATTCCAGTTTAGTTATCCGAATAAGGATAAATTTAGAAACGGGACAAACTGGCGCGAACTTATTCAAATCAATTCAATGATTTTTTTTTTCTTTCAATTTATTTAATTGATCATAAAAAATCCCTCCTATTCTGAACAAAACTCCAAACAAATAATAACAGAGCCAATTTGCTAATTTTGTTTTTTGTTTTGTATTCACTCACATTACTACTACTATTTCTAAGAAAAACGACGACACCCCCACTACCACGAACGCAAAAATACAGCTAGCATGGTAAAAAGGTAACACATCCCGGAATATAGTGAAATTGTATTGTCGGTTTTACTTTCTTGAGGCAATATTAATCTATTTTTTGGTCCAATCCAATTGATCTCCAAACGGTTTTGTGTTTTCCGGTGTCCGTGGCTTTGATCAGGATTAGTAAAGTCAAACAGCATCCAATTATTGATGAGATTATCCATTAGTAGAAGCCTAAAAGTCTATCATCGCTGGTGCATGCATATCCTATTTCTGTTTGCATTTAGTAGCGTGATTCAATAGTGAGGCCCCTTCCTATGGCAAATGCCAAACCCACCCATTTGCCATGCCAGCTGGCCTGGCAAACTGGCCGCGCCACTATGGTAAATACATAAGCGATCGAGTCTCCACCTACCGGTCGAGTCTCGACCGGTAGCGGTGGCAACTACACCGGTAACGGTTTAGTCTCAACCGTGAGGTTGATTTGAAACCTCCAACGACTCTTTCTCCACCGCTATAAAAGGGCCAAAAATCACACTTACGTTACACCAAATTTTTTACACAAAAAATTTCTATCTTTCTATCTTATTATCTTTCAAAATGGCAAAGTTTGAATCCCAACTTGACTTGGCTACCCAACTTGATTTTTCTGGAGTGGTGCTTGAATCGGCCCTTAATAAGATATGTGAAGGTTATAAAGAAATAGGTAAAAATCAAAAAAGTCTACAAGTTTTGGATATTAATCAAATCAAACCTCCAAAGAGAAGACCAAGAAAAGTTCAAGGGAAGGAAAATTTGAAGGCAAAGAAGAAGATAAACAAAGGAGACTCCGTTCATGAGCGCATTGATTGGAAGTTTAGTGAAATGAAGAAGATAAACAAGATGAAGAACATCGTCCCTAATTTTTACTTTTAGAGTCTTTATTGTAAGTTATGTCATTATCTAGATGAATGAAAGAGGCACTAATGTAAATTAAAAATTTTACATTTAATGAAAGCTGCTCTAGTTTTATATTAAAATTAAAATTTGATACAAATTTTTATAGCGGTTGAAATTAACCGAACGATTTAATAATATCTTAAAATTAAAATTTGATACAAATGATAGATGTATCATATTTGGGCAGCTAATCTAAATCGATCATATTAAGCAACACCCTCAAGATAAGATAACAACCATCAAATTGAAAATCTTTTCCCCTCTGTTGCGCCATTCGAGCGACACATTTGCTCCACATCAAATGCGTTTTGACCATTTTGTCGGTTTAGATAGCCTTGATTAGTGTAGCAACAAACAACTTCACCTCCCTGCTGATTTCTCGGAAGCGTTCACAACATCCATTTGCATCTCGATTATTCAGGTTCATTGTATCTTCTTGAAATCTATGAAATATACGACTCCATACAATCTCTTGATGTTGATGTTGTTCAGCAATGGCCATATCTTGCATAACAAAAACATAATGCCTGCAAATGGATTCATCTTCAGCTGTGTTAAATTTGCGAGCTCGAGCTCGAACTGACATGTTGGATTTGTTGAGCGAAGGAATGGAGATTGAAGAAATGGTGTGAATTGAAATGAAAATTGATATCGTATTTATAGGATGAAGAAATTATGACCGTTGGATGAGATGATACTACCGGTCTAGTATGGACCGCTACCGGTGTAGTTTACACCGAACAGTTTATAATAGACCTACCGGTCGAGTCTCGACCGCTCGGTAGAAACTCCATCTGACCTGGCTAAGTGGCAAATTTGCCACTTAGCCAGGCCAGTTTGCATGTTTTCCCCCTCCATAGTGGGTGCTTAAGTGGCAAACATTCAGGTTTGCCACACCCATAGAAAGGGGCATGATGATGATTAATCTCCCCCGCTTGGTGTGAAAAAACAGTCACTTGATTCACACAATCACAATACACTATAAAAAAAACAAAAAAGTCATGTAAAAAAGATCATAATTTACCATATCACTTCTTCTCAGGGACGGACCCAGATTTTTTTGAAGGGTAGGGCTAGAATATCACTAGTTGTCAATGCGGCCGGAGGTCGCGATAATTTTTTTTGGATATAATTAGTGGATAAACAAACATCTATAATATTAAAATCCGCAAATGTTAATTGCCACAAAAGATTGGAGAAGGAAATTTATGGTTAATAGAAGAAGAATGAGAAAATAAAATGGACGTGACAAAGAAAATTTAAGTTTTAAAATGGATCTTGGGCTAAAAATTATTTATGCTTCAAATATGAGGACTAATTATAATTAAAGAAGGGCTAAGTACTAACTTTTAAAAAATTCCTTATACAAAAATTTTGTTCAACCGAAAATAGGGACGGGCTATAGCCCGGGTTAGCCCCTTGTTAGGCCCGTCCCTGCTTCTTCTAGTGACTGTTGAACTATGTCTTTCAAGACTTGGGATTCTCAAGGCTGTTAATGGGGTATCAATTTGTTTGGGGTGTACCAATCTAAAGGCAAATGGTTGTTTTATCTTGATATACATTGGTACCCTTAGTAGCAACCTGAGGATTTTCAAATTGTTCTAACGTGTTTGGATACATATTTAGAAATACGGAAAATGGGTCATTTGTCCAAAAAATTTTAAAACACGGGTCAAATGGACGAGTAAAAAATTTTATGGGTGAAATGGAAAAAAATAAAATAGCAAGGATGAAACCGGTTTCATCCTGGCTTAAACTTAAAAAATAGCAAGGATGAAACTGGATGCATCCTGTGTAAAATAAAAATAAGAAAAAATATTTGAAAATGGGCAGGATGAAACTTCTATTTAAACAGTATCTAAATCTAACTGTCAATTTCACCCAGGAAATTTTGAATTTGGTCTTTTTAACCAATTTTGTGTTAGAAATAACTTTTTGATTTATAAAAGTCAAAAATCAAAAAATTAGTTTGAGTGTTAAATTTCAGAACTACTTTTAGGAGAGCTTTATGCTCACTTGCATGTAGCATTACATACTATTTTTACAGAGTGATTCTACACTCACAACGTTTTGCACCGCGATCTGTACAACGAAGGGATCGAACGGCTGCTAGGGGCGCCCTGTGGGGGAGCTAACAGGGGGGTGGGCCATTATGTGGGGTCCACCAAAAAAATTGTGTCACTCTCTCTCCGCGGGACACCAGCTCGGTGCGGTTAGCATTTTTGATTTTTACAAGGAACAAGTAAGATTAGTAGGGTTATGCGCGTAAAAAGTCTAAACAACAATCAATTAAAAAGTTTATGTTAATCTGAATCAAAAGTTTATGTTTGGTAATGTTGTTTCTTGTTGTTGAAGTATTGTTAATGTTGTAATGTACCATGCTATAGTCCTAGAAAAATAGGTTAGGGATGGTGTCCGAGCAAAATGTTGGGAATTTGTCTCCCGATTTCGTACCAAATTTAAGATGGAGATGGATATATACGGATTGATTGATTATCACGAGGATAATACCTTGGCATTGAATAGAGGGCGTAAGTAACGTAAGACCTTTCAAATCCAATGGTTAAAATACATCAACTTCGAAAGAATCAAAATCAATCAATCCACTAAAGAAAGATCATTTATTTCTTTCTTCAGGAAATAGGTCCAAATTTCCATCAATAAAAACAGTGGGTCCAATACATTATATCCACGTGTCAACTAACTAATACTAGACAACTAAGCACACTCCACATGAAAGCCTTTACTTTATTTTGAAAAAATAAATTGAAAAATAATCCTCAGAAGTACGACGCGCAATAAATCACGCGCGAGAAGACAAATCACACTCAGAAAGTGAAGTCTACTTAACTTAATCAAAAAATTCCATTTTCATGGACTATAAATCATTTCTTCTCGCTCGTTTATTGATTTGTTTTCCAGAATTTCTCTCTCTGATGAAAATCTCTCTTCTGAGATCAACCCTGAAGTTTAGAGAAGAAAGTAAAATAATCTTTTTCTTTGATTTGGAATTTCTGGAATCGTTAGTTGGGAATATATACTTATACACCTAAAACCCCCTTTTTCTAAAACCCCCCTTATATTTATTCGTCATCTCTTTTGATTCTTCTTCCTCTGGGTCTGGTTATTTCGGAGTTGTAGATCACTCTCTGTTTCCAGAGATCTACAACTTTGAACTCTTCTTCATACCAAACCAAATCTCTTGTTCTTTTCTCCAGATTTTTCCTCAACAAATCCCCCCCGAGAAAACCTCTCTAAAACCCTCCTAGATTTTCTCATTTTCACTTCGAGTTTCATAAAATCTTTGTTCTACATCACAAGATTTAACGGTTTGGGTGTTTTTTTTTCGTCTATACATATGAAACTGAAGCTCATAATCTTCAATTAGTTCTTTCATCTTTGAAGATGAATCAGAAATTTCGTAAACTTCGAGACTGTTTCTCTGAGAGATTCAAAACCCTGGAAAAACATCATTTAGCTGTAAAACTCACAGATCATGTTCTTAAAACAAGAAAAGTTGTTCAAAACCAGAAATCAAGAACCCATTCTTCTGAAAATCGAACAGTCATGAACCCAAAATTGGTAAGAATCATTTCCACAGATGCTGAAGCAACTGATTCATCAGGTGATGAAAGAGAAGATGAAGGAAGATTTGTGAAAAGAGTGAAAAGACATATCAGAGAAATCAACATAGTTACTCCACCTTCTCCTTTACCTCCTCCTACTCCTGCTAAGAAATTACCTTCTCCTACAAAGAGATCACAACGGCGGCGGAGAAAGTCAGTGAACAGTCAAAGATCATACCGGTTAACAGAAGCTGATAAAGCCTCTTCAAGTCGGAAAAAATACAGAGGAGTACGGCAAAGACCATGGGGAAAGTGGGCTGCGGAAATACGAGATTCACATACTAAAAAACGGCTTTGGCTCGGTACATTTACTTCAGCTGAAGAAGCTGCCATGGTTTACGATGAAGCAGCCGTAAGAATTAAAGGTGCTGATGCTATAGTTAATTTTCCTTCTGTTCGTAGTCAACTTAAGTCCAATGTTAGTCAAGAACCAGAAGCTTGTTCTTTGCCTTCTACAAGTTCTGCCGTCCGAACAAGTGATCACCATATTCCGTATTTACTTAGACATAGAACCTGCAGTACTGTCAGCTCCGGCGGAGGTTCTCTGTCGTCTCCAACTTCTGTTCTCCGTTATGGTGAGTTAACACCGTTAGACAATTTCACTTCAGTGGGTGATGATGACTTATTCGGATATGGTGGTGAATTTGATTTCAACATACCTATGCTAGACTTACCGGATTTGCCATATAATGATCTCGCCGGAGAAATTGATTTCGGCGAGCTTGATATGAACGAGTTTTCTCAGATGATCTATTAGCTACTAAGAAAATTACTAAAATACCCTATAATCTCTAAGTACATTTCCATGCCTTTTATTTTATTAATTAATTAATTTAAATTATATTTATAGTATATAGGAAGAAAAAAAAAAAGAAAGTAAATATTTTGGAGTGGTGGTAGCCGAGTTGATACGGCGAATTTTGTCCTGTGTGTAGAAAAGATTGTGAAGACGGTTTGGGGTTTATGTCATAATTTTCGATTAATTAATTAAATTATTATTATGTTTATAATTATAGTCCTTTTTTGTCACAGAAATACAACTGCATAATTTTGTGTTGTTTAGTGGGTAAAAGGGTGTGTGCTTCTGTGTACTGTTACTGAATACTGTCCTGTACTCTCACTGTAGGACTGTGAAAAGCAGAGACTGGTGTGTGACATGGGGGTTTGGGGGTTTTACTTGGACTCCACGTCTTGGCGTTGGAAACAAGAAGAGATGAGATATTTTCATTTTGAATACCATATACTAATATATTATTTTATTATTCGATTTTTTGAATTTTTTTTGATGTTGATTATCTTCTTCTTCTATTGCTTTCTTCTGTATAACCGTTGAAAGTTTGATAGTACCGGTAACGAGTCAAATATGCTGTATTTATATTTAAAGTTTAACTAGTGTTTTGTGTCCTTGGAAGGCCAAAATCAACCAAATCATCAAATATGGTTGAAAAGTTTCGGGACTGTAGCGTCTAGGAACCGCCCCATTATTTATTATTCTCCTCCCTTTTAGTACTTTTGGTACCCCAACTTGGTCCTTGTTTATTTGGGGCACTCACCTGAATCTTCTATGCTTTCGACCCCCAATAAACAATGTTTTAGGAGGAGCTGAGAACTTGAGATATCCAGTTAATGCCTAATCTATATCAGATTTTGTTGTAGATAAAAGTTATCGATTAACTGCACGCATTAGTAAATTATAGTATCTTATCTTATTTTCATCATAATCACCATCAAGAAGTTATTTACCTAGTACATATGCTAATAATTCCTTTGGGGGCTGTGCAAGTTTTAGCCAGGACGCTAAGCTCTCAAGTAGGGTGGCTGCTAAACTAATTGAAAATGAGACCCAGTCATAGGCATAGGGGAGGCGGTGCCCCACCACCACCACCATCCGGCAGCCACTGATCGTACCAATTGCAACCGGGTAATACCAGTTTGAAACCAACAGGCGGCTGTGGTTGTTGAAATCAAAAGATATTCTTGATGTTGACACGTGTCACATTTCAGACCGCATTGTCATTCTTCACGTTGTAAAGTGACAAATCCAAGTGTGTTTGGCGGGGGAAATCGCGAGTCCCACTGAGAACATATTGGTGGGCAGTAGTAGTACTAGGACTGTACTACTGTGTGAAGAAGGCTATTATTGGGGCGTTACATTTCAATAGAGGGGCTTCACTTGGATTTCTAGTGACCAGAAAATTGGTTATGTGGTATTCTTGATTCAATACAAAATGTCTAGATTACCCTTTAACTAAAATTAAAACTTAAAATCTAAAGTTAAAATAAAAACCTAATTCTCATTCAAAGATCTGCTCCTCCTCTTCTTCTCCTTCTTCTTAACTTCCTCTCCTTCATCAACCATAAATTATTCCCTCTTTTTTTTTCAATCAAAATTATTTCACCATCTTCGATCAATCGACGGTTCGAAAAACTTATAATCTTTGATTGAATTCTCTATTAAAGGTGCGGAAAAAGCATATTGATAGAAGTGATGGTAATCAACAAACTAATTGCATCTGAAATGGTTAGATTGATTGAAATCTTAGGAAAAAAAAAGGTTTTGAGAACCGATTACGGTTGGGTTTTCCTCAACAAAACCCAACCGTAATAACTGATTTGATTAGGTTCGACAAAAAAAAATCCAGAATCGATTTACGGCTAGGTTCGATCACAAAAACCCAGTAATAACGATTTCATAGTTGGGTTTTAAATAGCAGATTCGATTTGGGTTTTGAAAAAAAAACCAGTAGAATCGATTTACAAGTTGGGTTTTGACCAAAAAACCAAAAGAATCTTGGTTTAAAATTGGGTTTTCTTAATTTTAACTAGTTACGGCTAAGATTTCATCATCACCTAACCGTAAATTTGTCTTACGGTTGGTTACGAAGGAAAAACCCAACCGTAAACGGCTCTGAAAAGCTAAAAAAATCAACTTTTTTTACTTACTTTCATCAATTTTGAGAAATAAAAAGAACATTGTTTGGCTGATTTGAAATCCAGGGTTTACTTAGAAAAAAATCTCCAAAGTTTCTCATTTTTTCAACTTTTTCTTCCCACCAAAATCAATTAATATGATTTTTTATCATTAGTTATATAAAAAATCTTATCAATCTAATTATTAGTTAACTATATTATTAACCTAATCACATAAGGGTTGTTTAGTCATTACAAAATTATTTTAAATAAGGGGTTTTTAATATTACTTATGGGTGACCTATTTTTGTCATATTAGGTGACGCCCCTCTATTGTAATGTGACGCCCCAATAATAGCCTTCTTTATGAACCTCCTTTTCTCCGTTTCTAATTCTTTTTCTTAAATTTACTACTAATTCTCTCTTATTCCCCAGTGAATGAACGTAAGGTTGAGTATAGATACTAGTTGACTTGTATTGTTGAATCCCGATATAAATATGTTTGATTCATCTTTCACGGCAATTATAAAGAATCTTGGATAAAATTCTTATTTGAGAGTCTCGGCTGATGTTTTTAATACGAAAACTTCAAACATTTTGAGAACTTGTCTAAAGGTTCTTTCATAAAATCCTTACTGTAAGATTTTGTTGATATTTTTTTTTGCTTTAGAAAGGAGAAAAAACAAAACAAAATTTGGGATACCTAATCCTCCACAACATATCGTGGCATTCCAATAACTCAGGTTCTCATTGGTGTATTAAAGTTGAAATTATAATTGACTTCTTTAGATAGTTGCACATATTTTCATTGAGTTAACTTTTCTATTTAAATAATTTTTTTTTTTTTTTTTTTTTTTTTTGACAATCAACATATTTCAATTCATTCAAATCAAAACAGTGATTACATGTTCGCTTACAATAATGACAAAAACATCAAAATAAGAGATAATCAAAACCCTAATACAAATAAGGACATCAATTATATGTAGATCGCGAAGAGAAAAAGCGATAAACCGCAAAGATATCCAAAGAAATTTTATGTATAAGGGAGAGATGATGGTATATCCGGAAATATATTCCGACCATTTAATATGAATGTATTCTTCTTCTTCTTCGATAAGAGATGCTCCAAATATAATGGAGTACTTTGCCCATAAATTTGTCGATCCACATGAACACGGATGCAGATTCAAAGCGATGTCGTGATGAATAGTTGATGTTTTTGATGCAAGAATAGCAAGCCACGAACCAGCCATAGAAATTTGAAAAACTCGCCCCACAACGACGAAGAAAAATCGTCCCAAAACGACGAAGAAATATGCCAAAAGACACAAAAAACGATGTAAAAACATCTTATTCAATTATCTACTACAAAAAACTTAAAAAGAAAACAAAATCTCGAGATGCTCAGACTGGGTTTCCTTTTTTTTGAGAAAGGAAGAGGAAGAGAGAAAGAAAAGAAAACCAGATCAAAATAAAATTAGAGCAAGCAAGAAGGCTCTTGGGTTTCTTTTCTTTTTTTTTGAGAAAGGAAGAGGAAGAGAGAAAGAAGAGAGAAAGGAACTTAAATAAGTTAAAAGAGTCACAAATTAGTACACAAAATAAAATTAGAGCAAGTACCGGAGAAGCGAAAGCACTTATTGGTCCTCCCGAACAAGATGAAAAGCCGTGATAAAAATACACAGCTAGACTTTTTACTAGTGAGTAAGCTGTAGTATGCATAAGCCGACATCAATCACTACCAAAATTTAGATTTTTTTTTTTTTTTTTTGAAAGGAACCAAAATTTAGACTTCTTTACATTCGAACTGGCACGAATTCACCAAGCAAAACAGATAGCAGCCTCAAAAGATGAGGTTTTTGATATAGAAAGTGGTTGAAACGTTGCATTTTTTGTGATATCAACGAGGTACAAGACATCTACTACATGTTTCCACGAAACCACGAGCAATACCAAAGTAGTCCCCAACAGAGGGAGTAAGGAAGATAATGAGCACGTGCATGACTGCAAATCCACATTCAAGAAAATAATGGACAACCTTATCAAGATACTATGTGGGGGAGGGGACTTCCAAAGAGTAATTCTTAAGCTAAACCCACCACCTAAATTAATCCAAACCATGATTGTGGAGGAGGCTTGGATTTCATTGGGTCCACTTCTTTTCAAGATTGCTAATAGGGGTAACAAATTACTCGCGAAGTACCAATACGCATGTAGGACAAAATACACATTGGTAAGGGATTGGCCAGATAGGCCTTCCCTTCACCCAGTCACTACCACGCTAATGCAACTCTTTTCCTATGTCTTTCTTTGAATTGAAAGATAATGGAACTAGACAATTTCAGTTTCAATCAAAGAAAAGTATTCTTCCATTATACTCCTCAAATTATTGTAACTCTGTTTACACTTTTCTTCCTCAAATCAGCGAACTGAAAAATGATTAACATCCTTGTCGGTCTATTGATTGTAAAACATGCTACAAAAGCGACTGGGAAAAGATTTGTACTGAAGACTATAATTGACTGAAAGTAGTCAAAGATACAGTCCGATAAATTCCAAAGAGTTGATATACCAGTTCACTCATGCGTAGAACAAACACACAAGTAGAATTTACCAAAGGTGCTTTCACTGTCATAGTATTAGGGGACTGTAATTGTTTTACAGCATAAAACCCAACAAGCTTTGAAAAAGAAAAATGATTGCAAGAAACAAACATACTTCCCTACCCATCCCATTAGATGATTATACCGAACAGTATAAAAGTGTTTCTACTTCGGTAGGAGACTCAAGGCTCTGTTGCAACTTGCAAGGGCCTACTGGCTATTGAGCCCCTTAATTTCGTTTCAAAATGATACTCCTCAATTGTAACCATGCTATACATAGGAAGTAATATCCCAAATTTTATTGTTCGCTTTGTTTCCATTTAAAATATGGTTCTTTTTGTGGTCTGATATCAGAATGATATTCCAAAGTGTAAAGGGAAAGGTATAACTCAGTGATACAGCTTTATGTGGGACTGACAATGCATAATGTCCCTCTGAAAAAGGAAAAATGTTCAAGACACAACAATATGAAGGGGCATGCAGCAGAAAAACAAGATGCTATTATTGTACTATTATGTAGTGTAAATTTTTTAAATGTTTAAACACAAGACACCTAGCAAAACTACAAAATCAAACAAGTAGGTATGGAAAAGAACATGGGGAGGAAAGTAACCTTTTTACTCGAGTTAAGAGAAAAAACCAACAGTATCTTTCAATGCCTCTATGAAGGTATCAACATCTTCTTTGGTGTTGTAGAAGTATAGACTAGCACGTGCACTTGAATTTACATCTAGATGGCGATGTAGAGGTTGAGCACAATGATGACCTGATCTGATCGCCACACCATGCTACAACACAAAAAGAATAACCCAGATCATTAGGAGATTAAGATGTAAAACTGGGACTGCATTATGGGGGCGTGGTCCTTCAGTGGAACAGGACTCTACTCTCTAGAAACAGACAATGAAGGTATGTCAATAAGCACGCTTAATGAAAATAATGAGGATTTATTAATCATACTATTGTATCAAGGTAAGCGGCAATATCTGTTGGCTGGATAGTGCCAACATTGAATGCACAAAGAGCAGCTCGATGAACAGTTTGGGAAGGAGCAGGGCCATATATGTGCATTTTGGGAATGGAGCGCAAGCTTTCGTGGAGATAATCAGCCAACTCTATCTGAAAAAAGTGAAATTGCCAAGGGTATGCAAGAAGTAAGTTTTTAACAAGATAGTTAAGGAACCTCTACATATAAGTAAACCTTAAACCAAAATATTTACAAATATATGCATACATCCAATTCACAATGAGAGAACAAGAAGCAACTGTCATAACCTTGAAGGCATATATAGCAAACTATTATCTACTCATCATATTCCTCGCAAGAGTCAGACAAGTACGACATACTGTCGGCAAAGTAGCAATTTCCACTATTGACTTCAACTATAAAACTATCAAAATAGATATACAAGTCTGAACATATAAGGAATCGTAAACAAGAAAGAAAATAGCAGGAAAAACTGTCACCTCATAATCATGGATTTTTTGCATGCCAATTTCTGATAAATAATCCACTGCTGCTCCAAGACCGATGGCTTCTCCAATCGCAGGGGTTCCAGCCTCAAACCTGATTGAGCCAAACAGTTGATATAGGCTTAAGCAATGAGTTAAAAGTGATAACACTAAAATAAAACTAACTCTCCTCTATAAACTTCACCCATTGTGTATAAATCCCAACCCTCACAACAAAGACACTCCAAATTCCCTAAGGCCTAAGAGCAATTACTTCTGGATTTTTGTTGGTGTTGTGAATAACACATCCCCAGTAAGATATTTTCCAACCTTCACAATCACTGATCAGCTGCCATATTGTTCATTCCAAAGGATGTTGGCATTCTTAAAGTTAGGTTCAAGTTCAAACTTTGTTCGAAATTCTAAGCTTGTGCTCTGGTCAGCTATGAGCTAAAATATTCGGAAAACATACAGAGATGGATGAAAATAAGAAATTCCAAATTTGTGATGTATATTTTTGGTTGCATCTAGGTTCCATTACCAAGTGGAATTCAAAACATTTTATATACTGTGCAACACAGATACTGGTCAGTTATGTGTCTCTCATGTATGACAAGTTACTCTCCTATCCTCATGTCTGTATCCTCTTATCATGCAGTAGTGTATTAGTCAGAAATTCTATACAAGTTTATTAACCTGGATGGAGGTTCTGCATAAGTAGAATGGTCCAGAAATACATCGGCAATCATTTCACCACCACCTGGAACATGCAATTAACATCAGGCGTCATACAATGAGTCACCATATTAAAAAAAAAATGCAAGCACACACAGAATAAACATAAGAAACTACTAGCTAAGAAGCATTTCTTATTGAAGATTTGGTGCACTACTTCAAGAATCAAGACCAATTTTAGTTTTTTTTTTGTCAGTTTCTAAAGAAATTCAATCACAGAGTTCGGGAGCGTAAAAAAGGGTGTTTGGAGTCACTCCGGATGCAATTAAGCGCAGCAGTTATATTTAGTTCGATGACTCTTCCCCGAACCATAATTTAGAGAAATCACGTTTGATGACTTTGTTTGATGACTTTCTGTAGTATATGGTCATCAGCATTACTAGTGCTGTTGAGGTCTAGACTGCTTTTGTCTATTTTTCATTCCTCGTTTTTCTTTAGTACTCTCTATTTTCCTTTTTCTATTATTATTATTTCTTGTTATTCTGAAACCTAAATTTTCCAAGAAACAACAAAAAATTCTTGGAAAGATAATGCCGCAAACAGAAAAAGAAATTAAGACCACTTTCACATACACAATAAAACTTACCTAGGAAAGGAGGCATGGTAGACAAGAGCTCGCTTTTCCCATACAAGAATCCAATGCCTGTAGGCCCACACATCTGAGACACATTTATTACTTAACTACGAGATGAGAATCTTTAAGCAAAAGTTCACAGAAGTGTACAGTAAATATCAGAAGCAGCAACCTTTACACCTTTATACCTTATGTGAAGATGCAACTAGAAAATCAACATCCAGACTCTGCACATCAACCACCATGTGAGGAACACTTTGACAGGCGTCTACTAGCATCTTTGCTCCAACACTATGTGCCCATGCTGTGATATCTCCAATAGGAAGAGAAGAGCCTACAAAATGAGGAGAGCATAAAAATGTGATGGTAATATCCTTTTACTTAATTGACAACTATTATATGTAAGTAAGAAATCATTGATGCTAAAGCTATATTTTTCCTTGGATCACGATCGACCACAGTACCACACCAACCAAGAGTTGTGAAAAGCATGAGTATGTTGTCTTGTGAAGTACAACAAGGTGCACTCCAGCTTAGTTTCATTTGTCATGAACTATTTCAAATGCCAGAGCAGATAGCAGACTTCTTTTATTAGCCTTCTGATGAAAATAAAAAGATAATATCTACCAGATATATTATACTAGAAGCGCTTGAGAGGAGGTGTGGAAGCAGTGTACATTCAACTAACCACTTACTGAATTGCCCCAGCTTAGATGGTTGTCGGGGAGAACTCAGTCCACAGCTAGATAATTATTTCTAATGGATAATAGTCAACAGCCTAGCTTTGAACTCAAAATGAAGTCTACCCTCTTTGTTACTTGATAATTCTGCTATTTAGATCAACACCCAAAGACCCTTCAGCTAGTACCATACTTTCAGTAAAGCAGCTTTACCTTGCTCAAACTACAGACTCCAAATCCTAGAGTTGCAATTTCGTGACAACTAACATACATATGATACATAACCTGGATGACATGCCTTTAAAACTTGGACAAATAAAACCTAACCAAGAAATACAAGTTAAGAAAAAGAAAAAGAAGTGCCTCTATAATTAGTACAGCACTTACCAAGAACGTTCGATACGTGGTGGACTACCACAAGCTTTGTGTTCTTTGAAATCATTTCTTTCAATTGCAAGACATCTGGAACTTCCTCTTCTGTTAAACTAACAAATTTCAGAGTGGCACCAGTTTTTTGAGCTACAATTTGCCAAGGAACTATAGCACTATGATGTTCAGCTACCGTAAGGATGATCTGCAAGGAACACAAATCAAACAAGCGAGAAGAATGAGTCGCAAGACCTTGAATAGTGACAGCCAAATTTGATCCTTTTGATGCATGGGATAAACTATGCTGAAGATTCCGAGAATGTGCACACATTTGGTAATACAAGAGCAATATTTTCTTCACAACTTCCAAAACAAATCTTAAGACAGGATATAAAAGTGCATGTAAGAAGTCCATAAGAGATAACAAACCTCATCTCCCAGTTTTAAATTTGTAAGTCCCCAAGAGTAGGCCACTAGATTAATAGCTTCTGTTGCATTTCTTGTAAACACAATATCTTGAGATTGTGGTGCATTAACAAAATTGGCCATCTTCGTCCTCGCCGACTCATATGCATTTGTGGCCATGTCACTCAAAGTGTGTACACCTCTATGCACATTGGAATTATATCTTGAATAATAATCATTTAAAGCCTTCAAAACAACAGACGGTTTTTGAGAAGTCGCTGCGTTATCTAGATACACTAATTTCTTTCCATTTCCAAGCTCCTAACAAATTCAACAAAATCATCTTGTAAATCATCAATTACTAAAAAAAACAAAAAAAAACCTTTGAAGTAAACATACACAATAACACAATTCACTAACCTGATGAAGAATTGGGAAATCAGGTTTGGTAATATCCCCAAGTGAAATTGATTGAACTGGCTTCACAGCTATTGAAGAAGAAAATCTTTTAAATCCTTTCCGGATTGGTATAGAGGTCAAATTAGGGTTTAGGGTTTTGAGAGGAGAAGGATGATTGGGAAGTAGAGTTCCCATTGGAGAACGATAACAGATTGGGTTCGAACTCATCTTCTCCAGATACCGAGTCATTATGAGATAACCAACTAAATTTGTTTTGCTCTATGAGAAAATAATTTCTAGGCAAATATTTACAGGATTTTGTATACGTGGCACTTTTATAAGGCGGTGGGGAATTATTTTCACGCTTTTGGGAAATATTTACTCAATGAAAATTTCCAAACTTAAATAAACTAGAGTTGAAAAATAAAGTTCTCTCTCCTTTCCTAGGGCGGGGCAGCATTTTGGTCGAGAGGAGGACTTCCACCTAAAATCTGTCTAATATCTCCGGGGATTAAAGCTCAGATCGTCTTGTGCAGACCCGGTCACATCAAAGAATACGCAGGTACACCGGAATCGAGAAACGTTTTTTATTTGTTTTCTGAATTTTAGTTCGGGAAAAACTGAATCTTGAGATTGTCTGAAGCACCTAGTTTTTTTAAGTTGAGCAAGAAAAATATCAAATTCAAGTGTTGAGGCAGAAATTTACAAGAGATCAATACAATTCTCAGTTGAATGAGGGATGGTGGGAATGGTTAACAACAATATGAATTTTTGATTCTATTACTGAAGCTCTCTTATGGTTTTTTGATTGTCTTCACTCAAATTTCGAGAGTTTAGGGTTTCTACTGAAAAAGGAGAGAACTTAGTTGTGGGATGGATAGTATGGAAGAAATTTTGGGTTTAGTTGTTGGATTTAGGAAAAGAAAAAATTGGTTTAGATTGAGATTTCTTACATATTTATATCATTATGATTACACTGAGTATTGTAGGATTGTGGGGGGAGTCTTCGGATTATTAAAGAATGAATTGGCTCAGTCACGGATATGCATTTTGTTTAGCTAGCCTTGCAATGTCTAATTTTTATTTGGAGAATATGCTTACAACAGACTTAGAGATCATATTTATCTTGTTTTCTTACCTTGGTAAACATGTATAGATCTTCTGAATGTTTGCTATATTTTTGACCAACCATACCCATCATCTCCATTTTAAGTTGTATGGACTATGGTTTAGTCATTTTGCTTATTGTTAATTAGGTCAAGGCCAGTGAACAGCTGTGAGCTAGGGGCAAATTAAGATGCAAATTGCGAATTTATAGTTTTATTAACTCAATAATTGGATGTTATTCTGTTAATACCATGAGGTTAATCCTCCGATTCACGGTCCAGTAGCTAGATTTCTATTTGGACATTGACGGTGTTAAATCTTCCGATTCACGGTCTAGTAGCTAGATTTCTATTTGGACATTGGCGGTGTTAACATCCAACCAGAGGATATTTGTTTCAGCAGTTGAGTATTAGCGAACATGCTAGTGTTGCAAAAAGTGGATGTATTTTTCTTTTCCTTTTGGGACTCCTTCAGTGCCTTTGTAGAACTCTTTGGTGATTTCTCATCCGAAGTAGTGGAGTTCATGTTCTTTTTGGACTATCAAAAGAAAAAATATGCAAGAAATCAATAACTTTTTAAATAATCGAAAGGGGCCATGTTTTGTTGGTTTGTTAACTTGTTGATATCTGGATTTGTCAATTTGGGTTTGTGCTATATGTTTCTTTGAGCATTGTATTTACATATATATAACATGTTATGGTTCTCTTTTAGTGTTGGAATGCTTTTTAGTTTGCAATCCATACTTATAAGGTCTAATATGAATAGATTTAAACTGCAGAGAGGCATACTTCATAGCTAGCCAAATGGATCTGGAGACAGAGAATAGGATAGCTTCAATACTTATGAGAGAGGCAGCAGAACTGCGCCGCCAAGCTGATAAAGAAGGTGCACATGCTTATCTTCTCCAACCCAAAGTAAGAGGTCGGCCAAATTCACGGTTTCTTACGGCAACTGTACGTGGGGTGCAACAAGGTTAGTTTAATTTCCTTTAAGAAAACATGTTACTTAAATAGATACATGTATGTTATATTTTAATGTTATTGGTTAGCATAGTACATCAGCTTTGCACCTGCAAGTTTCAAGTCACCATGAGTTTCCTATTTGTAGTTAGAGGAAAAGTATGCTTCCCTAAGTAAAAACACATTAATTAGATTAACCAGCATTTTTTAACATTATAGGGAAGCTAATCCGTCCAAAACCTTCCTAAGCTTTTGCATCGAAACTCTAGAGAGGTTGGATCCCATTTGGTGGGGACAACACGAGGCATGAAATTCCTCCTATCCCGCTTCAATTCTCTACAGTATTTCATAAATTCTTCGTAGTTGCTTATTTTGAAATCTGAAATTGTGCAGCAAACCGAGTTGTGGAAATGGGTGAAATGTGGCGAGTCCGGCAGAAAGAGATAGAGCTAGAGAATAGACTGCGAGGAAAATCAAGAGATGGGAGCAGTCATAGGCACCATAGCAATCATAGCCCCTCCACCAGGGAAACTGAGACAACTGATGCTGAAGTAGGCACGCTAAGAAAAAGAAAAATGGAAGATTGCAACACTGGTGAAAATGGTAGTAGTGGTCTTAGGGATGAAGAGGTTGAAGAATTTTTGCACTCAAGGTAATGGTTTGCTGTTTTGCATGCTTACATCTGTTGACGATTGGATATCATAGAGAAAAATTTAGTTTGTAGTTCTATTATTGACCTTCTTGTACAAGGAATTAAGGGTTAGACATTTGTAATCACATTCGTAGGTTTTGGTTTTATGTTTAAATGGCTCCTCTTCCACTTAAGTTTAGTATCTGAACCCATAGATGGATGTTCATGCTGTGAAAGATTTGAAAAAGGGGGGTTAGGTTTCAGAATGGAACTTTTAATACGGATTAGTTGGACATGGAAACGTAGATAAAGTGTAATCGTGCTTTTAAATGATAGGAATTCTTAATTGTTTGCAGGGTAAAACGCGGTAGAGGTGCAGTAGGATCCAGAATGGATGAAACAGGTCCTTATCTTCCTTCACGTTCAGATATGGATCCGAAAGGGAAGTTTTTAGCACGTCCCGATGATGCAAGAGAGAGAGAAGATTTGGAACATCGTGCTCTTCTTGGGCCAGACAAACCGTCTTTCCTGAAGAAAACATCTGGGAAGTCGTCCTCATCTGAAAGCGATTCAGACCATGAAGGGAGTTGGAGGAAGGAAAAAAAAGACAAGTCACGGAGCAGCTCAAAGAAACATTATTCTGAGAAGAAGCATAAATCAAAAGACAAATATCGAGATAAAAAGAAAACAAAGAAATCTAAACATCACCGCAGGAGTAGGAGTGAATAAACAAGAAGAATTCCTTCACCAAGGAAAAAAATGACCAATGTATGCTGGGTGATATACGAAAGATTGACTGATTGGTGTCAAAACTTTTACAAATTTGAATGAACATATAGTAACTGTTTTAACCCAAAACCAGTTCTTCTGTTCTAGTCAATCTCTAGCAATGTAAGTCGGCTTTGTTTCTTCTATAGTGCTATTATTCGTCATAACAGAATTGGCACAATGTTAATTGCATAGTACATAATGAGATGGAATGGAACCAATATTATTGATCTAACATCCGCACAATGATCCACAATATGCCCAATGACCCAAATTTTATGAGCCAGCGTCCCTGTATGCTTCTTGTGGTGCTAAATCTGTCTTGTAACTCTGAAGGATGCAACATAACTTCAGGTCTGCAATTTTTAAATCAGCAGCATTACATATTCGGTCGTGATGATGAAAACCACCTGACCAACTATATTTCCCGCCAATTCAGGAATACAGTTAACGGCTTGAAATTCATATCCTGATTTAAGGTCGGTTTCTGTTATTACGGTTAAAGAAAAGTTTTATTACCTCATATGATTATGGACCAGAATTCCTGAAACCTCTTCAAACCATTGATTGATACTTTCATTACCACCTCATTGTACCAAATGACTTGTTTTCCTTTTGGAAAAACCAAAAAGGTGTTATCCTCATTTGGAGTTTTACATTTTGCCTTGTTGTTATGATTTCTGGATTAATATCTTGTTTCAGGGTTCTCACATTGGTAATTTCAATTCATTTCTCAAGTAAAAACTTAAATCGACAGACTTATTTGGTTGCAAGCTTGGTTTGAGGTAAATTCTGACTTGATATCTTGTCTGAATTTGATTGTGTGTTTTATTCCGGCATGGTTACTAATTCATGGTGATTTTGGGTTGCATTGTTGTAGATCAAAGTGGGGTTTCTTCAAATTACTGTAATTTGGAGGTAATTATTTTCTTTCTGAAATTTATTTCCGTTATTCAAATGATATAGCTTGTACTTTTGCAACCATGCTCGCCATATGATGCATATTCTGATAGATTGATTTATTTATGAATTCGGCAGAACCCCACTTGGTTTCGCATCACAAAAGCTTGTATACGTAACTATTAATGGGCAATTGCAATATTAGTGTAAGCGTCACACAACTTAAATCTACATTTTTCGATCTTCTAAGTGGGTTTTTTCCCGGGCACAAATTTTTCCCTTGTCATCTTGATTGTGTTCATCTTTTTTTTTTTTTTTTATTTTTTTATCGGTTTTTGATAGTTCCAGCGTGGTGATGATGACGATTCAATAGAGGAACAACAGGTAAACTTTGCGGGTGGAAAAGTTCATCTTGTATCAACAAAAGCTGATTGGGACAGACAACTAGCCGACGCAAACAAGCAAGGAAAAACAGTACGGTTCCGCTTGCAGCTTGCCTCTTGGCCACTTTTTTACCTTGGCATATATATATATTTGGCTTTGGTTTAACAGTACTTGTTGATTTTCAAAGATGCTCAAAGCTTAATTTTGATTTCTTTTACCCTCTGGCACAGGTTTTAGTGAACTTCAGCGTGAGTTGGTGTAAGCCTTGCAGAACTATTGCTCCACATTTCTGCGAGTTGTCTGTAAAATACCCTTCTCTTGTATTCCTTACGGTTGACGTTGACGAACTCCCAGTAAGTAGTGACTCCCATACATTTTCGTTTGATGAAAATAAGCTACCAGCAGCCATTTTCTATTAACATTCCAAACCATTCAGCGTAGTCAACATATAAGATATGGTTATGTTGCAGGAATTCAGTTCTTCGTTGGAAATCAAAGCTACACCAACTTTCTTCTTCTTCAAAGATGGAGAGCAATTGGATAAACTTGTTGGAGCAAATAGATCAGATCTCGGGAAGAAAATTACTGAAATCCTTAACCAATTATCTAAGAATTAATGAGTTACTACTTGTCAGAGAGATCCCATTGTCATATTTTTGTTTCTAGTTAGCTTTATATGTACTAGTAAGGACACATATTTGAATTTTTATTCACCCCGCAATACTAAATTTGAGAGTCATGAATTTTTTTTCGTAAAATAAAAATTTATTATTCTTATACTCGTTACTTAGATGATTGAAAGAGCTTTTTAAATATATAAATTTTAAAAAAATCAGGTGTATATTTTGAAAGATATATTAAGTTTTTAAAAAATTTGATCTATTTTTAAAACAATAGTATTTATGTAAATATGTAAAAGGTAAGGATAACCAAGTAATTTAGGGGGTCTCCTACCAAAAATAGATCTTTTCTTTATATTAGTATAAGATAAGATAAGATAAGATATGCCACTAATTGATGAATCCATTCAATTCTTTACATGAAATGAGTCCTCACACAAACTCAAAACAAACAAGACTAGGAACTGTTTTCTCCTGACGTCTTCGATGTGTCTTACACTTCATGTCAAGAGGCTCAAGGTTTGTGTGCATCAACAATAATGTTGGATAGATTAAAAACAATCTATTGAAGGAATTGCCTGAAGCATGCATTTTATTGAAAGAAATTAGGTTACAATTTGTCGTGGGTATGTGGTACCCATGGAATTATGATACATAATTTGACTGATAAAAAACGGGATTGCCTGGTCCCATATTATGGTTGATGAGTTTCCCATTTGACTTCTATCTGCCGCATAATAATATGTTGTTTGGTTTCCTTCCATGTAGTTGTGTTGAATAGCAACATGTGGGATCTGGCACACATCCCTGATATGTGGCAAGGAGGTGTGTGTGTGTGGGGGGGGGGGGGGAGTGTAACAATAACATTGATAATAAGATTGTATCTAGAGATAATCCATATGCCTATTTATATAGGCATAGCTAGATACCTAAAATAACCTAGCACAATTAGGGGCGACACAAAAGACAAAATAGGTTGAAAATACTTATATGCCCCTTCATAATCGGGAGGTTAATCCATAATCGGTAGTTTGGGGCAACTCTATATTCGGTAGTTATATGAACTATTTTGACTACCGATTATGGTAGATTTCGCCAAAGATTATACTGTATAATCGGAAGTCATGGTAACTTCATTTACTACCGATTATAGGCTCAACCAAATTCGTAAAATAAAGAATTTTGGCAAAATCTGATTTTGGGGCAACTCTATATTCAAGATTGTGTTGGAAATTTTTTCGGTTAATGAATTTGAAAACCTATTCAGTTTTCCAGAAATTTTCAAAAAACGTGTATGTTCCCATAGGGTTTCTTCATTATCAGAAGTCATGATAACTCTGATTTTGGGGCTACTCTATATTCGGTAGTTATACGAAGTATATTGACTACCGATTATGGTAGGATATTTGACACCTGTATAATCGGAAGTCATGATAACTCTTCCTTTCTTACCGATTGTAGGATCAACCAAAATTCCAAAAAAAAAGTTTTTTTTGCAAAATCGATTTGCGGTAGTTATACGAAGTATATTGACTACCGATTATGGTAGGATATTTGCAAAGAGAGCCACTATATAATCGGAAGTCATGATAACTCTTCCTTTCTTACCGATTATAGGATCAACCAAAATTCCAAAAAAAAGAGGATTTTTGCAAATATGATTTTGGGGCTACTCTATATTCGGTAGTTATACGAAGTATATTGACTACCGATTATGGTAGGATATTTGCAAAGAGATCCACTGTATAATCGGAAGTCATGATAACTCTTCCTTTCTTACCGATTATAGGATCAACCAAAATTCCAAAAAAAAAAAGGATTTTTGCAAAATCTGATTTTGGGGCTACTCTATATTCGGTAGTTATACGAAGTATATTGACTACAGATTATGGTAGGATATTTGCAAAGAGAGCCACTGTATAATCGGAAGTCATGATAACTCTTCCTTTCTTACCGATTATAGGATCAACCAAAATTCAAAAAAAAAAAAAGGATTTTTGCAAAATCTGATTTTGGGGCTACTCTATATTCGGTAGTTATACGAAGTATATTGACTACCGATTATGGTAGGATATTTTCAAAGAGATCCACTGTATAATCGGAAGTCATGATAACTCTTCCTTTCTTACCGATTATAGGCTCAACCAAAATTCCAAAAAAAATAGGATTTTTGCAAAATCTGATTTTGGGGCTACTCTATATTCGGTAGTTAAATAACCTAAATTCCCTACCGATTATGATAGCATTTTTGCCAAAGGTTTACTGTATAATCGGGAGTCAATATAACTTTATTTACCACCGATTATAGGATAATCAAAATTCAAAAGATTTAGGATTTTATTTTGGGGATACTGTATAATCGGAAGTCATACAAACTAAATTTACTCCTGATTGTTGATTACCTACCGATTGTAAAGGGTAGTTTGGCCATTAAAAAAACGCCCCGGAAATAACCTTCCGATTGTGAAATAACCTACCGATTATTTGCTATTTTGTCGTTTTGTGTCGCCCCTAATTCGGTTTTGGTTGCCCCTAAATGTGGAAGGTAAAATAACTAGAGTTCTAAATAAAGAGAAATACTAAACAAGGAAATACGGATAACTTGTAGACTAAGGCAGATGTCCTACATTGGGATGTGATAAAGTGCAAAAGGTTTTCAGAGTCAGTTTTAAAGAGGAATTTTGGCCATTGTCTTTATGTTGTCGTTCTTCAAGCCAATAGTAGCTCCCAAGTTTTCGCAGTTAAGGCAGTCTTTATTCCTAAAGGTTGAGCTAGAGCCATTAAAGTTCGTGTGTCGGAATCTCTGCGGATGAAGCCCGCTCCCGCAAAACCTGGGTGACCTCTGGCTGCACCATCTGTATTAATCTTAATCCAATTGATGTTCGGAATTAACCATCCTACCGATATTGTGGATATCCTTTTGTCTCCCCTTGGGTGGTTAAATATCAGTGCATCTCCCGGTAGGATCGGTAGTAAGGAATCTAGTGCCGCAGTGAATTCTTATTGCAGTTTTTGAGCCAAGATTAATATTTCGTCCGAAGTTGTTTGTTTTTGGCGGTATATTAGGTCAATCCTAGCTAACCATATGGTCCAAAAAACAAAGCAAAATGAGGAGATTACAGATGTTGGTGCAGATTGTTGTAGGATTTGGGATATGGTTGTCTGAGGTGTTAAGGTGAAAGTGAGGGGGGAGTTAGAGTTTGGTGTGTTTGAAAGTTGAGTGAGCAAGGTGTTCTAGGATGTAGTCGTCGTTGGACAATGAATTAGAAGGTGACGTAGCAAAGATGTAATGTAGCAAAGATATGTTTGAAAGCAAACTAGTTGTTGGGGATGCGAAGAGAGTTTAAGTTTCGTCAGAAATTTAATAAAATCTAATTGAATGATCAAGATTTTAAAGTTGTAATTGATAACAATAATATTGTATCTAGAGATAATCCTTATGCATGTTTATATAGGCTCTACTAGATACCTAAAATAACTAGAGTTCTAAATAAAGAGAAATCCTAAACAAGGAAATACAAATAACTTGTAGACTTAGGCAGATGTCTTACATTGGGATGTGATAAAGTGCAAAAGGTTTTCTGAGTCAGTTTCAACGAGGAATTTTGGCCATTGTCTTTATGTTGTCGTTCTTGAAGCCAATAGTAGCGCCCAAGTTAAAGAAGTTAAGGCAGTCTTTATTCCAAAAGGTTGAGCTAGAGCTATTAAAGTTCGTGCGTCGGAATCCCTGCAGATGAATCCTGCTCCCGCAAAACCTGGGTGACCTCTGGCTGCCCCATCTGTATTTATCTTAATCCAATTGATGTTCGAAATTAACCATCCTACCGATATTGTGGATATCATTTTGTCTCCCCTTGGGTGGTTAAATATCAGTGCATCTCCTGGTAGGATCGGTAGTAAGGAATCTAGTGCCGCAGTGAATTCTTATTGTAGTTTTTGAGCCAAGATTAAGATTTCGTCCGAAGTTGTTTGTTTTTGGCAGTATATTAGGTCAATCCTAGCTAACCATATGGTCCAAAAAAAAAGCAAAATGAGGAGATTACAGATGTTGGTGTGGATTGTTGTAGGATTTGGGATATGGTTGTATGAGGTGTTAAGGTGAAAGTGAGGGGGGAAGTTAGAGTTTGGTGTGTTTGAAAGTTGAGTGAGCAAGGTGTTATAGGATGTAGTCGCCGTTGGACAATGAATTAGAAGGTGACTTGCCAATTCTGGATCAACATTGCATATGGGGAATGTGTAAGAGTTTGTATGGATATGATGTAGGATAGAGAAGGTTGGTAATCCTTCATTTATTGCTTTCCACAAGAAAAGCCAAATTTTTGGTGGACATGGTGAAGTCCACAAGAATTTGGTAGGTGGAAGAGGGGTATGAGTTGGTTGACCATGGGTTAGACATTTATATCCCGAAGAGGTAGTGTATTTTCCGTATTTTGAGTATGGTCAGATAATTTTATCATTGGCCTATTTTGGAGAAGGTGGATGTTTATGATTTTTTGGGCTATAGGATTGGGAAGGGTTCTTAATTTTTCTTGATTCCAGGTATGAGAGATTGGGTGAATGATATCTGCTACCATTCAGATTTGGTAACATTGTGCTGGATCTAGATATGGTGAGTGTGGAATCCAATTGGCTTCTACTGGAGTTGATAACCCATTTCCAATACGATTGAATATCTGTTGTTGCATGGTAGGGACAATTGATGTCAGTTGTCTCCATTGAGGACTGGAATAAGAAGGTATGGTATCAATGCCTTGTATAATTGGTTGTTGATCAAGATATTTTTCACCGAAGATACTTCCACGGATGGGGTTAGGTTGTTCATGCAAATTCCAAATTCTTTTCATGAGGAGAGCCTTATTATGATCACTATTTTTCCTTATGCCAAACCCTCCTTCGGATAGTGGTTTTGTTACTTTATCCCCACCTATAGGGTGAAGATTTTTAATTGTTGAGTCATGTCCCCAGAAATAATTCCTAGTGATATGATCTATTTGTTTGTGAACAGTACTGGATAGGTTTTGTGTTTGCATAATGTGGTTTGAGGTGGGGGTAAGGGAGGTATTGATGAGAGTGAGTTTTCCAGCTGGAGTTAGGCATTTTGTCATCCATACTTTAGCTTTCCCGGCTAATGTTTGTAGGAAGGGTGCGAAGGTTTGATATGTTTCACTTCCTTGTTTGAATTGGATACCTAGATAGGTTAGAGGTTTAGATGTTGTCGGCATATCGAAAAGTTTTTTTATTTCATTTACCTTGATCAGATCTAGTCTTGGGTGATGAATGATTAAAGATTTGGAAGTATTAATTACATGTCCTACAGAAGTGCCATGGGATTGGCGCAGGGTCTTAAGTTGTTGGTTACTCTGATCTGAGGCTTTATAAGTAATTAGTAAATCACCCGCATACATTATATGAGTAATGGGTGGTGTGTTTTTTTTGAAATTTTAAGTCCTCGAACTAACTTTGGTTTTCAAGGTTTCCTAGATATGTAGATAGGATTTCAACACATATGATGAAAATATCTGAAGATAACGGGTCTCCTTGTCTGATACCTCTAGTTCGGTTGATGTATCCATGTGGTATACAATTTATGTTGACCGAATATGTAACTGTTATGAAACATATCATAATGTAATATATAAAGGATGATGGAAATCCAAGTTTTGTAAAGGAGGTTTTGATGAATCCCCAATCTAAGTTATTATAGACTTTCTGGATATCCAGTTTGAGAGTTATTTTTGGATCCTTGGTGAGGTTTGATGTTCTGATATGGTGGAAGAGTTCTCCAGCAATTGCTATGTTATCATGGATTGATCTTTGTGGCACAAAAGCATTTTGATAGGGGCTTATTAAGAAAGGGAGAAGGGGTCTAATTCAGTTGACTAGGATTTTTGCAATTATTTTATATATGTGACGTTACAGAGCCCTATGGGTCTAACATGTGAAGGTTTTGAAGGATGGTTTACTTTAGGTATTAGTGTTATGTTTGTGTGATTCATGAGAGAATGCATATTTATATTATTAAAAAAACTTCGAACCATTGCTATCAATTGGGAATGAGTTGTTTCCCAGAATACTTTGATAAACTTACTTGTGTAACCATTTGGACCAGGAATTTCGGAGGTTATGGAGAAGAGGGCTTGTTTGATTTCTTCTATAGTTACTTCCTTCGTATACAGGTCTAATTTTTTGGGAGTTAATCTTGGCCTGGTATTTGTAAAAAGATCTTCATTGATCACTATAGGTGGGGTCGTATATTGTTGAGAATAATGATCCAGAATGAGTTGAACAACGTCTTCCTTCTTGTTAACCAAATTATTTTGTGGGTCTTGTAATTGTTGTATATTATTGCAGGCTTAGTGAATGGTATCTTTAGTACAGAAAAAGTTTATGTTGAGATCGCCCGATTGCAACCATTGAATTATGGACCTTTGTTGCCAGTATGTCGCATGACATTGTAATAGCTCAACATGATCAATTCTTAGTTGTTTTTCTTGGATCAGCCAAAATTCCAGATCGCTACCCGATTGGGTAGCACATTGATGCCGAGCGTTCTTTATCTTGCCTGTCGATTTTATAGGACCAGAATATCGCTACATCTATTCTCTGCGAGATTAACAACGCTTCCCAGCGAGAATCACCGCAAGATCATCAACTACACTTTGCGAGTGTCACAAAATCAGTCAAAGGAGCGACACAATAAATGATGAGTGAAGAAAACTTGAGAAAAGCATGTTTATCCTGCGATGGTTACAAAACTGGCGAGGGTGAACATTGTAACTAATCGCGGTACAATCGCAGAATCAACCCGAAATAAGAGGGAAACTTAGCTGTCATCCATTATGTAGTTACCCTATAAAGATAGGTCCAATCTGTCCAGAAGAGGATGATGTATTTTTGAGAGTTAATAAAATCTTGAGGAAAGAGAAACTTCAAGAGAATAGTTGTAATCTTGAATTCTCTCATTTCTGTAAACATTTCTGAAACCAAAATAATAAAGTGTCGTTTTTCATCTTCAATTACAAGTTGATTATAACAAGATCTTAACAAGGGTGTAGTGTGGGAAATCCTGCAACTACATTTTGGCGCTTGAAACAAGGAGAATCAAGTTAAGAAATCTCTAATTACAATTTGAAAATTTGAAGAAATCATTAGAGTTGGAGAAATGTCTAGAAGAAGAAGAAATACATCAGAACCACCAACAACTGTGAGGTGGAGTAAAAGACTTGCAGGAGAAGAAACAAATGAATTAGGAGATTCTTCAAGGATAAGAACAAGAAGAAATAGAACAAGGATTGAAGGAGAAGATCAAATCCCACAACCTAATCAACAAACACCGATCCAAAATAGAAATGTGGATTATGATAGAATGAGTGTGCATACTTGGAGATCGGACTCGATGGAAGATGTAGAAGATCAACAATTAAGAGACGGAAGAAGAGAAGAAAGAAATCAAGGAATGGTTGAAGGATTAATTCACGGAGGAGATGAAAATGAAACATTAAATGATTCAAGACAAAGAATACAAGAGGAAAGAAGATTAGAGGCGGAAGAGTGTGCAAATTTAACAAGACAAAATCACTAGTTGAGAATGGAGAATTTGAGATTACAAACTAGAAGATCAAGAAGTATTGTTAGATCGAATTCAAGATCAGTAAGGGAAGAATTAAGGCCAAATTCCCCAGTAAGAAATGCTAGAGGAAATATCCAAGAAGAAATGCAAAATCTAAATGAAGAGCAACGTCATAGAGAAGAAGAGGTAGTAGAAAATCGCCATGATCCGCGTGGCGAAAATTTGGATAATAGACTTAACAACAGAAATCAAGAGGGAAGAAACAACCAAAATGATGAAGATAATCCAGAAGAAGGTAGGAGGATATTACATGGGCGAGAGATCCAGAGAAATCAAAGAATAATTGAAAAGAAATTGAGAGACATTATGCTGAACAAGCACGACTAGCTCGCGAGAGAGAAAGATTGAGGGCAGAAGTAGAAGAACAAGAATTTCAAGAGGCAATACGACAAAATAACCATGAAAATAGAGAAAGGAGACGGACGCAAAATCGCCATAATAATAATATTCAGGAAGAATATGATAGAATACAAAGGAGAATAGAAAGACAACGAAGAGAAATGATGAGAAATCAAGAAATTCGCAGAGAATAAAATAGACAGTATAATCAGTTGCGATGGCAAGAAGAAGCTGAAGCAGAAGATCGCAGAAGAAGAAATATGGATGTATATGAAGATATAAAAAATCTCGCAAGACAAGAAGTACATGAACACAGAAGAAGGGAAGCAGCGTTGAAAAGACCAATGGAACCAAATTCAGCTGCGAATGAGCAAATTTTAAGAGAGTTATCAGAGATGAGGGGAATAATAAATAACAGAAAAGAAGGAGGTAGAAGACAACTCGATGAAGCTATTGAAGAAGCTGCGAGAACTCCATTTACTCAAGAAGTACAGTTAAGAGGAATACCTCCTAAGTGCAACTTACCAGCATTAACCATAATTTTTGATGGAACTACTTGTGTTGTACAACATGTTAAGGCTTATGTTAGGTGTATACTGCAATGGGAGAATCATGATGATGTATTGTGTAAATATTTTGCATCTAGCTTAACTGGCAAGGCGCTAAAATGGTTTGAGGGATTACCAAAAAATACTATAACTTCTTTTGATCATTTACAAGCTATATTTCTGGGAGCATATATAAGCAACAATTCATCGCGTCCAGGTATTGAAGATTTGTTTGGGTTAAAACAGAGGGTTGGCGAGAGTCTGAATATTTAACCATAAGATGGAAGACAATGTGCAGTGAGATGGCGGGAAGAGTTGACGAGAGGTATCTTATGTTGTCTTTTATCAATGCAATGTTCGCGACCAATCTGTTGTACATACAAATTTTCAGAGTCAAGAATACAATCACTATGATGAATCATGAGAACTACAAGAAGAATACATTGCTTTGGAGGAGAAACAAAATGACATGGAATCATATCCCATCGCGAACACCAATTCAGTACCAGCAAATGGGAGTTTACTTCCTAAAATGATTAACAATGTGGAGAGCAGCTCGCAAGCACAACAAGAGAAAGTGGAGATCGATAACCAGCAGAAGTTGGTAGCTATGGGCAGTCGTGATCAAGAAGAATATGAAAGGGAGAAGAATTATTACAACCGCGGAGGGAATAATAAGATTCAAAGACTTGATCAGCCGCAAGAAACTTATGGTGGATAGAGGCAAAACAATTTCAGAAGCCAAGGAAATCAGAGGATAATATGGGAAGAAATTAAGATGCCTCCTCTAAATGCTAGTATAGAAAAAATCTGGGAAGCTATCATTTTGATGGAAAATATACCCTCTCTGTGGAATATGGGAAAAGAACCACATCCTAATAATCTTAGTCAAGAATTTTGTCCTTACCATCACTTTCATGGTCACACAGTAAATGATTGCAGAAATGTAAAGAGAATAATTTTAAGAATGATTGACCAAGGAAATCTAAACCACTTTTTAATAGGACAACCACAATCTCAGTGATTGCCTCCAACACCAGAAATTCGCAGGGTAAATACTGTAAAAGGATCAGAATCATTCGTAATAGAAGTTGGGGATAAGGCAAAGAATTTTTTTTTGTAATTCCATTGTACATTCACACAGAACAATAGAGGATTTCCATGATAATGTTCTAAGCAGAGTCTTCGCGAGAGACACAGATGGAAGAGAGATAATGAATATCGCGAGAGCCTCGCCATTAGAAGAATGGCAGAAACAAATTATATCTTTCACTGCACAAGAAGTACCAGAACCTGGCGAGCAGCATGATAATCCATTGGTAGTAAGATTAGAGATAAATCCAAAGCAAGTAGAAGAAGATGGAGGAAATGATGATGAAAATGAAGATTCTTGGGCTATCAATAGAGTTCTGATAGACACATGCAGCTCAGTTGACATACTATTTTATCATACCTATAAGACCATGGGTGGAAGAGACGAAGATCTAATTCCATCAACATATAAAATCTATGGTTTTAATGGTACTGCCAATAAACCAAAAGGGGAAATTGAAATGTGGATTCCATTGAAAGGGATAACTTCCAAGATCTTGTTCTTTGTTGTTGACATTGAATCACCTTACAATGCCCTGATTGGTCGACCTTGGCTACATGGGATATTAGGTGTAGCATCTACTTTCCACCAGTATGTTAAATTTCCTCATCCTAATGGTGTTGGAGTAATTAAGGGAGATTGGGGAGAAAGCAAGAAATGTTATGAGATTGATATAAAATCTTGCGAAGAAAGAGCCGAGAAGAAGAGAAATTTGAAGTACAACATCAAGCAACGACAGAGAGCCGAAAGATTGATGATTGATTCAATAGAGCAGCGAGAGGAAGAAAATGGCGAGCAGATCGCAGATAAAGAAGAAAAAGCAAAATGTAACAGAAAAGCAGAACTAAAAGATAGTAAGTAGAAAGGTAAAATGATAAAAGATTATGCAGAATTTGTTTGAAGAAAATGCAAATGAAAAGAGTACTCTGTTTGAAAAAATTACAAAATTTTACAAGAAAATCAAAGAAATGAAATTTTACCAGAATTACAATGCTCGTGAGAAACGCGAATACAATTTCGCAGAGATTAATAGAATGGGACGAACCTTTATGGCGTGCACCTTAGTTCGCGAATACAATTTCGCAAGAGGCAAATGTAAGACCTAATAGTGCGTCATATAAGGAGGTATCTCTTGACATGACTCAGCGATAAGGTTATACCGCTGCTGGAACCTGAGTTATGCAGATGTTGTGTTTAAAGAAAACCTACCCAGGAGAGGGATCTTGGATTTCCAATTATATAAGGTTATACCCTGATTGGACGACTAAGGACCTCTTCTAAGAAGTACAAAGTATGACCAAGGCGCCGAGGTACACGGTTGATCCAAGGGTGCCCGGGGCGTACGAAACTACCCTGTCCATTCTTGGTAAGTCTTGGATATGATGCACTTGGCCTGAAGAAAACCCCACTTAGGGTGCAGTATTGTAACTATAAGCCATATAGGCGTAAAGGACAAGAGGCTGCGAAAACAGCTGGTTGTTAGCAAATCTGGATGGGAGGAGCTAGTCTTGTATGGACGATGTTCCCTCCTTGAAGGGGAAACCAGGGGGAAGATAAGGGCGACACCCTCCATTAGGGAGCTGATAAGTGTCTAAAGATGGCAATGTCATGGGGCTTTATGATCGCAAGAAAATTTAGGCATGTCATATTGTCGCGTGATGAAAGTTAAACAAAGGCAAATAGCCAAAAGAGAAAAAGTTAAGATGAGATCAATGGGTTTTTACATTTAACAAGTGTAAAGACGTCCTGAGATTTCATCGCAAAACGGCAATGTCATAAGGATTAATTCTTGCAAGAGAGTTTATACTTATCATATTGTCGCAGAGATATTAAAAAAATATTGATAAGACAAGATCAATGGGTCAATGCATGCAAATGTAAAGACGTCTTGCGATTTTGTCGCAAAAAGAAAAGATGTGGCAAAATAATACCTTTAATTAGGAAGGCATAATAGGACCATAAGATTATTGCGATAATGATCGCCGATAATCAGGTAAATTATTTCTAGCGATAGCATCGCCGATAATCAGGTTAATTTAATTTGATTCACAACTAATATCTAATCTCTACTAAATTTTTTCATATTGCAGATGAATAATAGAGGCAAGTATGGGAATGCATAGAATGATGAAATTATTATTCATCCATCATATGATAAAATTTCATAGATAATACATATATACAAATGATTAAAGGATAATAATTCTGATTGATTGATTATGTTGCAGAAAAAGAATTGTTTTCTAATTCATACAGATAAAAGCAAAAGAAGTTTACACATCAAGTCGGAGAAACTCGCAACGATGTTACGAGAAGCAAAAAGTAAATGTACAAAATTTACAAAGAAGAAAAAGAGAATAAACAATACTAAGTAGATCCATCAACACCTTAATCAGAACTCTTTTATTTTTCAAATTTCTCTTCATTGCCAGATTTATCTTCTTCATCATTATCATTATCATCCCTATCTATGTCGGATTTCTCCTCCTCGCCAGATAACTCTTCATCATATTCGCTAGACTCCTTAGCTTCGCTATCAGAGATAATTAAATTTGGGGAATCAGCTGGAACTTCCTTTGCAAGATCGGGGTATATAGAATGAGGGATACCATGATCATTACAGACTAGTTTAACAGCGTCATTACGAACACGGAGAAGGGCATTGCTAAAATTTGAAGATGAGATTTTCAATTTATCCTTCAATCTAGAATACTTTTCATTGCGAGAAGATAGACTTCTGGCGAGTTGGTTTTTCTCTTCTCCTAACTCATCAAATATTTTACGATAATTCTTTTCGGATGTTGCGAGCAAATGACAACAAAATTAGTACATATAAGGATGATTCAATTAGGAAATAATTCAAGGAAATCATAAGAGTGATAACCGTCTCTTTCAGAAATCATGTCTTTAATTAAAGCCGCTTGATCAACATGAAGACTAACATTTACACCTAAATTAGTTCTGGCGTTATCAAGAATCTTCGCAGCCCAAGCAAACTCATCATCACTATTAATAAGGAGACGAGATCGAACTTGGGTTTCCCTCGCAAGAAGATCTTCATTCTCGCGGATAAGCTTATCTCTTTCCATTTGAACGTTAAGAAGAGTTTTATGGAAATTTTCTAGGGTCTTGGAGCCATTTTTAACGGCAAGATCTTTCTTGTCAATGAGATCACTATTCCTTTTTCTTAATCTATCTATTTCTTTCTTCGAATCAAGATAAAATCGCTTATACTTTTTGGTCAAACCTAAATTGAATCTGTGTTCAATTTTTAAGAGATTAAATTTGGATTTAAGTTCATCTATGGAGAGGGATTCAATATTATCATCTGAGAAATTACTTAAAGAATTATTAAGGTTAGCAAGAAGGGTATCATCATCTACAGGGTCAGGAAAAGATTGGAAGAGTGTAACCTCGTCAGTAAGACCATAAATATCTGCAAAAATGGTTGCTTGAATAAGCTGCGATAGGGTGAGAAGAATTAAAAGCGAAAAGAAATAAATCATACCATAGAGTTGTTGATTGGCTTTATCAAGATCAGACATTTTTTGCTTGTCAACTGAAGCTTCAGTCTCCAACTGCTTATTTTTTCTGCGAAGTTCAATAACTTCAGCTTCTAGTTTTTCTTTATCTTGACAAAGATTAGTAGCCTTCTTTTCATAAATAATACGCCTATTGTGTAAATAAGAAGAAACAACAAAAGCGGCTCTTCCAACCTGCGATAGAACTATATAAATCAATATTTGACAAAGATATCAGTAGATACACAAAAAGGATGAACAAGAAAAACTTACCAGGCTGCCAAGTGAATTCAAAAGACTTGGAGTTAGCGATCTTGAAACCCCGCGAAGGGTATCTCTGTCAGCTAGTATGGGAGCATCGCATAAATTGGCGAGAGATTGGGATATTTTATTAACAGCTTCATGTCCATACTCATTTGGTAAACCAAACATATTCTTGCCAAATTTTTTGGATAAATGATCCATCGAAGAATCAGAATCAGAAGAATTCTTTATAGAAGGGAAGCTGTTATCATTGAAATCCTCGTCATTATTGTCCTTATCAAGATCAACACTTGGATTTTCTGGAGTGGGTTGAGGAGTTGAAGAAGAAGAAGGTCGGGTTTTCCTTTTCTTCAAAGGAGGATCGCCAAATTCTTTACCACGAGGGACAGAAGGCCTCCCTTTGGGAGGAACAATAGATTTATCCTGATCGCCAGAATCTTCACCGCGAGGGGCAGAAGACTTTCCTTTGGAAGGAACAGTAGATTTATCCTTTGAAGGTTTCTCCTTAATCCTCACAGGTTTTATTGGCTTTAGTTCTTCAATTTCCTGCGAGCACAAATGAAGATAAGAAATAGGGGCAACAATATATTGTTAAAATTTATGAAGAGATATTTCTTACTTCATCCGTTAAAGATTTAAAGCTAAGAAAGTGCTGGGTTTCCTCAAATCCTGGTAGCTGAGCTTCATTCTGTTAATCTGGAAAAGAGTGAAGTAATTAGAGAAAATATGAAAATATGGGGAAAATAGTGAATAATGATTATAACAAAAATCGAATAAAATATACCTCTTTAGTTCTTTCAGGCCAATTGAAGACCCAAAGTTGATATTCTGAAAGATTCGCGGATAATTCGCGAGAACCGGAAATATAAGGACCCTCAAGATATAATGGAAAAATAAACCACTTGTCATCGCTAGAATGGCGAGGGCCTTGGTTGGTAGATGTATGCCAATCAATATCCAGCATAAGAGCTTTATCATCAGCAACCTTTTCTTTTTTCAAACGAACACCCCAGCAAGTGCTATCCCTCTTCATAGGGACTATTTTATAATTTACAAAGACGTTGTCCACAGTATAATCTGCAGAGACGATGGGGACATCTTTAAATTGAGGATTCTTTGCATCTTCAAGGTAGCGAGATCCTTTGCCAGCTCCGCGAGAGGCATATTCAAGCAGAAATCTGATACAATCTCCACCTAATTGATATATTTCTCGCGAGAACCTCTCGTCAGATATTATTTGATAGATAATGGGAGTTTTGAGTCATAGAGAGGAATGGGAAGACCAGCCTCAAGTTGACCTAGCGACACTATAACTTTTTCGCGAGAGCATTGATGATCAATGAATAATTTGAGAGAAAGTTTGGATCTAGAATTCTGATTTGGAATTATAGACAGAGTAAAACCTTTAACCTTGAGTTTTTCTTGCATTTCACCAAAAGCAATCAAATTTTTAGCACCAGCAATAACCATCTTTCAAGTATGGGAATGAAGAAAAAGGTTGAAAAATAAGAAAGGAATCACAACGATAACAAACACGCAATTTACATAAGAACAGTAAACTTGCAGAGAAGTTACGCAGAGAAAGAAGAAGAAAGTAAAAAGAGGAAAAGAAAATAATGAAAGGAGTATTTATAGAAGAAATGGTTTCTCGAGAAGATGAACGCAATAAATGCTAAGAAAAAACATGAACGGTCAGATCGCAGCGGTTAGAGAGGACGTGTCATAAATTCATTAGAAGAGAGGATATGTGAAAACAGCTGGCGAAGGGTACAGAAACGTGTCAGAACAGAGATTAATGAAGAGATAAGTAGTTGCAGCATTTAAAAAAAAATTCTCATGATCTTCTCTTCTTCGCAGAAAAGACATGAGAAGAGGCAAGATGTAGGACCAGAATATCGCTACATCTATTCTCTGCGAGATTAACAACGCTTCCCAGCGAGCATCACCGCAAGATCATCAACTACACTTTGTGAGTGTCACAAAATCAGTCAAAGGAGCGACGCAATAAATGATGAGTGAAGAAAACTTGAGAAAAACATGTTTATCCTGCGATGGTTACAAAACTGGCGAGGGTGAACATTGTAACTAATCGCGGTACAATCGCAGAATCAACCCGAAATAAGAGGGAAACTTAGCTGTCATCCATTATGTAGTTACCCTATAAATATAGGTCCAATCTGTCCATAAGAGGATGATGTATTTTTGAGAGTTAAGAAAATCTTGAGGAGAGAGAAACTTCAAGAGAATAGTTGTAATCTTGAATTCTCTCATTTCTGTAAACATTTCTGAAACCAAAATAATAAAGTGTCATTTTTCATCTTCAATTACGAGTTGATTATAGCAAGATCTTAACAAGGGTGTAGTGTGGGAAATCCTGCAACTACAGATTTCTTGATCATGGTTGGTAAGTTTCCAAAAGTTTCTTTATTCCATTCCAAGGGTGTTTGTCCGGTTGTTATGAGTTTTAGTTGAAGATCAAGGGTAGGTTTAATATCCTGTTGTTGTTCCCAAGATATTTCTACCACTTGTTTGAGCTGGGATGAGAGAGCCATAGGTGTTCAAATTTGTTAGAGCACTTCTCGGTCGAACTCGCATGCGTTGCTATCTCAAGCATGTTTGTCAATGTTAGTGATCAAAACTATAAAGTCTTTGATTAATAGTATATTATAGCTAAGGTATCGGACTAGGATAGAAAAAGTAGTTGACCTCAAGAACTCCATGGAGATCATCATATAAGACGAAGGACTACTCAAGGAACCAATGGATCTTCATCGACTAAAAGGTATGTGGAGACTTGAACTTATGTATCACTCAAAAGTATATCTATTATATCTTCTATCTTGAGACAAAAGTCATATTACTATATAGACTAAGAATATACACATATGATATTTCGAGCTGAGTATATCTCGCTTATCTATTTCTCGAAATATGTGTTGGTAAAGCTTTCGCTTTAGCCAAGTTCATCTTTACCTAGTGACTAAAGTCATGTTATGTTTCAATCATTTTGGAAATTGCTCTGACGAAAAATAGTTTGTGAATAACAACTATATAACGTCCTCTGAGAATGTTTCAATGATTGAAATGAGAGTTTATACAATATAACCATTGGAGGATATAAGCATTGTTGTAGCAACACATATATGTATAAGTCCTTCGTGTTTGAACCGAAGTTTGCGAACTTTGTTGATCAAGTGAAACCTGAGAAGTGTGTGAGCTTCAGTCCGCGAACTGGCGGAAGTTCTCAACCAAGAATTTCTGTTGGAGTTTGTGAACTTCATCTGGGAACTTAAGTCCGCGAACTTGAGTAGGTTATGTCTAAAAACGATGTTTGTGAACTTATCTTAATAAACTAAGGAATGTTATTGCAAACCGTGGCTTTATAGTTCATGAATCGATTTGAGTGAATCACATTGTTTTTGCTTCAATTGTATCTTGTGTAGTACATAAAGATCTAAGCAGTTGAACAACTCTCTAACTAGTTCATTTGAGTCATTTGGACTAGTTATGGTGAAGAAGACTATGGTTGATAAGAAACTTATTATTTGGATAACCATTTGGTTAACTAGTGTTGAACCAACTGATGTACAAGTTTGGGTACAGTTTTCACAAGCTTACAAACGTGCAATACATATGTGTATAACAAGATATGTTTTCGATCTAACGGTTGATAAATATTAGCTTGTATCTAATCAGGTTTTCATCTAACGGTGAATATTGAATGCTTTGTTACTAAGCTGACATTGATTGCAAACCCTGATTTGAAGACTATATAAGGGAGAACTCTAGAAACCGGGAAACTTAATCCACACACATTCTGTGTGATACTAGTTTTCTAATCTAGAGTCGATTCTCCTTTAACCTTTGGTTTTCTTCTTCTAAAACCAGGTTAACGGCTTAAAGACTTCATTGGGATTGTGAAGCCAGACCGATACTACTTTTATCGTAGTTATGTGATTTAATCTTGCATCTTCTATCGTACGAGTACAATTGTAATAATTGGCTTGAGATTTCTATCTCCGATAGGTAAGATATAAAAGTAGTCACAAACACTTCGTCTCATAGTTTGTGATTCCTCAATAATCTTCTTCGCAGTGTCGATTAAGTTTATTATGAGGTGATTGATAAAGCTGAGCTATTCTTCGGGATTATAAGTATGGTTTTATCAATTGGTTCATGTTCACCTTGATTTATCAAAAGGAAGAACAAAACTCATAGGTTTATTCGTGGGAGACGAATTTATCTATCCTTGTAGACTTTTCTGTTTGAGACATATTTGTTTATTAAAGTCTTCGACTTTGGGTCGTAGCAACTCTTGGTTGTGGGTAAGATCAACTAATGGAATCAAATGCGTAGTATCCTGCTAGGATCAGAGGCATAGGAGCATAATTGTACCTTGGATCAGTGTGAGATTGGTTGGGGTTCAACTACAGTCCATACCGAAGTTAGCTTGGAGTAGGAGAGTGTCTGTAGCGGCTTAAGATAGGGTATGCTTAATCTGGACTAGGTCCCTGGGTTTTTTTGCATTTGCGGTTTCCTCGTTAACAAAATTTTGGTGTCTGTGTTATTTGTTTTCCGCATTATATTTTGTTATATAATTGAAATAATACAGGTTGTGCATTGTTCAATCAATTAGAATATCCGACCCTATTGGTTATTGATTTAAATTGATTGACACTTGGATATTGGTCTTTGGTACCATCCAAGTCATCTCTCTTTGATAAAGACTCTCATATTGTATTTGCCTGAGTAATATCAAATTGAAAGATAAAGATAATAACTCCTTGAGATATTTTCTATTGATTGAGTCTGACTGTCTAGTTGATTCTCTAGAAAGTAACTCGGAGTTGTCCATACAGATTGCTAATCAAAATATTAGGTGTGGTTGTTAGACCCCCACTTTTTTTATTGGTATCAGAGCAGGCAAACATGTTCAAGACCTTACAAGTTTGTGTTTGTAGCGATCTGACTCTATGGACAGAGGTGTTATCTCAATTAACGTACCACCAGTCTTCGATGGATCTAATTACTTATGGTGGAAAATTTCCATGCGAGCTTTTCTTCAAGCACGTGATTTCCAATCATGGGTATATGTTGTTAATGGCTAAGATGCTCTCATTGAGGCAGTTGGAGGTGTAAACGTTCCAAAAAATATTGGTGAATATACTCCTGCCGAGATTCTTGCTGCAAAGCAAAACTCTAACGGTTTGAATGCGATCATACATGCCATTACCCCAAATCTTCAGCACCATGTGTCTAATTGCACTAAGTCACAAGAATCTTGGGATATCTTAGCAACCTTATTCGAAGGTAATTCCAGTGAAAAGGAAGCTAGACTTCAAAATCTTAATTCCGATTGGGAAAAACTTCTTATGGCAGATGAAGAAACATTTGATGAATTTAATCACAAAGTGTCTGAAATTGTTAATGCATCTTTTGCATTGGGTAAGACTATTCCTGAAAAGGACATTATGATGAAAATTCTCAGATCACTGCCATATAAATACGATTCTAAGAAGCATGCCATTATTGAGGGAAATAACCTTGATACTCTCTCCAGAAATACGCTGGTGTTGATGGTGGATTTTTATTTAAGGTTAAGATTGTAAAACCTAAAAAATATGCGCCAACATCTTGTAAAAGATAAGGCCATTAACAAGTGATGGATACTCCTTCACTTTTTCAATTCACCAAGAATGGAGCATGTGGCAACAATCCCATTCTGTGAATAAAATACACGAAATTCATCCAGGTTGGAGCATGTAGCAACAATCCCATATACCCTGTGAATTTCCAGCATTATTAATTAATGCGCAACAGCCTTGTATTTCCTGTACTCATTATCAGTGCGGCATGACGACTGAGTGTTGCTCTTAGCGGAGCAACACGAACCTCCAAGCATTATAATGAAACCATGTACGAAATGCCCATACAGGCTGAACTCTTGGTGTGTTATACTAGCCCGATTGAGCCCCTCTCGGTGTGTTATACTAGCCCGATTGAGCATCCAGACTGACCGTATCAGTATGTATATGATCACGACCATCCAACTCCACCAGCCTGATTGGATGGCCCAGATCCATTCCATCACCCCCAAGCTGGTATGGAATACCTGCCGAACCAACGCGGAACCCGCATGGTCGGCCTCCCTTAGCCTAGCTTGCCAAAACGTCAAACCATAGCAGTATGGATGGAAAACCCTAAATTAGGGTTTGCGGCACATTACATGTGTCGCAAAACAGCCTCAACCATCCATCTTCGCAGGTATAGATGGAGGGTGCAGATGTAGATTCAAAGGGCACGGAGTATGTCAATACAATCAACACAGGCCCGCCTACATACCTGAATAATCGGTCAGGACCAACCACGGTTGGTCATTCCAAATCGTGCTTTGAATGGAGCATGACGCACGACTCTGAAACCCAAAAATTAGGGTTTTGAATCACGAGCGTCCATCTTATCCGGCACGAATGGAGGGTCCGAGATTAGATCAAAGCAGGTCCGGTCATGTCAACATGACCACCGTGGACCCGTTTATCCCCTCACCTAATCGTCCAAGGCATACCATGCCTGGATATCCCCAAATCGTCTGCTCCAACATGCGTGGTCGCACCTCCCAAGCTGCAAATTAATCTCAACCACTCGATTTCTCCGGACGAATTGGGTGGCTTAGATCGCATTTTCATGGGACGGTAAGACATAGGATTGAACATCAGCCTACCACCTACATGTTGGAGCAGTCGACCAAGACCGAATAAGCTTGGTCGTTTTGGAACTCCCGCCCGAAGTTGGTATGGGATACGGCTTTTGCGGCACTAATCTTCTGTTTCAATTCGATCTCGACCACTCAACTTCGCCGGATGAATTGAGTGTCCCAGATCACGTTTTTGTGGGACGGTAGGTATAAACGCCTAAACCTTCACGCCATCTACACGCAGGTGTGATCGGCCAGTCCAGGATAGTCCCCTAAGTCTGGTTTCGGTCAGGGTGAAGAGCAGTGCTTGCGCACCTCCTTCGAAACCCTAATTCCACCAAGTGTCGCAGATGAGTGTCTTAAAGATCATCTCATCCGTCCAACTTCACCAGCTCGGTTATATAGCCCTAGTCAGGAGTTAATTAGTCAATGCGGAGTCATGGTGATCACCATTCACCACTCTACCACACCATGTGGTCGGTAAAAGAAGGGTTTGCATGCGCAACTTCCAAACCATGTTGGAGATACTCAATGCAGTACATGCATAGTATACACACGATACTTCACAAGTATCAATTTCCTTCCTAGGTTTTGCTTTCAGGCTGTTTTATTCTCCCGAACGAGCTTAAAATCTAAATATTCCCGCGTAGGGAGATAGGAAATTCTTTTCCGTATGGAATGGAGTGGCGGATCATCAAAATCCGAGTCCGTACTAGAATTCTACAACGATTCTAGTAAGGAGCGCTAATTAGGGTTTCTGGTGCGACGATCAACGGTTGCCCCTCCTCTCAAGATGCAAAATCTCGACCGTCGAAGGTCACCAAGCTAGCAAGCTTCCCGATCCTGACTTGCCAAGTTACAAAAACATGCTACATGTTTTCCAAAACACTCGAGACATCAATCATGTCGCAAACTGGGGGATACATACTGTGGTATTGGTCTGGTGGTTTACAGCGTGCAGCGTACAACGCGCCATCACAAGAACGTGTCAGGAAGTCATGGACGGTTAGTGATGATGGGATAAGTGGTCAAGCCTGGTCGTGTGACACCAACACACTACTCCACTACTCCATCACTCCACTTTCTCCACTTCCCACGAGATATGAAGGTTAGGCTAAAGGACTTGTATAAATAGGTTCTCCGCCCTATTTTCAACAACAACGCAAGTCCATACAACAGAAGCAAGTGTTGATACCATCGTATTCAAACACCGGAACTGATAGCTTACATCCTGTAAGCCAGTTCAGCTTTCTGATACAAGTCCTGCATAGCCAATACCTTCACATTCTCAACACCTTCTTCGCTTCCCTCCCTAAGATCAACCCCATCTCCTTCACTTTGTGACCGAAACAAGTCTGGAACGGCCATTTTTTGGTTTAGGCCGGACTTGCACAGATTGATCTCTCGAATCTACAAGCACTCACCGCGCAGTGCATTTTTTTTAGGTTTAAATTCATTCCTCACCCACACCCCAAATTACCAAAATTAGCAGGAATAGTTTTCACCCATAAACAACTGGCGACCACAGTGGGAGGTTGATCTCTCGGTCGTAAAGTCAATTTATTCAATACCATTCAATCGATTTGGAAATGGTTGGTCTTAGGACCGTCACAACAGTCTCGAATCCCGACGGTTCCTCCAACGGAGATACCCCTCTTCCCAACGGCGTAGCTGATGGCGTAACCGAAAGAGTCCCAATGTTAAGTGAACTAGCACGGGTACAGGAGATTCACGCGAGGAACATGGAGCTAATCAAAGAAGCGGTAGACGAAATCCTTAATCTCCTCATCAGGATGACATCAGAGTTGGGCGTTCCGGAGACCTCCGCACCGAGGACTAATTCCCCTCAAATCAACATCTTTACTACGAAACAGAGACCAGTGGATCAGGAAACGACATGTCTAGTGGAAAGCTTATGCGAACTCTTGCACCTCTCGAAGAATCAACGGGCAGAGACGTTTGCTGCGATTAATAAAATAGCTCTGGACGTACACCTGACTCCTTCACGACCAGAAATCCTAAATGCATCGGAAAGATCGGTAAATAATGTTACATTTACAGAAGACGATATGATGGCGGAAGAGGGTCACAACCGGGCCCTACATGTTACCGAACGCATCAAGGGTTCGGAGTTCAGGATGTCCCTCGTCGACACAGGAGCATCTTCAAACGTGATTACCATCAAAACCCTCGGGATGGCCAAGGTCAGCCCGTGCAAAATTGTACGGCAGCCCACCACAATGACGGACTTCGAAGGAAACCAGACCAGCACATACGGGTATGTCAAACTAAATTTGTCGGTAGGACCTGTTCAATCCAAAGTGAAATTTGAAGACATAGAAAAGGAGCCAGACTACCATATGATACTAAGAAGACCGTGGCTCCATGACAATAAGGTCATCCCTTCAACGTATCACCAGTGCCTGAAGACCATGCTAAATGAGGAAGTTATACGTATTGCTGCATCACTGTATCCATACGCGCCGATATGCGGAGTTGAGATGTTCAACCCAAAAGAAGCTTCGCAGGGAAAGTCAGACCAAGTCTTGTGCACCCCATTACCCACATGGGCTTCAATTCAGGAATAAGACCGACTTGTATCATTAGGGGTTAAACACCACAACACGCCTTTGTTGACGGGAGGCTCATCTTCATCCGGTGAAGTTTCAACCCATTCTCACGCCAAAAGGGAACGCACTTTCGAGGCAAGACGCGATCATGGGAAGACAATATATCGGCGTCGCTGTTAGCAATTAACAGGGGAGACTGGTACCCAAATTTAATGATGTAAGAATGAAGAGACACAGGAGGAGGTGTTAGACGCTCCGCAATAGCTAAAATATGGCACCAACTCCACAACCGATGAACTCGAGATTGTTGACATCGGGAATGAGAAGTCTCCCAGGCCAGTCTCTATCAGTTCGAATCTATCCGTAGACGAACGTGCAAGTCTTGTCCAGTTACTTAAAGAGTACCAAAATGTGTTTGCCTGGACATATGAGGAAATGCCAGGTCTAGATGAGAAACTGGTCACACATCACCTTCACATCATACCTGTATCCAAGCCAGTCAAGAAATCTCCGAGGAAGTTCAGGCACGAAGTGGAAGAACAAATCAAGAATGAAATTCAAAAACTGCTAGCTGCTGGTTTTATCAGACCTATCCATCATCCGACCTGGCTAGATAATGTGGTTTCGGTAAAGAAGAAGAGCGAACAGATTCGGTTTTGCGTGGATTTCAGAGACTTGAACAAGTGCTTCCCAAAGGATGACTTTCCTCTACCCAACATTGACATGTTGGTAGACACTACCAACGGACACGGTATGTTCTCCTTCATGGACGGCTACATCGGCTACAATCAGATAAGGATGTATGAACATGATGCAAGTAAGACAACTTTTCGGACCCCTCTTGGAAATTTTTATTATACTGTTATGCCATTCGGTTTAAAGAATGCCGGCGCAACATATCAACGCTCTATGACGGAAATCTTCCACGACATGATGCATAAACAAGTAGAAGATTACGTAGATGATATTGTGGTCAAGTCCAAGGCTCAAGAAGACCACGCCAACGTCCTACGGCAAGTATTCGAGAGATGTCGAGAATACAAGTTAAAGATGAATCCTTTGAAATGCTCTTTCGGTGTATCTTCAAGCAAGTTTCTGGGATTCCAGGTAACCGCGGAAGGCATCAAGGTAGACCCATCCAAGACCCAGGCTATCCTCACAATGCCACCTCCCCGAACTGTGAAGGAACTCCAAAGTTTCATGGGCAAGGTAAACTATATCCGACATTTTATACCTGGTCTAGCCCAACTCGTCGCCTCATTCACTCCCTTACTGAAGAAAGGAGCTAGCTTCGTTTGGACCGTAATCCAACAGGAATCTTTTCAAAAGATTCAATAAATACTGTCGTCTCTAGCCATCATGAAGTCTCTTATCCAGGGAAAACCGTTACGCCTCTACACCGCCTTTAGTGACACCGTCGTAGGGGCTCTACTCGCTCAAGATGATGATGAGGGAGTCGAACATCCTATATACTACTTTAGCCGGATATTAAGAGACGCCGAACTCAGATACCCCAGGGCGGAAAAATCATGTTTGGCCTTGATCCACTCCATTCAGAAGTTTAGGCATTACCTACTGTCTAATAGGGTAATACTCATATCTAAATCCGATCCTGCAAAGTTTTTACTTTCAAAACCGGTCCTTACGGGAAGAACATGCAAATGGATTCTCCAAATGTCATAGCTGTACATAGCATGTGTGTCACCAAGGGCTATCAAGGGTCAAGAAGTTGCATACTTGCTGGCAGCATTTCCTGGAGAAGGCACTACCGGACTGCACGGAGACCTCCCTGGAGAGTTTTCAGACGTCTCCGTTTTAGAAGAGGAAGTGTGGATTCTATATTTTGATGGATCTGCTACTCCTAGAAGTAATACTGGAGGAGCGTGCGTGGTATTAGTCTCTCTAACTGGGGAAGTTTTCTCGCACTCCTTCAAGTTGGAATTCGAATGTACCAACAACTCAGCAGAGTATGAAGCTTTCCACATAGGACTGTCAATAGCTAAGCAAGCAGGAGTCACGCGTCTGGAGATAAGAGGTGACTCCAAGTTACTGGTAAATCAAATTAATGGAGTATATGCATTGAAGGAGGTAACACTAGCTCCGTATCGATCAGAAGCGCAAAGGTTTTTAAATTATTTTGTCGACGCAACTATAGTCCATGTTGGTCGCAACAACAACAAACCCGCTGATTGTATGGCAACACTAGCTTCCAAACTGAAGTTCGAAGGTTTGGAAGAAACCCTAACAGTAAAGAGGAGAAGCATAGAATCGACATGGCTATCACAATACAGAGACACCAAGATTGATGATTGGCGAACTCCGATCACTCAAGAGCTCAACAACTTAGTCTCCCAGGGAAAGGTCAGTCTCAAAACCTTACAAAACTTCTTCATACTTCATGGTATGTTGTATTATCAAAATCCGGACGGTTCTCTGTCAAGATGCCTTGGAGATGACGAAGCACAACTACAACTAGATCGTGTTCACAATGAAGTTTGTGGACAATCACTGGTGGTAACTCTTTACCGGCGACTCCAACGTCTGGGATATTACTGGCCGGAGATGGAGACTCAATCCAGGCTACTTCAGAAGTCCTGCTCAAATTGTCAAGCGCCACCACACCAGTCGGAAGTTTTCAGTATGAACCATGCTGGGGACTGGAGAGAGCCGTACATCAACTATCTCCGTGATGGAACAACTTCTACCAATCAAAAGGACGCTATCAAAATAAGGCAAAAGGCGAACCGGTTCATATTCCACGAAGGGATCCTATACCGTAAGAGTTTCGGAGGGAATCTATTGAGGTGCTTGGCTGGGGAAGAAATTTCAGTCATTCTGAAAGAAACACACGAGGGGGAGCACCAAGGGAAGAGGAAGTTGTTTTTCCAGATACACGAGAAATACTATTGGCCAACCATGGAAGATGACGCGGCCGCTTTTGTTCAAAGTTGTCACAAATGTCAGATTCATGGGAACCTTGTTCACACGCCCTCCACACCCTGCACTCAATAAGCATTCTATGGCCATTCTACAGCTGGGGACCGAACATTATTGGGAAAATCAACCCGCCCTCATCAAAGCAGCACGAGTACATCATAACCGCGACAGAATACTTCACCAAATGGGTAGAAGCCATTCCGCTGCGGGGAACTACAGGAGCAACAATTGTAGCTTTCATTAAAGAGCACATCATTTGTCGTTTTGGTGTGCCCAAGCATATTATCACTGATAACGGAACTCCTTTCGCCAACAAACAGGTACAAGAGTTGCTCGAAAGGTATGGCATCCAACAAGTTTTTTCCACCATCTACTACCCTCAAGGGAACGGGCAAGCCGAAAGTACCAACAATACATTGATCCGGATCATCAGTCGAACAGTACACGACTGTAGGACCATAATATCGCCATAATTATATTCACGAGAGATTAATGACACTTCTGCGAGCGTCACTGAAAACTCTTCAACAACATTTCACGAGCGTCACAAAATAATGACGAAGTTGACGACTGAAGAAACATGAGAAGAACGTGTGTGTTTCCCGATGGTTACAAAGTTCACGAGAGGATCGCAAGATAGATCCGAAATTAGAGGACAACTTAGTTGTCACCCATTATGTAATTTCCTATAAATAGAGATCTAATAGATTGAGAAAAGGATGATGTATTTTTTAGAGTGGAGAGAGTCTTGAGGAGAGAGAAAGATTTTTCAGAGAGATTTTTAGAGAGAGAAAAGATATTTTTCTTTATCATCTTCTTCCCCAAAACTAGATTTAGAACTCCATTAATGGAGATTATCAAATGTAAAATCAAATGTAAACTTTAACAATCATAGTAGAGAATCATGGATGTAGATCAAATTGATCGAACCATGTAAAAATCCGTGTGTCTATTTACAATGTTTAGAATTTTAAATATCAAATTAGCTTAGATCAAGAGATTATTATCAAGATATTACAAGGGGTGTGTTATGGGAAATCCTGCAACTACATTTTGGCGCTAGAAACAGGGAGAGGAAAATCTTGTTGGTTTAAGAAAATTTAGAAAAATTGGTTACTGTTGGTAATGAATTACACCGGATCTTTGAGATTTGAAGGAAGAAATGGAGGTTCCAGGAGTTTCTGCATTTTCAAACAACAAATGCATCTTAGTAGTTCAGGAAAAGAGATGTGGATATGGGGAAATCGTCGAGCAACGTGAAATTTACACAGGCTGCGTCAACAATTGCTTCCAAAAATGACAAATCTCTCTTTAATATTCCCACTTTTCTTTTTGCTTTATGTTTCAGATCTGGGAGATTTAAAACAAAAATTTGAAGAAAAGAGCCTTTCCAAAACTAAATTTTGTTCGGTTCCAAAAATATGAAGTTTATTAAAATTTTATAAAAATTTTGTTGTTTTTGTGAATTACAAAATTTTACCAAAATATGATGAGTTTTTACAACTAAAATTTCGCTGAAGTATTAAAATTTGCAATCAATTTGAGGATTTCTACTGTAAATTGGGTTTTCGATGATGATACTCATTTTCCATAAAATTAATATGTAACTTATGACGTATTGTATTGTATTGGGTTTTCGCAGATAAAGATTCTCTCTGCGAGGGAAGTCACAACTCATGAAGTGTGTCTCTAGAAAGCATTTCAAACGAAGTTAAACGAACCAGCGAATGAAATTAATTATATCACTGGCGAAGAAGAGTCATTCCCACGAAGAAAAGAGGTACCTAATGATGCCGGGACATCACCAACAATTCTCAGAGAAGTATGGAAAACCCCAGCCAACAGCCAGATTCGCAGAAAATGTTAAGATCTGCGAAGCGTGAATTAATTAATTAATGAAATATGAAAAGTTATGTCAACAACCCACTGCGCAAGCAAAGAAAGTATCTTACTACTGGAAGTCCATTTCAAAACAACATTTTTAATTAATACGTAAAGAGAATACGTAAAAGAAAGAAAGGATATTCTCTTTCTTAATTAATCATCAGCAAAGAGAATACGTACTGGATTCAAAGCAGCCACCTCCAAGTCTCATGTGTACCATAGAACCAACTTTATGGTGTGAAGAAAACGGGAAGAGTACATAAACAATGTTGGAGCAATAAAATTAAGCTACTAGCGAGGGATTGAACTTCAGAAAGGGATCCATCCAAATATTTACGATAAACCACGAGTTGCCAAGCAAACCAACCAAAAGAGAAGCCATATATTATTGCGAGCAACAATAGGATACCATAATCAAATTTATTTTGTCAACAATATTCAAAGGATTACACATGCCATGCTCACATCATCACCAACTCCATGGCAGAGAATACACACACAACCATTACTTGAGAATAAAGGAGTGATTGCAGTTCAACAATGACGAAGGGTTATTCACAGCATCAAGAGAATTCAAATCAACAGCACGAAGAAAATATATGTACCAGCAATTACGCGAAAGAATCGTCAACAACAAAATACACAGGATGTGTTCGCGAAGTGGAATGAACTCAGCAGTGTGAGAGATTCAAAACAAACTAAAAGGCTATCATAAACTAAAGAACGCGAAGGAATCAACGTCCAAAGGCGAAATTTAGAAAAAGAACGATACATGACCCAATATGTAAACTATATATAGGATGAAATCATCAAAATTTCTTGTATAGGGCGTTAATATTGTTTTACAGGACTACAGGGTAAAGACTCATTGCATGAAGAAAGTTACATGCGAAGGATGAACGATACTGCTCAAAGAAGATTTTTCATAAGGAAGAGGAAAGAAGCAGAAAAGGATAATCCTCCTATTAAAAAGATGGGTGCCTTGACAGAAATCTCACGAGACAACCCTGGTCTTGACGAGACTATGGTAACCCGGGTTCTCAATCCTTTTGCCGGTATTATCTTGATTCCTCATCCAAATGCTGAAACTGGTGCAGCATCAACTGTGTCGGTTGAAGCCCAGGTAGGTAGTCAGAAACCAGTTGAAGATGAAGTGGTATTGTGAAGGGAGAGTCTGAGACTAAATCAAGAAATTGAAAAAATAAGCGGTCAGAAAGCAAAACTGAGGAAAAAACTGCTGAATCTTCTGAAAGTATGGAGAAACCCGTGCCAATTAGTGAGAGTTCTATTAACCCTGAGCCTACCAAGAACAAAGAAGATGAGAAAGAAAAGACGGAAAAATATGGCGAGGGTGAGACTGATCCATCTGGTTACATCTCTTGAGATTATTACTCTCAACTGGTTTGCCACTGTTGATGTTCGATAAGTGATCACTGGAGTTGATGTTCGCTGGAAAATGTTTGCCACTGATGAAGTAGAACTTCACCAATGTTCTTCTTTCACGATTGAATTTCGCTGGAATTTTCCTCTTCGCCATCTGCTATCGTAGGGTACAGTATGTAAGGCAAAGAAGTTTGCATGGAAGGGATTCTTGAAGGAGAAAGAAAACGTTGTCAGAACACGAATGAATCAAGCATTAGTTAATGCACGTATGAAGACATAGTTGATGGAATTGAGATATGAATAAAACCTCGTCACAGTGCGAAGACAATCATCATCAAAAACAGGTCCATAGGAAAGAAATGAAAGTCAAATTCATTTCGTTACTACAACATTTTCATGAAACTTCAAGTTCCCCAAGTTTACTTCGTCAACATATGCAAGGAAACAGCTAATAACAACAAGTGCTCATCAAACCCAATAAAGATTATAAAATCAAACAACATCAGTTAGCCAGCCGGCAAAACCAAATAGCTAACCGTTAAAATTGCGAGGTGCTCGTCAATAATTCTGTGGCTTAAGAGTGAGTGGTGATAGAAGTTTCTTCATTTGGATTATATTCACGAGCAAAGCAATACCATTTCAACGAGGGACAAGGTTGACTTGGTCAACAAAGAAAGAGTAATACAAAAATGGTATCGTCATTAACCACCAAAAATGGTCATTTACCAAGCCCAACCCAGTTCACGGATATCATCATGAAGCAACTTTATTATATGAAAGCAGCATCAAAATTTTGCGAGCAGGAAATTCTAGAAGCAAATAGTAGCAGAGAATACAGTTGAGGATTATTTCGCAAGTTGGTATGTTGCGAGAATATGAAAGAAGCAGATCAAGAGTTCATTTCTCATTTCACAAGCAAATCAAATACTTCGCGGGAATTGGCAGTAACGGTAAATCGCCAAAAAGCTAAGTACCACTTCCTTGAATATTTTACTTACAGAAAATGAAAATTTTTGATTTATATTATCGCCGGATTTCAAAGAACATTTCTAAGATTTTTAATATTTCAAAAATTTTCAAAAAATTTTAATTCAATTTATCAAAAGTGGTATAATCGCAAGATTTCTAAAATTTCTTAGATTTCAAAACATTTCGAAAAAATTTGATTAGATTGACCAGAGCGATATATTCGCAAAAATTTAAAATTTTCAAAAAAGATTTCTAAGATTTTTTACCAAAAAAAGATACAATCATAAGATTTCAAAAAAAATCAAAAAATTATAAAAAATGAGATCATCACAAAAAATTTAAAGATCGCAAAATTTTTCAAAGATTTCAAAGATCACAATAAATGAAACTATCGCAAAGATTTCTAAGATTTCAAAAAAATTGATTTCATTTCCAAAACAGTGATACTCTTGCAAAATTACAAAAATTTCAAAAGATTATAGAAAATGGAATTATCACAAAAAAATTTCTAAGATTTCTAAGGTTACAAAAAACGAAATTATCGCCAAAATTTCTAAGATTTCAAATTTCCAAAATACGAGATAGAATCGCAAGATTTCAAAGAAGATTTCAAAAGGTTTTAAAGAAGATTTCAAAAGGTTTTAAAGAATATTTCAACTCATAGAAATGAGCAAAACAAGTTTTTATCAGAGTTGCGAGTGTAATCGCGAGATTATTAAAGATTATATAAAGAATTAACAGAAATGAAAGAATGAAGAAACGCGAAAATATCGCGAGAAACGCGAATACAATTTCGTAGAGACATAAGAATGGGACGAACCTTTATGGCGTGCACCCTAGTTCGCGAATACAATTTCGTAAGAGTCAAATGTAATACCTACAAGCACGTTATAAGGGGGGTATCTCTTTACATGATTCAGCAATAAGGTTATACCGCTGCTGGAACCTGAGTCATGCAGATGTTGGGGTTAAAGAAAACCTATCTAGGAGAGAGATATTGGATTTCCATCTTTATAAGGTTATACCCTGGTTGGGAGACCGAGGATCTCTTCCAACAAGTGCAAAGTATGACTAAGGCGCCGAGGTACACGGTTTAGCTAAGGGTGCCTGGGACGGACGAACCTACCCTGGCCATCTTTGGTAAGTCTTAGCTACAATGCACTTGGCCTGAAGAAAACCCCACCTAGGATGTAGTCTTGTAACTATAAGCCATATAGGCATAAAGGACAAGAAGCTACAAAAACAACTGGTTGTTGGTAAATCTGGATGGGAGGATCTAGTCTTGTATGGCCGATGTGCCCTCCTTGAAGGGGCAACCAGGGGGAAGATAAGGGCGGCACCCTCCATTAGGGAGCTGATAAGTGTCTTAAGACGGCAATGTCATGGGGCTCTAAGATCGCAAGAGCATTTAGGCTTGTCATATTGTCGCGTAAATTATACAGAGGCAAAAAGCCAAAAGAGAAAAAGTTAAGATGAGATCAATGGGTTTTTACATGAAAGTGTAAAGACGTCCTGCGATTTCATCGCAAGACGGCAATGTCATGAGACTTTGATCTCGCGAGAGAGCTTAGACTTGTCATATTGTCGCATAACAGGCCAAAAAGCCTCAAGAGAAAAGATAAGGAAAGATCAATGGGTCAATACATGCAAATGTAAAGACGTCCTGCGATTTTGTCGCAGAAAGAAAAATTGGCAAAATAAGACCTTTAACTAGGAAGGCAAAATAAGACCAATAGAATAATCTCAAACATTAATTATTTTCTTGTAAGAATGCAGGAAAGATTTGCTCATCGCAAAAGAGAAAGCAAGTACTATTTAGGATCTCTCAGAAATACTATTCAGAGTTTCTCAGAAGTATTATTCAGAATCTATCAAGAGGAATGTCTACAATCTCGTAGCATTATTTACAATCTCGCCACTATTCATCGCCACTATTCACAGCATTATTTCAGAATCTCGCAGAAACATTGATAATTTCGCAGAAAAAATCAACAACTCGCAGAAATTCGCAGAAACATTCATAGATTTTCAGATTAATTCAACATATTGCAGACTATTCCATTATTTCGCAGAATATGATCATTTTATCAAATAAGGCAGAGGCAATTCGTTCATTTAGCATTTTCTCAGGGATTCTTCCTTCATAGATAAAGAACAGAGGCAACTTTGGATTACCAAGAAAACATTTTATGTTTTTTATCTTCTCGCAAGAATCATTTCCAAAATCTTCTTGCAAGAATCATTTCCAAAATGGACTAGGATTTTCACCAAAAATCCAGTAATAATTTCACGAGAACAGAGGCAATACTTATAACTTTCATTCAAAAATGGATACTTCTTATATTTAGAGGATTGAGTACTTCTTATACTTCTTCAAGGATACATCACGTACTTCAAGGGATGATGCTTCTTATTTACTTCTCAAAACTTCAGAACTTCGCAAAAGAATAGAGGCAAGTATATACTTTTCAAGACCAGTATTCTTTCACTCGTTCCTTCATCAACAAAAATCAAAGACTACTACGACAACAACATATTTTTTCTTAAAAATTAATTTTCAAGCAATATTCAAGAAGAAAGAGGAAAGATGTAGGACCAGAATATCGCCATAATTATATTCACGAGAGATTAATGACACTTCTGCGAGCGTCACTGAAAACTCTTCAACAACATTTCACGAGCGTCACAAAATAATGACGAAGTTGACGATTGAAGAAACATGAGAAGAACGTGTGTGTTTCATGATGGTTACAAAGTTCACAAGAGGATCGCAAGATAGATCCGAAATTAGAGGAAAACTTAGTTGTCACCCATTATGTAATTTCCTATAAATAGAGATCTAATAGATTGAGAAAAGGATGATGTATTTTTTAGAGTGGAGAGAGTCTTGAGGAGAGAGAAAGATTTTTCAGAGAGATTTTTAGAGAGAGAAAAGATATTTTTCTTTATCATCTTCTTCCCCAAAACTAGATTTAGAACTCCATTAATGGAGATTATCAAATGTAAAATCAAATGTAAACTTTAACAATCATAGTAGAGAATCATGGATGTAGATCAAATTGATCGAACCATGTAAAAATCCGTGTGTCTATTTATAATGTTTAGAATTTTAAATATCAAATTAGCTTAGATCAAGAGATTATTATCAAGATATTACAAGGGGTGTGTTGTGGGAAATCCTGCAACTACAACGACAATCCTAGGGAATGGCACAACCAGTTACCAATGACGCTGTGGGCATACCGGACGTCACCTAGAAGATCCATTGGAGTTTCCCCATATTTACTTGTTTACGGAGCGGACGAAATTCTCCCGGCACAGATCAAAATCCCATCAGCCAGGATTATGGCAGCGACTGAGGTCCACTGGGACGAGAACGAAACTTCTAGCTCTAGAATAACGGAGTTAGACACTCTGGATTTCATAAGGAACAAAGTGGAAGAACGCGCTCAGGTGTACAGGAACAGAGTTTCCATGGCGTATAATAAAACCGTGAAGTCGTGTGTTTTCAAAGTGGGAGATTTGGTCTTGAAAACGGCAAGGCACATCCAATAAGACATGTCCGCGCCAAAATTCTCACCGAAATGGGAAGGTCCCTACACAGTGACCAAGGCTTACAATACCGGCTACTACAAGATTGTCAAGGCGGACGGAGGAAGGCTGGTAGCGGTCATCAATGGAAAATAGCTCAAGGCATATCATGCTTGACCATTGTCCACCCTGTCTCACGACACTACAATACAGGCATCTATTTCATTACATGTTTGAATCCTCAATCATATTCATAGATGCATTAATGAAAACCTACTTCATCAATCAAAAAAAAAAAAACCAGTGCCATTTATTCCGCAAAGATGTTTAAAAGAAAACTTTAACACAAACATCATTGAAAACAAGGGAACACAGCTACATACGACCTAGAAGAGGTCGTCCAGCAGATTATAGTTCCTTGAGAGCATCATCTCCAGTCTAGCTTGATACCTCTCTGTCCTTTTCTTCAAGTCATGTACTGCCTGTTCTACCTTCTTTTATTCCACAGCCAGAGCCTTCTCCTCTTCCAAGATAGCTTTCGCATCAGGAACAACATTTACGAGGATACCGGCTCGATCAACCTTGATGATATCAAGACGCTGTCGCAACCAACCCACGTTGAACTCCATGGATTCGCAGGTAGATACCATATCCTCCCACTTTTCGAGGCTTGATTCGGCAACATTACGGATGGAAATATTCTCCATCTCAGCAATCATGGGAAGAAGGCAGTTCACCGTGGTGACCAAAGCATAGGAACAGTGTCGGGCCACATTCCTGGTTGCGATATGGCCGTACTTTCTCCATAATTTCGTGTATAAAGGTACAAACTCCTTCCGCACTACGAATCCACCAACGTCTCGATAACTAGATGATAAACACTTCATGCGAATATCGAACGGAAGACCTGCATTGGGGTATTCATAAGACGATATACCTAGATTGGCATCTTCGAGATCCGTAGGAGTAGGCATGTTCGAGTTTGAAGGAAGAGGACTGCTTAGGTTATCATCATCAATAACTGTCACACATGTTCCGGTGGGGTATCTCTGCAAAAAGGAAAGGATTGTTCACCTGATCCTTATGAGGAACAAATAAATCGATCAGAAAAGGAAAAAAAGACGAACCGGTATAATCTTCTTGACTCGGAGAACACGGCCCGGGGATTCATCATGAAACCCAGATGGAGATCGCGCACGCTTGACGGAAGATCCTGGGTGGTACGAAGAAGATGATCTACTGTTTCTCAACATGTTGGGAAGATAAAGTTTTTGCAGAAAAATCTATTAACGGTTTTTAACCCGCATGAATGCTGAAGGAAACCCTAAGGAAGACCGGATCAACTACAACGAGACTTATCCGATGAATGAGGTCCCAATGTCGACTAGGTCGTACTTCTCCTCCAAACCCTAATCAGGACTCCCAGGGCAACGCCTGACGATGTCGACCTATCCGGTAAATATGCATTCACTTTATCTTGGTCATTTTAATGTATAAATTTGTCACCATCTCATGCATACCACACAATAGTGTAACCATTATGTGCTAGTCAGGGGACTTAATGTTGATGGTGGATTTTTATTTAAGGTTAAGATTGTAAAACCTAAAAAATATGCGCCAACATCTTGTAAAAGATAATTCCATTAACAAGTGATGGATACTCCTTCACTTTATCAATTCACCAAGAATGGAACATGTGGCAACAATCCCATTATGTGAATAAAATACACCAAATTCATCCAGGTTGGATCATGTAGCAACAATCCCATATACCCTGTGAATTTACATCATTATTAATTAATGCGCAACAACCTTGTATTTCCTGTACTCATTATAAGTGCGGCATGACGACTGAGTGTTGCTCTTAGCGGAGCAACACGAACCTCCAAGCATTATAATGAAATCATGTACGAAATACCCGTACAGTCTGAACTCTCGGTGTGTTATACTAGCCCGATTGAGCCCCTCTCGGTGTGTTATACTAGCCCAATTGAGCATCTAGACTGACCGTATCAGTCTGGATATGATCACGACCATCCAACTCCACCAGCCTGATTGGATGGCCCAAATCGATTCCATCACCCCCAAGCAGGTATGGAATACCTGCCGAACCAACGCGGAACCCGCATGGTCGGCCTCCCTTGTCCTAGCTTGCCAAAACGTCCAAACCATAGCAGTATGGATGGAAAAACCTAAATTAGGGTTTGCGGAACATTACATGTGTCGCAAAATAGCCTCAACCATCCATCTTCGCATGTATATATGGAGGGTGCAGATGTAGATTCAAATGGCACGGAGTATGTCAATACAATCACCGTAGGCCCGCCTACATACCTGACTAATCGGTCAGGACCAACCATGGTTGGTCATTCCAAATCGTGCGCCTGAATGGAGCATGACGCATGACTCTGAAACCCAAAAATTAGGGTTTTGAATCACGAGCGTCCATCTTATCCGGCACGAATGGAGGGTCCGAGATTAGATCAAAGCAGGTCTGGTCATGTCAACATGACCACCGTGGACCCGTATATCCCCTCACCTAATCGTCCAAGGCATACCATGCTTGGCTATCCCCAAATTGTCCGCTCCAACATGCGTGGTCGCACCTCCCAAGCTGCAAATTAATCTCAACCACTCGATTTCTCCGGAAGAATTGGATGGCTTAGATCGCGTTTTCATGGGACGGTAAGACATAGGCGTAAACACCAGCCTACCACCTACACGTTAGAGCAGTCGACCAAGACCGACCAAGCTTGGTCGTTTTGGAACGCCCGCCCGAAGTTAGTATGGGATACGATTTTTGCGGCACTAATCTTCTGTTACAATTCGATCTCGACCACTCAACTTCGCCGGATGAATTGAGTGGCCCAGGTCACAGTTTTGTGGGACGGTAGGTATAAACGCCTAAACTGTCACGCCATCTACACGCAGGTGTGATCGGCCAGTCCAGGATAGTTACCTAAGTCTGGTTTCGGTCAGGGTGAAGAGCAGTGCTTGCGCACCTCCTTCGAAACCCTAATTCCACCAAGTGTCGCAGATGAGTGTCCTAAAGATCATCTCATCCGTCCAACTTCACCAGCTCGGTTATATAGCCCTGGTCAGGAGTTAATTAGTCAGTGCGGAGTCATGGTGATTACCATTCACCACTCTACCACACCATGTGGTCGGTAAAGGAAGGGTTTGCATGTGCAACTTCCAAACCATGTTGGATATACTCAATGCAGTACCTACATAGTATACACACGATACTTCACAAGTATCAATTTCCTTCCTGGGTTTTTCTTTCGGGCTGTTTTCTCCTCCCTAACGAGCTTAAAACCTAAATATTCCCTCGTTGGGAGATATGAAATTCTCTTCTGTATGGAATGGAGGGGCGGATCATCAAAATCCGAGTCCGTACTAGAATTCTACAACGATTCTAGTAAGGAGCGCTAATTAGGGTTTCTGGTGCAATGATCAACGGTTGCCCCTCCTCTCAAGATGCAAAATCTCGACCGTCGAAGGTCACCAAGCTAGCAAGCTTCCCGAGACTGACTTGCCAAGCTACAACAACATGCTACATGTTTTCCAAAACACTCAAGACATCAATCATGTCACAAACTGGGGGATACATACTGGGGTATTGGTCTGGCGGTTTACAGCATGCAGCACACAACACGCCATCACAAGAACGTGTCAGGAAGTCATGGACGGTTAGTGATGATGGGATAAGTGGGCAAGCCTGGTCTTGTGACACCAACACACTACTCCACTACTCCATCACTCCACTTTCTCCACTTCCCATGAGATACGAAGGTTAGGCTAAAGGACTTGTATAAATAGGTTCTCCGCCTTATTTTCAACAACAACGCAAGTCCATACAACAGAATCAAGTGTTGATACAATCGTATTCAAACACCGGAACTGATATCTTACATCCTGCAAGCCAGTTCAGCTTTCTGATATAAGTCCTTCATAGCCAACACCTTCACATTCTCAACACCTTCTTCGCTTCCCTCCCTAAGATCAACCCCATCTCCTTCACTTTGTGACCGAAACAAGTCTGGAAAGACCATTTTTTGGTTTAGGCCGGACTTGCACAGATTGATCTCTCGAATCTACAATCACTCACCGCGCAGTGCATTTGTTTTAGGTTTAAATTCATTCCTCATCCACACCCCAAATTACCAAAATTAGCAGGAATAGTTTTCACCCATAAACAACTGGTTGGAAAGCTTAAAATCTTTGATCATGAACATTCGTCCAAATCTAAGGATGTTGCGTTCAAAGAACTAAAGGACACTAAATTACTTGATAAAATTAAAAAAGTGTATATCTATGAATATGATCACTCTGAGACAGATTCATCGGATGAAGATCTTGAAAAATTAGTCTTGATGATCACAAGATAGTTTAGGGATCTTCTGTTGAATAGAAGTAAACGATTCTCCAGAGATAAGCCTAAGGAATCAGTCAAACCTCATAATTGTGTTCCTCCTAAAAAATAGGGATATTGATGAAACTAATGATGAGGATATGCATCAGTGCTTTAAGTGTAAGGGTTTTGATCATTTTGCGAATGAGTGTCCAAATCGGAGAAAATACACTGGGAACAAAGGTCTTGCTGCAAATATTGATGAAATGTCTGACAATTATGATTCTAATGAAGACGAGAAATTAAGTGTTGCACTTCTTGGTGAAAATATTGATTTTGATAATTTTAGCAATACACGTATCAATCTTCATATTCTTTTAGAAGATATTCCAACTATTCTGGAAGATAAAGTTGACCCATTCTTTGGAAACTCAACTTATAATGTTTCATGTCCCAATTTTTGCTTAGCTGCTTGCACATTCCAGAAGCCTGATTTTTATCCAAGTCTGAAGTGCTCATATTGTTCATTAAAGGGTCTTGAACTCTCAAAGTGTTACAAGTTCAAACACCAACAAAGGCATGTCAACAAACTTCAACGAAGAGCAAATCATCTAGCAAGAAAGCTTAAACTTGCTCAGAATACCGCTGAGGTATGTAAGATTTTATCTTCGTCTAAGAAGTTAGTTTCCAAGGATAAACTAAGACCATTAGAGAAGAAATTATGGTCAAATAGTTTTGGTAGACAGAGGTCTGTGAATTCCTCCCAAAAGGAAATTGGTGGACAAATTTTTGTTCACCACAGCGCAACTTCATTGTGTTGTTTTTAAAATCTTATCTCATGTGCCTGATCAAAAGAGACAGTGAATTTGTACCTCTCAGGCTTTAGGAAAAGTTTTTCTTCTTTATTTTCTTAGGTTTTTTTTTTTTGTATATCAAACAAAAGAAAGGGTACTATCGACAATTCTACTCTTCATAGGGTTAAGAGTTGGTCGTTTACGAACCTGTTTAAAGGTTTCGAACCCCTACATTCCTTTTCCTTATCTAAAACCTCTTTTTAGCTCAAGACTACTTGTTGAGATAATTGTGAATTCCTCTCACAAACCCATACGTTCATGGACGCTCCAAGAATGATGTCTTCAGATGAAAAGGACGATAATATGATTGCTAAGCCATCAATCATGAAGGAAAAAGAACAATATCCATTGCCTCCTACATTGAAAAGGAAAAGAAGGAATATGAGGAAGCCAATAGCCGTTCCTTCAAATTCTCAAAAAAATTATGATGTTCTTGAAGTAATGAAGGAGTTGCGTAAGGAGATTCAACAAATAAAGGCTTTTTTGTATAAGACTTACGAGATTCAGAAGGCCCTGGTTCGACAACAGCAATCTAGAAGGTTTATTGATATAAACTCCTACCTTAATGAACCTTATGTTCCAATGACTGTTGACGACAAGGAGTTCGGGACGATAAAAAATTCCACAAAGGTCTTATTCCCTAGTAAATCTTCTATTGTTCTTGTTTTATTTAGAAGAATAACTAGTGTTTTGGAATATCCATTATTGTGATTACACATAGCTATATCCAAAGTTTTCATCTTCTTGTTTTTAGATTTATTGGCTTAAATTCTAAACTTGTTTGGAAGATGATTTTTGCAGTATTAATCTTTATGGTTTTATATATTGCAATATTTTTATGGGATATGTGTGTTTACATCTGTGAACTTGATTGTCTCATATTTTGTCAAAAGTAAAGTCGTTCGTGAATTGATATGCAAATATTGATAAAAGAATGAATAGACTTTTGACAAACACAAAAGTTAAGCCTATATTGTCAATTATTGATGTAAGATAGGTTAAAATCTTTTGTGATTCAAGGATTACCTCTATTGTATTTCATTGTGCAAATGGTGATGAAAATAGAATGAATCCTTGCTTATTCCACGGTATAAGGTCGATTCTCCGATCCACAATTTTGTGTAAATACTGTGTTGTTCCATGAAGTGTCTTATGTTGAGCACTAAAACAACAAAAGTTGATTGCTTTTGTGATTAGCTTAGTTGTCGTTCCATAAGATACTTTATGTTGAACATGTTGAACTAAAATAATCATCTTGTGTGATTATTTAGTTAGCATTCCATAAGTTTTTTATATTTGAGCATTCCTTCAACTGAGTTGGTTTTTCATGATTAACTTAGTCATTGCTCCATAGATTTTCTTATGTCGAGTGTAACCAATTAAATTGATTCCTTTTGTAATTAGTTTGGTTGAGTATGACAATTAGATTACTAGCGAGTTTTTCTTGTGATTAATCTAATTGATTTAAGTCTCCATAAGTTTACTTGTGTCGAGCATATTTAGTCAAATTAATCTTGGTTCACTTTGGTCAATATGATTGAATATTTCTTTTTGGATTCCAAATTCATACTTGTATGTGATTTGTTGAGTCCAAATAAATCCTTCTTTTCTTTTGAAAATAAGGTCGCTCTTGTTGTTCCCTTGGGAATGACATTTTATGGGGGAGAGTTCTTTTGAACTTGCGCTTAACTGCCAAATCTTTATGGGAAGTACGGCTGTGGAATATTAGAGGGGTTATCTTGTATCTTTATGAACTCCTTGATGAATGCATTTAGCTTCGTCTTTATGATTGCATCTAAACAATATGATATACATTTACCTTTGGTCGTGAAATGTCTCTTACGAAAATTTCATTAGGATCCCGTTCTTGTACCTTTGCCAATTTTATTGACAAAAAGGGGGGAAATTAATATGTAGTTCACACTACAAATACGTATGGTTTTTGGATCATTATGTAAGGGGGGTGGTTTCCATGTGAGATGGAGTATTGACTAAGGGGGGGGGGAAGTATCACCATAGTATTGTTGTTAAAGTTGTGATGCAATTGGACTTTGACGATGTATAATGATACTATGACACTGTATAACAATGATTGAGAACTCTTGTTTTCTCATTGTTATAGCTATGGATTTTCAACAAAGATGGTGCTAAACTTACAACCTTTGGGATCATTGGATTACTTGGAAGTGACGAAGATTTCGAGTATTGTTGAAGATTAGACGACATGTGGAATATGATCTACAAAGTTTATTTATATATTTTTTGTATTCCATATGTATTAATAGTTTTGCCACTAAAATTGACAAAGGGGGAGATTGTTAGAGCATTGCTCATTCGAACTCGCATGCGTTGCTATCTCAAGCATGTTTGTCAATATTAGTGATCAAAATTATAAAGTCTTTGATTTCTAGTCTATTATAGCTAAGGTCTCGGACTAGGATAGAAAGTTTAGTTGAGATCAAGAACTCCATGGCGATCATCATACAAGACGAAGGACTACTCAAGGAACCAGTGGATCTTCATAAACTAAAAGGTATGTGGAGACTTGAACTTATCTATCACTCAAAAGTATGTCTATTCTATCTCCTATCTTGAGACAAAAGTCGTATTACTATATAGACTAAGAATATACACATATGATATTTCGAGTTGAGTATATCTCGCTTATCCATTTCTCGAAATATATATTGGTAAAGGTTTCACTTTAGCCGAGTAAATCTTTACCTAGTGAAGAAAGTCATGTTATGTTTCAATCATTTTGGAAATTGCTATGACGAAAAATAGTTTGTGAATAACAACTATATAACGCCCTCTGAGAATGTTTCAATAATTGAAATGAGAGTTTAGACAATATAACCATTGGATGATATAAGCATTGTTGTGGAAACACATATACGTATAAGTCCTTAGTGCTTGAACCGAAGTTTTCGAACTTTGTTGATCAATTGAAACCGGAGAAGTGCATGAGCTTCAGTCCGCGAACTGGCAGAAGTTCTCGACCGAGAATTTCTGCCGAATTTTGTGAACTCCATCCAGGAACTTAAGTCCGAGAACCCAGTCCGGGAACTTAAGTTCGCGAACCCAGTCCGCGAACTTGAGTAGGTTATGTCTAAAAACGATGTTTGTGAACTTATCTTAATAAACTAAGGAATGCTATTGCAAACCGTGTCTATATAGTTCATGAATCGATTCGAGTGAATCACATCATTTTTTCTTCAATTGTGTCTTGTGTAGTACATAAAGATCTAAGCAATTGAACAACTCTCTAACTAGTTCATTTGAGTCATTTGGATTAGTTATGGTGGAGAAGAATATGGTTGATATGAAAGTCATCATTTGGCTAACCATTTGGTTAACTAGTGTTGAACCAACTAATGTACAAGTTTGGGTACGGTTTTCACAAGCCTACAAACGTGCAGTACATGTGTGTATAACAAGTTATGTTTTCGATCTAACGATTGATAAATATTAGCTTGTATCTAATCAAGTTTTTATCTAACGGTGAATATTGAATGCTTTGTTAAGCTAACATTGATTGCAAACCCTGATTTGAAGACTATATAAGGGAGAACTCTAGCAATAGGGAAACCTAATCCCCACACACTCTGTGTGATACTAGTTTGCTAAGCTAGAGTTGATTCTTCTTTAACCTTTGGTTTTCTTCTCCTAAAACCAGGTTAATGACTTAAAGACTTCATTGGGATTGTGAAGCCAGACCAATACTACTTTTATCATAGTTGTGTGATCAGATCTTGTATCTTCTATCGTACGAGTACAATTGTAATAATTGGCTTGAGATTTCTATCTCCGATAGGCAAGATATAAAAGTAGTCACAAACACTTCATCTCATCGTTTGTGGTTTCTCAATAATCTTCTTTGCTGCGTCGATTAAGTTTATTGTGAGGTTTGGGAATATAAGTCTGGTTTTATCAATTGGTTCTTGTTCACATTGATTTATCAAAAGACGAAACAAAACTCATAGGTTTATTCGTGGGAGACGAATTTATCTATCCTTGTAGACTTTTCTGTGTGAGACATATTTGTTTATTAAAGTCTTCGACTTTGGGTCGTAGCAACTCTTGGTTGTGGGTGAGATCAACTAAGGGAATCAAGTGCGTAGTATCCTGCTGGGATCAGAGGCGTATGAGCATAACTATACCTTGGATCAGTGTGAGGTTGGTTTGGGTTCAACTACAGTCCAGATCAAAGTTAGCTTGGAGTAGGCTAGTGTCTGTAGTGGATTAGTACAGTGTATGTTTAATCTGGACTAGGTCCCGGGGTTTTTCTGCATTTGCGGTTTCTTCGTTAACAAAATTTTGTTGTCTGTGTTATTTCTTTTCCGCATTATATTTTGTTATATAATAGAAATAATACAGGTTGTGCTTTGTTTAATCAATTAGAATATTCGACCCTATTAGTTGTTGATTTAAATTTATTGACACTTGGATATTGGTCTTTGGTACCATCCAAGTTATCTCTCTTTGATAAAGACTCGTATATTGTATTTGCTTGAGTAATCAAATTGAGAGATAGAGATAATAACTCCTTGAGATATTTTCTATTGATTGAGTCTGACTGTCTAGTTGATTCTCTAGAAAGTAACTCGGAGTTATCCATACAGATTTTTAATCGAAATATTGGGTGTGGTTGTTAGACCCCATCTTTTTCAATATTTGTAATTTTTTGTTCCCTGCCAATCCATTACTTTCTCTTGTACTAGTATTGGTCCGTGATCAGATGTTATTCTTGGAAAATGAGTAACTGCTGCATGCGAATTTGCAGTCACCCAGTGTTGGCTTGCCATTGCTCTATCTAGTCTTTTTAGAATGTTATCCCGACCTATTTGGTTGTCTTTCTAGGTGTAGGGGTCTCCTCGAAACCCCAAATCAATAAAATCCATCTAGTCCATTAGAGTGAGTCGAGGTTGAGATTGAGCATATGTTACTTGCCTTCCTCTTTTTTTTTTATGATTGATCTAAGACGTCGGTCTCCTAATAAAAGCCATGGTGTGGAAGGGTTGATGTTGTTGAAGATTTTTGGAAATTCTTGCCAAAGATTTTTCCTGATATCCGGGTGCGGTGGGACATAAATACCCATGCATAGACAAGGTTGTTCGGGGGTGGGGGGGGGGGGTATAACTATTGCATAGATGTAGTTTTGTGAGTGAAATAAAATCTGGATATTAAGGTTATCTTCCCACATTAAACAGAGACCGCCTCGCCATCCAATTTATGGGACTGAGAAGTGATTATGGAACTGAAGGGATTGTGATAAGCTTCTCATATGTTGATCATTAGCTAAGGTTTCAGAAAGAAACAAAATGTTGGGCTTGTGAAGAGAGACCAATCCTTTTAAGTGTTGAATTGAAGATGTAAGGTTTATGCCTTGAAAATTTCGAGCTAGGATATTTATTATGAGGATAATAAGTAATAGGTTAAGTGGGTTTTTCCACATGAGAGTAAAAGGATGAATAAGAGGGAATGAATGAGGAGGTTGATGCATAAAGTCCTAGTGGACACTAGGATAGGAAAAGGTTAGGAGAAGGAGATTTAGAATTCACAACAGGGAACAAAAAAGCAAAACTTAATTGAGAGATTGACTTCTAAAGAAATAATTTAAACTGAAGAGGATTTTAATCATAAGGTTTTATGAAAGGAGTTAAAAAAGCTTAGGAACAACAATACACGAGACATGAACTAATTAAGACTCAGATACATGCACTATAAGACTCAAATTGAAAGTTACTAAGATGGAAATAACAATTGGTTGAAAGACAAAAGTGTTGAGTATCTAATCGGATTTAGATTTAAAGATTTGTATTAGAGTAAAAAAGACTAAAAATAAAGTTTCTCACTATTTTAGTAACTGAATTAAACTAGAGCATATCAGAAGCAATTCAAAAATAGTTCAGAGTAGTTTTATTAAAAGAGAAGCTAAAGACAGTCAAAAAGCAGGCAAGAAGAAAGATAGACAGAAAGTTTAGCTTAATATAAAATACATAACAGAAAACCTATATAAGATCAGATTTAGTATATGCATACGATACCAAAATATATGATAATACAAATCTAGTGAGCAAGCAAAAAAGGTGATAAACGCAAGCTCAACCTACATGCTAATTGAGATAACCACATCAAACTATTATACATTATATAGTGGGATTATTAACAGAGATGAAACCAAAAAATTAAGACATGTAAGATATATCTACCGACCCTTTGAATATGTCTTTGATGTACTGGATTTGGCTGAGATGTTGGTGTTGTCATTACTTAGAGTCTGCAGGTGCTGCAGAAGGGGATGGATGTGAGGAAATTTCACCAGTAGATGCATTGTTGAAGGTACATTTGAAGGAAATGGTAGCTGGTATGCAGGTTGGATGATTTACGGTGTCAGGATTGAATATTTTGGCAGGATGATAGAGATCAATCCAATGTTCATATTCTTCAGTAGTGACTCTTCTTGAAGAAACTGGTCTTAATGAAGATATAATTCCAGAGTTGTGTAGGAAATTTTTCTGCTCAGGGTTAGATCTCTTGAGGGATGGGCTTGTCATGTCAATATGAGAGATGAGCTATGAGTCTTCAAAATCAGAGATATGAATATGGAAGGACTTAAAGGTTGCTGCACTTCAGAAGGCTGAGATGGGGGCATAAAGACTTTCTCAGTAAGGTGGTCTTCAATGAATATGTCGTTTTCTTCTACGAGCCAAGATGCATAAATGGTTCTTTCCGAGTCTTAGGAAGAGTCAGAGTGAAAACCATATTGCGGGTATCCCTCACCAGAAAATAAGGAGATAACGGATTTGTCTTGATAAGAGGAAGCAGGGGAGCTAAATGGGTTTAAACCCTAGTCACTCCATTCAGGATCAGGGTCTTCAAAGTCCACATTATGTAACATTTATTCATAATAATCATCATCGTACTCTGGTAATACAAAAGGTTCAAGGACTTGCAGATCAGGTTGAGGAGGAACTTGAGGAGGAGATTAGAGATGCATTTCTTGTTGGTTGATCAAGTATACATCAATGCAATCCTAGTGTACATGCAACCAAGTGACCCAACCAAGCGATATTTCCATTGTCTAACAGGAGAAGAAGCATTCCTATCATGATTACCAAAAAGATTATTAAATAAAACATCCATACATCCATGGCTAGACATAGAGATACAACATAAACTAGAACAACACTGAGAAAAGCAAGCAAACTAAAGGCAAGAAACCAGAGAGAAGAAAGAGAAATAGGTGTTGGTAAAACAAGGTATTGAGCAGTATTTATAGGTGAATTGAGCATAAAGAACAATGTTTTAAATGATAACATGAATTTGATAATATTTTTGTTTTGTTTAAAATTGGATTTGCAAAAAACATGGAGTTGCAATTGAAGAACCAAGATGTGTTACATCTAGAAAAAGGCTCAGAGATTACCTGTAAAATTCTCCTAATGCCACTTCATATATCTTCATCTTAAAGGATGTATATAAAATTGTTTCTGAGAAGACAAAATAATTATTTAAAGGATGAACAATGAAACCTTGGAACTTCTATTGAAGACCTCCTGCCTCTAAAAGAAACGACAAGAAAGGTTAAAAGCTCATGATAAAATTGATCTTCAAGAGGTGCAGACGAATTTCTTTTGAACACCAGTCAGCTCCGAAAATCAATAAAACAACTTATTAACCAGCAATATTAGAGCATAGCTCAGTTGAACCTGTTAGAGCATAGATCGGTGGAACCCACCAAGAATTGGTATGTCAAGTTTGGTTGTCATATTTTAGTGAATCAAAAACTCATTTTAAGAGTCACTTGATTATGTACTAGAGTCAAATTCGTATAGGTTAGCTTGAAAGTATTAGGATATGAGACATTACAAGTATTGGGAAGACTTGAAGAAGTGAAGAAGTAAGAAGCTACAACGACAACATCATCCTTCCACTTGAGGTTAGTGATATTTGACTTGAACTGTTTCATTCCCTAACGTATCTTTTAAGTCATGCATATTGAAAACAAAACTGCGAAGCATGAACACTCTAGATAGACATAGTATTAAGAAATATAATATGAGGTTTACTTCTTAACCATTAAAATTTGTAGATAAGACATCGACATAATCGTTTGAATGATATTGTGATTATGTATGTGTATGAGGTGAGGATTTCATCCTAAAAAACAATGTTTACATGTGTTTTAAGGAAGTAAATTCATGAACTTGTTTTGTGAATCGAAAAGGAAATCTCCAGGCATTATTGTTATTCATTGCATATCTTATGAACTTCCAATATGTGTGATAGTAATAACCGCTCATGACTTGTTTATATTCTTGTTAAAACTATTCACAAAGGCCTGACTTTTGTATTGGTGTGACTTTTATTAGTGAAATTGATCTTAAGTAATCACCTGAGATAGTATGGTCGATTTTGTGTACGAAAAACTCTGGGTAAAGGATATCTGAGCAAGTTTGTAGCAGAAAGGGGAATCGATCCTATGGACATGTGCAATACATTTTTAGGCAAAGGGGAACCGATCCTATGGATATGTGCAACACATACAAGTTAGATACCATATATATGTGGGGAACCGATCCTAGTACCTAGTCAACCCAATTTTGGAAATCTAGTGTGACTATGCACAATACTCACATGGAGGTAGAACCGAAACTTGTTTTGGTAGAACCATTAAACCCATGATTTATGATTGAGTGTTCTTGATCAATCACATAGTTCTTGAAAGTCAGATGAACCAATTCTAAACTTGTTTGGAAGTGTGGCAAATCGGTTTCAAGGTTGTAAGTATGAAAGAGGACTTACAAAGTTAGGATGTCGACATACTTTGAACACATGCAGTAACACTTATATTTTATTGTTCAAAGTTATTCCTTAATAGCTAAAGGAAGAAAATCCCTGATCGAAAAATAAATAAGTTAAGAATATTTTATTTAAGGTTTTTAATTTTATTTTAGGAAAATAATAATTAGTAATGTGCATTTACTAGTTAGAGATTTTTCAAAGAGATATTCGGTCAATATTTTGGACAGAGCATTTCCAGGAATTATGGAAACCGAATTTGGAATTATATTGCATATCTTAAGAATATTTCTGGTTTTGGAAATTCCTTGGTGTCCAAACTTCCTTTTCTATAAATACTTGAAGTTTGCATTTCGGGCAAACTAATCCTTTGTGACAGCAAACTTCCTCAGTTGTGTTGTTACTGGTGAAGCCGCCTATTCGGAGAGGAGAGTAACCTAATTACGCAAAATCTCTCACGGACGCTCAGTTTAAAGTCTTCTTTGGGATTGATAAGCTCTATTACCGTTGGTGGGATACTAGATAATTGCGGTTTATCTTGTGTTTTCGATTGATTTGATTGACTAATGGTGGTTGAAATTTGATTGCACCGAGTTTGTTTATGCTTGAGAATCTTCTCTTCTAATATAAGATTTACTCAAACTAGATCGAAGTTTCGACAGGGATCTTTAGACTGTTTGTAGACCTAAAGACGATTTTGTGATAATCCATTGTTAACAAACTCCGTTTTGTGCGTGATTGATCACAAGAGATTCAAGTTGTTGTGCGCAGGTGTTTATTGAAGATCTAAGAATATATAAAGACAAAGAAGAGTTTGAAGATCTCTGATTTGGGTTTATAATCTTTGGTGTACACAATACTTGTTTCGGTAAAAGAGGATCCAACTATAATCGGTTTATCCTTGAGGTATATTGGATTGATTAGTTGTGTAGATCGGCGTCAATACAATTCTTTGTGATTAAAAGTATTGATTGCAAAATCTTAACAATTACTTCGGTAAGTTGTAGATAAGATAGTTCTAAGAACCTGACGATGTAGTTTATTTGAGATAAACAGAAGAGCCTTTGTCGAACTCATATCACTTGGTTGAAGAGAGTTGATACCAAAAAATATTTGTTGTTCCTTTACTGTTTGGAATACGAACCAAAGGAATTGATCCAAGTACGTGACTTATTACAGGTCGGGGGCGTGGGAATACAGAAAGAACTAGGTGAACTATAGGTTTAGTTGCTTGGTCTCAACTATATGAAGTTGGTTTGATTTTGTATAGCGGCTTAATCATGAGATTATTCAATTCTAGACAAGGTCCCAGGGTTTTTCTGCATTTTCGGTTCCCTCGTTAACAAAATCTTGCTGTATCATTTACTTTTATTTTTTTCAATTATAATTGTTATTATTATAATTTAAAGTAAATTACACAAATGTTAATTCCTATTTACTTGATAACAATACTATTGTGTTTGGTTAAAGTCCAAACCTCTTATCAAGTAAGCATACTTCGTTGTCGTATTATCTCGATCTCGTATCCATAGACAATCACATGAAGTGTGAACCGATTTGTTGTATGGTCTTGACTAAGTCCATAGACAATCACTTTCGGAGAAAGGACTTATAGGTGGAAAAGTTTTATCTTGAGGTATATTTGGGTACCCTCGCCTTTTCAATTGGTATCAGAGCAGGCAAACACGAAAAGATCTAACAATCTGTGTTTGGTGCGATCCAACCTAAAAGAAATTGAATCTAATGGTCGATCCAGTTAACATAACGACAGGATTTGAATACTTCAAAAGATCATGGTGGAAAACACGTATGAAGTATGTAATACTCTTATTCCTAAACGTGTTAGGAATTATGCTTTTGTATGTCTTGAGTGACTTACATAATCCTTTGTATGTCATAGGATTGTATATCATTATATTAAGTAACAATGATACAATGGCCTATGAGACAAGTCATATATTGAAAATGCATAAGATTCTGCTTAAAAAAATTATGAACATCGGCTATTGTGTTCTGGAAAAATCAGGAATCTTAAATATATTTTGGACGGCCTGCCAAAGTATATACATGCACATTTTCAAATCAAAGACTGTCAATATATCACTGTCTAGAATGGATTTTTGGAAAAAGTGTATTCCTACAAGGAATAAGTTTTCAGTTAATAATTCTATTAACAATGGTTGCTTCATACACCTCACAACTGTTTAAATGAAGCAAGTGATCTTTTGAAATATTTCAGGAATTATGATTCTAATGGTATTTTTAACAAATATCATATTTTTTTCAAATTTATCTGTGTATACTCTAGTAGAAAATTGTTGAGTAAACTTCAAGTAATATTATCAAATTTTGGTAATAAAAGAGTAAATAGACTTTTGGACAAGAACATGGAATCAATCCGAAATAAAGATCCAGCCCATAAAAAACTGATTTTCCAAAAGCAAGACCTAAATATAAAATCGGAATTGTTTCCCCACAAGTCTCGGTTTCCAATTTTGATTATATTTCCTAAAACTAGTTATTTCCGGTCTTCAATATAAGTTCTCTCTATAAAACATAATCTATTGCTATGTACTCAAATATATTGGGGAAGATTGATCGAAACCGTAACTAGGGTTTTTCATATTTTCGCAAGTATGAGAAAGAGTAAAACTAGAGAAGAAAAATCCGAATTAGACAAGTATGTCTTGAATCCATTTATTCCTCCCGAGAATGTTGAGAAAATCAAGTATCCTCACTTGATCAAAGGGAAGCATGTTCTTACGAATTTTGTAGACAACACATGTTTTGAAAGATATCAAGCTTTGAAAGGAGTAAGCTTCACTGAAGAAAAGAGATTCGATCCAGATGTTTCGAAAACCAATTATGTGAAGTTTGTTCAAGACCGAATCTGGGGAAATATGTTCGAATTTGAAATATAAAAAATCACCTGACATAGTTTTTTTATGGTAATATTCACAATATTAATCATGAAAAATTTACTTTTAGCACTTTGGTTGGAAGTACTTTTCTTCATTTCAACAGAAAGATGATATCAGAAATCATCAACTACAATGTGAAAGGTCATATGATTAGTGGTTTCGAAATTGAGCACGATAACATTTCAAAACTCATCACTGGTAAAACTGTTGAATGGAAAAAGGGAAACATATTAACCAAAGATGTACCCTTACACTTAAGTATTTTCGGTAAACTTGTCGTAGCAACTCTCTTTGCTTGTTCAAGAGATTCCTCTCTATGGAATAGAGAATTTGTTGAACTTATATACAATATCCTTGAAGGCAAAAAATGAATTGATATTTGTGGAATAATCATCAATAAAATTATTAAAATCATTGAATCTCTCAGTATCACAGGTTTCCATAGAAATCTTGGATATCCCTGTCTCATCACCAAGCTATGTGAAAAAGAAGTGGGGAACAACTTTGGAGATGAGAAAGATACTAAAACTGTCTCACAAGGAATTATCAATCGAATGGGTGGAACCAAAAAGGGATCTAGTATCTCATATGATCAAATCTATAGTAATGGAGATCTCATGTTCCATATTTTACGTCTTGGGAGACAACTGGACTGTATTCAGAAATAGTTGCCATTTGCCTATAGAAATGATCCGTAAACCCTTCAAGGAATCCTAACAATCAATAATGAGTTTTTACAAGGAGAACAAGAACAAGACTCTGAAGAAGATTCTCATGAGCAAGTAAATGAAGATTGAATTGTCTTCAAGAAAAAGAAAAATAGACATCAATGTTTGATTTCTTTCAATAATTGTGTAAGGTCTATTTTATGAATAAAACTATCTTATTATGAATAAAATTATTTGATTTATAATTTTTCTTGTGATAGTTTTTTGATTTACATACCCTGTACTTGAATGCTTTATTTTATCGCTATGTATGTTTATGAGATGTTTGATTTCAATTTTACTACCTTGATATTCGATCTCATAATGTTGTGAACCCTTATGGTTTGGATGACTTTTTGATTTAGCAGGATTAAGTTCAACCCCATGTTGGTAGGCTTTATCAAAGGATCATGAGGGGTTCTGATAGAAACAATATGTGAAAAAGTCACAATATGTTGAATCGGTTTTGGTTTAGCATAAAAGCATATGTGTTTCGGGGTTTTCAACTTTTGCTTGCAATAGTTAAAAAATGGTTTTAAACCTTTCTCTGGTAAAGGTTGGTTGTTGTTATTCTTTTATTTTTCATATGGATGAAAACATAATGATATTTTGATATCAATTCTCCCTGGAAGAAGATGCAAACAAATTGGAGAAGAGGATGCGAAATTTGAGGTAACAATCTTGTTAGTTAATTGTTTTCCTGTTTAAGAAAAGCCTGATTTTATTGCGTATATTTATTGATTTTACTTAACAAAATTTCGGTACAATTGATGTTTTGTTCCATTATGTGTGTATGGATGTGTGTGTGATTCAATTGGTTCCGGTTAAGAAAAACTATTGTTATCTTGCTTTATTGTATGGTATCAATTGTTTAGGCTTACAAAATTTCGGTGCTTTAATGTTTATGTTGTTTCAATTGCTTCCAGTTGAGGTGAATAATTATGCAAGTTGATTTATTTGTTTTGTATGAATTGTTTATGGATTAACAAAATAAATGATTTACAGGATGAATTGTTTAGTCCAATTCGATTCCGGATAAGAGAAACTAAGTTTATTTTGATCTTAGTTAGACTTATCAAAGTGGAGGTTTCGGTTATTCAAGTCTAATCGAATGCCATAACAAGAAATGCTAGTTAACTATCCTAGTACTTGTCTTGTTTAAAAGTTAAAGGTCTAAGTTATATGGATAATTAGAACCTGATGAGAAAAATAGAGTTATCTTTATTTTGGTCTTATCGAATAAAACGATTGTATTTGTACAATCGGTTTAGCAAAGGAACTAAGGTGCTTAGTTGGTTTTTGGTTTGCTAAACTATTTGGGAAAATTGCTTCGGGAAATTATTTCCTTGGTAACATATCAAAACAAAATTACTTTGCAGTTTCGATTTTGATATTGGTTATCAAAAATGGTGTGTGGAACCCTCTTGCTTAACTCTATAGGTTGCAAGTATATTGAGATTTGTAAGATCCTTTCGGTTTGTCCTTTATTTTTTTTGTTTCTTTGTCATTTTGTGACACAAAGGGGGAGAAATATATGAAGTAAACTAGTGATACTGGCATTGATTTTATATTGATTGGTATCACTAAGGGAAAGGACATTGGTGCTTAAACGTTTATCTAGCGAAAGAGGAAAATCATCGACTAAGAGGGAGTAGCATATCATATTAATTGGTATAACAAAGACGTGCGGATTGAAAAGCTACCTATTTCACATTTAGGGGGAGTATTATCTTTGTTATTATAATGTCAAAAATGGATTGAATGTATACAGGTTATTGTGTTCTTGAATTCGGGAATCAAGCGTATGTGTAATGAATTCTTGTAATTTGTTTATCCATGTGATGCAAGAGTTTTGTCACTAAAATTGACAAACGGGGAGACTGTTAGATCATAGCTCGGTTGAACTCACCAACCATTGGTATGTCAAGTTTGGTTGTCATATTTTAGTGAATCAAAACTCATTTTAAGAGTCGTTTTATTATGTACTAGAGTCAACTTCGTATAGGTTAGCTTGAAAGTATTAGGATATGAGACATTACAAGTATTGAGAAGACTTGAATAAGTAAGAATCTACAATGACAACATCATCCTTCCACTTGAGGTTAGTGATATTTGACTTGAACTATTTTATTCCCTAACGTATCTTTCAAGTTGTGCATATTGAAAACAAAACTGTGAAGCATGAACAGTTTAGATAGACATAGTATTAAGGAATACAATACGAGGTTTATTGGTTAACCATTAAACTTTGTACATAAGACATCGACATAATCGTTTGAATGCTATTGTGATTATGTATGTGTGTGGAGTGAGGATTTCATCTTAGGAAATAATGTTTTATATGTGTTTTAAGGACGTAAATTCATGAACTTGTTTTGTGAATCGAAAAGGAAATCGCCAGGCATTATTGGTTGTTATTCATTGCATATCTTATGAACTACAAATATGTGTGATTAGTATAACCGCTCATGACTTGTTTATGTTCTTGGTAAAACTATTCACAAAGGCCTGACTTTTGTATTGGTATGACTTTTATTAGTGAAACCGATATTAAGTAATCACCTGAGATGGTATGATCGATTTTGTGATTTTGTGTATGACCAACTCTGGGTAAAGGGGAACCGATCCTAGTAAGAGGTGCAATACATCAAAAAGGGGAATCGATCCTTGTATGAGGTACAACAAGTTTGTCGCAGAAAGGGGAACCGATCCTATGGACATGTGCAACACATACAAGTTAGATACCATATATATGTGGGGAACCGATCCTAGTACCTAGTCAACCGAATTTTGGAAAGCTAGTGTGACTATGCACAATACTCACATGGAGGTAGAACCGAAACTTGTTTTGGTAGAACCGTTAAACCGATGATTTGTGATTGGGTATTCTTGATCAATCACATAGTTCTTGAAAGTCAGATGAACCAATTATAAACTTGTTTGGAATTGTGGCAAATCGGCCTCAAGGTTGCAAGTATGAAAGAGGACTTACGAAGTAAGGATGTCGACATACTTTGAACACATGCAGTAACACTTATCTTTTATTGTTCAAAGTTATTCCTTAATAACTAAAGGAAAAAAATCCCGGATCGAAAAGTAAATAAGTTAAGAGTCTTTTATTTAATATTTTTAATTTTAGTTTAGGAAAATGAGAATTAGTAATGTGCATTTACTAGTTAGAGATTTTCCAAAGAGATTTTCGGTCAATATTTTGGACAGAGCATTTCCAGGAATTATGGAAACCGAATTTGGAATTATATTGAATATCTTGAGAATATTTTCGGTTTTGGAAATTCCTTGGCGTCCAAAATTCCTTGTATATATATACTTGAAGTTTGCATTTCGGGCAAACTAATCCTTCGTGACAGCAAACTTCCTCAGTTTTGTTGTTACTGGTGAAGCCGCCTATTCAGAGAGGAGAGTAACCTAATTAGGAAAAATCTCTTACGTCCGCTCAGTTTAAAGTCTTCTTTGGGATTGAGAAGATCTATTAGTACCGTTGGTGGGAAACTAGATAATTACGTTTTATCTTGTGTTTTCGATTGATTTGATTGACTAATGGTGGTTGAACATTGATTTCACCCAGTTTGTTTATGCTTGAGAATCTTCTCTTCTGATATAAGATTCACTCAAACTAAATCGAAGTTTCGACAGGGATTTAGGCTGTTTGTAGATCTAAAGACGATCTTGTGACAATCCATTGCTAACAGACTACATTCTATGCGTGATTGATCACAAGAGATTCAAGTTTTTGTGCGCAGGTGTTTATTGAAGATCTAAGAAGATTTGAAGATAAAGAAGAGTTTGAAGATTTCTGATTTGGGTTTATAATCTTTGGTGTGCACAATACTTGTTTCGGTAAAAGAGGATCCAACTATAATCGGTTTATTCTTGTGGTAGATTGGATTGATTAGTTGTGTAGATCGGCATCAATACAATTCTTTGTGGTTAAAAGTATTGATTGCAAAATCTTAACAATTACTTCGGCAAGTTGTAGATAAGATAGATCTAAGAACCTGACGAAGGAGTTTATTTGAGATAAACAAAAGAGCCTTTGTCGAACTCATATCACTTGGTTGAAGAGAGTTGATACCAAACAGATTTGTTATTCCTTTACTGTTTGGAATACGAACCAAAGGAATTGTTCCAAGTACGTGACTTATTACAGTTCGGAGGTGTGGGAATACAGACGGAACTAGGTGAACTATAGGTTTAGTTGCTTGGTCTCAACTATACGAAGTTGGTTTGATTTTGTATAGCGGCTTAAACATGAGAGTATTCAATTCTGGACACGGTCCCGGGGTTTTTCTGCATTTGCAGTTTTCTCGTTAACAAAATCTTGTTGTGTCATTTACTTTTATTTTTCGCAATTATAATCGTTGTTATTATAATTTAAAGTAAATTACACAAACATTAATTCCTCTTTACTTGATAAAAATCCTATTGTGTTTGGTTAAAGTCTGAACCTCTTATCAAGTAAACATACTTCGTTGTCGTATTGTCTCGATCTCGTATCCATAGACAATCACACGAAGTGTGAACCGATTTGTTGTATTGTCTCGAATAAGTCCATAGACAATCACTTTCGTATAAAAGACTTATAGGTGGAAAAGTTTTAGCTTGAGGTATATTTGGGTACCCTCGCCCTTTTCAGAACCCACCAAGCGTTGGTATGTCAAGTTTGGTTGTCATGTTTTAGTGAATCAAAACTCATCTAAGAGTCGCTTGATTATGTAACTAGAGATAACTTCATATAAATTAGACTAGAAATTCTAGGATTATGAGACATACAAGTATTACTTGAAGACCTGAAGAATGTGAAGAAGTAATAAGCTACAACGACGACATTATCCTTCCTAGTGAGGTTAGTAATATTTGACTTGAACTGTTTCATTCCTAACATATCTTTCAAGTCGTGTTATATTGAAAACATAATTGCGAAGTTGTGAATGATTATACTCTAGTAGTGAGACATGATAACATGATCATAGTGTTAAGGAATTATGATACGAAGTATAATGCTTATCTTTTAAACTTTGTATATATGACATTGACATAATCGTATGAATGCTATTGTGATTATGTGTATGGGTAAAGGTGAAGATTTCATCCTAGGAAACAATGTTTACATTTGGTTGAAGGAAGTACATTCATGAACTTATTTTATGAATCGAAAGGGAAATCGCTAGGCTTATTGGTATTGTTATTCATTGCATATCTTTGGATTACCAATATGTGTGAGTTAGTAGAACCGATCATAACTTGTTATGTATCTTGGTATAACTAATCACAGTGCCTGACTTATGATTTGGTACGACTTTTGTTAGTGTAACCGATCCTAAGTAATCACCTGAGATGGTATGATCGATATTTGTAATTGGTGTGGCCGATCACAAAAGAGTTGTGTAATCGATCATTGTAATTGGTGTAACCGGTCCTAGTAATTGGTGTAACCGATCCTAGTGACTTGTGTAACCGATCACAAGTAATACCATGAGTATATGGTAACCGATCCTGATAATTGACGTAACTGATCCTGGTAACTGATGTAACCGGTCCTGGTAACTTATGTGTTACGATCACAAGCAAACCATATTGAGGTAGAACCGATCCTTGTGTTTGGTAAAACCGTGAACCCATTATTAGTGAATTGATATTTTATCAATCACATAGTTGTCTTGGAATACATATGAACCAATTCTTAACTTGTTTGGAAGTGTGGTATAATCGATTCCAAGATTGTAAATATGAAAGAGGATTTACAAAGAAAAGATATCAACATACTTTGAACATGATCAGTAACTCTTATCTTTTATTGTTCAAAGATATTCCTTAATTACTCAAGGAGATCCCGGTACGAAATAAATTAAGAATCTTTTAATTAAGGTTGTTACTTTTATATGCTTTAATTACCAACAATTAAATGCATATCTCTAGAAAATAAAAAATTGGTAATGTGCATTTACTAATTGGAGATTTTCTATTGAGAGATTTCGGAAATATTGGACAATGCATTTCCAAGAATTATGAAAACCGATTTGGGCATTTATTGCATATCCTGAGAATATTCGGTTTTGGAAATTCCTTGGTGTATAAATACCCGAGTTTGTATTTCTAGCAAACTATCCTAGGAGCCAGGCAAAATTCATCTTTTTGTTGTTTCTGGTGGAGCCATCTATCCGGAGAGGAAAGTACCCTAATTAGGAGAAATCTCTTACAACCGCTCGTTTAAAGACTTCTATGGGATCAAGAAGCTGTACGAGTACCTTTGTTGGGAAACTAGATAATTGCAGTTTATTTTAGTTTTTGATTGATTTGATTGACTAACGGTTGTTGAACTTTGATTGCACCTAGTTTGTTTATTCTTGAGAATCTTCTCTTTTGATATAAGATTCACTCAAAATAGATCGAAGTGTCGATGGGATCTTTAAAACTGTTTGTAGATCTAAAGAAATCTTGTGATAATCCATTGTTAACAGACTCTGTTCTGTGCATGCTTGATCTCAAGAGATTCAAGTGGTGTTGTGCAGGTGCTTATTGAAGATTAAAGAAGATTTGAAAACAAAGAAGATTTCTTATTTGGTTTCTATATCTTTGGGTGTGCACAAACCTTGATCAACTGGGATCCAACTAGAATCGGATTTATTCGATTGATTAGTTGTGTAAGATCGACATCACCTTATAGTTTCTTGTTGGAATATATATTGATTGATTGGAAATCTAAACTTTGTTACTTCAGTAGTTTTTGGATAGATTGATCTGACCAGGCAAGGGAGTTTATTTGTTAAATGAAGAGCCTTTGCATATGACTTGAGATATCTTCATCTGAAAGAATCAAGAGACTTGTTACCAAACAAATTTGTTGTTCCTTTACTGTTTGGAATACGATCCAAAGGAATTATTCCAGTTGCGCTTATTGAATGTCGGAAGCGCATAAATACTGAAGAAACTAAGTGAACTAGGTTTAGTTGCTTAGTCTCAACTATACGAAGTTGGTTTAGATTTTGTATAGCGGCTTAATTCTGAGAGTATTCAATTCTGGACTAGGTCCCATGGGTTTTCTACATTTACGGTTTCCTCGTTAACAAAATCTTTCTGTGTCATTTACTTTTCTTTTCCGCAATTATAATTGTTGTTATTATAATTTAAAGTAAATTACACAAACGTTAACTCTGTATTACTTGATAGTGTGTAGCGCCCCCGAAGCTAGCAGCTGACTAATCTAGAGAGAATAACGAATAAAGAGGCACTAAGGATCTAAATCATTTACTTAACGTTCAATTAAGAAATCTGCTACAAAACTTAACCTAAAACTGGCCCCGCTATGAAATAAATATATACAAGAACTCCTCCCAAATGATACATATACAATAGTCATTTGGTTTACAAATACAATAAGAAATATAACAAACATAGTAAAAGTTAATCAACTAACGAAATCAACCCTTGAAGCTTTCGTTGCGCAACTCTGATCTGTCTCTGAAACTGAAAGTGGGAAAGGGTGAGCACATCATCCCTAAAAGGGGTGCCCAGCAGGAATAACATTTAACTTTAAAGTAATCATAAACAAGAGTTGGAAAACAATACATGTTTTCCCCAAAGGTTAAAAAGTGACCAAGTCACTGAAATAAACAAACATGTATACGGACTAACTCCTTCTTCAAACAATGTACTAATATGGTTGTGCAATTCCGAACTCGCAAATCCACACCTAATCGTACATATGGGTGTCGGCAGTTCCGAACTCGCAAACTGCCAACTAAATAAAGCTTGGAATCAAGGTAGTTAATTTCGATTTTTGAGTGTAAATGGTAAGAGACAATCGTACAACTTTGTATCGGGAATTTCGGTGTAATTTCGGATTAAAATTTTACACTAATATCATATTTATGGTGAAAATTACTCGTTGGATCTGAAATTGGGAAAAAAATAATATAAAAGAACAATTCCGGCCGAGACACACCGATTTTGACTGAAATATATGGATTCCTGCCGAAAAAACCGACGACTTTTCGTTTAGGCGAAATTTCGGTTTTCGTATATCCCAAAACCGAAATCCGAAATTCCGCCGAAATCTCGGCCGAGATGGCCGAGATTGACTACATAGCTTGGAATGTACAATCAGACAGTGCATGAGTTTGTTAAACAAAGACTTTTGTAAACGAAACAACAATGGTTACCAAAGAGTAAAATGTATTCCCACATCTTTTGATGACAAGCCACGGTTCATCCTTTGAATCGAGATCCACTTTAATTAATCACACAAGTTCATCCTACAAGAATCGATCAAGTTTATCTTGTTTATGGTTCTACACCTTTTAATCTATCTTTAGAACATATAAGGATTTACTAATTCTATTAGGTTGGTACTATCGTCCAATAACTAAGTCTTTAATCAACACAAGAACATCTCTAAGCTCAAGCAGGTTTAACGCCCAAAAAATAACGCCTTAGAGGACAAAAAAGGTCACCCAAACCTAAGAAACAACTTATTTAATTAGTGATAATTTTACTTAATTTAAACACTAATTTGATTTTCTTTTTTTTTTGGGGTCGATTTTTTTGAAAGTTTTTTAACGATCACCGTAAAAGTTTCGTCATTGAAAATTGTTTCTTGACGATTCTAAACTACCTAAAAACGCTAACTTTTCATGCGTCATTAAGTCTAGAAGAAGATAAAAAAAATTGAAAAAGAAAGTTAAAATTAAATTAAGTGAGATTAACAAATTTTGGGTTTAAAAATGAAAATGAGTTTGGGTTTTAGAGTTTAGAGTTAAGGGTTAATAGAATTTTGAGTTTTAGGTTTAGTGAAGGGTAAAACAGTATTTTCACTATATTTTGGGGTGGAAATAGATTTTTTGGGTGGGAATAAAATGGCTGAGGCCCCTAATTATTTTCTGGGCCCCAAAAAATCCATGTTAACTAACAGTCACTAACGGTCGAACTAACAGTCAAAGGTCTACTAACAGTCAACATGTCAAAGGGTCAAACCCTGATCAAGGTCAACGATCTGGTCGCACGAATCAACTCAGTGAGTTGAGTCTGGTTTAGACTGAGTTAACTCAGTCAGATGATCTAAGTCAGGCAATAATATAACTGAGTCAGGCTGAATAAGTTCAGTCAGACATGCAAAGGTTCAGGCCTGAGTCATAAGCACAAGCCAAAGATTCTACCACTCCTGCAACTCTAATCCTAGTTCGAATTCACCAACCTTATTCTAACATTGATCATTATACAAATAAATTCACTATAACAGAATTCTGCAATTCATAACTGAAACTAAGATTACCTGCAAAAGCAGTAACAAGCTTTCACAGCAAAAACAATCTACAACTCTGAATTCACCATTCTTCATGGACTGAAACTTCAGAAACCATTCATTCTATAAACTACTACAATACAACCCTCATGACCACACCAAAGTAACATCACCATATCCATCTTAACTACTCCAACACCACCAATTCAATACCGCCTGCAATCTCACACCACAATCAATCATCCAAAACAACTTCATTCTATACAAACTTCAATTCACAATACACACAGCACTATCAGCTTCTTCATGTTCATCGCCTGAGGCTCCATTTTCAGACAACACCAACATACATAGCAATACACCTTTATCAAAATCTGACATTCATCTTCTTAAACACAACCCCATGTAACCAACATTAGTATACATGCTAAGACCCAAATTCTGACTCATTTTTAACATGTATAAATCTCTGTAATTCTGTCCCACTTCACTTGCAGCAGCTAATATATCCCCAAACATCACCAACAACTTCAGACCTAAGAACTAATTCCACCACACTCTCCATGTAACACAAATCAAAGACCCTGTATTAAACAAACCACCACCACCTGACACCATTCTTTCACCTTGTAATACAATAATCTTCAACTCAATCTCTAGCAACACCAACATAGACTCAATAATCTTCATTCATCACCATTTAAACGATATAATCAAACTCAAGACCACAACAACAAGATAACAATCTTACTAAAGTTACAGAGCAAGACAATTACCTTAATTCTGAAGTTGGAGTCCTTCTTAGTAACTAAATCTGCAAATCAATACCATAAACTTCTTCTTTACCTTGATTCAGTTGAGCAACACATCACCGTTCATCCAAAATTCACTAAATTTCAACAACATCAATAGTTCTATGAAAACTCTAATTATTCTTCATCATAAACCCGAATTCATTGAATTTGTTAAAACCCATCTCAAATCCCCTTCTTAATACATCAAATTCATCTTCTAATCGAACTTCTACACAGTCTTCAACCAAACCCCAATTCTTTGATTCTTCTCCATAACAACTTCAAAACTGAAATTAAACCTCAACCCTCGCTTCATAATCTCTCGAAAATTCTACTATTCATCTCTCGAGCTTAATCTTATAATCATCTTCACCTTCATCAATTTACAGAGAAACCCTAAATCCAGTTCATCTCAGATTCGAATTTGAATCAACAACAAACACCATCACCATCCCCACCGAAAACTAAAATATCTTTTCCACCTTCTGCCGAACGCAAAACTTCACTTGATTCTCTCAAATCCGCAGAATCATAAGAACAGGAGAAAAGGAAAGAGAAGAAAGAAGAAAATAGAAGAAAAGAATGAAGAAGAAGAAGAATAAGAAAGTTATCATCTCGGGGGATGAAGATAAGGCCGATCAGATTTTACTGAGGCACCCACGTTCTGGATAAGAGCTGCCAAGGCGGCTAACTGCAAAATAACTATTTTCCCTTCAAACAAACTTGATGTTATCTTCTTCGTCCGATATCCGATTGACACGTTTGAGTAGTCCATTTCGCATAACTTCTTGAGTTCTATCTAACGGTACTAGTTTCGCATCTAGATCATTGTTAGATTAATTTCTAATAATTAACGTTTGAGTTACACTAATTGAGTCATTATCGGCCAATTCGTCACTTGACTGGTCTAATAGCGTTGACGAGCTTGAGGGTCCTTACATAGTGATTCTATAGAGTTTGGTTAAGTCTGAACCTATTATCAAGTAATCACAGTTTGATTGTTGTATTGTCTCGATCTTGTATCCATAGACGATCACACAAAGTGTGAATACCGATTTGTAGTATTGTCTCGACTTTGTCCATAGACAATCACTTTAGGTAAGAGGACCTGTAGGTGGATAAATTAAAGATTATGGTGTATTTTGGTACCCTCGTATTTTCAAGCAATCAATTGATATAGAATACCACAGAAAAGACCCATCAGCACCGTGAATTATATTAAAACAACAATACCATGAATTAGGTTTACAAGTAACACCAAAATCAAATCAGACCCATACCCATAACTTAATAGACTATATCGTGAGAGGGACGGTGGATACAGAGGATTAGATAGGAGGAATTGGGATAACCATGGATGTTGATTTAGAATTTAGGGTTGCAGATAGTAAGGTAATTGATAAAAAATTTAAAGTGAGTTAAATCGGCTATCGCCAGATTCGCATAGCTCTATCGACTGGTTATGTAATGACTTAGTTTCGCTACCACTTCGTTTTTTTTCAAAAATCATTGAAGGTGTATTACAATAAAGATTGACACATTTAGCAACTAAATTGTGCTTGTTGCTGAAGGAAATTTCTCTTATTGGTTTGAGCTTCACTTTGGATTCTCAAATTGCCACTTTTTGATAAAACTGCCTTCAAACTTGAAAACAATGTTAACAATCAAAAGGAGATATATATGGCTACGAGAGAGCATGAAAATACATTGATTTACTGAATTAAAATTAAGAGGATTTGAGTAAGTAGGGATTACAAAAAAAATAATCAAAAAACCTTAATTGATTAGGAAAAATAATGATTGAGAATAATAATTCTAAAAATATTGAAAAAAAATTGACGGTCCAGAAAATAGAGTTGTTAAGAATAACATAAGGCCAAGATCGAGCGTGAGAGGGATGAGAGGAAGAAAAAAAATGATCGAAGACAAAAACAAAATTTTGGTAAATAAGATGACAAATACTGAGTATTAATCTGGTATACTCTACGGAAACTGTGTTTTCTGGGTGCTAGAGATGGGTTTTGAAGAGACCCCTCCCAAGTACTTGTTGTTAGCTAAAACTGACATTTCTACAAACAATCACTCTACATCTGCTTATATTGCTTCTCAGATCGGTGTTAGTGATGGTGATTTTCTGGAATATCTTGTTTTCACACTTCAATACTTGAGATAGATTAAACATGAAATTAAATATTTTTTCAATTAGGTGTGTCAGTTTATACATAAGCCAACTACTGCTCGTTTTATTCCAATGATGAAAATTCTCCAAGGGGTTCAACGATGCAAAATGGGCAGGTTCACCGGATGATAGTGTTAGAGCACTTCTCGGTAGAATTCGCAAGCATTGATATCTCAAGATTTTTGTCAAGTTTAGTTTCCAAAACTATAAGTCTTGATTTATAGTCTACTAATAGCTAAGTCTCGTATTAGGATAGTACGTGTAGTTGAGTATTAGGTTTCAAGACGTTCATCGATTGAAGACGAAGAACTTACAAGGGAAGCTTGTGGAACTTCATTAACAAAATGTATATGGAGACTTGAACTCATCTATCATTCAAAAGTCTATTTACTTTATCTCCTATTTGAGACAAGTCGTATAGATATATAGACTTCGATTATATATATTTGATATTTTGAGATGAGTTTAACTCGCTTACATATGTCTCAAAATATGTGTTGGTAAAATTTCGCTTTAACCAGGTTCATCTTATATTCTCGACGAAAGTCAAAAGATGATCATGTGAAAATCGTCTTGTAACATCTTACATGATTTGTGTGAGACAGTTATTTGATATAGACTCGGAATGTTTCGTATTGATCATTCTATCACTTGAAAATTTCTTAGAAGCTAATAGTTTATGTGAGATGGCTATTGTCGTCTTCTGAGAATGTTTCAATGATTGAAATGAGAGTTTTAGAACAAATAACCATGATTGGATATAGCACAATATGCGTACTTGAATATGTATTGTCCAAGTCCAAGAACCATGGTATGTATACCCGTAGGCATACTGGTTGGTTATGGAAGTCCGGGAACTTAGTCTGCATACCGGTATGCGTACTGGCATGAGTTTCAAGTTCCGAAAATTCAACTAAGTTTTGGAAGGTATGTGTACCCTTTCGCATACTTGAGTAGGTTATGTTCTAAAATTGGTTTGTTCATGAACTAATACATTTATATATAATAAGGGATGCAATCTTTTGCAAAATGTAGCTATAATGTTCATGAATTGATTCGAGTGAATCAAAATCGATTTTTCTTCAATTGTGTCTTGTATACTTCTATGAGAATATAAACAATTGAACAACTCTACAACTAGTTTCATTTGAGTCATTTGAACTAGTTATGGTTAAGATGAATATGGTTGATATGAAAGTGTTCATATGGCTAACTTCGATTAACTATTGTTAAGCCAACAAGGTGTACACGTTTAGGTACGGTTACCTATATCTAAATGAAGTCACTTTTCATTTGTGTGTAACAAGCAAAGTTCAATCTAACGGTGAAAGACATTAGCTTGAGTCTAATCAGGTTTTCATATTATGGTGAATATTTAATGCTTTGTTACCAAGGTAATATTGATTGCAAACCCTGATTTGAAGACTAGATAAATGAGAACTCTAACAAATGGGAAACCTAATTCCCACACCTTTTGTGTGATACTAGTTGCGACTAGATTTGATTCTCCTTTAACCTTAGGTTTTTCACGAAACCATGTAGGTTAACAACTTGAAGTCTTCATTGGGATTGTAAAGCCAGACCCAACTATTTTCTCTGTAGTTGTGTGTTCCTAACTTGATGTTTTCTATCGTATTAAGTACTATCTTCTCTAAGATTTGCTCGAGATTTACTCTCCGATAGGAAAGATAAAAAAGTAGTCACAAACATCTTCGTCTCATCGTTTGTGATTCCATGATATCTTAATCGTATGGTAGCGAAACAAGATATTGCGGAATCACAAACGATGAGACGAATATGTTTGTGATTTTTTTTTATCTTGCCCTATCGGAGATATAATCTCAAGTCAATATTTCAATTGAACTCTTACGATATAAAATGGCAAGATCAGATTGCTCAACTACAATAGAAGTAGTTTCGCCTGGCTTCATAATCCCAATGAAGTCTTTAAGTCGTTCACCTACATGGTCTCGATAAGAAACCTAAGGCTAAAGGAGAATCGACTCTAGCTAAACCAACTAGTATCACACAAGAGGTGTGGGGATTAGTTTTTCCAATTGCTAGACGTCTTCTTTATATAGTTTTCAAATCAGGGTTTGCAATCAATGTTAGCTTAGTAACAAAGCATTCAATATTGACCGTTAGATGAAAAACCTTATTCAACCAAGCTAATACCTTTCAACCGTTAGATCGAAACTTTACTTGTCACACACAAATGAAATGTATTTCATTTAGGTTTGAGTAATCGTACCTAAACGTGTACACTTAGTTGGTTCACAAATAGTTAACCAATGGTTAGCCATATGAGCACTTTCATATTAACCGTATTCATCTTTCTCATAACTAGTTCAAATGACTTCAAAAGAACTAGTTGAAGAGTTGTTCAATTGCTTAGATATTTATACATAGACACAATTGAAACAAAATTGTTTTGATTCATTTGAATCAATTCATGAACAATATAGACACGGTTTGCAAAGATTGCATTCCTTATAATTTATTGTTTTAATTTCATGAACTATCGATTTGAGAAATAACCAGCTTGGGTACGCGTACGGTTATGCGTACCTTAGCTACCGGATTTGAGTTTCCAAACTCAACAGAATTTTTTAGGTAGAAAAGTTCTGCCAGTACGCATAACTAAGGTGACTGGTTTATGAGTTCGTAAACTCCAAACTCAGCAGAATTTCTCGGGAGGAAAATTTCCGTCAGTACGCGTACCCAACCTGTCTCCTTTACCAATACCGTATGCACACACTTGGTTTCCGGCACATGTATTTATACACTAATGTGCGAAGACACTATATATGCTTATATCCATAGATGGTAATCTCAACTCTACATTTCAATCATTGAAACATTCTTCTATAATGTTATAACAGTCGTTATTCACAACTATCGTCATCAAAGCTATTTTCAATATTGAAACGTCATCATGACTTTCGTCACGAGTAAAGATGAATAATGTTTAAAGCGAAAGCTTACCAACGCATATTTTGAGAGATAGATAGGCGAGTAAACTAGGATCGAAATAACAAATGTGTATGTATGAAAACTATCATACTTATACGACTTTTGTCTCAAGAGTAGGAGATATAGTAGATAGACTTTTGAGTGATAGATAAGTTCAAGTATCCACATACCTTTTAGTCGGATGAAGTTCCATTGTCCCTTGAGTAGTTATCCGTCTTCGTAAGATGATCGCCATGGAGTCTGGAGCTCAACTACACTTAGCTATCCTAGTCCGAGACTTAGCTATAAGTAGACTAGAAATCAAGACATATAGTTTTGACAACTAAATTTGACAAACAAGCTTGAGATAGAAATGCTTACGAGTTCGACTGAGAAATGCTCTAACACTTCGTAAACCGGCTGAGTTGTCGCCCTGAACTCGACTATTGCTGCTTCCCATATGCACATTAATTTTGTATAGACCTACAAGATCTGCTGAGGAGAAGTCTTCCAATATAAAGAGTTTTCAAATTGATGCCATCCAACAGGCTTTAGTTACTTGGAAGAAACCTATGGGATGCTTTACGCTGATCTCCAAGCTTCTACGCCTCCTATGCCAATAGTACTCAGCTAAAAAAGACAGCAAAAAGAAGCCAGAAATGGCCAATTTAAGTGCTTGTCGGAAGGAGATTAGCTACGGGAATTTTGCAGTTGTGATTCGCGTCTTGTCTTCAAATGGGTTAGCACCTCATAACGAGAGTACCTTGACTGAGTTAGAGTCTAAACATCCACCATCTCCTCTACCCTCTGTTCTGGATGATGTTGCAATTGGTGACCCAATAACGGTTGACTCAAGGGAAGTTGTTGGTGCCATTAAGAGTTTTCCTAGAGGTACTTCTTGTGGTTGTGATGGTCTACGTGCTCAGCATTGAGTGGTGAAGCAGCGGCAGTTGTGGACGAGTTGGTGGCTTCGATTACTCGGGTTGTCAACCAAAGGTTGACTGGTAAGTGTCCTAAGGTTTTTAGGATATCTCATCGCTCGTGCACCCCTTACACCTTTACTCAAACCCGGAGGTGGTCTTAGGACAATTGAGAATGGTATTATTTGGCGCCGTGTGGTCTCTAAGGTGGCTTCCTTTTCAGTTGGCAAGAACATGTAATATTATTTAGGTGATTATCAATTTGGTATTGGAGTTCCAGTGGGGGGAGAAAGTATACTTCATGTTTTCAGTGGTTTGCTAGAGTTTAAAGGTCATTCAGATAGTATGTCAATGCTTCTTATTGATTTTTCGAATGCGTTCAACATGGTGAGTATGTCTTATCTTATTAAAGAGGTCCGGCTTCATTGTACAAGTATCTCTCGTTGGGTAGAATTTTATTATGCCAGGCCTGCTAAACTTTACTATGACCAATACATCTTGTCTTCTGCGCTCGATGTTCAGCAAGGTGATCCTCTCGGTCCCCTTTTGTTTGCTTTGACACTTCACCCGCTTGTGAAGACCATTGCTTCTCATTGTAAGCTTGATTTGTACGCCTGATACCTGTGAAAATATGAGGGTACCCAAATATACCTCAATCTAAAACTTTTCCACCTACAAGTCCTTTCTACGAAAGTGATTATCTATAGACTAAGTCGAGACAATACAACAAATCGGTTCACACTTTGTGTGATCGTCTATGGATACGAGATCGATACAATACAACAACGAAGTATGTTTACTTGATAAAAGGTTCGGACTTAACCAAACACAATGGGATTACTATCAAGTAAATAGGAATTAATGTTTGTGTAATTTACTTTAAATTATAATAACAACAATTATAATTGCGGAGAATAAAAGTAAATGACACAACAAGATTTTGTTAACAAGGAAAACTGCAAATGCAGAAAAACCCCGGGACCTTGTCCAAAAGTGAATACTCTCAGGATTAAGACGATATACAAAATCAAACCAACTTCGTATAGTTGAGACAAAAAAACTAAACCTATAGTTCACCTAGTTCCGTCTGTATTCCCACGCCTCCGACCTATATAATAAGTCACGTGCTTGGATCAAATCCTTTGGTTCATATTCCAAACAGTAAAGGAACAACAAATCTGTTTGGTACCAACTCTTTTCAACCAAGTGATGTGAGTTCGACAAAAGGCTCTTCTGTTTATCTCAATAAACTCCTTTGTCAGGTTCTTAGATCTATCTTATCAACAACTACCAAAGTAATTGTTAAGATTTCGCAATCAATACTTTTAATAACAAAGAATTATATTGATGTTGATTTACACAACTAATCAATCCAATCTACCACAAGGATAAACCGATTATAGTTGGATCCTCTTTAACAGAAACAAGTATTGTGCACACCAAAGATTATGAACCCAAATCAGAAATATTCAAAGTCTTCTTTGTCTTCAAATCTTTTTAGATCTTCAATAAACACCAGCACACAATCAACTTCAATCTCTTGTGATCAATCACACACAAAACGGAGTCTATTAACAATGGATTATCACAAGACTTCTTTAGATCTATAAACAGTCTAAAGATCCCCGTCGAAACTTCGATCTAGTTTAAGTGAATCTTATATCAAAAGAGAAGATTCTCAAGCATAAACAAACTAGGTGCAATCAAAGTTCAACCACCATTACTCAATCAAATCAATCGAAAACAAAATATAAACCGCAATTATCTAATTTCTCACTAACGGTACTAATAGAGCTTCTCAATCCCGATGAAGTCTTTAAACTGAGCGGCCGTAAGAGATTTCACCTAATTAGGTTACTTTCCTCTCCGAATAGGCGGCTCCACCAGTAACAACACAACTGAGGTAGTTTTGCTGGTTTTGAGGATTGGTTTGCTCGAAATGCAAACTTTGATCTTTATAGACAATGAAGTTTAGACACCAAGGAATTTCCAAAAACGAAAATATTCTCAATGAAAAACGGGGGTCTAACAACCACACCCAATATTTCGATTAGCAATCTGTATGGACAACTCCGAGTTACTTTCTAGAGAATCAACTTGACTCAATCAAATAGAAAATTTCTCAAGGAGTTATTATCTCAATCTCTCAATTTGATTTACTCAAGCAAATACAATCTGCGAGTCTTAAACAAAGAGAGATAACTTGGATGGTACCAAATACCAATATCCAAGTGTCAATCAATTTAAATCAACAACCAATAAGGTTGGATATTCTAATTGATTGAACAACGCACAACCTATATTATTTTAATTATATAAAAATATAATGCGGAAAAGAAATAACACAGACACCAGAATTTTGTTAACGAGGAAACCGCAAATGCAGAAAAACCCCGGGACCTAGTCTAGATTAAACATACATTGTATTAAGCCGCTACAGACACTAGCCTACTCCAATTTAACTTCGGTCTAGACCGTAGTTGAACCCAACCAATCTCACACTAATCCAAGGTACAGTTATGCTTCTACGCCTCTGATCCCAGCAGGATACTGCGCACTTGATTTTCTTAGCTGATATCACCCACAACCAAGATTTGCTACGACCCAAAGTCGAAGGCTTTAATAAACAAATCTCTCTCACACAAAAAAGTCTATAAGATAGATAAATTCATCTCCCACGAATAAACCTATGAGTTTTGTTCCTTATTTTGATAAATCAAGGTGAACTTGAACCAATCAATAAAACCAGACTTATATTCTCGAATAACAACTCAGTTTTATCAATCACCTCGCAATAAACTTAATCAACGCAACGAAGAAGATTATTGAGGAATCACAAACGATGAGACAGAGTATTTGTGAATACTTTTATATCTTGCCTATCGGAGATAGAAATCTCAAGCCAATTATTACAATTGTACTCATACGATAGAAACAACAAGATCAGTTCACATAACTACGATAAAAGTAGTATCGGTCTGGCTTCACAATCCCAATGAAGTCTTTAAGTCGTTAACCTGGTTTTAGAACAAGAAAACCAAAGGTTGAAGGAGAATCGACTCTAGCTTAGCAAACTAGTATCACACATAATGTGTGGGGATTAGGTTTTCCAGTTGCTAGAGTTCTCTCTTATATAGTCTTTCAAATCAGGGTTTGCAATCAATGTTAGTTTGGTAACAAAGCATTCAATATTCACCGTTAGATGAAAACCTGATTAGATACAAGCTAATATTTATCAATCGTTTGATCGAAAACATAGCTTGTTATACACACATGTACTACATGTTTGTTGGCTTGTGAAAATCGTACCCAAACTTGTACATTAGTTGGTTCAACACTAGTTAACCAAATTGGTTAGCCAAATGATAACTTTCATATCAACCATATTCTTCTTCACCATAACTAGTCCAAATGACTCAAATGAACTAGTTAGAGAGTTGTTCAATTGCTATGAGATCTCATGTACTACACAAGACACAATTGAAGCAAAAACGATGTGATTCACTCGAATCGATTCATGAACTATAAAGCCACGGTTTGCAATAGCATCCCTTAGTTTATTAAGATAAGTTCACAAACATCGTTTTTAGACATAACCTACTCAAGTTCGCGGACAGGGTTCGCGGACTCAAGTTCACCGGTTGGAGTTTACAAACTCCAGCAAAAATTCTCGGTTCGAGAACTTGCGTCAGTTCGCGGACTGAAACTTAGCTACAACTCCATCAGAAATTATTGGGTTCGAGAACTATGCCAGTTCGCGGACTGAGTTTACGGCTCACGTTCCGGTTTCACTTGATCAACAAAGTTCGCAAACTTCGGTTCAAGCAATAAGGACTTATACATATATGTGTTACCACAACAATGTTTATATTCTCCAATGGTTATATTGTCTAAACTCTCATTTCAATCATTGAAACATTCTCAGAGGGCGTTATATAGTTGTTATTCACAAACTATTTTTCGTCAGAGCGATTTCCAAAATGATTGAAACATAACATGACTTTCGGCACTAGGTAAAGATGAACTTGGCTAAAGCGAAAGCTTTACCAACACATATCAAGATATACTCAACTCGAAATGACATATGTGTATAATCTTAGTCTATATAGTATATATACTTTTGAGTGATAGATAAGTTCATGTCTCCACATACCTTTTAGTCGATGAAGATCCACTGGTTCCTTGAGTAGTCCTTCGTCTTGTATGATGATCTCCATGGAGTTTTTGAGCTCAACTACACTTTATATCCTAGTCCGAGACCTTATCTATAGTAGACTAGTAATCAAGACTTTATAGTTTTTATCACTAACATTGACAAACATGCTTGAGATAGCAATGCATGCGAGTTCGACCAAGCAATGCTCTAACAATATCCCCCTTTGTCAATTTTAGTGGAAAAACTATTAATACATATGGAATACAAAAATTATATAAATAAACTTTGCATCTCCTATTCCACATGTCTAATCTTCAACAATACTCGAAATCTTCGTCACTTCCAAGTAGTCCAATGATCCCAAAGGTTGTAAGTTTAGCATCATCGTTGTTGAAAATCCGTAGCTATAACAATGAGAAAACAAGAGTTCTCAATCATTGTTATACAGTGTCATAGTATTATTACACAGTGTCAAAGTCCAATTGCATCACAACTTTAACTACAATATTATGGTGATACTTCACTCCCCCTTAGTCAATACTCCATCTCACATGGAAACCACTCCCCCTTACATAATGATCCGAAAACCTTATGTATTTTTAGTATGAACTACATATTAATTCTCCCCCTTTTTGTCAATAAAATTGGCAAAGGTACAAGAACGGGATCCTAATGAAATTTCTGTAAGAGACATTTCATGACCAAAGGTAAATGTATATCATCTTTTTTAGATGCAATCATAAAGACGAATCTAAATGCATTCATCAGGGAGTTTATAAAGATACAAGATAACCCCTATAATATTCCACAGCCGCACTCCCCACAAAGATTTGGCAATTAAGCACAAATTCAAAAGAACTCTCCCTCATAAAATGTCATTCCTAAGGGAACAACAAGAGCGACCTTAATTTCAAGAGAAAAGAAGGATTTCTTTAGACTCAACAAATTACATACAAGTATGAATTTAGAATCCAAAATATTCAATCATATTAACCAAAGCGAACCAAGGTTAATTTGATGAAATATGCTTGACACAAGTGAACTTATGGAGACTTAAGAAACAAATTAAATTTATCACAAGAGAACTTGCAAGAAATCTAATTGTCATACTCAACCAAACTAATTACAAAAGTAATCAATTTAATTGGCCGCACTCGACATAAGAAATTTTATGGAGCAATGACTAAGTTAATCACGAATAACCAACCCAGTCAAAGAGATGCTTAAACATAAGAAAACTTATGGAGTGATAAATAAATAACCACACAAGATGATTAATTTAGTTCAACTTGTTCAACATAAAGTACCTTACGGAACAACAACTAAGCTAATTAGCAAAGCAATCAACTTTTGTTGTTTTAGTGCTCAACATAAGACACTTCACGGAACAACACAGTATTTACACAAAAATTATGGATCGGATAATCGACCTATACCGTGGAATAAGCAAGGATTCATTTTATGTTTCCATCACTATTTGCAAAATGACACACAATAGACATAATCCTTGAATCACAAAAGATTTTAACCTATCTTACATCAATAATTGATAATATAGGCTTAACTTTCGTGTTTTGTCAAAAGTCCATTCATTCTTTTATCAATATTTGCATATCAATTCACGAAGGACTTTACTTTTGACAAAATATGGGACAATTAAGTTAACGGGCGTAAACACACATATCCCATCAAAATATTGCAATATATAAAACCATAAAGATTAATACTGCAACCATCATCTTCCAAACAAGTTTAGAATTTAACCAATAAATCTAAAAACAAGAAAATGAAAACTTTGGACATAGCTATGTGAATCACAATAAAGGTTATTCCAAACACTAGTTATTCTTCTAAACAAAACAAGAAAAATAGAAGATTTACTAGGTAATAAGAAAGTAGAGTTCATTAAGAACCTCGTACCTTTCAATGAAGCCATCACAGAATGTATCGATGATTTCCTTTATTCCCTTGACCATAGACACACCATGTTCGTGAGTTAGAACACTAACTTTGCGATCAACCACCCGAGAAAGTTGTCTAGCTTTGGTACAGTCCATGATAAGCTTCTTTTGATTCCGTATTAGAATGTTCTGATTAGGAAGAATTTTGGCATGTCCATCTAACATTTGGTTTATTTGCATTTGAAGATCTGCAAAATCGACCCTTGAATCGTTATGAAAATGAGTTAAATTCTTGACAGAATCATCAATCCAATAGTTGTGATCCTTTCTTTCAAGCATCCTCTTTAGAACCATCTCCTGAATTGACTTACGTTCCTGATTGTCTTCCTCCATATCAAGATGCACAATCTCTTGAGATCTTGCATAGTTTTCCATAGAGTTTTAGGAAAGGGAGAACATAATATAGAACAAGTATATATGAGTTCTTCAGCTAGAGTAGATAACTCTGGTTTTGAAAACCCTAGAAACTCACAAAAAGAGGACGCAGACGTTTGTGGACTACCAATAAAAGGACTCAAACAGAAATAATATACAACATACTTGAGTATTTCCCAATTATTTTCCTTGTACCTCTCAAGTTAGAAACAAGGAAGCAAATACCTGGAATCAGGTAGTAAACTGGAAAATAATTCCACCATGATCATTGGGAAAGGAATTGTATATATCATCTGACTGTTTGGTCTTTGTTTTCTTCGCCTTTCTTCGGTTGATTTTCATCCTGAAGAATAAGACATGCGTACTTAACAAAACCATCAGATAACTTTCTCTAAGGACTAAGTCTAGGACCTCTTGCAATTGGTTCAAGAGGAACAGAATAGATAGGCATCCATATTCTAGGCTTAGATTTATCAGAAACATTTTTATAAGTACAAGGAATGCTTTCCTCTTTATCCCTGTGATTATTTCTAGAATAAAGATCATTCTTATAAGGTTTCTGGTTTCTTGTGGGCATGCGATTCACGACATTAGTCGACTGACTATTTGTTCCATTGACAGTGAAGAGAAGCAAATTATGAAGCTTAGAAATTTGTTTCCTTCATGCAAAACAATGGATATCATAGTGATAATTTTTCCCACAAAAAGTACAGGTTCGCGGAGGAGAAGCAACAATTGGCACATGTCTTTGCTTCATAGCCATATGAGAAGACTGCAAGTTGTATAAACCTTTCTTGGCACAATATTCTTCTTGAGAGCATTTCTTCATGTGTTGTACATAAGATTTTCTCCTTAAGACATAGTTTTCATTTTCCAAGGATTTACACTGTTTATGGGCTAAAGTAAGAGATGCACTTAGTTTCTCTTTTTCATCACGAAGTCTGTTGAGATCTGATGAATGAGTCTCGAGCAAATGTTTTTCTCTTATTGAGTTTTCTTTAACAACCTCCTCAAGAGAACTAATCTTTTCACGTTGTAGAGTAGTTTTTTGTAGAAGTTTCTCAATGTTGTTAGAGAAGGATACAACAATGTTATAGAGATCACGTTCTCGATCAAGAGACTTTTCAAATTTATCAATAAGATGATCATGATCATTAAAGTCAATAGACTCAGCTGTATTTTTCGAAATTCTGGTGAGATCCTTTTTAGCTTTTGCCAGAGAATCACATGCTTCATGAAATTAAGATATGTCAATATTAGATTGAACAATCTTTCTACCTCGGGATTCGGAAGAATCAACTAAGGAGAAATCCTTTGAGGAATTTCCAAGACACTTGGCGAAATCAAAAGCTTTAAAAGACATCCTGGTAGGCGTCAATGATATTTTTTCCTCAGACTCAGATTGCCACAAACACATACTTGTAAGGTCTTCAACGTGTTTGACTGCTCTGATACCAATTGAAAAAGCGTGGGCCTAACAACCACACCCAATATTTCGATTAGCAATCTATATGGACAACTCCGAGTTACTTTCTAGAGAGTCAACTTGACTCAATCAAATAGAAAATTTCTCAAGGAGTTATTATCTCAATCTCTCAATTTGATTTACTCAAGAAAATACAATCAGTGAGTCTTAATCAAAGAGAGATAACTTGGATGGTACCAAAGACCAATATCCAAGTGTCAATCAATTTAAATCAACAACCAATAAGGTCGGATATTCTAATTGATTGAACAACGCACAACCTGTATTATTTTAATTATATAAAAATATAATGCGGAAAAGAAATAACACAGACACCAGAATTTTGTTAACGAGGAAACCGCAAATGCAGAAAAACCCAGGACCTAGTCCAGATTAAACATACACTGTAGTAAGCTGCTACAGACACTAGCCTACTCCAAATTAACTTCAGTATGGACTGTAGTTGAACCCCAACCAATCTCACACTGATCCAAGGTACATTTATGCTCCTACGCCTCTGATCCCAGCAGGATACTACGCACTTGATTCCCTTAGCTGATCTCACCTATAACCAAGAGTTGCTACGACCCAAAGTCGAAGACTTTAATAAACAAATCTGTCTCACACAGAAAAGTCTATAAGATAGATAAATTCGCCTCCCACGAATAAACCTATGAGTTTTGTTCCGTCTTTTGATAAATCAAGGTAAACAGGAACCAATCAATTAAACCAGACTTATATTCCCGAAGAACAACTTAGTTTTATCAATCACCTCACAATAAACTTAATCGACGCATCGAAGAAGATTATTGAGGAATCACAAACGATTAGAAGAAGTGTTTGTGACTACTTTTATATATTGCCTATCGGAGATATAAATCTCAAGCCAATTATTACAATTGAACTAGTAAGATAGAAACAGCAAGATCAGATCACACAACTACGATAAAAGTAGTATCGGTATGGCTTCACAATCCCAATGAAGTCTTTAAGTCGTTAACCTGGTTTTAGAAGAAGAAAACCAAAGGTTAAAGGAGAATCAATTTAGCTTAGCAAACTAGTATCACACAAAATGTGTGGGGATTAGGTTTACCAGTTGCTAGAGTTCTCCCTTATATAGTCTTTCAAATCAGGGTTTGCAATCAATTCTATCTTGGTAACAAAGCATTCAATATTCACCGTTAGATGAAAACCTGATTAGGTACAAGATAATATTTATCAACCGTTTGATCGAAAACATAGCTTGTTATACACACATGTATTACACGTTTGTTAGCTTATGAAAACCGTACCCAAACTTGTACATTAGTTGGTTCAACACTAGTTAACCAAATGGTTAGCCAAGTGATAACTTTCATATCAACCATATTCTTCTTCACCATAACTAGTCCAAATGACTCAAATGAACTAGTTAGAGAGTTTTTCAATTGCTATGAGATCTCATGTACTACACAAGACACAATTGAAGCAAAAACGATGTGATTCATTCGAATTGATTCATGAACTATAAAGCCACGGTTTGCAATAGCATCCCTTAGTTTATTAAGATAAGTTCACAAACATCGTTTTTAGACATAACCTACTCGACTTCGTGGACTCAAGTTCACTGGTTGGAGTTTACAAACTCCAGCAAAAATTCTCGGGTCGAGAACTTCCTTCAGTTCGCGGACTGAAACTGAGCTACAACTCCAGCAAAAATTCTAAGGTTCGAGAACTACGCCAGTTCGCGGACTGAGTTGACGGCTCACGTTCCGGTTTCACTTGATCAACAAAGTTCGCAAACTTAGGTTCAAGCAATAAGGACTTATACATATATGTGTTACCACAACAATGTTTATATCCTCCAATGGTTATATTGTCTAACATCTCATTTCAATCATTGAAACATTCTCAGAGGGCGTTATATAATTGTTATTCACAAATTATTTTTCGTCAGAGCGATTTCCAAAATTATTGAAACATAACATGACTTTCGTAACTAGGTAAAGCGAAAGCTTTACCAACATATATTTCGAGAAATAGATAAGAGAGATATACTCAGCTCGAAATGACATATATATTGTATCTAACTTGTACTTGTTGAACATGTCCATAGGATCGGTTCCCCCATCTACTAAAAACTTGATGCACCTCATACAAGGATCGATTCCCCTTTGTGATAGGTTGCACCTCTTACTAGGATCAATTCCCCTTTAACCAGAGTCGGTCATACCAATAACACTAAATCGATCATACTATCTCAGGTGATTACTTAAGATCAGTTTCACTAATAAAAGTCATACCAACACAAAAGTCAGGCCTTTGTGAATAGTTTTACCAAGAACATAAACAAGTCATGAGCAGTTATACTAATCACACATATTGGTAGTTCAAAATATATGCAATGAATAACAATACCAATAATTCCTAGCGATTTCCCTTTCGATTCACAAAACAAGTTCATGAATTTACTTCCTTTAAACAAATGTAAAACATTGTTTCCTAGGATGAAATCTTTACCTTATACCCATACATAATCACAATAACATTCAAGCGATTATGTCGATATCTTATATAGAAATTTAAATGTTTAAGCAATAAACCTCGTATTGTATTCCTTAATACTACTTCTAACTAGAGTGTAATCATTCATGCTTCGTATTTATGTTTTCAATATGCATGACTTGAAAGATATGTTAGGTAATGAAACAGTTCAAGTCAAATATCACTAACCTCAAGTGGAAGGATGATGTTGTCGTTGTAGCTCCTTACTTCTTCAAGTCTTCACAATACTTTTAATGTCTCATATCCTAATACTTTCAAGCTAACTTATACGAAGTTGACTCTAGTACATAATCAAGCGACTCTTTAAATGAGTTTTGGCTCATTAAAATATGACAACCAAACTTGACATACCAACGTTTGGTGGGTTCAACCGAGCTTTGCTCTAACAATCTCCCCCTTTGTCAATTTTAGTGACAAAACTCTTACATCATATGGATAAACAAATTACAAGAATTCATTACACATACGCTTGATTCCCGAATTCAACAGCACAATAACATGTATACATTCAATCCATAAATGTCGTTGTTGACATTATAATAACAAAGCTAATACTTCCCCTAAAGTTAAGATAGGTAGATTTTATCAATCCACACGTATTTGTTATTCCCTTTTAGTCCATATAACTACAAGCGTCATATGATATGCTACTCCCCCTTAGTCTATGCTTTTACTCTTTCATTAGATAAACGTTTAAGCACCAATGTCCTTTCCCTTAGTGATACCAATTAATATAAATCAATACCAATATCAATTGTTTACTTCAAATATTTCTCCCCCTTTTTGTCACAAAATGACTAAGAAACGAAAAAATAAAGGACAAACCGAAAGGATCTTACAAATCTCAAAAGACTTGCAACCTATAGAGTTAAGCACGAGGGTTCCACACACCATTTTTGATAACCAATATCAAAACCGAAACTACAAAGTAATTTTGTTTTGATATGTTACCAAGGAAACAATTTCCCGAAGCAATTTTCCCTAATAGTTTATCCAACCACCTTAGTTCCTTTGCTAAATCGATTGTACAAATACAATTGCTTGTTCGATAAGACCAAAATAAAGATAACTCTATTTTTCTCATCAGGTTCTAATTATCCATATAACTTAGACCTTTTACTTTTAAACAAGACAAGTACTAGGTTGGCTAACTAGCATTTCTTGTTAAGGCATTCGATTAGATTTGAATAACCGAAACCTCCACTTTGATAAGTCTAACTAAGATCAGAATTAACTTAGTTTCTCTTATCCAAAATCGAATTGGACTAAACAATTCATCCTGAAAACCTATTTTTTCGTTAAGCCATAAACAATTCATACAAACTAAATAAATCAACTTGCATAATTATTTAGCTCAACTGGAAGCAATTAAAACAACATAGACATTAAAGCACCACAATTGCACCGAAATTTTGTAAGCCTAAACGATTGATATCAAACAATAAAGCAAGATAACAATAGTTTTTCTTAAATGGAACCAATTGAATCACACACACATCCATAAACAAATAATGGAATAAAACATCAATTGTACCGAATTTTTTTTAAGCAAAAGCAATAAATATATGCAATAAAATAAGGCTTTTCTTAAACAGGAAAACAATTAACTAACAAGATTGTTACCTCAAATTTTGCATCCTCTTCTCCAATATGTTTGCATCTTCTTTCAGGGAGAATTGATATCGAAATATCATTATGTTTTCATCCTTATGCAAAACAAAAGAATGACAACAACCAACCTTTACCAGAGAAAGGTTGAAAACCGGTTTTTAACTATTGCAAGCAAAAGTTGAAAACCCCGAAATACATATGCTTTTATGCTAAACCAAACGATTCAACATATTGTGTCTTTTTCACATATGTTTCAATCATAACCCCTCATGATCCTTTGATAAAGCCTACCAACATGGGCTAGAACATAATCCTTCTAAACTAAAAAGTCACCTAAACCATAAGGGTTCACAACATTATGAGATCGAATATCAAGGTAGTAAAACCGAAATCAAACATCCCATAAACATACATAGCAATAAGATAAAGCATTCAAGCACATGCTATGTAAATCAAAAACTATCATAAGAAAAATTATAAATCAAATAATTTTATTCATAATAAGATAGTTTTATTCATAATAGACTTTATTGAAAGAAATCAAAAACTAATGTCTATTTTTCTGAATGATCTTTAAGCAGATTATTAAATATCATCTTCAATGTCCTCAAATTTTTCAGGATCTTCATCAACATCATCTCGACTGATATCTCGGATTCTGCACATAGTACCTTGATTATGTTCACAGGCTAAAGCATTAACCTTTCGATTAATATTTCGAGCATACTCCTTGTTATCGATTCCAAGTTTAATCATCTTTCTTTGGTTACGGATAACAGTTCTTAGTAGTGCTGCCTGTCTATAATGATTTTCAATAGTACTGAGGAGGACTTGTCGTGGATTGATAATATCAATCTTAGCATCCAAAATGTTTTGGTCAAGGAGATGAGTCACATCTTCTTTTTTATTTTCTATATCTTCACAACCAGATTTCTTGAAGGTATCATCGAGATGAACAGTTTCCTTAGAAGTCATTCCACTCAAGGCTTTTAGAAGAATTGCTCGAGATCTGGTTTGAGAATACATACTTTAGTATAAGTTCTCGACACGTTGAGTACATATACTGAAATACCTTTAACACATTTCAAACATAGGAGTCAGCCTTAAATAAATATTTTTGACCAGATTTGAAAAGATTTTCGCATCTAATATGTTAGAAAATCACACAAAAAATCTTTGGAAAGAATCAAACTTTTAGATCACATATCTAAAACTGTTTTAGGGAAACTTATCATGTTTACACAAGTTGTTTGGAATACAACTTTTCTACACATAGAGCCAGAAAATTGTATCTATATGTAAATTGCATAAACTCTCTATGTTGAATAAGAGATTATTGACAAGATACAGATAGCCCAGATATGTGTGCTTCCTTACATCAAAAGATTGGGCATTGTAAGGATGCACATTCCAACACAATTAAGTGTTGGGGTGAGGTCCCTCCTCACTAAACACCTTTTGAGGAATTTCTTCCTTCCTAATTTTGGGGACATAATCATGATTCCTTGTGTGAGTTTCGAACCCATCTTATTCATTAGAAATATTGTGAGATGCAATATCTTCAATTATATCATGTGCCCAGGATGGAATTTTCTTTGAACTTGACCCCATGTAGACTAGATTTGTCATACGACAGAGTGCTGATGTTTTTAGTTCAAGACATTCTATGTGTCCTCTTAAGGTATCCATTCCTTGTTGAATATTTTTTATAAACACTTGTTTAGATATACCTTTCGACACGTCTCTGTAAGAAGATCTTCAATAAGGATCTTATTCCTTATTTGTGAATGCTCCAGCGAATGAGTAAGAATTTCACTCTCTGTAGTCTGCTGCTGAACTTTGTTGTATAGATCCATTTTCTGTTCCTCATCATCTATCAGATTATTTTGAAGATTGAATGTATCTCGCTTTCCTTCACAAATTCTTACATTCATTTGAACAATAAGTTCTACGACATTGTCTAGGCTGTCAATGGTTTTTCTCTTTTCTGAATAGTTTTCAACATGTTTGAAAAAACTTTCCAACACCTTTCGAAATTCAGAACTTGGACAGGCTAGTGAATTTAATCTCTTTTCACACTTGGAACCAGAAGATTTTTCACTAAAGATTGAACTTGGATCCATAACATGTTTCTTTAATTTCCGATTCATTCTTTTCTGATCAGGAACCTGATTCGTAATCAAGTTATTAGTCATAAACTTTTTCTTTGATTTTCAAAAAGACTTACCAGACCAATTTCCATTGACCTTCCAGATATTATTCTCATTATATTGACATACGTTAACTGAATCAGAAATAGATTCAATTTCTTATAGGTTGAATCACACCAAACACAGATTGTTAGATCTTTCGTGTTTACCTGCTCTGATACCAATTGAAAAGACGAGGGTACCCAAATATACCTCAATCTAAAAAATTTCCACATATAAGTCCTTTCTCCGAAAGTGATTGTTTATAGACTGAGTCGAGATAATACAATAAATTGGTTCACACTTCGTGTGATCATCTATGGATACGTGATCGAGACAATACAACAACGAAGTATGTTTACTTGATAAAAGGTTCGGACTTAACCAAACACTATCCAACTGGTAAATGCACATTAACAATTTTCATTTTCCAAAAATAAAATTATAAACCTTAAATAAAAGATTCTCGGTTTATTTTTCGATCCGGGATTTTTCCTTTATCTATTAAGGAATATCTTTAAACAATAAAAGATAAGCGTTACTGCACATGTTCAAAGTATGTCGACATCTTTACTTTGTAAGTCCTCTTTCATACTTACAATCTTGAAACCGATTTTCCACACTTCCAAACAAGTTTATAATTGGTTCATCTGACTTTCAATAACTACGTGATTGATCAAGAACACTCAATCACCACGGTTCTACCAAAACAAGTTTCGGTTCTACCTCCATGTGGGTATTGGATTTAGTCACACTAGTTTTCCAAAAATTCGGTTGATTAGGTACTAGGATCGGTTCCTACATATATATGGTATCTAACTTGTATTTGTTGCACATGTTCAAAGGATCGGTTCCCCTTTGCCTAAAAACGTGTTGCACATGTCCATAGGATCGGTTCCCCCATCTACTAAAAACTTGATGCACCTCATACAAGGATCGATTCCCCTTTGTGATAGGTTGCACCTCTTAATAGGATCGGTTCCCCTTTACCCAGAGTCGGTCATACCAATAACACTAAATCGATCATACCATCTCAGGTGATTAATTAAGATCGGTTTCACTAATAAAAGTCATACCAATAAAAAAGTCAGGCCTTTGTGAATAGTTTTACAAAGAACATAAACAAGTCATGAGCGGTTATACTAATCACACATATTGGTAGTTCAAAAGATATGCAATGAATAACAATACCAATAATGCCTAGCGATTTCCATTTCGATTCACAATACAAGTTCATGATGTAAAACATTGTTTCCTAGGATGAAATCTTCACCTTATACCCATACTTAATCACAATAGCATTCAAACGATTATGTCGATTTCTTATATACAAAGTTTAATGGTTAAGCAATAAACCTCGTATTGTATTCCTTAATACTACGTCTAACTAGAGTGTAATCATTCATGCTTCGCAGTTATGTTTTCAATATGAACTAATTGAAATATACGTTAGGGAATGAAACAGTTCAATTCAAATATCACTAACCTCAAGTGGAAGGAAGATGTTGTCGTTGTAGCTCCTTACTTCACTTCTTCATGCCTTCACAATACTTGTAATGTCTCATATCCTAATACTTTCAAGCTAACCTATACAAAGTTGACTCTAGTACATAATCAAGAGACTCTTTAAATGAGTTTTGGCTCACTAAAATATGACAACCAAACTTGACATACCAACGTTTAGTGGGTTCAACAGAGCTATGATCTAACAACCTGGATGATGGCACCATCATCGGTGACACGTTGGAGGTTGCTAGAGCTTTGAATATTATTGAATCCGAAGGACCGGGAAGGGGTCTTCATCTTAATATCCAGAAAACTGAGATCTTTTGGCCTACACCTGATCCACGCAACATGGAGGTAAGTGTTTTCCCCCCGGATATTTGTAGGCCTAGCAAGGGAGTTAAGCTTTTTGGTGGACATGTGAGTTTGGATTTGGATTTCATGAGTGACATGGCGCTTAATAGGGTGAATAAGACTAATCAGCTAATGTCTACTATCAAAAATCTCAAGGATCCCAGAGTGAGATGTTGTTACTCCGTAACCGTGTCGGTGTATCCAAACTATATTTTTCTATGCGTACTACTAATCCGGCAGCTCTGTAACAGGCCTCTAACCTCTTTGATGACCACTTGTTTCAATATTTGAGGCTTTTAATCTCGGGAGATGGAACTGGTTTTGGGATTTTGCAACAGAGATTGTCTACTCTTCCAATCAAAGATGGTGGTCTTGGCATATACACCATGGATGACACTTGTACCCACTGTTATCTTGCCTCTTAAGCCTAGTTTGGTATTGCTGTAAATTTTACAAAAGTGCTTTTGTGTTGTGTTGTGTTGTGTTGTGCGTTGCTGTGATGTGCTGTGCTTTAAAAATAAAGTAGTCAGACATTTGGTAAACTATAATATGTAAAGTGATGTGGAACCAACAAACTGTAAATTCTGTTTGGTAAATTATCATGTTGAAGTGCTTATGATGTGGCGAATGACGAAAATAGACATGGTTTAAAAATTATTTTAAATTACATCTATTAATAATAAAACATTTTTTTTATTTTGAATATTATTTAAATAAAGATAAAAAATAATAATAATTCTTATTCTTATTCTTATTCATATTCATATTTTAATCATTTATTTTAAATTTTAAATTTTTTTTTATTGAATGTACTTTATATAAAAGAAAGAAGATCAACATTACAAGGAATGGCGGGCAGCCTACCAACAAGCTGAGCGCCAATACCCTTTTGAATAACAATCCCTATCCTGTGAAAAAGAGAGTTGCCTAATTTTCCATTTCAGAAAAAAGTGATATTTTCACATTCCATTTCGGAAAAAGTGATACTTTAGCTTCGTTTCGGGAAAAATGATACTTTCACTCGGATCCGGGAAAAGTGATACTTTCGCTCGGATCCGGGAAAATTATCACTTTTCCGAAATGGGGCGAAAGTATCACTTTTTCTGAAATGGCGCGAAAGTATTATTTTTTCCGAAACATAGCAAAAGTATCACTTTTTCTGAAACATGGCGAAAGTATCACTTTTTCTGAAACGTCGCGAAAGTATCATTTTTTCTAGAAACTTAGCAAAAGTATCAATTTTTCTAAAACAACCAAAAATATCACTTTTTATGAAACGAAACAAAAGTAGTCACAGACAAACCCCATCTTTAGATCGACACTCTCAACGTAGCAACTGATGTACTAGTCCGTTAGTTAGTTAGTTACACAAAAGGAGTAATATAGATTTAACCTAATAACAAGTAACAAAATGTATCGTCAAATTGACCTAATGGCAGTCTGCCTAAGCCATTTTAATGATTTGATGTTTGCTCAGTCATTGTAATACCAATACCAAGTCAATTACATTATGAATGTCGTTTTCTCCCACCGTTCTTTACTTATTTTCTCTTAAAAGGTGTGTATTGTGACGTGCAAACCCAAACTTGTCAATAGCAATTGTTTGAGATTCGAAGAGATCAAATAAAGAATTGTTTTGAGATTGATGGGTCATACACCTGCTCAAGTCAGAGTAGACATTGTCAAGAATTTTTGTCACAATTCAGATAAACATTACAGCAACTACTAAAGATGGAAAAGAAAAGAAAACAGCTAAAAGTCATCGGCCAATATGCAAGCTGTCCTACCCCAATCTTTGGGAATCTATTGTTGTCATCATATGCAAGTGTTATGCCAAACCACCTAACCAAAACACAGTTGTCCTATCAATGCTATGTATATTTTCAACCAATGATTACGCTACCGATAGTAGTACTAGAGGAAAATGGAAGGTCCAAACTTTACACATATTGGGATCAAAGTATGTTCTTGACCAATCATTCCCTGTCTCCAGTATATCTGGAAACACCACTGGAAAACTACACCACCAATTCAACAAAATTATAAGGAGGCTCACTACACCAATTCAACAGAACTACAAGGAGGATGGACTAAAATCCGTTGCAAAAACAAAAACATCTCTGAAGGAATTGGCAGAAAGAATAATACAGTTCGATTCAACACCCATTAAGAATATCATACATCATTACAATTTTGCAGTATAAGAATAATACAGTGTTATTACAAAACCCAAGCAAGTAAAAATAAAATTATAACAGATATGATCGAACAGATCAAAAAAAATATATAGATTATAAGTTAACACGGATATAACAAGAAAACAAAATTAAGTTTGATTACGTGTTACCTTATCAACGAAACAATGATCTTACAGAGATCAGCAGGTCTGGTAACAATTTCCCCTGGCCGTTTAAAATGTTCTTTAGGTTCAATGGTGACCTCACCTTCCTTTAGGGTTCATTATCTGTGAGAAAACAGCACTAGGTGTTAAGCCGTCAGAGTCCTCGCTGGTGATGCTCCTTCCAATGCTCATTGTTATCCCACTGCTTGAATCAGTTATGTTTCCATCAAATGCATCAGAATCCTTCTTCTTCTCATATTTGGTAAATGGGGTTTCTTCATCGTCCATGTCGCCAACAATTCCACCACTTTCCTCCATGCTTTCTTGTAATTGTAAAGCGAATTCTAGGTTCCAAAGAACGTCACCCATTGCTGGTCGCTCAGTACCCTGATCATTTACACACTTCTCGGCAGTCTCAGCAAATTTCTTGAAGCACTCTGGTGCTATCTTACCCTTCAAGTAAGGGTCAGTTAACTGGTCCAGTATGCCCTTCTTCTGGCAATGTAAAGCCCATTCCGCTAAGCTTACTTGCTCCTTCGCTAACGATGGATTTAATGCTGGTCTTGCACAGAGGACCTCAAACAACACGACTCCAAATGAATACACGTCTGATTTCTCTGTTAATTGTTGCCTCCTAAAGTACTCCGGATCCAAATACCCAAAACTACCTTTCACGACAGTACTGACATGAGTATGATCCAATGAAGGTCCTGTTTTTGATAACCCAAAATCTGAAACTTTCGCAACCCATTTTTCATCCAAGAGTATGTTTGTTGTCTTCACATCACGGTGAATGATTGTGTGCTTGGCACCTGTGTGGAGGTAATGTAAACCGCGAGCAGCACCAATACATATCTCAAGCCTTTGCTTCCATGATAATGGGGCATTTTGGGTCTTGTAGAGGTGTTCACGAAGTGTTCCATGAGCCATATAATCATAAACAAGAATCATTTCAGAGTTTTCTTCACAGTACCCGATTAGGGATACAAGATGGCGATGACGAAGCTTAGACAGCATCTCAATTTCTGTTTGAAATTCGTGAACACCCTGGTCAGAGAGAGGGTTTCCACGCTTGATGGCAACTTTAGTCGTCCCACCGTCGATCTCACCCCTGTACACCTTTCCAAAACCACCAACACCCAAGATTAAAGTGTCATCAAAATTCTTCGTAGCAGCTTTAATTTCAGCGAATGAGAAGTGACGGCAAAGGTTTGAAGGCAGTGACGAAGCATAGCTTCCAGTAGTATTTGTTTTCCCTGAAGACGCAGTATGGGAGTTACCATAAAGAGAAAGTGGCAGCCACCCAGGTGGACCATCACTAGCTCCAGAATCCCCGTGCATCCTCCTTCGGAATACCACGAAGATAACGAAACAAAGAAGACACATAGCAGCCACACCACCTATAACACCGCCTGCGATAATTCCAGCCTGACTCTTTGACTTCCCAGAATTGCTTGGAGAAGTTACGTCTATTTTTTCCTGCACAGGAGCAGGAATTGGATTTGGCCCAGCAAGATTTCCAGTACTAGGATCACTTAACTTGAATATTTCCAACCCATTTAAGATGGCATCATAATACTCGGGTTTCGATCTTGTTGCAGGGTGTAGCTCAAGCCATAGATCCTGCTGGCCTACTCCCTTCGGAACATTCACAACGTAATCCTTATACACGGCAATACCATTCCCCTTATCTCCGGTCCAAATGATAACATCAGCTTCCTCCTGAGCAGTCTGATTATTAAGAAGGATCTGGAACACCCTTTGATTGACCTTAGTTATAGCTGATTGGAACTCACAGAAATGTAGCCTGACAAGGTAGAAGAAACCAGGGTCAATTGCAAAAACCCAAGTCAGATTGTAATTCTTATTAACATTTGGGTCTGGTCCCATTGTTCGAGCAGTCAAATAGATACTTTCTGGCGCAGCATAGGGACGAACACTTGGATCATATTTAATCTTCATGCTGGTGGAATTCGCAGCATCAGTCACACCAAGCTGTGCAGCATAAATATATGGTGAATCATCAGACCATGAACGAAATAAACCAGTATCCTGCACCGGAGAGATTTGATTCCCCCCAACGTTTAGACGGACAACATTCTCAAGAGCAGTAGAGTTATCGATGTTTTTAAAAATTCCTGCAGCTTGACCCACAATTTGAGCTTTATCTTCTGAACTGTAGATATCCGGCATTGAGATCACCTCAATCCCATTCACGAATGCATAAGAGTTGGTGTAGTTTGAAGATGGTGTGAAGGTTATGTTCACTCTTCCACTATCTACATTGATAATGAACTCCTTGACTATAAAAGCATAATTCAAAGCCTTTGCAGTTTGTGATACACTGAAATTCTTAAGAAGAGTATAGCCACCAGATGAAACCGAAAAGATAGCATTAGAGGCATTCCGACCGTCATAAGATGCTGGATAAAAATGAAGACGAACAGTTTTTCGACCACTACCAACAGGAATACTGTAAGTGAAATTAGAAGTGAAAATTCTGGCTGTCATGTATGGTACTTCAGCAACAGAAGGATCTTGAAAAGAAGCCCGAGATGTTAACGTGTTTTTCTCAGAAGGTGCAAATTTTGAATTATCACCTTCCCATTTCCTACCATCAGTATCCGTAGTTTCTGAGGATGAACCACAGTTCAGGAGGTTGTTATCAGGTGCGACATATGTTGAATTATCAGCACCAGATATTTGATGAATCAAAACTGATAGAAAGAGAGAGATGAAAATGGACAGGATTTGATTCTTGTTGTGGTTCTTCATTTAAGATTTCTTTAACGGTCTAAATTAATCTCCCAACTTCTTTTAGCTGAAAAATTCAGTCAGAAATATATTGAACCACCTAAAACCGAGATCTTTCACCAAACTGAAATAATATGTAGTACTAAATATCAAAACCTAACACAAGATCTAGGGTTTAACCTATCAATTTACAACTCCCAGCACCAAAATGATCAGAAACACAAACTCTTCTCGCTCAACTCCAATCAAATTTCACTAGAATATGACTTCAAAATTACATAAAAATCGGAAAAAAAGCTAACAAGTTGGAGATCAAAATCACACCAAAACAAACTTAACTCAGCTGAAATGGTGCTGAAAACACACAAATCTCAGCATGAACTAAACATCGAAAAAACAGTTGATTTAAGACATTTAATGAACTTATTATTTCAGAGCATTTAACAAACTGAAACTTCAAATAATGATCAGAGAATGGAAAAGTTACCTTAGAAAGATTCCGGAATGAATAAACACTAAAATTAGGGTTTCAAACTCAAACACTCCCCATCTTGATTGATGGAGAAATATTTAGTGGGAGAAGAGAAGAGAGATATTATGATTATCGTTGATGGTTGTCAAACAGAAATAAACACTGCCGTCTAGGTTTTTGTTAAAATAACCAAATGTTTCGTTTTAATTACGAAATATGCCATCAGAGATTGTATTGAATAATGGGTGACACTTCACGACACCGCATTACGCGTATATTTAGTGGCGCCCGACTACTACTTAATGATAACGCCGTTTAACGCGTCCTTTTTTGGGTTGTTTGGGTTTTACATTTGTTTTTTGAAATTTGGCACCGAATGTTACTCTGATTTTTCACCACCAATTTATTTGACGTCACTGTCACGCTAGTAGTAGACTGGTTCGCTTTTGATATCTGCCGAGTTAGTTAGTGACTCAGTAGGTTTGGCAGTATATGGAATTATGGGGTTATTGATTGCTATTGATCAACAACTGTTTTTCATGAACGGCCTTCCTAGAATCAGGACTTCACCTAATTGGATGGGTTAGGTAATGCCTGCAAGGTGTGTAGTGCAGTGGCTAGGCTTTTCTATATTTTGCAACTTGACCTTAAAGCTTTCATCCTGTTTGTGGCATATCGATTACGTAGCTGATGGTCTAGACGACGATATCATAGTCTAATAATATGTTTGGATACCAGAAGCATAAGTCTTTTTACTTCTCCAGAAGCGAAAGTCAGAAGAGGAATGTTTTTGCCTAGCATGTTTGGATAGCTGATGGTAAGTTGTTTTTCGACTTTTAGAAGTTGCAAGGTTAGTTTGGGTATCGAATTTAAAAAAGACTTCTAGAAGTCGAAAATTTAACTTTCTGTGAAGCAAAATAGTTTTGCTTCAGACTTCTATTTCTGGAGAAGCAGAAGCAGTTTTGCTTCAGGTATCCAAAGGCACTCTCTAAGTCATTCTGAAGTTGTGTAGCTAGGGATGACCATTTGCCCAACTTAAACCCATCCCCGTGGGTACCCGACCCTATTGGGTAGGGTTTTACCCGTACAAACGGGGATGGGTTTGGGATGGGTAATACCCGAAATTAATGAAGTGGGGATGGGGTGGGGATGGGATTCAAGGTCCCCGCCCATAACCGCCCCATACCTTTTACATTTTAGGGTTTTAGATTTTTACTTTTAGGTTACATGATTACTTCATATATTGTAATCCTGTGGTTAACATTAACCGAAAAAATTATATATAAGAAATCGTAAAAGTTATATCTATTTTTGTTTAACATTACAGAGTACGGAGTAATCAACCATCTTTCTTTTCTTTTGTATTAGGTTTATGTATGTGCCATGTCCGCACACGACTGAGTTTATGAGTTTGAGATTAGTATTAGACCAATTGTTTTAAGATGAGTTTATGAGTTTGAGATTTTAGAAACCATTTTCTTAGACTATTATTATTATTGGTTGAAACATCATGCTTAAGTTTTGATTATTAAATTAACTCATCATACTTGAACTTAATGTTATGGGTAACCCATGGGGAACCCGCCCCGTACGGGTATTTCCCATACCCGCCCCGTCCCAGATCATACTAGGTAACGGGGAGGGTATGTTTTTTTTTTCTGAATGGGGAAGTGACTGGGATTCAAGGTCCCCGCCCCATACCCGCCCCATGACCATCCCTATGTGTAGCCAAACTAACTTTTGACTTTTCTTCTTAACTTCTGGAGTGACATCCAAACAGGCTGCAAAAATACCATGAATAAAAATCGATGTTGCTAATCGATAACAGTAGTCACAGAGCAGTGTACCAAAATCCGTAAAATTATTTTGTCTTATTTAGATTTTGGTGCACTTCCCACTAAACTGGTATCTCCTATTAGCAATCATGAAAAAACTAACGTTATTGTTATTAGGTGCGAGCTTAAGTCGACTGTAGGGGTAAGATTTCCACCCACGTAGATGCATATATGAATCGGGACTGTACAAAGGTGAAAGTTTAGAGCACTAGATAAAATGCTCTATTTTACTAAGCGCTACACTCCATCACTAGGTTTTGAGGGTTTATTTTTAGGTTTGGTTCTTGTTGGAATTGTTAGTTTTTGATTGCCTATTACAGTAATATGATTTAGTAATTTTATTAGGTTTTTGTTATTTTTTCCTTATAATTGTGCAGTTATGATGTAGTGATATTTGGATGAAACTTAAACTTGTTTATGTATGAATTTAAGGGGTTTGTTAAGAAAAATTGTTGAATAGTTAAGGTTATGGTGCCGCCTTTAGCTTAGAAAGTTTACTTCTTATCAAGGAGTCAAGGACCTAAACTATGAATAACTACTTATGAAACATATTTCAAGTCTCAACCTAATCTTATGGAAGAAAGCATAACAAAAAATTTCTTCATTTTCATCTCCATCAAATGATATAAATCGTGAAGGTCCAGTTGTAAACTTCGAACCTAAATAAGTTTAAGTGTCAAAAACCTAATTAGAAGCAATAGATACTCAAAGTGAGCCAGAATTTATGGATAATGCATATATTATTTCATTAAAACCTAACCCTGGATTAAGTATTACAATAATGCAACATCGGGTTAACAATCATGATGAAGTTTGCGAAGCTTATCTTCAGGTGTGATATAATAAGACTTGCCAGTTATCCAGCTACTCAAATGTAAATACATAATCGTCGATTTTCAGCTAAATGGTTTGATTAAAATTACTCCAAATTTAAAATTGTTGTTTATTGTTTCTAGTTCCTTTTTATTTGAGACAAATCCACCAAAAATATCGGAATATACTTGTGTATGATTCAAAAATTAGCATACTATTAAGAATGAAGGTACATGTGCATTTTTGGCACATAAGGGAAATGTTGGTTTTGTACACTTCAAATTTGTGGTGGTTGGTGAGAATTCAAAGAATATATTGCGACATATTTGTTAATATCAGTCGAAAAAGCTTATTCTGAAAAATAGGTTACAACTCACAACAACAACTGAATGTTCGATGGCTTGAAAAAAATATCTAGTTGAGGCATTTAGTCATTCATATTCGAAGGGCCGTGCACCTTAGGCTCTGCTTATAAAGGCTGAAAAGGGGGATGATTCCAAGTACACCACCAACTTTTTCGTTACGAAACCTGTAGATTTTTTCTTGTACTTTTAATTATAAAGATATAATCAATATAATGGTGAAAATAAAAGTAAAGCAATACACCGAAAATAATTTCAACTAGGAAACCTATAAGCTAGAATTAAAACCCCAAAACCTCGTCCATCTTGAACACACATTGTATTAAGCCGCTGGAAACACTAGCATACTATAAGTCTTTGGTATTAATGTAATTGAGACATAATAAACCATCCAAGCTACTCCGCCACAATTGTGCCCCTATGTCTCTTGATTTTGCAAGAACTTAACATACTTGATTCCCCTATCTGATGTCATTTATAGTCTGAGGATTTTCTTCACGTTATTCGTGAAGACTAGCGGTACGCTGCCTCCAACAAGACCCCTAGTGATTTTTTTTCGATTTTAGATCAATGATATAAATCGTTTTCCTCCATTTTGACAAATCTAAATCCGGGATTAGGGTTTTTTCAAAACTTACATAGATATCTAGCATTTTATCTACACGATAATCAACTAAGATTTAACCTAAGATGATATCTTATGCAAAACTCATAAATACAATTCCAATAGATAAGATTTATACTCAATCGTTTTTGTAGTTTTCTATCAAATCTGGATTTGATATGCAATTCTTGAATGCCCTTATATATATCATAAGAGGAGGACCTTATAATGACAAGAATTATAAGCAACACAAATATAGATAATTGTTTCAAAATTATATTTCTTTAATGATGTGTTTCATGAATCCCAAGTGAAGTCTTTCAAAGCCAAACCTTGGATCTCAAATATCCTTTAGGTTTTGGAGGGAAACTTTACAAAAATATATACAAGAATGTAGGTATAAGATTTCTATGTTACTAGAGTATCGAATTGATAGCTAGGCTTACGACCGATGAAAATTCTCAATTGCTAAAACAAAGTCGTTTCCTAAATTATTTCATTGGAAACTACCGTCTTCCAATTATTTATTTTTCATGATTTGAAGTTTGTAGACAATAATTATCCCAAGTAAACTCTTATGATTTGAGTACGGTAAGTTATCCTTGAAATCCAAAGAATAATTATGAGCCCAAAGATACAAATGTTATGGGATTGGCTCATTATCTTTTAGGTCCATAAACTCATGGTCGAGTCTTTGGAGCAAAATAAAAAAAAAATAACTTATTAGACTAATAGGTTCGCGAACTCAACTAGGTAGGTTCACGAATTAAAGCGCCAATAAAGTTATAAGAGAAATTAAAACTCGTTAGGTTCGCGAACTTATCATGATAAAATCGCGAACTCAAATGCAAATATGTCTCATGAACAATATTTCATTGTTTGGTTCGCGAAATCATAGTTTTAGGTCCACGAACTCAACTGCTCTAAAGTCTAGGGAGAATTTACTTTGAATAGGTTCACGAACTCACTATATAGGTTTCCAAACTCAAATGACATTAGAATCTCATGAGAAGTATTTCTTCATATGTTTGCAAACTAATTACCATAATAGGTTTATGAACTCAAAAGAAAAAAATTTATCAGAAAAATTCTCTATAATTTATCAGAAAAATTCTCTATAATTCACAGTGTTAGGTCCACGAACTTTCCCTTTTCTATGCTTTCAAGAAGAATCCCTTGCTGCTTGATGATTTCTTTTTGAACCTAAAGAGCTCTAAGCAAAATCATCCTAGAGAGCTAACCTAATTCTCGGTTGCTTGATATTCAATAATAATATAAGGAATTCTTTGATTTTGGGGAGTTATATTTATTTTGTTGGTTAAAGTAAGGGTTTTTCTCCTTTAAGTTTTGAGAATGTATCAAATCCTTTTGATTTCAGTGGTTTCGTAATCATTGGAACAATGTTCTCAGATGCATGCTTGAAATTTGAACACACTTTAGCTTTGTCTATGGAGAGAGAAAAATTTGATGGGGGCAAATTTGGATGGGGGCGTGAGGGACCAATAAGATGCCGACATCTATCCTTCTATTTTTGGACGGTTTCTTGTAAATTTAATTTCTGATTCTTTATTCTGAAATTACCCTTTCCAAATTTTGTTAGTAATCAAAGTACCAACTAACCTAAATTAACATCAATAAAAATCCAATTGTAAAAGGGAAGAAAATAAAAAACGATCTCATACATTAATATTGAAAATCTTTTTCTCTAATCCTTTTATAAACCTTAAAGGCTTAAGAAAAACTAATCATTTTCGGTTACAAGAGAATTGGATGGTAGTCGAGCAACAGCTGAGCCCCAATCCTTTTATTAAATCTTCAAACCGAAGCTACATCACTTAACAAACGAAAAATAGGCAAGAGAAGGATTTGAAATAGAATACATTTTATTTTAGATTGAAAGGGCGAAATCGAATACATAATAGTCGAGTTAATTAACATGTTGGATGTCATAGCTTTACCTAACTGACGTCTGAAATGAATAAGAACATGAAAAGTGAGTTAGTAATCATAATGTAAATCTGGTACTAATTTGGAGTACCTAGAAAGATTAAACTAACGTCCTACAACCATAACAATCCATCTTTTACATATTTCAGAACCATGGTTTTTAAACATTATTTAGAAACACAGATGCAGGATGCTGTGAGAGGATGATGGTGACTTGAATATGCAGAACCAATCGGATTACAATTTTAGGGAACAATCAGTATTACCTTGTTAAGAGACTAATAACATATTGGAAAATATATCCCGTATGACTTCTTATTGACCATCTCCTACTTCTTATCCGTATTTAAAGCTACCATAATCTAGGAGAAAAAATAAATAAGACGATTTGGAATGGGTAATTTGGGAGTATAAAATCAGAATTTAATTTTGCTAGAAAGTGTCCAAAAAACGAAGTATAGATGTCGGCCTCTTAGTGGTCCCTCACGCCCCCATCGAAATTTTCCCCCATCAAATATTTTCTCGTCTATGGAATCCTTTCTTAAAGGTAGATTATGAAACATTTTCGTCGAGCTTTAGATATAAAAAGTTTTCAGATAAGAACCGTTTTAAAGAACATCAAAACTATTTCCAAAAAAAAAAAAAAAAACCTCGGTCGCTTGATATTCAATAACAATGTAAAGAATTCTTTGATTTTTGGGAGTTAATTCAGTCTTCTTCAATTATTATTTTTTATAAATTAAAAGTTGTTATCCTTTAAGTTTTGAGAAGGCATCAAATCCATTTGATTTCCGAGGATTCATTAATCATTGGAACAATGTTCTCAGATGCATGCTCAAAAGTTTATCTTGGTCCATGAAATCCTTTGTTAAAGGTAGATGTGTGAAACATCTTCGTGGAGCTTTAGATAAAAAAAGCTCTTAGATAAAGACCGATTCAGGGAACAAGAGAACTTTTTTTTTATAGGCATAAAAAAAAGCACTTTCTTTGGATACAATAAAAAGCAAAAATATTTTTTTTTTAATAAATACCTTTCTAGAACCAGTATTGCCTTAATATCAAGAAAAATATAAGACATGAAAAGAATAATGAAAAGTGCACATGGTATGCCTTAATGAGTGATGTGTTGGATTTCTATTAATTGTTCATAAAACTATATAGGATCACTATCAAGTATTACAGAATTAACGTATTTCTGTATTTTACTTTATTATAATAAACAATTATAGTGAGGATATCAAAGTAAAAGACATAACAAGGTTTTGTTGACGAGGAAACTGCAAATGCAGAAAAACCCCGGGACTTAGTCCAGTTTTGAATACTCTCAAAATTAAGCGTTATACAAAATCTAATACCAACTTAACTTAATATAGTTATGACCAAGAAGACTACCCTTAGATACTTAGTTCCCTCAGTATCCATGCGCCTTCGACTTCTAGAGTCATGCACGTGAATAGCAAGTCCTTTGGTTCGTATTCCAAACAGCAAAGAAAGAATTTTTTGGTAACCACTCTAATCAATCTTGCTAAAGGTTTAGATTAGTTGTTGACAAAGGCTCTTCCGTTTAATCTAATAAACTCCTTTGTCTGGTTAGATCAATCTAACTTTAACTACCGAAATAGTCAAGTATATATTCGCATCAATCAATACAAATCTCAAAGAGAAATATAGAGAATGCCGATCTCACGCAACTAATCAATCAGATCTATCAAAGATAAACTGATTCTACTTGGATCCCAGCCGATCAAGGTTTGTGCACACAATTCACAAGATACGAAAACTAATAAGAAATCTTATTCATCTTCAAATCTTATTTAATCTTCAAAACCTTCACAACACCACTTGAATCTCTTGTGATCAATCACTCATAGAACAGAGTCTGTTAACAATGGATTAGCACAAGATATCTTTATATCTAACAATAGTTCTTAAGATCCCGTTGTTCCCAAGCATAAATAAACTAGGTGCACTCAAAGTTTCAACAATCATTAGTCAATCAAATCAATCGAAAACTAATAACACTGCAATTATCTAGTTTCCCACCAAGGTACTCATAGAGCTTTTTGATCCCACAGAAGTCTTTAAACGAGCGTTCGTAAGAGATTTCACCTAAGATACTTTCCTCTCCGATTAGATGGCTCCACCAGAAATAATAAGAAATGAAGTTTTCCCGGCTCTTAGGATCATTTGCTAGAAATACAAACTTAAGTATTTATAGGCCAAAGATGTTTGGACACCAAGATATTTCCAAAACCGAAAATATTCTTAAGATATGCAATGAATGCCCAAATTCGGTTTTCCTAATTCCAATAAATGTTGTCCAATATTTTCCGAAATCTCTCATAAAAAATCTCCAATTAGTAAATGCATTTTACTATTTTTGATTCTCTACATCTATGCATTAATTGTTGGTAATTAAAGCATATAAATCCAAAAACCTTAATTAAAAGGTTCTTAATTTATTTCGGTAAAGGATCACCTTGAGTACAAAGGAATATCTTTGAACAATAAATGATAAGAGTTACTGCTCATGTTTAAAGTATGTTGACATCTTCACACAACAAATCCTAATTCTGAATTCATGAAGAAAATATGTAATTCATGGAAAAGCGGATTCGCATCTTGGAATCGATTCTACCACACTTCCAAACAAGTTTAGAATTGGTTCTACCAAAATTCTTAGACAAATATGTGATTGGTCATACCAAGTCACAACGGTTAGTTGTGATCAATCCTACCAAGTCACATATATGGGTTCGGATCGGTTACACCAATCACATGGATCGGTTCTACCTAAACATGGTGCCTACTTGTGATCGGTCATACCAGTCACTAGGTATAGTCATACGAACTACAAGGATCGGTCACACAACCTCTTATGCTCAGTCACACCAATTACATGGATCGATCATACCATCTCATGGTGATTACTTAAGATCAGTTACACCAATTACCAGAACCAGTCGTACCAAATCATAAGTCTAGGTATTGTGATTGGTTATACCAAGATACATAAATTGAGTTAAGATCGTTTCTACCAAGTCACACATACTAGTCATCAAAAGAATATGCAATGAATAGGCGAACTAATATACCTATTAATTTCCCTTTCAATTCATGAAACAAGTTCACGAACTTACTTCCTTTAAATAAATTTAAAACATTATTTCCTAGGATGAAATTTTCGCCATAAACCCATACACATAATCATAAAACTATATACAAGATTATGTCGATGCCATATCTACGAAGTTCAAAAGATAAGCGTTATACTTCATAAAATAATTCCTTAATACTATGACCATACTATTATGATCATGTCTATCCACTAGAGTATTATTTATATACAAGATTCGCATGTTATGTTTTAAATATAGTACGACTTGAAAGATATGTTAAGAATTGAAACAAGTTCAAGTCAATATTACTAACCTCAAGTGGAAGGATGATGTGATCGTTGTAGTCGTTAATTCTTCTTATTCTTCAGGTCTTCGGAGTAATACTTGTATGTCTCAACATTCCTAGAATTTATAGTCTAACCTAAACGAAGTTGACTATATTATTTAATCAAGCGACTTTAGATCAGTTTTGATACTAAAACATGACAGTCAAACTTGACATACCAACGCTTGGTGAGTTCAACCGAGCTATGCTTTAATAAACTATTTTATCAGACTGCGATTGAAGGAGAATTATTAGTTGCCTCCAAAAGATGATAACTATAAAGTATATTAATGTTGATCCATCTTAATTCACAAATCAACAATCATAAAAGAAGTTCAAGCTATTAAATACTCCAAAATCGTTAGACTGAGCGTTAAGAGATTTGACGCCAATATGCCAATGTCAATATCGTCCCAGATCTCATCGATATTCATAGTCTCAGTCCATGGCTGAGACGAACATCTCAACAACGGTGATACAAGATCTAGATGAGACAACCAAGATCTAGATTTGACGACCGAGTTCTCACCGAGGCGATATATGGAGTCAAATGCTATTATGGAAACTCCAATAAAAAAATAATCAAAACTAGCCCTAAAAGTTTCGATTATATACATATTGTGTGAAACTATGAATCGTATTATGAGGGAAAAAATTCAAATTAGTCCTAAATGTAGTTGCATCTTTTCTGATGACTACACCCAAGTGAATCTAACGACTATAAAGCTACTGACATTCAAGATTCAAAGATAAACAATATGTAAAGAACATGGAAGTAAAGATGAACACAAGCATACACCGTGATTCGGCCTTGTAGACCTACATCCACGGGAAATAAACTATCTCTTTATTAATAAGGTCTTACCCTTGAATAAATTACAAATATCACTTAGACTTATCACTATTTCCTTATCTAAATCTCTCTATAGAATACTCTGTAGAAAGACCATCTAAGATTACATGCATGTTTCCTTTTACATGGAATGGTATTTATAGACAGACTGGACTCATGGAGGTATGACCCGATATCGTTGAGTTGGTGATGCTTTCGTACATCTTATCAATACTCGGACGAGTTCTCCATTATTCTCCTTCGAGGTGTATCATTTGACTTTTCCCCTCGAGTTATCTCGCCTTATTCAATCATCGTGTTGCTCTTCCTTGGAGGGGCATCGTACTACACCTTCTTCGGGTTGTAATTAGATGTATTGATTTCTTTTTAGACTTGACCATCTGTGTAATTAGACCACTCCTCACACATGTCATACATGTAGCAATGTAGCCGATATATCGGTTCAGATGCAATCAACTTTTGGAGCATGATTTTGTGCATCCTTCTTACTATCTTATCATGAGACCGCCTTCTGAGATGTTGACACGTGGAGATCGGCTATTTTTCCCTCACATTAAATTCCCATTATCTTTATTAATTGCTTGATTAAGTGGTATAAAATTTGGAAATACAAATTCTAAAATTTCACCAAAAATCTCACCGAGATAAAATTATCAAAATATCTCGGTCCCGGCCGAAAAGAGGCCGCGATACGAGATTCACTGCATCGCCCGACCCCAAGAGGGATCATTTTGTAGCTATTATTAGGGGTGAGCATTATGGATCGAACTGCGGGTTCGAACTGACCCATCTGTTTTTTTTACAGGTGGGTGTCTGCTTCGTACACTAGTGGATTAGATGCGGCTGCGGAGTTAAAAATCCAATGGACATCCACATCCACGAAGTTAATAGTTGTTTTTTTTCGTACAATTATCTTGTTCATTAGTATTTATATTATTTGGTTAGTTGAAGTACTTGTATATAAATTTTCCAGACATTATTGTATCATATTAGATAAAATTAGAAATGTTATTATTATGTGAACTTGATTTTTTTATTTACAAGTATTTGACGCGGGGTTGAGTTTCTTTACTAGTATTTGATTGATGAGTAAAGTAAACGTTGGTAAAAGTTGTGTATGTGAGTGAATATTATAAATCATGGCAACTGACCAACGATAATGTGATCTTAAGTCAAAGAAGTTAGAACTCCCAATTTCATATATTTTGTTCTAGTTCTCAAAGAAGAAAAACTCTTAGACCTAAATGGTTATACATAAACATTGATTGGATAATATTTATTGAAGCGACCTTTAAGAAATAAGACTCTTCCATGGGCTATGCCTTTATCCATTACTCGGTGGATCAAGAGACTTTCATGCATATTTCAGCTGGGTCAGAGTGAGCATCCTCGGCGTGTCATGCGAAAATAAAAACTTTGTTAAAGGCATCTATGTGGTTAAGCGAAAACATCTTGTCAAGCGTCTTTATAGCAACAAATTGCAAAACTCTGACAGACACAATCAACAAAGTAAGCACTGAAACTCCTTGGACTGTGGAAACTACCTTCTGATCGATGTCGTAGGCATCAAAAATAAATTACACTTTCTTACTACTCAAAATATATAATGAAGCAAGGGCAAGAAAGGATCGTTCCCACAGAGAGGACTAGGTTGTAAATATGTTTTGTTTTCCTAAAGGTAACAAGGGGGTTTTCTGATTTTTAAGTAATTAAATTAAATAAAAGCAAACAAAGAAATAAACAAACACGCAAATCAAGGTTGTGAGAATATTGGTCAAAGATTTCATCTTCAATTGTAAAAAAGTATTGAATGTATGATTAGAATTCATATTTAATCTCGCCATCACCAAAATCCCTAGAATACCTTATTGCAAGAATACTCCGTAAATTTCCTAAGTCATCACACTCCCATGTAAAACGATGCAAGTATGAATACTACCCAGAAAATAACCCGACACCTTGCGCTAATCAAGTTCAATTCCCAAAGATGCATTCAGAATGGTGAAATAGGCTAATCAATGCAATTTAAATACATTGCGCAAACAATTCGAACAAAGGTCAATTTCTACATATGAATACAAGAGTGTATCACTACAAACCTCAATCATATCATGCTACTCGTATTCAAGGTTATCGCTCGATGATGAACCCTAAATTAGCTATAGATATGAATGTAAGTTCAATCAATTCTAAACTTATCTGAACAAACATTCAATCATATTGCATTACATAAATCATGCAATTATTATACGCAGTAGAAATCAAACGATAATATTGAGAGAAAACTAATTCATAAAATCAATAACTTAGTTGAAAAATCCAACTACACCTTGAACCAATAATAAAAACTTAGTTACTTGTGTTTTTGGAAATTATCATAGAAAGAAAAGAGTAAAACTATCATGCAAACCCTAGAAAGAAAGTAGAAGTCTCCCTAATAGAGATATCTAGGTTAGAGAAAAACTTTTATATTTATATGCTTCTTCAATTCTCAAAAGGATACTCTTTCCTTAGTTAGGTCAAGTCTTCTCAAAACCCATCTCCAATTAGTCCACCAAGCCCATGTGTGGAGAATACCCGTGTGAAAATCTCTGCCCAAAAATGTTCGCCGGAATTGTTGATGTCATCGCCGGAATCCGGTAATTGTCACCGTGAAACAGTCTCCGGGTACTGAAACTTCCAGCAAGTCACTATCATTTTCAGTTTACCTCCACTACTTTCATTTTCTTGTACATCTTCCCTGCAACCTAAGCATTCATCTAAGCTCATTCTTCATATGCAATACTCAGACAAAGCCAACACCACTATCACAACCATCATTCCATTTTTATTCATTCATCACTGTAACAACAACATCAACAACTCTTCCTTGACACGTCAACTTATTCAATTCCCCCATTCCTTACTCAAACCAACAGTGGTGCTTACACATAGCCATTCCATCCATCATTGCAATGCCATCCATCAAATCATAACTCGGCCATAACTCCACATGCAGTTCCTTCGCTCGCCAATACTCCTTCATTCAACATCTCGAATCCCTTGTGTTCTCACAGTTCCATTACCCTTCTCTTCCTTCCTTGCACCTACTCATTCAAACTGCATTATTTTCTTGCACTTTCTGCTCAACGGTCGGTCATGCAGAGCTGACAGCTTATTAATTCAACCAACAACTAAACCATGCAGCAGTTCAAACCACTTCCGACAGTATCAGATTCATTTCTTGTCTCCTGACTGAAATAACACCTACAACACCAAGCTCCACTTCTAACCTGCAACCCATTCTGTGTTCTAGCTTCTCAAATGCCACAAATCCAACCACCCACACATTCTCAATACCGCTAATGCTGCAACTGCAACAAGCCTAAATCACTTGAACACTGCATAACCTTTACTCTCTCTGTAATATCAACTTCAGCTGCAACCTGAGCTTACTAGAAGCATCAACTACAACTTCTCACAAGACCCTTCCACTGCACCAGATCTTATTCCATCACTCCAGGTCACCTGCAATTAACATACACAACCTACACATTCATCTACTTGCAATTAGCCACATCAACTGCCATAACCAGCTCAACTTCCCTGTAACTCAGTTCCAGTATCACATGAAAATCACTGTGATTGCCATCAAACTTATAGTTCTTACACAGCAGTGCAAACTCAATAATACGCTCATATGGCAGCCATCTCCGGCTTCAAGTTAAACCCATACCACCTGCAATCACCACCATGAGCATCATTTGCAACACAACATTTTATGCACTTCCACACCTCCATAATCTTAGTCTTGAAGCCGAACCCATCCACCCTAAATTCTCAATCCACATCTGCTCAAATCCAACACAGTATCAGTACCAACGAAATACACATAAGATACATAATTTACATGAAAAATCGCAAAGAAAGCATAAACAATAGATAAATATTAAGGTGTTTACAACACCTATCAAATTACCCCACACTTAGACTTTGCTAGTCCTCGAGAAAATCAAACAAAACTTATTCTAAAAACATACATAGAACTCCGTGTCATCGAGGCTACGGTCACACTTAGCACATATAACAAGCCTTTAAACCCCTAGGTGTCCCTAGTGGATGAGTTTTAGTCTCGTGAAGGTTTACTAGAGATATACCCACAAAACCTACTTTTCCAACTTACTAGTTCTCCATAATGATTGCATCGAACGAGCTAAAAAGACATAGAGATTATGCACACTAGTCATAAGAAGTTAGACACATATATGAACACAATCTCATCCTTAAAAGTTGAGAGAGAAATAACCATCCCTTATCGAAAGAAATTCGGGTTCGGAGTGATCGAAAGTCTCGACTCTGCCTCACAAGAAAGGGTATTATGAAGTTGCTCTCAATAATAAACAGCTTTTTGTATGGGTCACACATGTGTCCAGTTAGGAATGAATAAAGAATCATGCGACACGTTGAATGGTAGGAAGGAAAAAACCCTCCGAATTATTTTGAAAACCCACATCTTCTTTTTTTTTTTGTTTTAAAAACCCATTTTTTCTGACGATCTCTAAGAAAAGAAATCAACCATTTAACGAAGGTGGTAATATGCTTACTTACCTCATTATCCGTTCGACGTGCAGCTAACACCACTCTCACAACATCCATATAAACGTCTTCGATTTTCAATCTTTGTATTTGTCTTCGTCTTCGGTCTTCAAATAGTGATGATAACTCTTGAACTTCGTAGAATCTTGACAATGTGATTCTTTTCTCTAACTCTTTGTTGCTTGAAACTTCATTATAAATATTCCTTCTTTCCATTGGCTTTATTGAAAAAAAAAAACTAAAACAAACGAACTAAAACAAACCAAATATAATATAATGACTTGTTCTTGTCTTTTTTTTTATTATTTTTTTTTTAAATAAAACAAATACAAAATGAAAACAAAATGAAACAAAATAATAAAAACTAATAATGAACCTAACATAATTTTCTCTTGTCTATTTTTTTTTTAACAAGGGACCTAGCATAGTGATAACTTTGTCCCACAATTTTTTTTTTTTGCGACAAGAGGAAACAAAATAAAAATAAAAATAAAATAAAAATGCAAGTACAAAGGGCATGGTGTAAGTACTTTACCGCTTGATTCTTCACAACTTGTATGTCTCGATATCATAAACTTCTTGAATTCTCATCTTGAAATCTTTGTTCTTGTACATAAGTCTTCAACTTGTAAAAATTCTGCTCCTTATCTTGTTGCTTTACTTGAATCTGAAATATGCTCATTTATGTACCGTTGCTTGTAAACCTTGAACGTCTTCAACTTTCCTTCGAATTTGTGATGCTCCTCTTGTTGATGATGATGGTGTTTCTATGGACATGTAGGTGTAGAGAGATAAAGTGGATGGTGCTAACTGCGAACAATATTACAAGTGGTATGTAAGTTAGCAATTCGATGTCACCATCATGATTGACAAAATGGCACTCAAGAGATCACAGTAGTGCTTCTATTGGTGGGAAGTTGGGTAGCTCACCATTCTACCCGGAATTAACGTACGGTGACACACACTCTAAAAGCACAAATTTAGACAGGTACAAAGAATTTAAGGTCAGTGCCTCACATTATGTAACATGGGTAATCTCCACTATAGGGGACCACAAATCTAATACCGAATTCAGTCTGCACCTCATTTTCCACTGGCATGGTCAAATCCATCTTTAACTCTCATACAAGTAAGAAACCCGATCATGTTCTCTGTCATCTTTAAGTTCAGTCACTCTTATGATAATCTCGATGTAATCTTAGCGACATGTATACTATATGACTCTAACTACAAGTTGGAGTTTTTCATGCACTTATGTACAAAAAAGTTGAAAATTTTACAATGCAAATGCTCAACCACTCCCCCACACTTAAACTTTACATTTTCCTTAATGTAAATTGAATCGTCCAAAGAAAGTCAAGGTGGGAAATCTTATATGATATGCGACAAGAAAAAGTAAATTCAAGACAAGAAAAATAAAAGATAAGAGATACAAAACCTATAGGTTGCCTCCCATTTATCGCTTGGATTAAAGTCGTCAGCCCGAATATATCCTTGCAAGATTCATTCCCCATATACCAACAATCTGAAAAGTTGGGGATCCTCCCATAGAACCTGTTTTGCAAACACTAGCTTCACATAAATATTAGTATAAAAAAACAGAATTGAAGCTATTAAGTGATAAGATTTTCCCCCACACTTATTCTTGTCCACACTTGGAAGTGCATAAATAATATAGGAGTTGGGTACTTCCACGGTTTCTTGTTCACAAACCTGCATAGTATGAGAATCTAATGTTTCTAATGGCGTATATCGATAAACAAATTCATCTAACAATATTTTCAAAGCACATACATTCAAACCAATAAGAGGTAAAGGAGAAGAATTAATATGCAAAGGGTTAGAAAAACCTCACACAATCTCTTGTAGCACGAAATCCTCTTCATCCTTGAAAAACTCAAGTGAATTATTTACCTCTTGTGTATCATGGTCCTTTATCAAACCTTGCAACCATTCTTCATCCGCTTCTGCCTTAACCAAAATATCGGCATCAATATCCTTTGCAAGCTCAGTTGGGTCTTCCACAATATTGGTCAAACCGGTCTCATTCTCAACATACTCCTCTTCATTAGACTTAAACCTTGTTGCAAAGTTATGTAAAACACTAGTTTCATCATACTCATGTACCTTATGAATAGGTGTTTGATCATTATAAAGATCAAGAGTTGAGTCAACTACACTAATGTCATCAAATATGTCCAAAGGTTGGTCATTTTCAACACAACTATTCATTTCCTCTTTGTATTCATCAATGCCCTTTCTTATGTCAGAAACACCTCTTTGAAGCTCTTGGAGTGATCCATCCAAATTCTGAATATAGTGTTCCATTTGGTTGTAAAGCTCGTTCGACAAGGCAAAAGTAGAATCACTTACCTAAGTATTGCTAGGCCAATTATCTTCCCTTTGAATGGGTATATATTCATAACTACAATCAGAAATTGGCCAAACATACTATGAGCATATTTGATCGATGAAACTGGTTCCATGCTGGTTGTCTACAAACTGACTCCATGCAGACCATAAATTGTTGCATTTCATCTACCAAACTATAAGAAACATAAATAGGAGCACAAGTATCATTCCCTCTTTGTGGTTGCTCACTTACATACCCACCATAAAAAGGTTGATATGTATGAGAACAACTAAAAGGGTACGTGGAGTATTGACCATAACCAAAGGATTAGTTTTGATTGTACTCCCCATAAGGGTGATAGTTGTCATGTTATTGAGGTTGAAAGCCGTATTGATTGCTCCAATATGCTCCTTCCATGAGACAATAAGTACCTGAAACAAGAGTTCTCAAAACTATGTCAAAACCAGAAAATAAGAAAAACTAAAAACTAAAAACAGAACAACGACGCTAAAATTTGATCGTTGTCGTAGGCGTCAAAAATAAATTACACTTTCTTACTATTCAAAATATATAATAAAGCAAGGGAAAGAAAGGATCGTTCCCACATAGATGACTAGGTTGTCAATATGTTTTGATTTCCTAAAGGTAACAAGGGGGTTTTCTGATTTTTAAGTAATTAAACTAAAATAAAAGCAAACAAAGAAATAAACAAACACGCAAATCAAGGTTGTGAGAATATTGGTCAAAGATTTTATCTTCAATTGTAAACAAGTATTGAATGTATGATTAGAATTCATATTTAATCTCGCTATCACCAAAAGCCCTAGAATACCTTTGTTTGTACCCTTAATATTCTACACAAAAAATGGGCTAATTTAGGCCTGCAAAGCTTCTCCTTTGGGCTAAGAAGGGTTTATTGGGCCTAAGGTGGTTTCCATGGTTAGCCATATATAGCTAACTAGGCCTTGCAAAGGCTTCATGTGCAACAAACTAAGATAGGCCTCACTCAACTCACAAGCCCATGAGCAAGAACTCCAAGTTAGGATAAAAAAGTTCCACATAAGCGCTTCACATCACCAATCCCAAGCCAACCAGCAAGTGGCACGTCATCATGGATGCCGCATCATCAAGTGCCACGTCAGCATGGGTGCCACGTCGGCGATAAAGTGCGCCACGCCAGCAGAGTTAATGATGTGGCAGGTGACTCATCGGTCTGGTGAACAGTCAGAAATTCTGTTAAGAATTAATGCTGTCTCTAACGACATTAGCATATACCAAGCATATTCCGTTAACCCTTAACGGTGTCAGCATCTTCAGTTAACTTTTAATGCCGTCACTAACGGGGTCAGCATATTCCAAACGACGACAAAATATTCCTTTATGGGCGTCGGCATGACGTCATATCTACCGGAAACTTCAACGAAACGGCAGCAACAGTCATCGGCGGTAACTAACCGGTGAATATTAATCATTATTTAATCATGTTTGCCGATAAATCAGCGATTAATCGTGGCGATTCTTCTATCTTTATGATTCAGTGTTGCGCGATGAAGTTTAATTCCGTAGCCCTCAGATCATTCCACCCCATTATGTTTTCCTAACGGATTTCTACGCCCCACTGTGGGCTTAGGTGAATTATTCCTCTTGGGCTTGGCATGTACACTTATTCCCATAACCCTAATGAAAGCTTCTAGAGTATTCCAAAGGGCATGCAGGGCAAGTAATTCAATTTATGCCAGGGCGTCATGCAGGGAAATAATCACAGAGGCATGCAGAGAAATTATGACAGGGGCAGTTACTACTGAAGGCATACAAGGACCAACTATTACAGCAGGCATGCAGGGCCAATTACTGCAATTCATTCCTGCATCTAAAACGAAAAATCTGTAGCATATAAATGGACAGTTTTACAACCTAAAGGGTAAGCAATCTTCCATACCAAAATATCTGTAAAAAATCCTAAATAGACTTTAGCATCGAAGGGTTTTTTCCAGGTACCCCCCCCCCCTCCTCATAATATAATTGAAAATTGAAGCAGCGATCAATTTCCAACAAAAATATCATACAATTTTTGTGTTTGGGGTAGAACTAATTTTACCTAACAAACAGTGGTGACGACCAAGGTTTTCGAGAAAAGATAATCGTGTTTTACCAAATCGAGTTATGGTAGTAATCAAACAAACTGCACGAAGGGTAGATTTTGTTAACAATCCTAGGCAGCACATGAGCGAGGCTGAAAGACACGAAATTGAGGTTCAGTTAAACTCAGTAGTACCCACTGGAAATATGCAGGGTCAAAATCGTGCTCATGACAGGGCCCTAGATCGTTATCGAGATCGAGATGATGCTCATAACAGATCCCTGGATCGAGGACGAGATAGAGATCGTTTCCGTGACAGAACTCCATATCTAAATCGGAGTAGGGAAAAACAACCAGTGATCGATGACGAAGGAATGAATGTTGGTGAGGAAAACCCATTAGTTCGAGGAAACATAGGGCATGTGTTCAGCAGCCCATTGGTCGGTTGTCAGCCGACACAAATATAATTTCACTTTCTTACTTCCTAAAATAAAAATAGTATGAGATAAGAAAGAGTTCGTATCCACAGAGAGGCTTTTGTTGTTATAAAAAATTTCAGTTTCTTAGTAACCAAGGGGGGGTTTTGATTTATCAAAGAAATGAAAATGAATTGAAAGCAAAGTAATAATAAAAATAATCAATAAGGAGAAAGTATTGGTCACGGGATAGTTTCATTCACAAACTCGAATTATCAACAATGACTAGAATTGAAATTTTAATCTCTCATTTACTAAAAGTCCTAGGATACCTTGATCGCAAGAGTATCCCGCTAATTCCCTGATTTCATCACAACCACATTAAAAGATGCATATGTGAATTCTTCTTAGAAAGCAACCTAAAGTGTAAAAGCACAATTAGATTTAACTCCCTAAAAGCAATGAGTTCTATGGAATAAGACTAATCAAGGCAACCAAAATGTGTAAAAGCACTAATTCGATTTAACCCAAGTTATGATTCATATGTGACTAGTAGGATATATCACTACAAGCACTACCCACATTTATGCTACTTAGAATCAGGGACAAACAACGTTTTCGTATTGAAAACCCTAATATAGCTCTAGATATGAAAGCAAATCGGATTGATTCCGGACTCAACCAAATAAACAATCAAATCATGTAACAATATTAATAATGAATCATAAACAATAAAGTATTGAGACAAAACTACATCATTGAATCAAATATCATTTGTGAAATCCACTTTATCCCATAACCAATAATATGAAGTTTAGCTACTCATAGTGTTTTGATTCAACATAATTATTATCAAAAATAAAATGAAGAACATGAAAAATAAACAAAAGCAAACCCTAGTAGAATCGCTCTCCTCCAAACTCCATTAGAAAAAATACGTGATAAGTGATAAGTCCCCAAAAAGAATAGAAACTTTTTCTTTTTATAGCTTTCAACTTTCCAAAACTAGGTCTAATTCTTCAAAGTCCATCACCAAAAAGTCCACCAAGCCAATGAACCATGTGTGAGAAAAACCCATGTAAAAGTGTCAAAAATAGGTCACCAGAAAACTGGTGCACTGGCCGGAATCCGGCACCGGAATATAGCTCAGGTGACCGGCAAAGTTCGCCCGGTCACCGGTCAACGAGTCAACTCGGTCAGTCCACTGAGTCATTGCCGAGTCAAGACCGAGTCATCTGGTCTAGTCAGAGTCAGCGTACTGACTCATTTGAATCACTTGGACTAAGGCTAATCAGCTTGCACAGGCCATTCATTCATGCGCCATCTTGGCCCTTTCAACTCATATCTCCTATAGCTTTTTGAACTGCAAAATAGTACCCAAACTTCTGCATCTTCTCAGCAGCAACCAAATCCATCTGAGCTTTGTAGCAGCTGTACTACCCATATCAGTTCACCATCATTTGAGCTGTAACTCCAATTATAGTTCAACCTAACCTCCAGAACTGCAACATAGCTTCTCCTCATTTAACTGCTATTCTCAACACCAACTATCCACTGCAACATAACCCAACTCCATAACCAGCTTGAATTGTAGCTTCAACACCCAAGAAATTCACCAATTAATCCTTCTATCTGCCAAAGAAACACCATTCCAAGTACCAGCTTCAGTAAACAACACAATCATAAACATTTCTTTTAATTCATTGTGGTGGCCTTTCTGCAAAGAAGTTTAGTGCATCACCAGCAACTCAGTTCAATACCAAGATATCCTCTTCATAACATCACAGATATATAGCTGCAGCATGCCTGCCAATCCCACCTCAGTCCATTGCAGACAAACATACTCGAAACCCTTGCAATCTTCTCACTGCAATAGCAACAACATTTCCATGTCTATCTCCAGTTGTGACTTCTCTGCATCTCACTGTAACTTGAGCTTCATACTCTCTTCTCAGCTACAGACCATCACCAGTTCCATCATATGCATATCTCTCGCAGCTTCTTTGTTCATCGGCACATCAAATCCATCACCAACAAAGCTTTACTTCAGTTCACTTCATCCAGCTGTGCAACCAACTTCCAGCAGATCTATTGCAGCTACCACCTTGTTCAAGTTCTCCACTGCATCATGCTAATACCTGTAATACAACCCATGGAAGCAAAAGCAACAGCCCCCAACTGCAACTCATTATAGTTAGCATCAACTCTGCATTCCACCAGGTTCAAGCCACCAGTTCCTCCTGAGTCTTCTCCTTGTAACAATGGCATCACCATCTCTTACCAGCCTGCAATTTTCACTTCACAGATTCATCTAACAACAACATCTCATTCGCACAGATTTATTCCATGACCACCAAACCCATTTCATTCATATGCATTCCAGATTACTTCACAAATACCTTCACTGCATTTTCACACAACCCACAATTACCACCAGTTTGGATCCAATATTTTGCTGCCAATCCATTCGAGTACCATTACTAGTCTCCCCAGCTACACGTCTGCCATACCTGGCAGTCAACAATTTGAACAATTCCAGAAATCCCCTACAACCAATTAAGCTACATCCATCTCGGAAGGTACAGACCATTGTAGATTCACAAATAAGAACCCACAAATTCAGTAACACAGTCTTTCTTAGTTGTCTCGAGAATTCTCACTTGAACCCTCAATTCAATCCACGACAGTCTATCCCCAAATATCCAGTTTATAGCCGAGATCCCCAATGATTCATCGTTTCCATCCGCATTTCTTAGACCACATCGAACAGTCACCATTAGCCAACACCTGAATTGGGTAGAAACCCATCTATTTTATTCTTTTGTTCCCTGCTTTATTGATGGAATTCAAGCCATGAATCGAACCATAATTCGATCTCAAACCCTTGTTTAACTCAGCACTTCCATCTTGAGCTCCAGCTGCACTTCCATACAATCACCATCAACCATTCTCTGAACCAACAACTAAACATACATCTAATGCTTTACTCACTCCCTGCACACTTCAAAAACACTGAGTTTTAGTCATGCCAAAAAGGCGTGGCAATTAATAAAAAATCCGTGGAAAAATATAGTTTGCCACTGCTGGACTGCCGTAACAAATAGTCTCGTGGCTATTACTATTTGCCACGATGCTAGCCACGGTTTTTTACCGTGGCTATTGGTCCAATTTCATTTGCCACATGTTTTTCCGTGGGTAATTGATAGTAAGAATATGACATCATCCTTAATTACTAGCAGAACTATTTGATGTATGCCAAAGATTATCGAGAAATTTTTTGTATCTTAAAATTCGAAGAAAGTTAGACACAAATATCATCCATTCAGTAACATTTTATTTATAAATTTTTGTTTACATTATTTTCTTATTCATTATAATTCACCTCTCAAGTTTACACAAAGATACAAGGAAACAATGTAAGTACGGTAATTCCATTTTAAGGTATTTAGAGTTAGGAAGCGGAGCTGGATAACATATTGACAAGGATCATAAAAATGTTGACTAGACACTATAATCATCTTCCCAAATACCAAAATTGCTTGATGAGATCTATTGAGGTGAATTGTCTAAATCTGATGCTGCAACTGATGAAATATCATGCAAAAATGATACATTGACCGAAACTGTGCACCGTGAGTGTTTTTGTGAGAGGGGAGTGGGGCCCACGCCTGCCCCACTCCTAATCCTAGTGTTTAGAGATGCTAGCAGGACCGTTGGATGACCCGAAGTGCACATTGCGGTGCAAAACTTCGGTCATTCTATCACTTCTCAATATCATGAAGCTATGTTGCGTCAGCAAATTTCTAGGCAAGGTACTTGTGAAAGTCTCTGCAGATGAGTGGTTCAGTTACACCATCATGTTACCATGCAGATGAGTGGTTCAAAAAATTTCCAGGCAAGGTATTTGTGAAAGTCTCTGCAGATGAGTGGTTCAGTTACACCGTCATGTTACCAGGAAGATGACCTAACGGTCTAGCACATACCGAATCTCTTGCACAATGTGCTGACATATCTTCTTCCCTTTTCTCCTTGTACTACGAAAATAATAACTGAAAATGCAATAGGGCATAGATTATGATAAGCAGTAAAACTTAAAAGGCACTGCCAAGGACATCTAACAGTTAAGAGAGCAGTAAATAAAAATGAAAATTATGATAACATGCGCCACTATCTGGACCTCCGGAAAATTCACCATTTATAAGTATTTGAAGAAATATTGTTCAATGAATACATGTTATTTTAAGATCAGTCAAACATGTAATTGGTCGGCAACTCCTTTCATGTAGATTATTAGACGGTTTTCTTTGATATCCTATTGAACATGTTCATAAACTTTAACAATGAACGACGTAAAATAGGCCCCCACATAAATATCAAAGGACAATTAAAGTTAATGGCTCATCAAAGGGTGAAAATATGATGACAATCAAGTACCTAATCAGTAATCATTCAAAGAAATATCAGAATTTGCAACCTTGTTAGTGGGTCTGACACACATGACTTTTGCACAGTTGTGGAGTTCGCATACCTTCACACTCAAAAAAAACAAAAATGATACCTACACCACAAATTTAGGCAAAAACAAAAGCATGAAATCAACATTGAAATTTAAAATGACAATAATCAGGAAGGGAAAAAGGAAAACAAATACGAACTGAAATGAATGCAATCCAAGACAACAACAACATTAGAAGATGCAACATTTCCTTCCATAAGAAGATGGAAGTTTGTAATCTCAAATTCCTACTGTATTCATCATATGAGTATCTGCATTTAGACGTCATAAGTCGTCATAGTCAGAAAACACAATATGATTATTACATTGTCATATGAATGGAAGCTACATGAATTCTAAGTTAGATTTCACAATACCGATCATTACTTAAAGAAACGCCCCAAATTATATGTATAAAAAGGATAATTACACACAGTTTAGTTCTACTTCGATAATCATGTAATAAGATGAGAATATAAAAAAAAATCAACCCTATCTGATAAAACAACATCAAATGTTTCAAGATAGATTTGAAGCCTACCTAATATCATACAAAATAAAATACCTAAGCCTGGCTTTACCTGATCCAATTTCTGAACCATGGATACAAATAAAATCTCAGGCCTCATCTCTGACAATCAATTTTCCTATGTCACATACGTATTAAATATTCTTGGTCTAGTTGAAGAAAAAAAACCCGATCAGAATCGATAGAGATCTTGTTGATTATAGAGTAACCATATATTCAGAAAATCAAATCAGATGAAATGATTATTACAAAATCCTAGGTGAAGTAATCGAAAACCTTAACATTCTCTTCTTCTATGTAAATATAAACATTGAAGAAATATGAGGAAAGTAGAGAGTTGAGGGGAACTGGGACTTACTTCTCCACGACTTAAGTTTGTGCTGAATTTTACGGATTATAATTTAGTCAACTCATCTTTCCTCTGTCTCACCAGAGCTATTGAAGTACCACCCTTTCCCTCCCATCTTTGCTTTCTCTATAATACCAAATACACCTCATACCAAATACACCAACAAAGATTTCTCAAATTAAATACTGTACTAAATTTAATAGATTAATAACTTGAAAATGAATACAAAGTTAGGGTTTTGATTTGACAGATGTTGAGTTATGCGTTACTACCAGGAATATCCCAAATGTAGAACATAAGAAATCTACTCAAAACCCAAAAATAAGATGAAGAGATGAGAAGTAGCAACACCACCAGCGAGATCACCGATTGCAATTCTGAAACCAATTGAAATAATTTTTTTAATTTTACCGTGCTAGGAAATCAAATAGACAAGCTAAGAAAAATCTTACCAGTTAGGGTAAAGTACAATCCAAATTGAAAATCAATGAACACCTATTGATAAGGAATGAGTAACTTGATTCCTTGATTCAAAAATGCTTCGTACGGAAAAAAATTAATTCATCTAAGATAACCTTATTAAAAGCATAAAACAATGGTGAATTAAAAAAAAAGGAAAATTCTTCGAAACCCTAACTTCAGTAACCAAATTTAGGAGAACTGATTCCAAACGAATCCCACATTAGAGATAAAAATCAGAACCTTACTTACCTGCAGGTTCACATTCTATGTGAAAGCATTTGAAAGTAGTTTTTATGAAACTTGATACAGATTACGGGCGAGTTTGGCAACCAGGATATCCCAACCTAGGTTGGGTTATCCCTGAAAAAACGGTTAATTTGTGTTTGTTTCGTACATATCCCAAGCTGGGATTGGGATATCAAAACTTCCCGGGATTTTCGAACACCAAAAAAGCAGGTTTACTGTATTCTCCCATAAACTCGTTCTCCCAGTTTCCTAGCCAAGAATAGTGCAACTAAACCCATTATCGCTACTCCTAAAACCACGAAAGGGTTTTAAATACTCTCATCTCATCTGCATAGTGCTACAAACAAGCTTCATACTCCTTGTTCATAGAAATCCAAGGTATCAAACAAAAATTATTGACTACACTCTTTTTTGGTTAATTAAACTCTTTTTTGATTTACGGATTTGATTAAACTCTTTTTGGTTGTTTACTACAGAGATTCTGCTTCTTCCTCCATCGCACCAGGTAATCTATCTCTCTGTTGAAAATCAATTTTTATTTCCTGAAAACAAAACTGGGTTTGTTAAGATTGTTGAGCTAATTCTACCGATAAAATAAAAAATGATTGTCGAGCTAATTTTTGGTAGAAATATGTTCCTTTGTTAATATCAATTTTATATTTAAATATGTTCCTTTGTTAATGGACTCAAATGACACACCACACTTGTTTGATAAATTTCTTAACGGGAAGTGTCTGTTTTTCTATCATAAATGATTCTGTATCTTAGTTTTACTTTTTGATGTCCATGTTCATCAATATCTTTAAGAATGTTAATTAGGAAAAAGAGTTCATAGTATGTTAATAGAGTATACAGAAGTGAAGAATGGTCAAATGGTACAAGTTAGTATCCTTTAGATCACCAGTAGATATGGAGAATCAAAATCTGTTTATCCTTTCCTAGTAAATGAACATTGTTCTTTTTTTAATGGGTACCAATTAAATATTGTGAGAAATACAAATATATATTGCAGCTAGTTACATTTTAGCTTAAAGATTGTTTGTACATTGAGTGTTACTGTAAACAATCGTCCTTTAGATTATAATTTCAGTTCAGGCACTAGTACATCATTACAAAAGAGTGGTATTGTGACTCTTGTCCTTTAGATTACATGTGCACTCTCCTAGTCTACATCATACATAAGGTTCAGCTGATGGTCTGCTTGTAAGTAGAGATAACAACTTTTGGCTAAAAGATATCTCGTTGTTACTTGTCAGGTTTTCATTAGAATTTATTATGTTTAAGGTCGAAATTGTGATATTTGAAGACAACATGTAGACATAATAGTTTGCCTTTGGGATATTGGTACGTTAATTTTTTTCCTTAGCGTTAATTTTTTCCTTAGAAATAGATCTTAATTCTGGCAGGCGGCAGATATTCTCATGTGGTTAGCATTGTTGATTTTCTTATCCTATTCTCATGGTTTAAAGCTTGTAAGAAATGATGTAGGGTTTTAGTACAATTGTCCGTAGAAAACCTTGTAATTTTGGGATTCTATAACCACCATTTGTAGTAATTTCCTTGGCATTAGTTTGTAGAGTGTATTAGTTTAAGCACTGGGAAATTTCTTGATTTTTTCTGAGCATCATGAAATTGTGCTAATGTTGAGTACAATCTTTCATACAGGATGCTTGTCTGCATTTACAATTATTTCTTCTCATTCTGTTTTTGGTTGTAATATTTATGTGTGCTTTTGTGTTTGGAAGTTCACTTAATTGTGTATATTCAACCATAGAATTGTGTTGGAGCAATAGACGGAACTCACATACCGGCAATGGTTAGTGAGGATGAACAAGCTCTTTATCGGAACAGAAAAGGGTTTATTTCTCAGAATGTTTTAGTAGCATGCTCATTCGATTTGCAATTTCAATATGTTCTTGCGGGTTGGGAAGGTTCTGCTCATGACGGGCGTATATTGGATTCAGCTTTAACAAGATCAGATAAATTAATAGTACTAGAAGGTATGATATACATCATATTTTTTTATTTAATTAAATATTTCTTCTGCCTTTATAATTGAGATAGTATAATCTTAATTTTTTATTTGTGTAGGAAAATATTATCTTGGAGATGCATGATTCGCCCTTACGCCAAGTTTTATTACTCCATATCGCAGTGTTCGTTATCACTTGAAGGAGTACGGGGGAAATCGCCCAAAAGATGCCAAAGAATTATTTAATCTTCGACACTCATCGTTACGGAATGTAGTTGAACGTGTTCTTGGAATACTGAAAAGGAGATTCACTATTTTGCAAGTACAACCTCAATATCCATATGAAACACAAGTGAAAATTGTGCTAGCATGTTGCATCATCCATAACCACATTCGTAGAGAGTGTATAAATGATTTGTTTCTTGATGATGGAGGTGTTTTTCCTGTACAAGAAACAGTTCCTGAGGTACCGGAAGACAATAACGAAGGTGCTAGACTCGGGAGAAATAGAGAGCGACATTTATCTTCAGAACTTCGTACTTTAATTGCAGATGCAATGTGGAATAATTATCAACGTCGCCGCCGTACCATCTAGTTTTTTATTATTAATTTTTATCGTAATTCTTATTTTGAGATTTATATTTTAAGATATTTTTATATTTTTCATCGAATTCTTGTTTCATATTGTTGTTTTAAGATTCTTTTATTTTCTTTTCGAATTCTTGTTTTGAAATTTCTATTTTAAGAAATTTTTTACCATTTTATTTTTGTTTAAAATGTCGATGTTGGTATATTGTATATTGAACTCTGGAGTTTGAAACAAACATCTTTCATATTAACCTACTACTGGATAGTATTTCAAACAAACGCAATTTAAGTTAACCCAGGATAAGATAGAATTTCAGACAAACATCACTTAAACTGACCATTGCCAAGGTTATCGTAAATTAAATTAAGATAACCTATCCTAGGATATGTTATCCCATTTCCAGGTTCCCAAACTGACCTTACATGTGGAGGAAAGAACTTGAAGGAGTATAGGGGGAGGTTACTTTCTCATCTCATGTGAACGTGGGTTGTTCTGTATTAGTTGAATAGAAAGTCTGAAGTCTCTGCCTGTCTGGTCATTAGCTACGGGATAACATCTTTATGTCATAACAAAAGCCCACAACACCCACAACCCACTATGTCGTGACTGGAAGTCAGTAACTTCATTTATAACTTGTAATTCATTAGCATGTTGGATCATGTGGCAAATTTTCATCTTGCCGTAGCTAATTAGCTATCTATTGCTATGACTATGAATCAGGTGTGGCAATATGTAACTAATTGCCACAGAAATACAAATATGTGGCAGTAGGGGTGTGACTAAAAGTTTATATTTTTGTAGTGGCATCATCTCATCCACCACTGAATCACTAGATTCAAACCCCAAGCAACAAATCCGATGAGAACCCATTAACATCAATATCACCAGAACTTGAAATCACTCAAACTCATCTCAGTAAACAAGCTAGTTCTTCTCGATTTGAACCTGGTACACAGCCGTATAAACCCTAGTTCTTCCCTCTCTCGTTGTAATTGAACCATCACAGAATCACCAGAGCTCAACTGTATGTAGATCACAAACTTTTCTCAAGGCTCATCTCTCTGATTTTCAGACTTCCCACTCTGAATTTGTACCGCCATTATTTTCTCCCTCTGTCTTGATTTCAACAGGAAATGATCGAGAAATCAATTTCCTATGAATTTTAGGGATGTTGTAGGAAATGAAAGTGGATATAGCCACTTTGTTGAAGTAGATAAGGGGTGGACCCCCATGGCACCCATAATTAGATACTAGCCACCAAGACGCCAGTTCGTTGCTTCTCTAGACTAGGCTGCAGTAGTTATCTCCTGGTTCCCTGCCACCAATGTCCTCGGTGTCCAGTTTATTGGCATGGCGCTTTTTCTCTTCTTTGAGTTCTTTCGCCAACAGCAGCATCTTTTATTTCTCAAATCCACTTCTTTCCTTCAATGAGAGTCATCACTAAAGTTGACGTGCTTTTCAGACATAAATCGCATCACTAAAGCCGACATACTTTTCAGACAAAGATGAAGACATAAAAGCAGATAATGAGAAATAGTCCGCCTCTAACCGCAGTTGCACTTGAGATGACGCTTTTGCCCTGTTTCTTCTTCTTTTGTTCCAAATGACTCCAAAATACCTAAAATATTCAAAAACAAAACATAAGATACATAATTTACAAGAAAACTCGCAAAGAAAGCATAAATACTAGATATAAAATTAGGTGTTTATCACACCTATCACTCATCTAGGAGGAATGCCGATGGACACGATTTGCGAGATTGATGCACCGCAACTCCTAGTACATAGGAGGAATTGTTACTCAATCGGCTGAACGAGTTGGAGAAGGAAAACGCTTTCTTGAGGCTAGAAAATGAAAACCAGCCTCGACCTAGGACTGGTAATATGAAAAAACAGAGGGGTCGGTCTGTATGGAAACGCCTTGGAAGTCGAATTGACCCTCAAGCTGCAAACCCAAACAGAGAGGTAATCGATCTTGACCGACCAAAGAGAAATCTGTTACCCACTGGAGATTTTCCTAAACTAAGGCCTCTACGACCCGGTTAAGCAGGGACCCGGCCAGCTGCAACTCGACAGAGTGTGGCCAGAAAAACCACCCGTTCAAAATGTCACAGGAATGACGAAGATGAGGTTAGAGATTGGCACGATGATGAGGAATTTTCGCATGATTACAATGCTCGTTCGGAGCAAGGAAGAGCTGGAAAAGAACCTACTGGACCCTAAAGGAAAAGAATGAGATCTAAAACTCATATTCCAGAGGACCAAGATTATGAGCAGGAAGATAGTTCCTCGGATGGCGATGTGGACGCAATAACAGAAGCTCACCTTTGAAAAATGATCGAGAAAGTAATGTCGAAAAAGCAATCCAGAGAAGAAAAGTTGGACCGGTTGCATCGATCTGCTGGAGCCCCTTTCAAACTAAATATCAGAGAATTCTGACCGCCAATGAATTTTCAAATTCTGAAACTTCCAGAGTTCGACGAGAAGATAGGTGATCCGGATCAGTATGTTTTATAAATGAAACTGCCATGACTCTGTGGAAGCATAGTGACGAATTGATGTGCAAAATGTTTCCGCAGTCACTGGATGGAGGAGCAATAAAATGGTTCAATCAACTCCCAGCACAGTCGATTAGTACCTACCAGGAACTGGTTAGAGATTTCTTCTCCCATTACAAATACAACAGACGTGATCGGAAGGGATGCCACGATTTGTTACTTCTAGGAATTCGAAAGGAGGAAAGCATCAGACAGTTTACTCGACGTTTCAAGCAAAAGTTAGCAGATGTAGATGGTGCCAATGATCAAATCGTCATCGAAGCTTACAAACAAGCGTACCAGCACGATCAGAGAGGTGTGTACAGTTCCTTGGTCATGAGACCACCTAAGACTCTAAAAGGACTATATGATCGAGTAGAATAATATGCTCTAGTGGAGGATGATTCCAAAGCTCGAGAGGCGAGATATGCTAGCAGATCATCCAATCATCCAAATAATGAGAGGAAAGATAAGTCGAAGAACCGTTCGAGCGGCCAGCACAATGATTGAGGTGACGTCCGTGAGAAGAACCAAAGTGAACAAATGGAAACTGGATATCAGACATTTCATGATATGAAGCTTACGCCGTTGAACATACAGCTTGCAGAGTTGTATGAGAAAATAAACAAGGATTTGAGTCCCCCTCGTCATTTGCCAGCAGAGACACGTGATAAACGTGATAGGAGAAAGTATTGCAAGTTTCATAAAGACCATGGTCACAAGACCGAGAATTGCCGCTCTTTACAGATCGAGGTCCAGCGAATGATCGACGCTGAAAAGCTGCAAGAGTACGTGAAAAAAGAGTCCGGGAAAGGTCATGAGCAGTTTGGCACAGCACATGTGATTAACGCACATGGGATTAATGTTAATCACACCAGGATACATTCAATGACCAGGCGGGCATCAGAAGATGAAACCAGGAGGAAGCTCAGGCAGTTAAAAGAATAGTACTTGACAAATCATATCGATTTTGTCAGTGAAAATGAAGCAAAAATTCGGGAGAGCTTGGGTGCAAAAGATCGAGTTCTCTGAAGCAAACATGATAGGTGTATATTCTCCCCAAAATGATGATATCGTTATAACTGCTTGGATTGGTATGTTTCGTGTACACCAGATTCTAGTGGATACAGGATGCTCAGTAAGCGTGCTGTTTTCTGGAGCTTATTCCTCTATGAATCTGCCACACGACTTGATCAAGGAGGATGAAAATACAATTATCGGTTTCAGTGGCGAAGTTACAAAGGCTATTGTAAAAGTGAAAATACCTATAACAGTGGCTAGCAAATCGATTTTGGTTGATTTCTTATTACTTGATTGTCGAGCTCCCTACAATGCGATTGTAGGTCGAGACTGGCTGCACGAGATCCATGCAGTCACATCATCATATCACCAGTGTTTGAAGTTCATTGCCCCAGAAGGAGTCGTGAAGGTTAGGAGTGACCATATGGCCGCCCACAAGTGTCATGAGAGTGCAATGGATGAGTACAAAAAGTCAGAAGTCAGTGGGAACCATATCATGCGAGTCGAGCAGAAATAACAACTACAGAATCCTCTCCCTCCAGAATCATATAGGGGAGAGGACACAGCTGAACCCCCAACAGTTGAGAAACTGATCGAGGTCCAGATTGGAGATGAGGATCACAAAACAACGTTCGTAGGGGAAGATATGCCCACACATGAACGCGATGGTTTGATCACATTGCTAAGGGCAAACGCCGACGTTTTCGCATGGAGTTTTGATGAGCTGCCCGGGATAGATCCAAATGTAGCCTGCCACAGGCTGAATATCGATGAGAAGTTTCATCCAGTTCGTCAGAAAATCAGAAATATGGCGAAAGGTAAAAAAGATGGAGTTACTGAAGAAGTTGAAAATCTGTTGGAAGCAGGCTTTATTCGACCAGTGCAGTATCCTCGCTGGTTGTCTAATGTCGTACCCGTTCCAAAGAAGAATGGTAAAATTCGTGTTTGTATTGATTTTACCGATTTAAATAAAGCATGTCCTACTGATCCGTACCCGCTACCACGGATAAAAGATTTGGTGGATGCAACCTCAGGATATGGGAGATTGTCATTCATAGACGTTTTTCTGGGTATAACCAAATACCTTTGTTCGAGAAAGATCAGGAGCATACTTCATTCGTGACTGATAGATGAGTCTACTGTTATACTGTCATGCCGTTCGGGCTAAAGAACGCAGGGGCAACCTACCAGCATTTGGTAGACCATATGTTCAAGGATCTGATTGGGAAGACGATGGAAGTATATATCGACGATATGGTGGTGAAATCTGAACAAAATGAGTCGCATTTTCTTGATCTACATAAGACGTTTGATATCTTGAGGCAGTATCGAATGAATCTCAATCCAATAAATTGTTCGTTCGGGCTATCATCAGGAAAGTTCCTTGGATACTTGATGATGCACAGAGGAATCGAGGCGAATCCAGATCAAATCAGATCCATCAGAGAGATGTCATCCCCAAGAACGAAGAAGGAGGTCCAGAAGCTAGCGGGACGATTAGCAGCCTTAAACCGTTTTATTTCACGCTTCTCGGATCGATTCAAGCCATTCTTTGATGTTTTGAAGAAAGCAATGAATTTTGGTTGGACGGCTGAGTGCGAAAGGGCTTTTGATGAGATCAAGCAGTATTTGTCAACTCCCCCAGTTTTGGTGAGACCAAAAACTGTACAACCAATTGGAGTTTATCTGGATGCAACAGAGAATGTTGTGAGTGCAGTGCTGTTTGTTACAGATCCACATGAAAAACCTATTTATTTCGTCAGCAAATTCTTGACGGGGGCTGAAACACGGTACAAGAAAATTGAGAAGATATCACTTGCACTGTTTCATGCATCTCGTCGCATCTCGTCGCATCAAGCCTTATTTCCATGGGAGGAAGATCGTGGTCTACTCGGAATACTCACTGAAGAGAATATTGGTACGTGCTGATGATTCCAGTCGACTAGGCATATGGTCAAATTTTCTTGGGGCATATGAGATCAAGTACGAAACCAGAACTGTAGATAAGGGACACGCCCTGGCTGCACTGCTAGCAGATTTTCCTGTGGACGATATAGAAACGGTTACTACAGAAGAAGAAGAGTTGTTCAAACCCATAGAGTCATTCACTGATCAGACTGGGGGCGAGTCCGCAATGGAGGTCGATACACCTGAACCATTATGGACCGTATTTACTGATGGATCATCAAATATTGGTGGAGCTGGAGTTGGATGCGTCATCCTTACTCCCGAAGGTTCGAGGATCGAGAAAGCGACCAGGCTGGGTTTCCAAGCATCAAACAATGAATCTGAATATGAAGCTGCAATTATCGGTTTAAAAGTTGTCAAACAGTTAGATGCAAAGAACGTGAAGCTGGAGACTGATTCCATGCTAGTAGTTAACCAATTTCTGGGGACCTACAGAGCAAAGGAAGAGAGAATGACCCTATATTTGGACCATATAAGAGTGCTGGCAAATAAGTTCGACCGATTCTCCATTAGGAAGCAACCACGATTGGAGAACAAGCACGCAGATGCTTTAGCATATCTTTCTTACGCATTCGAAACTGATACCACCCGTTTCGTTGTAGTAGATTTCCAAGAGTTACCTAGCATCTCCGACAGCCACTTTGTTCTGGCTCTCGAACACGATAGTGGGGACAAGAGGGAAGCTACATCAGCACAGGGAGATAACGAGAACATCGACAGCAATATGGATGTTAACAGTCCAGAGACAGATAATTCAGGCAATCATGTTGAAAACATTGCAGACTGACGTAAACCTTACATCCAGTATTTGACAACCGACGAACTCCCAGAAGATGAGAAACTTGATGCAAAGGTGAAAAAGAATTCATGGAGATACTCAATGATTGAAGGGCTGCTATACCGCAAACCTGTAGCATTGGAGCCATTTTTGCGATGCGTATCAGCCGAGGAAGGACAATTGATACTGGCAGATGCTCATGAAGGAATATGTGGCAGCCATTCTGGATGGCGCAGTCTCGTGCACAGGATACTTACCTAGGGGTATTTCTGGTCGTACATGCAGAGAGACACTAAATAATATGTGCAAAAATGTGTGCCATGCCAAGAGCACACCCCAATTCCTAAAAGGCCCGCCAACGAATTACATCCAGTTTTTAGTCCCTGTCCATTCTCTATGTGGGGATTAGACATCGTCAGACCGCTTCCCAAAGCTCCTGGAGGCGTTAGATTCGTATTAGCCGCTACTAACTATTTCACCAAATGGGTCAAAGCGGTGGCACTGGTACACGTTACTAGACATGATGTGAAAAGATTCATATGGGAGAATATCGTCTGCAAATTTGGAATCCCAAACACGAAAATATTAGACAATGGGAAGCAGTTCGATTCCGAGGTGATCAAAGACTTCTGCAAGGGCCTGAATATTCGCCACAATTTCTCATCTCCTTACAATGCTCAGAGCAACGGGCAGGCAGAAGCGACCAACCGCGTTATTATGGACAATCTCAAGAAACGACTGGAGAAGGCAAAGGGGAAATGGAACGAAGAATTCCCTGGAGTCTTATGGTCCTATCGAACAACCCCAAAAAGGTCCACTGAATTTTCACCATTTACATTGGCGTATGGGGCAGAGGCAGTCATACCCACCGAGGTGCAACTCAAGACTACCAAAACTCGTGCTGTCAAATCTGGGAAAATGACAGCATACTGGCTTTGGATAAAGAGTTGCTGGAAGAACAAAGAGAAACAGCCTTACAGCAGTTGGTCCGATACCAGCAGGAAATCAAGATGAGATATGATCGCAAAGTCAGAGAATGGTCATTCAAGGCAGGGGAATATGTCTTGAAGAAAACCCGAACAGCCACAATGGAGCCAAAATGTGGGAAGCTCGGAACAAACTGGGAAGGTCCATACATAGTGGACAGGCCATCATCTCATGGCTCATATTACTTAAGAAACCTCGACGGAACTCAAGATGGTGAGCCATGGAAGCCGTGGAATTCTTTCCACTTGAAGAAGTTTTATCATTAGGAGTAGATTCAAATCCTGTTGCGCTGCACTATTTTTCCTTTTTGATGGTTTTATCCCGTTGGGTTTTCCACTCAAAGGTTTTAACGAGGCAGCTGTTGTGGGAGCAGTAGGTATTTATCTTGTTATTTCAATTCAGAAATTTAATTCAACATTATTTTGGTATTCCATACTTTATCAATATTGTTCGTGTTAATTATAAGCTACTACGGATGATCGAATCCGCAGCCAGCCCTAAATGACAAAACAATACAGTTCGGGTCTATTGTCAGCGACGTCTCTGACACCTCTCAGATAAGGTGAGTGCGAAGTTCGAGCATTTTTTACCCAATCTCAATTTTATCCCCATCGCACGGGACAACAATAAATGTGGCGAACAATTTCATCTATCCAGGCACGCGAAAATATACACATCCCAATCTCTGCGCGCATCTTAAATAGCAGGATTTCCCCCTTGCGCGAATTCAAGATAACAGAAAAACTCAACTTTTCATTCCATGCGCGAGAAAAATGCAGCAGGGAGGTGCACCCCTGCGCGAGCATTGAGCAGCATGACACAAAACATACTTGGGACGATTTATATGTCACCTCAACCATGTGGGGCGAGATATATAACACTCCAACGCAATCAACACATCCCTGGGGGCGAGTTGCGTAACACTCCGAATAGCAGGCTCGGGGGCAAGTTATGTAACACTCCAGTAAAATGCAAAATCAGAGGGGAACCCGAACTTCTTAACCCATAACAGGTTATGGATTAAGAGGGGGCGATGTTTGTACACTTAATATTCTACACAAAAAATGGGCTAATTTAGGCCTGCAAAGCTTCTCCTTTGGGCTAAGAAGGGTTCATTGGGCCTAAGGTGCTTTCCATGGTTAGCCATATATAACTAACTAGGCCTTGCAAAGGCTTCATCTACAACAAACTAAGATATGCCTCACTCAGCTCACAAGCCCATGAGCAAGAACTCCAAGTTAGGATAAAAAGTTCCACATAAGCGCTCCACGTCACCAATTCCAAGCCAACCAGCAAGTGGCACGTCAGCAGGGGCGCTGGCATGGCAGGTGACATGTCAGCGAGGAAGTGTGCCACGTCAACAGAGTTGATGATGTGGCATTCTACACATCAGCAAAATGAGTGCCACGCCATCAAGGGCGATGATGTGGCAGGTGACTCGTCGGTCTGGTGAACAGTCAGCAATTACGTTAAGAATTAATGTCGTCTCTAACGACGTTAGCATATACCAAGCATATTCCATTAACCCTTAACGGTGTCAGCATCTTCGGTTAACTTTTAACGCCGTCACTAACGGCGTCAGCATATTCCAAACGACGACAGAATATTCCTTCATGGGCGTCGGCATGATGTCATATCTACTGGAAACTTCAACGAAACGGCAGCAGCAGTCATCGGCGGTGACTAGCCGGCGGAGATTAATCGTTATTTAATCGTGTTTGCCGATAAATTGGTGATTAATCGTGGCGATTCTTCTATCGTTCTAATTCAGTGTTGCGTGATGGAGTTTAATTCCATAGCCCTCAGATCATTCCACCCCATTATGTTTGCCTAACGGATTTCTATGCCCCACTGTGGGCTTAGGTAAATTATTCCTCTTGGGCTTGGCATGTACACTTATTACATAACCCTAATGAAAGCTTCTAGAGTATTCCAAATGGCATACAGGGAAAGTAATTCAATTTATGCCAGGGCGTCATGCAGGAAATTAATCATAGAGGCATGCAGAGAAATTATGACAGGGGCAGTTACTACTGAAGGCATGCAAGGACCAACTATTACAACAGGCATGCATGGCCAATTACTGCAATTCATGCCTGCATCTAAAACGGAAAATCTGTAGCACATAAATGGACAGTTTTACAACCAAAAGGGTAAGCAATTTTCCATACCATGATATCTGTAAAAAATCCTAAACTGACTTTAGTATCATAGGGTTTTTTGCAGGTACCCCCCCTTTTCATAATACAATTGAAAATTGAAGCATCGATCGATTTCCAGCAAAAACATCATACAATTTCTGTGTTTGGGGTAGAAGTAATTTTACTTAATAAACAACCTTATTGCAAGAATACTCCGTAAATTTCCTAAGTCATCACCCATGTAAAACGATGTAATTATGAATACTACCCAGAGAATAACCCGACGCCTTGCGCTAATCAAGTTCAATTCCAAAAGATGCATTAAGAATGGTGAAATAGGCTAATCAATGCAATTGAAATACATTGCGCAAACAATTCGAACAAAGGTCAATTTCTACATATGAATACAAGAGTGTATCACTACAAACCGCAATCATATCATGCTACTCGTATTCAAGGTTATCGCTCGATGATGAACCCTAAATTAGCTATAGATATGGATGTAAGTTCAATCAATTCTAGACTTATCTAAACAAACATTCAATCATATTGTAATACATAAATCATGCAATTATTATACGCAGTAGAAATCAAACGATAATATTGAGAAAAAACTATTTCATAAAATCAATAACTTGGTTGCAAAATCCAACTACATCTTAAACCAATAATAAAAACTTAGTTACTTGTGTTTTTGGAAATCATTATAGAAAACAAAAAATAAAACTATCATGAAAACCCTAGAAAGAAAGTAGAAGTCTCCCTAATGGAGATATCTAGGCTTGAGAAAGAATTTTCTATTTATATGCTTCTTCAATTCTCAAAAGGATACTCTTTCCTTAGTTAGGTCAAGTCTTCTCAAAACCCATCTCCAATTAGTCCACCAAGCCCATGTGTGGAAAATACTCGTGTGAAAATCTCTGCCCAAAATTGTTCGCCGGAATTGCTGACATCATCGTCGGAATCCGGTAACTGTCACCGAAATCCTGTCACCGTGAAACAGTCTCCGGGTACTGAAACTTCCAGCAAGTCACTATCCTTTTAAGTTAACCTCCACTACTCTCCTTTTCTCGCACATCTTCCCTGCAACCTAAGTATTCATCTAAGCTCATTCTTCATATGCAATACTCAGACAAAGGCAACACCACCATCACAACCATCATTCCATTTCCATTCATTCATCACTGTAACAACAACATCAACAGCTCTTCCTTGGCACGTCAACTTATTCAATTCCGCTATTCCTTACTCAAACCAATAGTGGTGATTGCACACAGCCATTCCAACCATCACTGCAATGCCATCCATCAAACCAGAACTCGGCCATAACTGCACCTGCAGTTCCATCTCCTGCAAATACTCCTTCATTTAGCATCTCGAATCCCTTGTGTTCTCACAATTCCATTAACCTTATCTTCCTTCCTTGCACCTACTCATTCAAACTGCATCATTTCCTTGCACTTTCTGCTCAACTGTCGGTCCTGCGGAGCTGACAGCTTATCAATTCAACCAACAACTAAACAATGCGCAGTTCAAACCACTTCCGACGGCATCAGATTCATTTCTTGTCTCTTGACTGCAATAACACCTACAAAACCAAGCTTCGCTTCTAACCTGTAACCCATTATGTGTTCTAGCTGCTCAAATGCCGCAAATCCAACCACCCACACATTCTCAATACCGCTAATGTTGCAACTGCAACAAGCCTAAATCACTCGAACACTGCATAGACTTTGCTCTCTCTGTAATATCAACTTCAGCTACAACCTGAGATTACTAGCAGCATCAACTACAACTCATCACAAGACCCTGCCACTGCACCAGTTCTCATTCCATCACTCCAGGTCACCTGCAATTCACATACACAACCTACACATTCATCTACTTGCAATTAGCCGCATCAACTGCCATAACTAGCTCAGCTTCCCTGTAACTCAGTTCCAGTATCACATGAACATCACCGTGATTGGCAGCAAACTTATAGTTCTTACACAATAGCGTAAACTCAACAACATGCTCATATGGCAGCCATATCCAGCTTCAAATTAAACCCATACCACCTGCAATCACCACCATGAGCATGGAAATGTATGAACCGGGTTTCACCTCATCCGCATCCAATCCAATCCAATCCAATCCAATCCAATCCAATCCAATGCGCTACGGATTTTAAATTTGGCATCCACATACAATCCAGATCCAATGGATGCGCAGATGGATGGATTGGATGCGGATAATCCAATGGATTTGTTTTAGTTAAAATTTATAGTAAAGAAAATAAAGCCAACACAAGTAACTCCTTATAAAATCTACATATCCTATATATGTATACAAATATAAAAATGCCATGTACAACATCCCAATCAAACACCTTAAAAAAATTCTAAATGATTCATAAGTATTTTCTAGAACTATATAAATGTTTTTAATTTAGCGGATATGGATGCCCAACGGATTTTCAAGGTTGCATCCGGGCCCGATCCGTAATCGGTTATTTTAAAAATTCCATCCGCATCCAATCCATTAACGAACGGTCCGGGCATCCATCCGCAAAAGAACTGTTTATCCCGGTTTTTTTTTTTTGATAACTGAGAAAATTTATTATTAAGAACTGGCTGGCTCAATGAGCCTAGTTAACATCAACTTAACATGACTAGTATTCTGACTATACTCCTCCACAAATAGCTTGTTCTTTCTAACAGTTTTGGAGATGGAGTCAGCCACATGATTAAAATTCCTACTAACATAAATAATTCTAGAAAATTGAAAAGAGTTTAGCAATAATTTGATATCTCTTATGACCTTCCTATTAACCCAGCTAACAAGAAAGGTGTTATTATTAATAGAGTTGATAACTGCTTCTGCATCTGCATTCAACTGGATTTTGTTCAGATTCATAGATTTGGCCCATCGCAAACACTCCAGAATTGCTATGCATTCACCCATTTCTGCATCATTCACTCCAGTTGCATAAGATCATTTGTACCCAGTGCATTCTCCTGCAAGATTATAAAAAACCATGCCAGTTCCACATTCATTAGTGTCATGATTAAAAGAAGCATCCACTGAGAACTTAAAAAAATCAATTGAATCTATGTATTTATTACTATCATCATTAGTGGACCCTGCATCATGAACAATTATGTCAGTCATAGAAAGTTCAGTTATTCTATCACCTATGCTACCTTGCACAGTATTATTGAAACTAGCTAACTGATATTGAATTCTAGATACTGTAAGCATAGGGTTTAGTTTTTTTCCTTGAAAAATGCAATCACATCTTTCCTTCCAGATTATCTAGCTGCTAACCATAAGTAAAGATATCCAATTATTTAAATCTTCCGCACCAGCATTCTGGACATTTAAAAACCAAGATATGATCCACTCCTTGACTGACTGACAGTTAATAAGAATTTTGTCAATATCAATATGAAGAGACCTCCAGACCACCTTAGCATGATTGCAGCTAATAAGAAGATGAAAAAGGGTTTCATCTTCATTTTTGCAGATTTCACAGTGAGTCTCTATGTCAGACATAGCTTGGGAAAGTCTCATCCTTGTAGGAACAATACCCTTCAAGCACTTCCATGTAAAAAGCTTGACACGATGAGGAAGCTTCATTTTCCATAGTGCTTTCCAAACTGATTTTGGAACAATACTTAAATCTTACTGTTGTTGAATTCTAGCTTCAGTGAGTTTGTTATAAGTACTCTTTACCGTGAAATTTCCATCCTTAGAGGGAAGCCAACACATTATATCTTCTTCATTCCTTGAAAGTTGCATATTTTTGATTTTGTCCACAACATCTGGGGTGAAAAGAATATGAAGAAGAGGTACATTCCAGTTGTCAGTACCAGAAAAGATTAATTCACTGACATAAACCAATTGATAATGATTAGGGTGTAAAGGCTCAACTTTAGTGTTGAGCCCAATAATCCACTTATCAATCCAGATCTTAGTTTTCCTCCCATTGTTGACTTCCATGATATAATTTTTCTGAAGAATAGACAAGCCAAGCTCAATTCCTTTCCAAGTCCATGATGAGTTATTTCTTTCCCCTGTAAGATGCAAGAAATCTTCCCCTTTGAAATATTTTGCTTTAAGGATTTTAGTTAACAGATGATCAGGCTGCTGACATATTTTCCAAGCTACTTTGGTAAGGAGAGCATGATTTAGCATTTCCAAATCCCTGAAAGCTAGGCCTCCTAGATCTTTTGATAAACTCATATTTTGCCAGGAAATCAGATTGTAACCTCTATTGGACTTATAACCCCACCAAAACTTCCTTTGTTAACCATCAAGTTTCTTGATAAGTGTCTTAGGGATTTTAAAAGTGCTCATCTGATACATGGGTACTGAGTTCATGACTGCTTTCACCATTGTTGATCTGCCATCTTGATGAAGATTTATTCCTTGACAATTACCTAGTCTCCTTTCAAAAGCAGTTTGAATGTCTTTAAAAGCTTTTACTTTAGACTTCCCTATTATAAGAGGTGAACCAAGATATTTCTCATTTTTCTCCATAACTTTAACTCCTAATAAGTTGCTAATAGTGTTACATGAAGAAGGGTCCATGTTGTTGCTGTAAAACACAGAAGATTTGTCAAAATTTATGACCTGACCAGATTGTGAACTAAAATCTTGCAGGACCCGTAAGAGATTATTCACACTGGTTAAATTTGCTTGAGTAAAAATGAGGCAATCATCTGCAAAGAGCAAATGATTTATAGGTGGAACACCTCTTGCTGTAGTAATTCCTTTGATTGCTTTAGAATCTTGAGCTTCTAGAAGAGTTCTTGAAAACCATTCCATGGCAATAATAAATAGATAAGGAGATAAAGGATCTCCTTGTATAATACCTCTTGTAGGAGAAAATTCTTCACATGGAGAGCCATTGAGGATGACAGACAAGGAAGTAGTACTTATGCATTGCTGTATTAATTGACACCAGTCTTCACAAAATCCAAAACTCTGTAGAACCTTGAGTAAGAATGGCCATTCTAGTCTGTCAAAAGCTTTTGACATATCAAGTTTGAGGGCTAACCAACCACTTTCACCTTCTTTTTTCTTCATAGAGTGTATTAATTCATGTGCAATCATAGTGTTTTCATTGATCAGTCTCCCTGAAATATAAGCAGCTTGATAAGGAGAGATGATTCTTTCCATGAGAGGCTTCATTCTGGAAACTAGAATTTTTGAAATAATTTTGTAAGAAGTATTGCATAATCCAATAGGCCTGAAATCAGAAGGTGTGCAAGCTTTACTCTTTTTAGGAATCAATGAAATATAAGTTTTATTTAACTATTTTGGTAAGAACTTTGTGTTGAAGAAATTCTTCACCATATCACAGACATCTTCTCCCACTATGTTCCACTGAGACTTGTAGAATCCTGCTTGAAAACCTTCAGGACCTGGTGCAGACCAACTCTCCATGCTTTTCAAAGTTTTAAGAATCTCATCATTAGAAGGTGGTAAAATAAGTAATCTGTTGTCTTCCTCAGAAATAATAGTTGGAATGTTGAGATATTGATGCTCTACAATAGTTGGATTGCTGGAAGTACTTATACTTTTAAAATGATTAGTAAGCAGTGCATTAATGTCTTCCCTAGAGTGTAACCATTCACCAGCTGCATCTTTTATGGCATCAATATTGTTTCTGGCTCTCTTTCTTTTTGTGAGGGTATGAAAATACTGAGTATTGTAATCCATATCCTTAACAAAATTATCTCTTGACTTTTGCTGGTAGAAATCATGTTGGATTTTATGCCATTTATCCAACTCTTGACCCACTTCAACTGCATTCCTTGTATTCTCTTGAGAAAAAGGGAGTGCTTGTAAAGTAGATAATTTCTCTTGTAAGGAGTCCACTTTCTGATTAATGTCACCAAAGTGAGTTTTATTCCACTTTGAAAGTGTGGTTCTTGTAAATTGGAGTCTCTTAATAAGTTTGTGCCCTGAAGAACCTTGAACTGACTTTTCCCAAGCCTTAGCAATTTCAGCTGCACAAGATCTGTCATGTAGCCAAGTCTTAAATTTTTTGAAAGGTTTCCATAGCTTTGGTTGAGAATAATCTGTTACTAACATAATAGGAAAATGATCACTGCCTACTTGAGTTAGATGGAGAAGTTTAGAATCCAAGAACTGATTACACCAAAAACCATTGATCAGAGCTAAGTCTATTCTGGACCTTTTCTTGCCAGTGCCCAAATTGTTGTTTGACCATGTATGTTCTATGCCTATGAAACCCAAATCTTTTAAGCCAACTTCTTGAAGTATAGAATTTACTAACCCATCACTCGAAGAAGAACTTGAGGAAGAAGAATCAAGAATATGAAAGTTTAGATCACCAATTAAGACCCAAGGTTGAGCAATATTTAAACCAATGTCTCTGATGAATTCCCATTGTTTTTTATTTTTAGAATAGTCACAGTAACCATACATACAAGACAATAACCACTCTGGTTGGCTTGGATCACTCTGAATAGCTGCATGAATCATGTTATTCTGACAACTAACCAAATCACAAACAAAGCCATTCTTCCACATAAGAGCCAATCCCCCAGACATACCAATTGGTTGCAGAAACCTAGTGTTTGGGAATCTAAAAGGGGCTAGAAGAGTTTTCATTTTATCTTCATGTAATTTGGTTTCACATAGGAAAATAATATCAGGATCCTGAGTTCTAATTATATCTCTGAGGTGATCTCTAGTTGCTGGAGTTTTAAGACCTTGGACATTCCAAGAAACAATTTTCATATTGCAAGATAAGGTTATAAAGCAATAAAATAAGACTAAATTGCTCCTACTTGCGTTCTTCCTAATTAAAAGTATGCAAGAAAATAAGAACACTTGAGTAATAAAAACTAGGTGGAAAAAGGACAAATGACAGAATAAAGTAATAAAGGAAAAGCTATGAATATGTACCCACTTAGAGACTAAATTGCTCCTAATTTCGTTCTTCCTAATTAAAAGTATGCAAGAAAATAGTAACACTTGAGAAATAAAAACTAGGTAGAAAAAGGACGATTGACAGAATAAAGCAATAAAGGAAAAGCTATGAATATGTACCCACTTAGAGATTAAAAGACAATAATTTGACATCAATAAAAGCAAATAGGAAAAGTTTTGAAAAGAAAGAAAGAAGTTTAGATATAAAACCTGATTCCCCTTTTTAGCATTTGCTGTCAAATTATCTCCAGTAATGACCCTGTGAGCAGTCTGGTTAGAAGAGTTGGGATTCATTGGAGTGCTTTGTGAAGAAGTCTCGGAAATATTAGTCCTTTCAACAGAAGAATTATCAGCTCGAAGACGCTTCCCTAACCTGCTATCTTCTTCAGTATTATCACCATCTTTCTTCAGCAAAAAATCAAGATCAATAACTTCACCATCTTTTGGAGGGACAAAAACCGCAGTTTTAACATACTTTTTTTGAGTATTCTTGACTGCAGGTGCTGAGTTGGACTTTATAGCAGCAATATTTTTCCGAATATTCTCCGTCTTACCAAAAAAATACGGTTTTTCATGAGCCTTCTTTAAATATTCTGCAGCATCTTTGCATACATCTTTTGAATGATTAATCACATAACATTCAGTACAAATGTTATTAGGTTGTCTCTCATAAAAGAATTTTTGCCATTTTGTAACGCCTGCCATTGTAGTGCACTTAACACCTCTTCTTAAAGGCATAGAGAGATCCACATTCACACAAACCTTGACAGGAGTGGTACCAATAGGAATAGCATCTTTAGGTTCAATACCTGTAACTTCACCCATAATTTCTCCAATCTTAGTGACTGAAAAAACATTCATGTGCTCCGGGAGGATGTACTTCAGTTGTATCCAAAACTGTTGAAAACCCCAGTGCTTCTCATTGTAGATCATTCCAGGTATGTAGTCATGTACCACCAGTAGATGTTTTTTGATGATCCAGGGTCTTTCTTCAATGACTTTATTCAGCAATTCCCAATCATTAAACTTGAAAATCATTAAGTTAGGTTCCACCTCAATAATCCTTAGATTGTCCATAGTTAAGAAAGGCCAAGTAAAGGTGATAAACTTTTCCACTGTGTCATAGTTCATCATGCCTTCAATGATAATCTTGCCTATAGCGCTTGATTCCCACTCAGATTCATTTTCTTGTTCAGTGCTACTGCTTTGCGTACAAACAACAACTTTACTTGTATCCCCTAGCTCAAGGGTGGCCTGTTTGAATTTATTAACCAGATCAACAACATGAATGGAGCTTCCTTCTTCCATCTTTCCTTTTCCACGAAAGTTAATTTTTTCCAGTATACTTAGATGCCCAAATTTTATCAAAAGGTATTGAGATGTATTTTTCCGAGTATTGGGATATCTAAAAGAGTAGTTTATAGAAACATAATTAGGGTTGGGGGGGGGGGGGGGGGTAGGACTGAAAAAATAGATGAAAGGAGAGTAATTGCGAATTATTTTTTTTGCTATTAATAAGGTAACAGAATGGATCCATATCTTTCCCAGTTTGGTACATTTCATAGCTGTCTACAAACGTATGGAGAAAATTAAGGAATAAAAATAGCTTCATGCAGTTGAATTTTAAGGTTTTGAAATTTTTTGAACTGTTGGTAAGGCGGGATAAGGGAAAACCGATTTCTGACGGGTTGAAACGGAATCGAGACTTCTTCAACAAAACACCATTAGGAAAAGCTTTGAATCCAACACAATCTAATCCATTGAGCAAAAGCTCATAGACAAGCTCAGCAAACGCTTTGATCAATACATATACCTTGGCAAAAGCCATATGAGAAAAAATCTAGCTGCAAACGCTTTAAGAGGAAACAAGAAAGTTAAGAGGACATGAGAAGATGCAATGTATATTACAACTTAAAAGGTATCAGACAAAAGAAAAAGAAACTAACAAAAATCCTAGAATGAAAAGATAATCATATAAAATGAAAAGTGCAAATTTAAAAACGCTTAATGGAACATTAGATGCAGAAAAACAAGAAAAAGTTACACCTATCGAAAAAAGAAAAACCTATATATCAAATTGAAAAAGTTACACCTATCGAAAAAAGGACAAATATCATGTCTCTCTATTCATTGAAAGATTCCTAAAACACCATCATTGTTTATCTAATTAAAGAGCGAAAAAGAACGGCTAATTTGAATGGAAATATTGATATGAGAACCGAAGACTAACATAATTTTCTATTGAATTAAGAGAAAAGTGGAATAAGAAATGATAATCATGGTGGAGTGAGTGCTCTCCCCAAAGTGAACCATGAAAAATAAACTATACTGTCATGTCAATTGTGCAAGAAATATTGCAGCTGCGGAGGTTTAGAACTGTTGATCCCGGTTAAATCCGCTGATTACGGGTAAAATGCTCACCCCTAAATTGCTCACCCCCTAATTAATGAGGACCCCTACTCTCTATGGCCTGAAGTAGAGGCCCAACAACCATAGCCCATGAGTATATAAAATCTCACTATCGTTTTGCCATCTACAACACACAAAAATCGTATACCAGAAACTAAGGAGAGCGAGAGAGATAAAATCAAGCACCGCCGATAGCAAAATTTCTTTGTGAAATCAACTTTAACCCTTCAAGGTATTATTATTATTATTACTACTATCCCTTCCTTAATTATTGTCTTTTAGGTTTTGAATCGTCTTGAAGATTTTTTTTTAGGTTTTTTCTGATTTACTGTATTTTTTTTTTAGGGTTTTAATGATTTGGTATAGGTTCTTATTGATGTATGCTTTGTTCTTATTGTTTCTCTCATGCTTATCGTTATTGAGTTACTAGATACCATTGGGATTTGGATTGAGAACACTGCATTAATAATCTGTAATTAATAATACAATTAGGGTTTGGATTGGTTTTTTAATCTTTGTTATGCTTGATATAGCTATGGCAGAAGAAGACCACGGTATAGTTGATTTGAAGGAGAAGGATGATGTTGCAGAGCTTGCGCCATTCGATCCTTCAAAGAAGAAGAAGAAGAAGAAGCCTGTTGCCTTATCTACAGACCTTGCAGATGATTCTTTAGATAAGTTGACAGAGAAAACCGATAATCTGTCTGGTATGTTATTCATTTGGCAAACTTAAATTCTTTTATTTCTGTTTTCACTTGTTTATTATCCATTTCTGCGTCTGCTACAATACTTTTGTTGAATTATTGTTTCCATTTTGCAGTTGCTGAAGGTGTTGAAAATGCCTTCGCGGGTCTTAAAAAGAAGAAGAAGAAGCCAGTAAGTGTGATGAATTTCCCCATCATGTCAATTATCGCAAATTCATTATCCTAAAAATCAGGGATTCTTCCTGGCTAACTTTGTCATGCGATCCTTGGTTGCTTGTTCCATGCTTTACACTGTTTCTTTTGTTAATACAGGTTGAGTCAGAATTTCTGAACGAGGATAATGGTGATGCAATAGAAGATTTAGATGGTAATAAGTTTTGGAAAGTCTTTATCATCTGTCTGTAGATGCATTTAACATTTTTGTGATGCCCTTTATCCTGTACATTAATACAGGAACTAAGAGTTATGTTGATCTTTCTCAGATCAAGTAAAAGAGGATGAGGAAGGAGAAGGAATTGTTCTGCAAACACGGTATCCCTGGGAAGGAACTGATAGGGATTATGAATATGAAGAGGTACCTTTTCCTGTTTAGTTATCTTCTCTTGTTACAGAAAGGTTCTTGTAAGTAATTGTTATCTTACAGACCTTAATTACAAATGCTTTGCAGCTCCTCGGTCGAGTGTTCAACATTCTCCGTGAGAATAATCCAGAGCTTGCAGGAGACAGGCGTAGGACTGTTATGAGGCCACCACAGGTTCTACGTGAAGGCACCAAAAAGACTGTGTTCGTGAACTTCATGGACCTCTGCAAAACGTATGAATATATTTTTAATGTCTTGTATTCTGCTTTGATTATCAAATTTTTCAGTAGGCTTCATCTTTATCTGTCTTATTATTTGCTTGAACCTCAGTTGGTGTAGGATGCTTTCTGTTTGTCTTTTGCTTGAGATAATTGCTGTTATGAATTGAAATAAATTTATACTGAGATTTCCGTGATTGCAATTTCCAGGATGCATAGGCAGCCAGAGCATGTGATGAACTTCTTACTTGCTGAGATGGGAACTAGTGGATCATTGGATGGACAACAAAGGCTTGTTGTTAAAGGAAGGTTTGCTCCCAAGAATTTTGAGGGCATTTTACGAAGATATGTCAGTAAGTTCCTTTTCTTTTCTTATTGAGCCATCTAATATGCTAACTCGACTTGTTTGCTTTAGTCTTCTTATTTTTATCTAGACTTCATCTGTTTTCGTTTGTAATGGGTACAAACTATGGTTTAGGAGTTTATGCATCATTGATGCATGAGTTATCATGTCATTGCTATCCTTTTCACCTCTCCTCTCATCTCTGGTTATAGTTATTTTCTCTGATACCTTGACCTTTTCTATATTTTCCTGTGTCCGAACTGTTATACAGGTGACACATGTAGATGCACTGGTTGTTATGCTACAGATGCTATTCTTTTGCACTTGTCCTCTCTAAAAATTCTTTTTTGTGTTGTTACAGATGAATATGTTATATGCAATGGTTGCAAAAGTCCAGATACTATCTTATCAAAAGAGAACAGGCTGTTTTTTCTCCGATGCGAGCAGGTAAAATGAGCTGCAGTAATTTGTGTTCTGATTTGATGCATCTAGACTTATTTTTTGGCATAGATGGTGTGCACTGGGGTTGTTTTTTTACTAAGCCCTAGAAATTGCATAGGTTGCTTTAATTTTTTCGCAGCTTCTTTTGTTGGAGTTGTTGGTATCTATTATTTAGGGTTGTTGCCTCTATTATTGCAACACGTTGTTATTCCGAAGTGGCCTTTGATCCTGCAAACTTTTGTGTACATTGGCTGATTATTTTCCCCATGATAATGGTTCTCATTTATAATGCTTTTTTTTTTTTTTTTTTTTTTGCATGTTGTGCAGTGTGGTTCTGGCCGTTCTGTTGCTCCTATCAAAGCAGGTTTCGTGGCTCGTGTTGGTCGTCGAAAGGCTGGCACATAATCAGGATAAACATCGTTTGGGACAGTTCTATCCTTGTTTTCAGAAGCCAGTTCACTCCTTAATTTTGCTTCAGTCTTTTCTTTACCAAGAGAGTTGGTACGATGTTGTCGAATCTAGTTCTAGTTTTGGTTCATTACAATCTGGAGACTAGGGGTTCAAACATTATTATTCCTATGTATACCAAGAGTATGACTGCTAGAAATCTCATTTTATGGGAATTGTCTTTATTAGTTTTGACAAAACATAAACCATTGTGTTTTGTTAAATGGAGTTTTGATGCCATTACTTTTGTGCATGACCTGGATACCCTTTACATTGTTATGTTGGTCTTGCCAATGAGTGGCCATTGGTCGTCCTTTTTTTTTTGTTTTTCCGTGCCAATGCATTTAACAGCCCAAGCATGTTGCTGTGTAGGGATGACCATTTGACTAACCCAAACCCATCCCCGTTTGTACGGGTACCCACGGGGATGGGTTTGGGTATGGGTAATACCGAAATCAATGAAGTGGAGATGGGATTCAAGGTCCCCGCCCCATAACCACCCCATACTTTTTTACATTTTAGGGTTTTAGATTTTTTACTTTTAGGTTACATGATTACTTCATATATTGTAATCATGTGGTTCACATTAATCGAAAAAAAAAGTATATAAGAAATCGTAAAAGTTATATCTATTTTTTGTTTAACATTACAGAGTACGGATATATTGTAATCCTGTGGTTAACATTAACCGAAAAAAAAGTATATAAGAAATCGTAAAAGTTATATCTATTTTTTGTTTAACATTACAGAGTACGGAGTAATCAACCAATCAACCATCGTTCTTTTCTTTTGTATTAGGTTTATGTATGTGCCATGTCCGCACACGGCTGAGTTTATGAGTTTGAGATTAGTATTAGACCAATTGTTTTAAGATGAGTTTATGTGTTTGAGATTTTAGAAATCATTTTCTTAGACTATTATTATTATTGGTTGAAACATCGTGCTAAGTTTTGATTATTAAATTAACTCATCATACTTGAACTTAATGTTATGGGTAACCCATGGGAAACCCGCCACGTACGGGTATTTCCCGTACCCGCCCCATCCCAGATCATACGTGTAACGGGGAGGGTATGATTTTTTTTTTTCTGAACGGGGCAGTGACTGGATACAAGGTCCACGCCCCATGACCATCCCTATTGCTGGGGCATTACAATTTTTTTTTCTTTGTGCCAATTTATTCAACAGCCCAAGCATGTTGCTGTGCATTACAATTTTAGGGTATAACGTAGTACAACTAGTCCTGGGTTGTTTTTACCCTGTTTGGGATGCAACTTTGGCGATCTTTCTTGTGTGGTGTTGTCTGATTTTATTTACACTTAACCGACAGACACTGATACAATTAACCGGTTAACCCAAAATCTGCAACGAGAGTACGAGACCTAATAAAGTCGACAAACTTTTTGTCTGAAGTGCATATATAACAATGAAGTCTTTTCGTCTGAAGTGCATATATAACAATAAAGTCTTCTGCGCGCTACAAAGCCCACGATTGTTCTAGAGGAAGATTGAAATACCTTTCCATCAGAAAAGAAGAAGAAGAGGAAGGAATCTAAAACAGGCGTTATTATAAAATCAAAGAAAATATTTGTGAGAAAACACACCGGACTCGGATTTTGAGTTTATACATGTTTCTAATCTTGGTTACCTTGATATCGGTTTTCCTAATTTTTTTCTATCTTACTCTTGGTACTTGATACAGCAATGTCGTAAGCATGTATGGAGCTTCTTGGTCGTTTTTTCTATCTTTTGCAGGAGAATTATCCACAAGTTGCAGCTGGAGATGAAACAACAATGAAACCGTTGCAAGTACTTCAAGCAGGCGAGAGAACCGTCCTTGTGAATTTTATGGATCTGTGCAAAATGTACGTATTGTTTGTTTAAGTGGTATACAATTCGGCAATTCTGGCTAGCTAGCTGATAATGGTTTCCGTTCCTTGATTGCTTATATTCTTTAGTCCTTACATTGATCACTAGATTTGGACGACCTTAATCACTACCCTACTAGTATTTGTTGAGAGAGTTACAGTCGCTTGACAATCTCTCACAAACATGTTTTTCATTTCATTTTTCTCAACTGAATTACAGACACAGGACTAGATATTTATTACAGATATGGATTGCCTACAACTCTATTGGACAGTAAAGCAACCAACACATAACTGACACCTGTCAAGTACACACGTGTGAATTACACAGACGAAAGACCAGAATAAGTCAATACTCTAACACCCCCCCTGCAAGTCCAGTGTCTATAGCAGGAGAGACACTGAGCTTGAGTCTCAAAGCAGCAAAGCGTGAAGTGGATAAACCCTTTGTAAAAATGTCAGCAATTTGGTCCTGTGTGGATAAAAATCTGACATCCAATGCTCGAGCAGCAACCAACTCTCTAACAAAGTGAAAAGCAATTTAAATATGCTTCATTCGATTATGAAAAATCGGATTTGCAGTCAGATAAGTAGCACCCATGTTGTCACACCACAAAACTGGGATTCGTGGTGAGTGAAAGAATAATTCTGCCATCATAGATTGAACCCAAATCAACTCAGAAGTTGCATCAGCCAAAGCCCTGTATTCAGCCTCTGTGCTGGACCGAGAAACAGATTTTTGCTTGCGAGAACACCATGAAATTAAGTTAGGACCCATGTATATAGCCATTCCACCAGTAGAACGTCTATCTGCCATGTCACCTGCCCAGTCAGCATCTGAATAGGCTTGCAGTTGGAGAGAAGAAGACCTCTTGAATTGTAAGCCATAAGAGAGTGTGCCCTTCAGATATCTAAGAATGCGCTTGACAGCAGTCCAATCTGCCTCAGATGGTGTTTGCATAGTCTGACAAGCTTTATTAACTGCAAAGGATATGTCAGGGCGAGTAACTGTGGCATACTGTAAAGCTCCCACTGTACTTCTGTAGAGGAGAGGATCAACAAAAGCAGGAGAAGCAGTAGCATGAGCAATTGAAGAAAATGGTGTATTGCAAGGTTGTGAAGCTTTCATTTTGGTCTTGACCAAGAGATTAGCTATGTATTGTTCTTGAGATAACATAACACCAGCAGAGTTGTGAGTGTCTTGAATACCTAGAAAGAAGTGAAGGGGACCCAAATCTTTGATAGCAAATTCTTTTCCCAAATCAAGAATGAGCTGATTGACAGCTGAAGGATTACTGCCTGTGACCAAGATATCATCTACATAGATGAGAAAGTAAATAGCAGCAGAAGCAGTTACCTTGAAGAAAAGAGAAGTGTCAGTCTTTGATGCAGAAAAACCAGATTTAAACAGAAACTGACTAAGTCTATCAAACCAAGCTCTAGGGGCTTGCTTTAATCCATAGAGAGACCTCTTGAGCTTGCAGATGTGAGTAGGTAGGAGCTTGTCAATGTACCCTGGAGGTTGTACCATGAATACCTCCTCTGCTAAATGACCATGGAGAAAAGCATTTTTAACATCTAATTGTATGATTTGCCAACCCTTGTAAAGAGAGATAGAAAGAATCATCCTAACTGTAGTTGGTTTAACTACATGACTGAAAGTGTCCTGATAATCAATGCCTTTAATCTGATTATACCCTTTGGCAACTAATCTGGCCTTGTATCTGGCTATACTACCATATGCATTTCTCTTTATTCTGAAAATCCACTTGCAACCAATGACATTATGTCCATCTATAGCATGTACTAGCTGCCATGTACCATTTTGTAAGAGTGCATTAATCTCTTCATCCATGGCAGCTCTCCACTTAGGGTCTTTACAGGCTTCAGTGTAGCAGGTAGGATCAATGATATCTTCACAGACAGATTGTACCTCTGAAGCATAAACTTTTGGCTTAAAAATCCCCCTTTTTCCTCTTGTGGTCATGGAATGATCATTAACTGTGGGTGTAAAGGTAGTAGGTGATATAGGTTGGGAAGTTGGTGGGAAGGTAGGAGATGAGGTAGAGTTAGTGGGTAGATCAGAGATACAAGTGTTGTCAACATCATTTGAAATTGTTAAGGGAGGTGGAGAGGATGAAACTGACATAGTTGGCATGGGTGAGAGGGTAAATTGCATATTATGAATAAGAGTTGCATGTGGAAAGTCATGTTCATCAAACTTGACATCTCTAGAAATGATAATTTTATTGGTAAAAAGATTGAGACATCTGTAACCTTTGTGTAAGGTACTGTAGCCTAGAAAAATGCATTTGACAGACCTTGGTTGAAGCTTGTGAGAATTGAAAGGTCTAAGACAAGGATAGCAGGCACAGCCAAATGTATGAAGAAAGTTATAATCAGGGGGTAGATGAAACAAGTACTCAAGAGGAGATAAATGCTTTAATGTTGGTGTGGGAAGCCTGTTGATAAGAAAATTTGATGTTTCAAAAGCATATGACCAATAGGACAAGGGTAGAGAGGCATGAGATAGTAGGGCTAATACAGTTTCAACAATATGCCTGTGCTTTCTCTCTGCAGTCCCATTTTGGGCATGAGCATGTGGGCATGATACTCTATGGCCAATACCATAGCTATCCAAGTAGGTAGAGACATTCCTATATTCTCCTCCCCAGTCTGACTGAACAAACTTAATTCTTCTGGAAAATATGTTTTCAACATGACTCTTAAATTTGATGAATGTAGATAACACTTCAGATTTGTAAGCTAATGGATATAACCAGGTGAATCTACTATAAGCATCAATAAAAGAAACATAGTATTTGAATTCATTGACAGAACAAATAGGAGAAACCCAAACATCAGTATGAATAATATCTAAAGGACCATACAAGTTGTCATGATTAACTGAAGGAAAAGGTAAAGCATGACTTTTAGCTTGTTGACAGGCATTGCAAATGGAAGTGGATAAATGGTCATCAATGACTCCATCAACAGAGGATAAAATGTGCTTCAAAGTCTTGTATGCAGGGTGTCCTAATTTATTGTGCCATTGAGTAGTTGTAGAAGTACCAGAGGTAAAAGCTTGTTTGAGATCAGCAGCTGTAAATTCCAAATGGTAGAGTCCATCTTTAACAGGGCCAGTGAGCATTGTATGATGAGTATCCAAAGCCTTCACCAGAAATTTGTCATGATGAAATTCAAAATAGCAGTTATTCTCTTTGGTAAACTGTTGTACTGAAATTAAATTCTTTGTAATTGAAGGAACATGCAGTACATTAGAGAGAGTAAAAGTAGTTGTGTCATTCTGAAATGAAGAGGTGTCAATATGAGTTATATGCAAACCTGAGCCATTACCAACACGCACTTGATCTGAACCTTGATAAGGAGAATAAAGATTCAAGTTGGAGAAATCAGAAGTAATGTGGTGTGTAGCACCAGAGTCAGGTACCCAGCCAGATGAGGAAGCATTATGATCATCAGTATAAGTAGCATATGCCTCAGGTTTAGGGCACCAGAAATCATCATAGTCATCATAATAAGGCTCATTAGAGGTATAATATGCAGAGGCCATTGCATTACCAGATGGAGCATAGCGATATCGACAGGTTGGTGCTAAGTGACCTGGCTTCTTGTATATTTGACAATCAGGTTCAGAATTAAATCTATGTGGTGGATAAAATTGATTTTTATTACCAAATCGACCAAAACGGCCACCATTATCAGATCTTCCACCTCTATAGCCACCACGAAATCGACCACCATTGCGACCTCCTCTAAACATATTTGCTCTTGATGAAGAGTCTCTAGCATTATAGGAAGGCCAATTGGAATTAGAATGAGTGTGAAAATTTGAATTACCTGAATACTGTGAATTGGTACCATAAGTTTGAGATTGAAAACTTTGATTGTTGTGTGTAAACGAAGGATGTTGGTTATGTTGAGGTTGCTGATTATGTTGATGTGGTTGCAAAACATTAGCAGATGCAGTTGTAAGATCCACTTTAGATTCAGTATTCATTCGAATTTCCTCAGATAACATTCTCATTCTTCAGTTGCTGAGTAGAAATGGATGTGATGAAAGCATTGAATTCAGGAGGCAGACCTTGTAAGATGTGAAATACTAGATCTTCATCAGAAAGTGGACGATCTATCTGAGCTAGTTGATGAGAAATCGATTTAGCTCTGTTGAAGTATACTAGCATCGAATCTGTGTTTTTCTTTAAAGTGACAAGATCAGATTTCAATTGCATTAATCTGGATTTTGTAGTAGCATTGTAATTATGCTGAAGACGAATCCAAACCTCATGAGAAAAGGTATAATCCATAACTTGAGAGTGAGTTTCCTCAGCACATGCAGAGAATAGCCATGATAAAAGAGCTTGATCTTGATTATTCCAGTAAGTATAGACATGATTGCGAACAAATTCAGATTGTGGATCGACACTTTCAACATAATCAGATCGGAGAATAGCAGCATCTCCATCCTCAGAAGCTCTACGAAAATACTTCACAGGACATTGATAAGATCCATCTACAAATCGAAAGAGGTTGTAGCTACAAAGTAATGGTACAATTTGAGATTTCCACAATTAGTAATTGGTATTTGTTAATTTGGATGGTGGTTTGAATGTTAATGGAATATGTTTTTCATATTCTGCCATTTTGAATTACAAATTGATAGAATAGAAGATTGAATTACTGATTTCAGAAGACAAAGATGAAGGAATTAGGGTTTATGATATCTGATACCATGTTGAGAGAGTTACAGTCGCTTGACAATCTCTCACAAACATGTTTTTCATTTCATTTTTCTCAACTGAATTACAGACACAGGACTAGATATTTATTACAGATATGGATTGCCTACAACTCTATTGGACAATAAAGCAACAAACACATAACTGACACCTGTCAAGTACACACGTGTGAATTACACAAACGAAAGACCAGAATAAGTCAATACTCTAACAGTATCTATCTATATAGATGCAATTTTTCGTAGTTGCATCTATGTGGTTGATAGCATTGGCCATGTCGCACAATCATTATGTTTTCCACATGTGCAATATACAGGATGCATAGAGAAGCAGAGCACGTTATGGAATTTTTGTTTGCTGAAATGGGAATAAGTGGGTCTTTAGATGGACAGAAAAGGCTGGTTATTGAAGGAAAGTTTGCTGCCAATGTTTTTGAAGGGGTTCTTAAAAGATACATAAGTAAGTTACTTCTACTAACATGTTTTAAGTTGGCTATACTTAAAGTTTTCGTTCTTTCTGCTGTCTATGTTTTTTCTACTAAAGATGGAAGAAGGTGGGAGCATGTAGACGTATACTAGATGCATAATTTTTTATTCCATTTCCGTGGCACTTTATGATTTGTTCTTCTTTCCTCTTACAGATGAATATGTCAAATTCAATGATTGCAATACTCATGAAACTGATCTATTGAAGGAGATCTCTGTCAAATGCAAGATGGTAAAGTACCTAATCTATTTAATTTTAGGTAGAAACTTACCCAACAAAGATATTATGGACCATGGACTAAAGATTTCCTTGTTTTCTATCAGACATATGTCGTTGTGTCATGGAATTTGTTGATGCGCAGTTATAGAAGACGTGGAGGATTTAATAGTTTTTTTGTTTAATTGGTTTTGCAGTGTGGCTCAGAGCGGTCAGTTGCTCCTGTCAGAGGCTGATATTGTTTCCCGTGTTCACGTCAATGTGCATGCTGAGTACTTATTTGGTTCAGCTCCTCAATAATATTGAAATACTAATGTGTTTATTTTCAGCAATACAATGCAAATCGAAGACAGTCAAAGATAGCGCTTATAGCTAGGGAACATAATAAGGGTGATTACATATTGAGATTGGTGAAGAGAAACCAAGTTATAGAAGCTGAAATAGCAAAGGTAGTCAATATACTGTTCGTGTATATTCCTCTGAATGCACTACTGCTTTTCAATGTACTTCCAGTAAAACCTGCAAAACATATTTAAATAGGAATTCAGACTACACACCAGATGATTTTTTCCAGGTTGTTAAATATATCGATACAGTTCTGAAGAGAGAGTCTTAGGATTTACCTGACGAGCAACCTGATGAGATGGTGTTATTGAGGTCCTGTACGGTAGCGCCGTTCCTGAATACATAGTCTTTCTTCACAAGTGAGATACATTTCAGAAGTATTTACGCTCTGCAGGCACTCGTATGCACTCAACCACTGCTGATATGGGCTCAAATTCACATTTCCTGTTGGATCATCTGTCACTTGCTTTATCCCATCATCTGAAAAATACACAAAAAGAAATCATAGACATAAATATTCTACAATGGTTCTGAAATTTATACTTGAAGAAAGGAAAAGGTGTTAAACCTTGAGCTTTAGTGCAATAAAACATAAGAAGAATCACTACAAATGAGCACCAGACAGACTCAGAACTTCCTATTTTCCCTATTGTCCTATAGAAAGTAATTTTTTTTTTGAAGGTTCTTTATTAATCGCTTTAATAGGGATTTCTGACACAAGTAATGCAATAAATAACCAAATGATACCAAATTCAAAATTCAAAGCCAATCGTAAAATCCAAGTGAACCATCATAGGCTTTAACAAAATTTTGGTTTAAATTTGTTTCTAAGTTGTTTACTGAGAAAAAAAAGAGCATTTTTCTAAGTTGTTTACTGAGAAAAACAGGAGCATTTGACAGTATAACAGTATATTCTTCAATGTAATGCTTTGTCGATATGAACATAATGGAGTTATCCATGTCAAGAGAAATTAGTTTGATGGCAACTGCAATACGCCAATACCGATGCAATTTTGGAAGCTGTACATAGAAAAATATTAATTTCCACAATTTTCACCTCTTTACTCATGAACATGACAAAAAACTTGGTATGATGAATGCTTATTCTAGTTGTAGTCTCAAGGTAACACTTGAATAAGTTAAAAGCCAGATGCAACACTTGAGGTCTAGGAAGTCATTGTGTTTTGTCAAGTTCTAGAGTCTTTATGCAGTGGTTTAGTCCTTAGTGTATCCCTGCAAGGCCAAGGTTTCAAATATTATAGTCCTCCTTGTGAAGTTAATTTGTTGATAATTAATATTGTTTCCTTGGTCTCCAAGGGAGTAGGACTTACCGGAGCAAGTCTTGGCAACCAAGTATTATATACTTAGGAAACCCATAGTATTCCATATTTAGGAAACCGATAGAAACTTTGTCACGAAGTATTATACTTGAACCCCAAGTATTTGTCAAGTATAAGTAGGGTGAGCTGATTCTTGAGAAAGTATGGAATCGACAATGGTGTTGTGAGAGATTCCATCCCACCTTTTGGGGTGGCTATCGTATGAAGAGGTTTCACGTTGAGTCTAAGGTTTCTTCTTGAGCATTAAGGAAACACAATGGGGTTGTGCAAGGTCAAGAGAGAAAGATAAGGCTATCATGAGTGTTTCTTATATCTAGCGTGAGGTTACAACGAGGAGAATGTTCTTCAAGGGTTGTATGTGATCACTGTTGAATCTCCAATTGTTGACTCAACCATTCTTCACCAATTCCACCAATCACTCCTCCAATTACACCACCAATCACTCCACCAATTACTCCATCAATCACCCAATTATTTTGTAATTTATTTTGTAATTACTTTACTTTGATTTGCTATAAATACCTCCTAGTTTTGGAGATGAATACACAACAATTAAGTTTGAGTTGAACCTTAAGTTTAACATGGTATCAGAGCTCCATGGTGAGTTGAGTGCTTCTTAGTAATAGTGAGTGTTTCGTTACTTCGATTAATCCTTCTTCCGTTGGCTTAAGGTTCTTGTCTTTCTTTATACACTTATTGAAACAAGTAAGTTGTACTACTGATTTTATGATAAACTTGTTATGCTGAGTTTATGATTGTATTTTTAAATCCTACTTAATCTTGTTAATCCATTTATCTTGGACTAAGTAAGTTGTGCTGCTGTTTTTTGTTTCTTACAAACAGTTATCATCTTTGATCAAAATCTTGTTTTTATTTTAGCTAATTGAGTTTTTTTTCTGATAAGCAAACCCCTGTTAAGTTTGTTTTCATATATTTGGTTGATTTGTCAAGAGAGAAAACTTGATTTGAATTTGAACTCTTACCGTTTTTACCCTTATAGGACTTATTCCTTCTATTCGATTACTCATATAATTTTTAGCTGATAGCTAGTATCTAGCTGGTTTAATTTTCGCCCCCCATAAACAGTAGTGTACACAATCAGTTTCATTTGTGCATTTTAGTCTTTAAAAAAAAAAAAAAAAAAAAAAAAACGTTTGCGAAGTTTTCGAAAGCTGCTCGCGACCTGTATTCATACCTTCATATAATTTCTCTTCAATCTTGATAATGTCTTCCATTAGACATTGTGCTCATTGTGGAAGCAATTCACATTTCGTGGATAAATGTTTCAAGAAAATTGGGTATCCCGATTGGTGGGACACCTACAAAACTCAAATAAAGATTAATAAAAAAGGAGCAGACAAAAGTACTTATGTGGTGACGACAACAAATGATACTTCATCTGTTATTGATTCTCATTCTTTGGTGAACCCGAATCTCTTCAAAAAATCAAGTAAGGTTAACGTCTCTTTACTTGCTAATGATTCTGGAAAAGATCATGGCTGGATTCTCGATTATGGTGCTACGGGTCATATGACGTTCGATGCCTCTATTTTGAAAGATCCGTGCCTACCTGCATATACACCTATATCCAATGCCAATGGTGTACTGTATCCGGTTACCGGAGCTGGGAAAGTTGATTTAACACCTTCCTTGTCCTTAGAACACACATTATTGGTTCCTTCTCTTTCAAATAATCTCTTGTCTGCAGCACAAGTAACCGCACAGTTAAATTATTTAGTATTAATCTATCCCACTTTCTGTCTTCTTCAGGATCTCGGAAACGGAGAGATAATTGGACGAGGTACTAAGAGAGATGGTTTATATTACATCGACGATGTTTGTGAAGGGATATCTCTTTCAGTTAATAGGTCTTCTTGTGCATCTAAAAAACAGATATTATTGTGGTTAGGACATGCTTCTTTTGGATATTTGGAGCACTTGTTTCCTGATTTGTTTAAGTCTTGCAAACTATCGGACTTTAAATATGATACTTGCATTCTTGCGAAGAGTCATCGTACTACTTACCCGGATAGTTTCAGTAGAAGATATGTCCCATTCGATTTGGTTCATTCTGATGTCTTGGGACCTTCTCGTATTACCAGTACTTCTGGATTTCGGTGGTTTGTTATCTTCATCGATGATTGTACTCGTATGACTTGGATATATTTAATGAAAAATAAAAGTGATGTGGCTGATCGTTTTCGTGCATTTCATAAATTGATTCAGACACAATTTTCGGCTAACTTAAAGGTCCTTCGTTCTGATAATGGTGGTGAGTATGTTAATGAAGTATTACAAGGATACTTTAGAGAACATGGAATTATTCATGAAACTAGTTGTCCGTCTACGCCACAGCAAAATGGTGTGGCAGAAAGGAAAAATCGCCAGTTACTTGAAATTACGAGAAGAAGCCATTACTAATGCAGTATATCTTCTCAATCGAGTACCAACAAGTGTTTTAAAATTTCAGACACCTTTGGACAAATTGGCTTCGTTTGTAACAATACCTTCTCATCTTAATCTTCCTCCACGGGTATTCGGTTGTGTTGTTTTTGTACATCTGCAGAAACATCTACGTACAAAGCTAGATCCTTGTGCTATTAAATGTGTTTTTGTTGGTTATCATCCATTTCAGAAAGGTTACAGGTGTTATCATCCTCAAAGTCATAAATTTTATGTTACTATGGATGTCACCTTTTCTGAGCACAAAATGTTTTACTCGTCCTATGTATCTCATTCTCCTCTTCAGGGAGAGAGTGTTATTGAAGAGTTGAATTGGATGAATTTTTTTCCTACTAATAGTGAAATAAATATGACAACAAATGAAATAAGCTTGAGTACACATCCAACTGTCAGTAATTCAAGAATTGATGATATACAAGTCATGGAGCCGGTTCAAGAGTCCTATATTCCTGTTACCGAAGAAATTAACACCCCTGCTATTGAAGCTGAAGCTCCATATCTCTCTTAATCAATAGTACCTACATCTAATTATCCTCCAACCGGTGCCGATGTCCCTGAGGTAAGCATAAATTGTTCGATTAATACTAATAATACTTGTGAGCTACCTGACACCGATAGGTACCAGTTGCCACCAAGGAGTAATCGTGGAGTTCCACCAGATTGCTTTTCACCTGAAGCAATAAGGAAGGTGAAATACCCTATTACGAATTACGTGTCAACTCATAGATTATCAAAAGAGGGAAAGGCGTTTGTCAGTCAGATGGAAGATGTGATTATTCCCAGAAATGTACAAGAAGCATTACGAGATCCAAAATGGGCTGATTCCATGAGAAAGGAGATGGTGGCACTGGAAGAAAATCATACATGGGAAATAGTATTGTTACCAGAAGGAAAGAAACCAGTTGGCTGCAGGTGGGTATATTCTATCAAGCATAATCCTGATGGCTCTATTGACAGGTGCAAAGCAAGACTTGTGGCTAAAGGGTTTACCCAGGTTTATGGTATTGATTATCAAGAGACCTTTGCTCCTATTGCGAAAATCAATACTATTCGAGTATTATTGTCTTTGGCAGAAAATTTAGGATGGCCTCTACAACAATATGATGTGAAAAATGCTTTTTTACATGGTGATTTACAAGAAGAAGTCTATATGTCATTACCTCCAGGTTATAATGCTCCGAACAATGCTAACATGGTTTGTAAGCTAAAGAAGGCCTTATATGGTTTGAAGCAGTCTCTTAGAGCTTGGTTTGGTAGATTTCGTCTGACGATGAGGAAATTTGGGTACATACAGAGTAACGCTGATCATACTCTGTTCCTAAAAAGGGTAGGTGACAAATTAACCGCGCTTATTATCTATGTGGATGATATGGTGGTAACAGGAAATGACCCCGAAGAAATGAATAATCTGAAGAGTTCTTTGTATTCTGAGTTTGATATGAAGGATTTGGGTGGACTTAAATACTTCTTGGGGATTGAAGTTTCACGATCTAAAAAAGGAATTTTCTTGTCTCAGCGAAAGTATGTGATTGATTTGTTGAAGGAAACTGGTATGACTGGTTGTACGCCAATCGGGTCTCCTATGGAACAAAATCATGGTCTTGAAGAATGTTCTGATCAAATACCAGCAGACAAAGGACAATACTAGAGGTTAGTTGGTCGCTTGATTTATCTTTCTTATACAAGGCCAGACATTGCTTATGCTGTGAGTGTTGTAAGCAGATTTATGCATAATCCGGGTCAGCAACACATGGATGCAGTCACCAGGATACTAAGATATTTGAAGTCCGCACCAGGCAGAGGTTTGATGTTTTCAAAACATGGACATCTTGATGTATCAGGTTACATTGACTCAGACTGGGGAGGTAAAGGTGACAGGAGAAGATCAACATCTGGGTATGTTACCTTTGTTGGAGGAAATTTAGTGACATGGAAGTCTAAGAAACAACAGGTTGTTTCCTTATCCATCTTTGAAGCGAATCTGAGCAATGGTGAAAGGCATTTGTGAATTGTTATGGTTAAATAGGCTTATGGAGGAGCTTGGTTTCCATGTTGAAAAACCTATGAAGTTGTTTTGTGATAACCAGTCAGCAATCAAAATTGCAGAAAATCCAGTGCAACATGATCGAACAAAGCACGTGGAAATTGATAGGAACTTCATTTATGAGAAACTCGAAGAAAACATTATTGAAGTACCATATGTCCGAACAACACAACAGCTGGCAGATATTCTAACAAAGGCCGTATCAAATAATATATTTAACGATTCACTTGTCAAGTTGGGCATCTGTGACATATATGCACCACCTTGAGGGAGAGTGTTGAATCTCCAATTGTTGACTCAACCATTCTTCACCAATTCCACCAATCACTCCTCCAATTACACCTCCAATTACACCACCAATCACTCCACCAATTACTCCATCAATCACCCAATTATTTTGTAATTTATTTTGTAATTACTTTACTTTGATTTGCTATAAATACCTCCTAGTTTTGGAGATGAATACACAACAATTAAGTTTGAGTTGAACCTTAAGTTTAACAATCACATCAATGGGGATGTGATGCTAGGTAGCAAGATAGTGGTTAAGCCAAGGTTGTCTTCTAGTCATGGTTGTAATGCTAGAGATACATAAGTGGTTAACACCGTAAGATGTACTTGTATTTGTTCTCCGGAGTTTTCATAATAGTGAAAAGGATCAACATCGCAAGTGGACGTAGGCACATTGCCGAACCACTATAAATCTCTTGTTGTGATATGCTTATATTGTTTACTCTTTAATGCTTGTTTGCTTTGCTACATGTCTATACTTGGGTTGCTCGTTTGTATGTTTGATAGAGAACCAGGTGAAAGTAGTCGACCGTTACCAGGAGGAAACCCCATCACTCCTATCCAGTGTTTTAGTCCTTACGGGAGAAGACAGGAAAAATGAAATGATGCTATTGAGTATGCAATTTTCATCAGTTTGATTATCAAATAGTCTTTGTTTATACCGACTTTAAAAATAATTTCCGTAGGTACCAAGAGGAATTTCTTGTTAGTCAAATTCTAAGCTGTCATTGATCTAAACAAAAGAAAATGAGTATTAGAAATGTATCAATATATATACATCTTTTCATCCAATACAAAATTGTACTCACCAGTTTCTTCTAAAACAATACCCAGTTAACCCATTTGAGAAGGAAAAGATTCCGGCCATGGCCGACGGAACAAAAGCCATGTTTTCAGCCTTAGACAATGCAAAGACGCAGCTTTATCACTTCAAAGCGATCGTAATTGCTGGGATGGGGTTTTTCACTCATGCATATGATCTCTTTTGCATCACAGCAGTGACTAAGCTTCTTGGTCGGCTTTACTATTATGACCCAACTTCTGAAAAGCCTGGAGCGCTTCCTTACATGGTGAATGGTGCCGTCACAGGAGTTGCTCTCTGTGGGACATTATGTGGTCAGATTTTCTTTGGATGGCTTGGAGATAAATTAGGAAGAAAGAAAGTTTATGGAATCACTCTTGTAACCATGGTTGGTTGTGCAATAGCTTCAGGGCTCTCCATGGGTTCTTCGGCTAAGAGTGTCATGGTTTCTCTCTGTTTCTTCCGGTTCTGGCTAGGCTTTGGCATTGGAGGGGATTATCCTCTCTCGGCTGTGATAATGTCAGAGTATGCTAATCAGAAAACTAGAGGAGCTTTCGTAGCCGCGGTTTTTGCCATGCAAGGAGTTGGAATCTTGGTTGCTGGTCTTGTTGCAATGATCGTGTCCGCGGCGTTCTTGCATGCATTCCCAGCCCAAGATTATGCAACGAACAGAGTTTTATCAACTCAACCCGAGGGAGACTTTGTTTGGAGAATTGTGCTCATGTTCGGGGCTGTACCAGCTATGATGACGTGCTATTGGCGAATGAAGATGCCTGAAACTGCAAGGTTCACTGCCTTAGTCGCTGGAGATCACAAGAAAGCCGCATCAGATATGGCAAGAGTACTAGACCAAAACATACGGGCTGGTGAAGAGCCTTACAAAGTTGCATCTAAACCTGAGTCTTCATATGGATTATTTTCTAAAGAATTCATGAGAAGGCATGGACTTCATTTAATTGGAACTTCTACTACTTGGTTCTTGCTGGACATTGCCTTCAATAGCTTGAATCTGACACAGAAGGATGTTTTCCCAGCCATCGGGTTGTTGAAGAAGGGATCAACCATGAATGCCATTGAAGAGGTCTTTAAAATCTCCAGAGCGATGTTTCTAGTCGCACTCTTCGCTACTGTCCCTGGGTACTGGTTCACAGTTTTTTTCATTGATAAGATTGGCCGTTACCTAATCCAACTCGGAGGGTTCCTTATGATGTCCATTTTCATGGCAATAGTAGGCATTCGGTACTCGGACCTGAGAGGAGAAAAGGACAAGTGCCCCAAAGATTCAACAAGTGACTACTGTGGTGGAAAAAAGATCAGAAAAGCAATCATAGGATTGGCAGTTGTCAATCTGCTAGGATTTTTCTGCTCATTCATGGTGCCAGAAACAAATGGACGATCACTCGAGGAAATTTCAGGTGAAGATAAGGATTTTGGTGGAGGTGATGCTGCAGTAACTGATGAGAAGGTAAAAGACTCCAGTACAGACACATACCATGCTGGTAATTCAGTATAGTTCTTATGGAACTCATTCAAATGCTCCGGCGGCTTTCTGCCAACTTTGTGCACGTCTTTTGACGAACAAAAAGACACCAGTTTAGTCCATTCCGTATGTTATTAGTAGTGAAATAGGTCAGTACAGTGTGGTTGTTTGTGATTGAAGTTCAATTTGTTGTTTCCACTAAAAATGTAACTGCTTAAGGTTCATAATGCAAAATAATATTGTGATTTGATGCATGAGAGAAAAAGAGCACGTATCGCCTTTTTAGATGCGATAATCAAATTAAGAGAAGCACAAAGCAATGACCTCAATAGGGAATACATACATCAATGCTAAAGGTACAAGTACATTTCAGGAAGAAGAAAAATCTCTTGTCCTGATGTATATTAGTATCCGTTCGTCTGTTTATCTACATTTATGTAAGGGTGAATGGATTCTTAATGCTCAATAGAAGGAAAATAAAAGGGACATTCCTCAGTAAACAAAGGCAAGTCTATTTATCATGCCAGGAACTTTTGAGTTTAAAGTTCCTGGTATTTGTTAAGCTTCCATGAGTACAAAGAATAGCTTTATGTAAATAATGATGAAGTCGAGGTCGTACCATTGAGGCAGCTTGATGCAAATATTGTACGGATGCTGACAGCAGGAAATCTTTAACCATTGCACTGAACAGGTCGTGACAGAAGATGATGTGCTTGTCCGGAATGCCTTAAAATTTGCAATTTGCTGCTTTCTCAAGCTTCTTACTTGCTCAAGCTTAGTTTTGAAAGGACAGAAGCAGCCTGGTCACCTCCCAACAAGAAATAAGGATGCCTTAAAGCTGCAGAAGCTGATAACCTCCCTCTTCTAAGGAAACCTCTCTCTGAGATAAGCTTAGTAGCCAGGTCCCATCCCCTACCAGAGTCAAGATCAAGAAGCCGAAAATCAGGCCTTAACTTAGTAACTTCCCTCCATTTCTTCAAGTCATATCCAGCGGCCTTTATTTCTGTATTGAAATTCTTTAATCCAGCTGAGGATCTTAAACTAGGGATAGCCATTTGCAAGAGTGTAATTCCAGCAGAGTACATATCAAACAGATCTGGACTGTTCAGCTGCACCAACCATGATTAAACCAGCTTAAGTACAATGGATGCTAAGCCGAAAACTGAAAATGCATGCAACTTCAGAGAAACACGGATTCTTTTCCTTTTCAGATTTTTGTTTGTGAATTGCAAATTCTGAAAATGACCAAACCAAAGTCGTCTTTGCTAAGCCTAGATAAAGTTTCACAACAAAGTCGACTAGCATAAAGAGTGGTGCATACTCTAGGAAGGTTGAGAAGCTATACCTGCCAAACAATAGGAGAAAGTAAAGCTGCTATTGGCTCTGGAGGAGGCTTTGGAGTTTCCTCAGGAAGCACATACAATTCAGGAGGACAAAAATCAGGATCAAGCAAGGTACGGTCAGGCACATAGTTCTTGCCAATCCTGAGGTCTGTGGCTGCACCGAAATCGATGAGCTTGATTTGCCCCTTTCTTGTCACAACCAAGTTAGCTGGTTTAACGTCTCGGTGAACTATACCAGTGTCGTGTATTTTCTTCAAAGACGTTATAATCTGACGCAATATTTGCTTAATAATCAAAGCATTCCGATCATTTGATTCTAGTCCTTTCAAGACACGCCCAAACATAACCGATTCCAAGTTCAAAGGGAAGCTACGGTCTTTCATGTAATCCGCTAAATTTTGATCTCCCTGTAAAATGCACTTCTCTAAGTAAGTTCAAATACATAATGCTGGACATCAGTTATATTTCAAGAAAACATTGCATCTGAATCAGATAAATTGTTGTAAGAGAGCCAAATGCAGTGATAGATACTATACCTCAAATTTCCACACAAGCCATTTGCCACCCTTAATGAATTGTGAGTTCGTTTTATCAGCAACGAAACTACCGAGGAACTCGGCACATGTTTCAGGAGCTGCTCTTGACAACCTATAGTTAAACCACTCCTCATACTCACCACATTCCTCTGCCCCCTGAGTTCCAACTTTTACCTGTTTCGAATTCATACATACAAATCCTCTATTATAATTTTCATCAGAACTTAAAGAAGAAAGACCCAAGTCAGATGAAAATAAGAACAATGGTTCTAAGAAAGGTGTTACCTTTTTCAAAATAACTTTTTCCTTGAACCTTCCATCCAACTCCAATGCTTTTCCTCTTTTCTGTACACGATCTTCAACACTTACACTTTTGGGTACAATTACACCTGAGTAAACAATCCCGAAAGAGCCTTCACCTAATCGATCCCCGACAATAAAATCAGTTCTTTTATAGTTTCTCCTCCCTAAAAGACTGTCAAAGCCAATTTGTAGAGGAGCTAGAATATAAGCATCAATAGCACCAATAAGAACACCAGGTCTAGCAGTTAAGTACAACCATATCAGTCCACCAAAAATCAGAATAACCCATTTCTCTACCTCTGGTAATCCATCAAAAACACCCTCAAATTTCAGAAACCCAGACTTCAAAAATGGAAATTGAGTCAATGATTTATCAATTTGAAGAGTAGTATCTCTTAGTAAATCTTCTGAAATCTCTCCCAAGAATGCATTGCAGATAATGTTTTTTCTTGCAGAAAGATTTGTAAAGGAAATGTGATTCCTCGGTATGGGTTTTGATGGACAAAGCCATGAGAGTCTTGGGTTTTGCTTCTGGTAAGTTGTAGTTGGAGAAAGCAGAGAAGAAGCCATACTGTGTTAAACAAGAAACTGGTGTTTGTTGATGGACTGTTTTATCAAAGATGGAATTTTTTTCAAATGGTCAGCAGAGGTTGCACTTTTGCCACGTGTCAATCCTAGGTTTATCCATCAAGTGGCTATGTCATGTGTGGAGACAATTGATGGACCGTGTTCTTCAGCTCTAACTCTGGATTAAACTTTGACACTGTTATACACAATCCACCTTATCTCTAAGGCCTATCCAACTTGATTACTTCAATGAACAAAATGCAAGTGAACGAAAACCGAGAAAAGATTCCATTGATGGTTTTAAAGTTTCCACAGACAAGCAGGAAGGTGAGGGATAAAAGAGATTCCCATAACCGTCCTTGCAACATGATCTGAAATCTAGATAGATATTAAACAACACTTTACGGATCCAAAATAAGTACATTGGAAGCTACATGAATAATGGGGTGTATCCTAGTTGAAAGAGCCATTCTTTTGGAAAAAATGAGTTGCAGTAGGCTTCACATAAGTGAAGTCTTTGAAGTACATCTCATTTGGTTTTGGGCTGGCAGCTGGAGAATCTAACAGAGGCATCTTTGTCCAGCACTCGTCAAAATTGGCAATGCAGTGTTGACTGGCAACTTCAGGGAGGAAACTAGGTTGGATTTCTCGGGCCTCCAATTTCCTCCAGTTGACTGCCTTAAACCACTTGTGACGCTTTATCTCCTCACTCCCTCCGGGACCACTTCCGAGGCGCTTGTTCGCCTCTTTCTGCAGTAACTGATTTGGAAGAAACAGAACCACACACATGAATAAAATTACACAGAAAACGAGATAAAACTACAGATATTCAGCATATAGGTTATAGATGGTAAAAAAACACAAAACATAACAAAGACTTACCCCTTTCAACAAGGAATGTGCTTCACTGGTCAAAAATCCAGGCAGCTTCATCTTATCCTTTATTATCTTCTGTTGAATCTTGTCCCGGCCACCACCACAGAAAGGCGCCTGCAAGGTTGTGAAGAGCGAAATTCAGATATAAGAGAGACAGATCTTACCCCGATATTTTAAAGTATCTCAATAAAAATTCCATCTAAAGGGGAACCACAATCTAAGTTGAAACATAACATACGCGTAACCCCTGAATCCTGATTAAAGCACCTTCAGTGCCTACATGTGTTACTAATCAACCCACATATCACGTGGAATAACATGGACTAATGCACTAGACACACAAAGCTTACAAAAACACATAAAAGTATACATAAGAACAATCACCTTCCCAGTTAGCATTTCAAACAACAAAATTCCGACGCTCCACCAGTCTGCAGCCTTGTCATGACCTTTACCAAGAACAATTTCAGGAGCCATGTATTCTAAAGTTCCACACATGGAGTTTGATCTTGTATTCTCTTCAAATTGTTTAGCCAGACCGAAATCAGTTAACATAACCTAGTATCCAAGGACAATTGAAACCTCAGTGAGGAGCGATAATACAAGTCTTAGGCAAAGACAAAAAGGATGAGAGAGATACGCATGCCTTTACGTGTGTGTGTGTGTGAGAGAGAGATAGATAGAGAGCTTACATGACCATCTGCATCAAGAAGAATGTTTTCTGGTTTGAGATCCCTATGCATTATTCCATTGGCATGAAGGTGAGAAACAGCCAAAACAATCTCAGCAGCATATATACGAGCCAACTCCTCTCTGTAAAATTCAATTGTTAATTATTTAAACCCTTGGGCATCATCATAAACACCTAAAAGCGAACCAATCAAAAATATATACCTGAAGAGCCCATGGCGGTATAGTTGAAAAAACAGATGTCCTCCATTCACAAAATCAAGAACAAGATACAGTCTATACTTAGTCTGCATGACAAATGAAACAAACCTTAATCACCGAAAATGTAGGGAATGCTCAATAAAATTACTATGTTAATATGACAGCAATAACAGTGAGCATACATTTAATGCAGTTTGGAAGTTTTCAACTAGTGAATCACTTAGAGAGACTCCAACTCTATGTTCTTTCAAAGTCTCCAGGGTCTTCAAAAATTGTTTAGGCAAGAAAATTGCCCAAAAAAAGTATCATCTACATTGAAGACCTATAGGAAACTTCAAAGACTACTATGTAAATTCCCTCAGTTCTTCTGCAACCAATTTCTCATAAAAAGCTACACCCTCAATCATATTAAAAGACTCATTTGACATTGCAAAAAACTAACCCATGACATGTTTGTAGTAGAAATGATTTCAAAAAGGGAATGATTATCAAAGCCAGTACCTGAAAAGAGTATCTGAGTTGCACAATGAAAGGGTGATCAACTTTTGTTAGAATATCCCTCTCAGCTTTCATGTATTCCCCGTGATTCTTCTCCATGATTTTATCCTTACGCATAACCTTCATTGCATATATTTCAGATGTACCTTTCTTTCGCACTTGAAATACTTTTGCAAATGCACCTTGCCCAACTACCTTCATGAGCTCAAAATCCTCAAGTCCGACACCCTTGACATCACTGGGGTCGCAGTCAACACTTTCAATTGGTTCCTCTAAAACATCTTCGTTAACAGAAGTTTCGTCAAATTCTCCCAATGGTTCCCCACTAAGACACTCTTCAAAATCCAGTGACTCCTCCACGTCATGTAATGTTAGCTTGTTAAGCTTCAGCGAATGACTAACACATGATGATGGCCCCACAAATGAACGTGATCGGCAATAAATAACCTCTGGATCATCGTAAACTAACTCGGTCCCATCCATTGGGAATACTGAATTCTCAGAAACTATTTCGATTGAGTCTTGAGTTGGTGCAGCGCCAAATACGTCATCAAAATCAAATTCATCATACTCAGTGTGCACAACATCAGGAGGGCCAAAAGGAATAAGCAATTGATCCAGGAAGGGCTTGGATGTGCGAGTCTTTGTCGGAATGGGGATTTGGGAGGTAACCATCTCTTTCCAGATAAATGAAACCAACAACTATAGATGTGGGTTCAAAAATCAGGTAATTTTACAAATGGTTTTATCCAAAGGACTCCAAGATGCTAAGAAATGAAGGACTTCTGTCAACAGCCTTGAATAAATGGAAGTTCACAAATGCAATTCGTGCACCGAGAAATTGAGAGAGTAGGCAGATCAAAACCCAGCAGAGGAAGTCGTTCTTGTTTCCCGATTCACAGGAAACAGCGGATGCCACAATATTTCTTGAATTCATGAAGATGCAGTTGTCAAAGCTGGAAAAATAAACAGTACACATAAGAACTCCAAAATAACTTAAGAAACCAGTTTGAAGATAAATACAATCCGAATATATAAACTTCAAGAAAACCAAAACACACAAATATAACATCACACGGTATCCCATAAAATATGCAAAAATAATGTTAATTATTTACGCATTGATATTTCAATCTGAAAATACGAAGACCCTAACTTTTGGGAAATAATATCATCACTATCACATAAGCAATTACAAAAACTACAATTGGAAAGAGCATTGAATTTTCAGACAATTATGCAAAAAGAAGAAAACACTATCTACGGATATGTCTACCTACTTCAAAATAATCACATGTCAAATTCTAATGCCTAAAACAAAACCCTTTTCTTAAATTCATGATTCAAACAAAAAGGACCAACCTTCATACAAATCCATCAACAACCCTAAAATAAAAAAAGCTCTCAATCAAAAACGGCAAAATAAAATTGAATCAAATGATAAAAATCAATACAAACCTATCAAGCTAACAAGAGACGAGAAGGATTTCAGGTATACATATGATTGAGAAAATAGAATATTAAATTAAATAGGATAAATTGCACTTACGTTTGAAGGTTGGAGAAGGAAGCACACAAGCAAAGGGGGATGAATGGAGGTTTTCTGAGATCTCTTTCAACCCGATTCCCTTTTTACGATTTAGCTCCGCCACATACACAAGGTTTAGAATAAATTTCGTTAACCACTGCTTACTACGTGGCAGACGGAGATCCGTAGATTAGATATTTTGATGGATAGGGAGGGATCTATTTTGGGTATTTCCGAATCCCAATGGGAAGATGCCAATTGGTAACAAAGGATTCTGCTAACTTCATTGGGTACAGTAGAAATTGACGTTTAGTCCCAAAGTTTATGGACTTTGGACGTTTTAGTCCACTCATCTGACGCCCAGAACAATTTAATCCAAAAAAAACCTGGTTGCTACAGTTTAGTCCAAATTTGGACGAGTTGGTCCAAAGCCTTGTCTGATTCCCGAGTCTGCGACTTTTAGATATACCAAAATTACCCTTCAAGCGATTCCAAATATATAAGGCGTGTTTTGAAATCGTTTTTTTTTAGTCTCAAATTCAAAACAAGTATCAGTATCAGAGAGGCGATTTAACAGTTTCAGGGATGAATTGATAGTTTCAGATAGGATTTCATCGTTTCTTCATCATATTTCAACTCAGGTTACATTCGAAATTGTTCTGAAATAAATTCACGACAGATCGAGAGATCGATCGTTCGTGTTTGAAATCGGAGGTGATTTAATGATTCATAGAGGTTAGGTTTGATTTGGTTGTTAATGGAGTCAATTCAAGATCGGTTAGTTTTATTTTGGTTGTATTTCATCTGTTACATCTAATTTTAGGTTTTTTTTCGATTTTTAGTTTTTCCGAGTTTTCGAGTTGATTATATCAATTCGTATGATCTTGAGTTGATATTTGGTTATATATACTAGCTTTTGATTCTCGTGATGATGATTATTTACTGTTAATACTAGATCAATTCGATTTTTTCTGTGAATGATATGATCTTGAGTTGATTTTTTGTTTACTGTTGTTTTAGATGATGTTTTTTTAGTTTTATGATGAATGATATGAAATCGAACTGATACTAGATCTAGGATTATGATTTATTCAATTATGTGTTCCTATAAGATTCTGGAGATTAATAGACTCTTGTATTTTATCTAGGTTTACTATTACTTGATGTTTCTGGCTTCGATTAAATGTGTACTTTCTTGTACACCGTTTACTTTGAGGTTATATGAAAAAAAAATTTGAAGCTTCAAAAGTTTATTATCATTTCTTTTGTAATATGTAGGGGTATCCAACAGGTCTGCGAAGTTCATTAATGCTGTTTTGAATCATGGTGAGCATTCAGTTGCTTTTCGTGTTAATACTAAAATAACCGTAGAAGAATTGAAGCATTTTGCATGCAAGCACTGGAGGTCTTTGTCTCCTGGGAGTATCTGTTTCAGTTATATGGATAATGATCAAGTAGTTTTTGTGCAAGGTGATATACAACTGCAAAGCTTAATTGGTTTTGTGATTCTTCTTGATAATGAAGATGTCTATTTGAATGTCGATGTGATTCTGAAGCATATTTCTCGTTCTAATTCTGGTTGTAGCACTAGTTCTGGTGCCAGTACTTCTCGATCTTGTGTAAGTGAAATTAGCCCTAAGCTTGTAAGGATGGTCGATCATGATGCGGACAAGGCCAAGCCTCTCATTATCGATGAATGGAATTATATTTTTGACAATATTGGTAGAGAATTTATGGGTGGTGTTGAAGCTGTAAGGATTGCTGTTGGTAAGTACAAGATGGCTACTGGTCACAAGGTTGTTATTCTTAAAAATGACAAGACTCGTTTTACTGCGAAGTGCGATGAAGATGGTTGTGGTTGTGGTTGGAGGATTCATTTTGGCCCTGTGAATGGTGACATTTCTCGGTTTGTGCTAAAAGATTCTAATGCTCACATGTTAGTGGTGTTCATATTAGTCTACATTACCTATTCTTGTGTTTTGTGTTCAACGTTATTCATTTCTAGGCTTGAATATGTAGTCTTGTTTTAGGTGTACATTATGGTGCACATTACTTGTTGTAGGCTTTTTAGGTAGCACATTGTGGTGCACATTACTTATTCCAGCTTTTTAGGTGTAAATTTCATATTCTTGCTTTGTCTGTGGTTTCTTTTTGCTTATGTGCTATTGGTTTTGAAATCTTATTAGGTGTACATTGTGGTGCAGATTACTTATTCCAGTTTTTTTTTTTTTGTAGCTGTGGTGTAGGTTTGAGGTTGAAGAGTCCTGCGGTCACAACCAAGTCAGTTAAGCATTTGATCACTGAAAATATACAGGGTGATCCCACTTTAAAACCCAAACAGATCATGTCACTTTTTAAGAAGACTTATGGATCCAATATTAAGTATCACCATGCCCGTAGAGGGAAAGAAGTTGTATTTGAAGAACAGTATGGTGACGACGAGAATTCGTATAGCGATTTAAATTGGTATTTCAAAGCGATTGAGCAAACTAATCCTGATAGCTTTGTGAAGCTTGAAGTTGATCAAGAAACCGGAAGATTTAAGCGGATTTTCCTTTGTTTAGGTGCTTGCAAGCATAGTTATAGGTAACTCAGGCCCATGATTTACTTGGACGCAACTTTCCTTACTGGTAGATTCAGGGGTACTTTGATGGCTGCAACATGTGTAAATGGAAATGATGGTTTTTACCCATATGCCTTTGCTATCGTGTCTACTGAAAACAAAGACAATTGGTTTTGGTTTCTTGATAATCTTAAACAAGTAGTCGATGATCGTCAGATTGTTTTACTTAGTGATCGTCACGAAGGACTTTTGCAAGGCATTCCCAGTGTATTTCCTGGTTCATACCACAGTTATTGCTTTTACCACATCAAGTGAAATCTCCCTATTGGATCAGGTGATGCGAATAACAAGGCCGCTATTGATTTGTTTTACAAAGCTGCATATTCTTACACACCAGCGAACTTTGAAGAAGCTTTGCGGAGCATGCATGCAATTGGATGTGGACATGTTGCTAACTATATCAGGACTATTCCAAAGGAGAAATGGGCAAATGCATTTTTCCCTGTATGTAGATATGTTGCTCATTCTTAATCTATTTCCGAGTCATTCAATAACTGGATTCTTGAGTTCAAAAAGCTGCCTGCTTTTGCTCTTCTCGATGCGATACGGTGAGTTTAATGTTTACTGTTTCATTTGTTTATTGTTTACTGTCGTACACATGGATTTCCTTGATGTGTACATACTTTTACACATGTTATATCTGTGATTCTGCAACTGTGTGTACATTTTTTTACACATGGATATCCTTAATGTGTGCATTGTTGTACACTTGTTTTATCTGTATTTCTTCTAGATCATGTGTTTGATTCTATGTTTTGTGTTTTTATTATTTTAGTTTGAAGGTTATGAAGATGAATTCTAAGAGAAGGGTAGAAGGTCTTGAGAATTTCAAAACTAGGCTCACTCCAGTATACGAGGCTATGCTAAAGGAAAACATTGACATTGGTCGTACTTGGACTGTTGTTGAATCCATGGAAAGATTGTACGAAGTCAAGTCTCCCCGGTCGCATTCTGTAGATCTATTGCAGAAAACTTGTACGTGTCACGGGTGGAGAGTAAATGGTTTTCCTTGTGCACATGCCTGTGCTGCCATTCAAGCTACGAGGGAAGACATTTATTCATTTGTTGAGCCATACTTCACCACTGAAATGTACAACAGGACATACCAGGAGATCATCTTGCCAATCCCCAACTATGACAAGCCGCGGTCTCACGATCCTAGTGATAGAATTATTGTTCCTATTCCCGTTCCTCCACCTGGTAGACGAAAAACACAACGTATCAAGGGTGCTTGAGAGAAGCAAAAGAGGGATATGATGTGCACAAAGTGCTTCACCCTTGGTCACCACAACAGAGCTACCTGCCCCATGATTTGATGCTTTTTTCTATGTTTCATTTGTTCAAAAGATTCTATGTGTTTGGTCTTTACTTTTGGTAATGTCTTTTCAAACTTTATTTGGCGTGGATAATTAGTACCAGGACATGTGTACCATTATGTACACCTTCCTGTGAACTTCAGTTATTCTTACCTGTCTTTTTACATGTGTACCACTAAGTACACCTTGGTATACAATGGATGCTACTAGTTTATTTTGTTTAGTAATATTCTATGTTTTTCAGATCTGTATAATTAGTAATTACTTTTGCTATGTTCAATTTTTATGTTTTCAGTTCTGCATGATATAAAAAAATTAGTAATATTTTTATATCTTCAATTTTCATACTTTTGATAAAGTATGAAAATCTTTCAGTACATGTGTACCTTTATGTACACCTTCTAAACATTTTCTGCTCTATCAGTAAATGTGCACAAACAAGTACACCTTTAAGGTTTCGAAACCTGTAATATACACTTCAATGGTAGTGATAAGTCATAAACTTGTAACATCAATAACATCAATATTGAAACAAATAAAAATATTAATTCAAGGTGTTAATAAGTCATAAACAAAGTGATAAAATCTAAAATTTGAAAAGTTGTCAGAAAGATAGAAAATGTTTAGAAGCAATTCAGAATGTGATGTTGTATAGTGAAACTTAAAATAAACTCTTCTTCCTCTTCAATGGATTCATCTGTTTACTCAATCGCCACTCCTTGTGATAGTCATCAGTTGTTATATCCCACACCTTTTCAAACACTCCGACTTTTTTAAGCATCTTGGCCACCAATTTTGCTCTCATTCCATGACAAATTTGTTCGGCCCTCTGATTATCTCTTTCAATAGTCTTTCTCTTCTTCATACTTCGTTTCATAAAGTAGCAAGTGTATAGCAGGCAGTCTGGATTGATACCTTGAGAAGGACATTGCATGATGTTTATGTCATGTGGTTCTATAGGTGGTTCACCCTTTAAATCTCTTTTTTTGTTGAGTTCCACCTGCACCACATTTGCCAGTTGTTGTGCATCTTCTTTGTAGTCCTCATTTGACTGCAACGAGTTGTACCACTTCCACTCTTCAGCTTCAAAATCAAACTTCAGAAGCGACCAGTGAAGTCCTACTGCCATTTTTTCTGTAGAGCGATTGACGGGGATTACAAGAACTTCCAGATTGTCAGGCATGTCCCGTATGAAATCAATCACAAGCTTTTGTACAGTGCTCATGATACTGTTCTTCACATAGTACTGCAATCAATAAAATGAATTAGGTACACCTAAATTAGACAAGAAAACTAAGAAGGATTTGTACTACCGCATATCAAACTTTTTAGGTTTCTAAACAGATGTATGACGTAGATGTATCCATGACGTATGATACAGGTGTACAACTATGTACACACCTAACTAAAATTTAACAATCAAGCATCCATGCAAACACTTAACAGAGTATGTGTCAATCATATAGAATACTGGTGTACATCTATGTCCACACCTAAAGAAATCTACAAACACATAGAACACGCCATTCCAATCAGGTGTACTAGTATGTGCACATCATTAAAGTACCTATATATGACATTTTTGATTTGTTTTTGAGAAACTTTCGCATGCAGTTGGACTCATTACTTCACATCTCATGTACTTTTGATCATCTGGATGACGAATTCTATCTCTGACCATTGCTCTGCAACGTTGATGGACATAGAACTGCATTACCTCTTGGTCCAGATACTTGTTGAACATCAATTCACGAAGTACTTTTCCCACAATCAGAATTTCTTCCCTGACTATTGGATCTTCGAGTGTTGTTAGTTCCCAAGCTACAGAGCTGCATAGTCGTAAAGGAAATGTTAACATGGTGTACATAGTGGTGCACATAACTTTTTTTCAATAAGATTCATTAATTCGTATAATGCGCGCGCGCGAAGTATTGTTTTCTGAACTTACCCCAGGCTTGCATAGTCGAAGAATTTCTGTATCCTTTTTTTGTCGTGCCTTGGTTCCATGGCTTGGTATAGTTCTGATTGACGAACATCTGGCAGTGGGATAAGAGGATGATACTCATTTTCCTTTCTCTTTACTGGTGCAGGATAGCCTGGTTCTTCGACCTCTTTTTGGATCCCCTTGCCTTTCTGATCCACTTTCATCCTAACTTGTCTGGTTTTACCCTCGGCAGTGAAATCAGGAGGAAGTTTTTTCTTTGCGGATCTCTTTGGTGGTGTCTTAGACAACCTTCCAGCCGCTTTTGTCTTCAGCATCTACGCTTCCTTCATCTTCCCAGCTCTTGTCTTTGGTGGTGGTGTCTTCTTCTCTTCCACTTCTTGACTGCTAAAAAATGCATCTCCATGATGTTGGATGAACTGCACGGCTTCAGCAACGACCCTTTCTCGTACATCTTGTGACGACTCTTCTTTTGGATCTTTTTGTCTCAACAATTGAAAGCTTGGACATTCGTGGATCACGTTTGCCATCTTTTCCTTCACGTCAGATGCTGCCATTTTGTAACAACCTTTTTCAAGCTTTATGAAAACACTTTCATACAAGTTGTCTATAAGGTCCTCAATTGATGCATAAGGATCATTAAGTTGTTCTTCTCCCTGTGTGAGTAAATGCACATCTTCTTCAACCGGAAACATGCTTGTAGGGTTCAGATGAGATATGGCTTGAGCTGCAATTATCGTAGCCTCATCAATTTCATCTATTTCAGTGGTATCCTGCTCTTCTTGATATGTAGCTGTGTCTGGCAGAGAAGGGCTGAAAAAATGTATCTTTTTTTGTTAGGTTCTACAAAAGTGTACATATTTGTACACACACACACACAGAAGAAATCACTAAGGTGTACATCTTGGTACACATATACAGAAAATGAAAATAAATACGAGCTGAAATAATTTTCGTCATACCTAGGTTTCCTAGCAGTTCCAGATTCAACACCTTGCGTTGTTCCATCCTTGCCATCCTTCTATTGATTTGTCTTTGACATATGAGTGCTAAAAGATGCAAGTTTTGAGAAAAGGTATGAGTCTTAGTATACTAGTGTACAACTATGTACACACATAAAATAAAAATGACTACCAAATTTAAAAAAAGTGATTTTATACCTTCGCCTTTCAGGAGTTTCAGACGGAACTTCATTCTTTTCAGATTCAGTTCCATTCTTGTCATCGCCACATTTTCCACCCTGCTCACCATCATCATCCTTATCATGCATATCACCATCATCATTGTGCTCCTCTTCCTCCTCCTCCTCATCTTCCTTGTTATCCTTCCCATCCTCCTCAACCTTGTCATCCTTCTCCTCCTCCTCCTCCTCTTCCTCCTCCTCCTCCTCCTCCTTGTTCTCTTTCCCATCCTCCTCAACCTCCTCCTCCTCCTGCTCCTCCTCCTGCTCCTCCTCCTCCTTCTCCTGCTCCTCCTCCTCCTCCTGCTCCTCCTCTTCTTCCTCCTCTTGATCCTCTTCCTTGTTCTCCTTCCCATCCTCCTCAACTTTTTCATCCTCCTCCTCCTCCTCCTCCTCCTCAATCTCCTCCTCCTCCTCAATTTCAAGCCTTATTTCCTTTGCAAATTTAAATATTTCATCCAAAGTGTGATTACGAAAATCATTCAATTCTCTTTAAGTCAAGTTCATTAGACCAACTTCATTAACTTTTTGGATTTTCTCTTCGATGAAATTAAGAAGCCTTTCTTGCCTCTCCTGAACTTCGGTAATCTCCTCATCCAACTCCATTCTTTGCATATCTGATTTGTGCAACTTTTCCTTCATTGCATCTATGCTATTTTCTTGTTTCTGCCTCCGGTACTCATCCAAAAGCAATCTCTCTTCATCCGTGTAAGCCTTCACCCATCCTGGTTGCATCTGAAAATATGCCAAAGTATCAAAATTGATCACAGGTGTACAATTTTCTACACATGTGTTAAGAGTGTACATTGTTGTATACACAAGACAAATTTCTTAAAATCTATCAACAATGTACAATCATGTACACCTTATTAAAGGTATACATATACTATCAATGTACATATACTATCATGAGAAAGTTTTTTGAGATACCTTTTTCATAGCGTCATTCAGGTCTTTCTCGATTGTATTACTTACGTCGCTGATGATCCACCTTAGAAGCCTTGGCACACCTTCCTCTTTGCTTGGCTGCATGCTTTTGTTGTGTTCAGCAAACCAATGTTGCATTAGCAAATAGGTGAATAGTTAGAAATGTAATACAAAGGAACAAACACAATGAACAGAATTATTTAAAATGGTGAATGGATATATCAGGTGTGTATAACTATGTGCACATGTAAAATCACCAACATATAATACACACAACCATTAACTTTAAGTGGTGCATCGATGTGTTTCTTAATACACGCCATGAGATACTCATGTATATGAACTGGCCAACAAGTCTTGTTCATTCTATCGAAAGACTCAAAAAATTGTGCATACTGGTTCTTGCTAATCAAACTTCCATTTGCCTGGGTAAAAAACACAGTGATACACAAGTACATAGTAAACAACACCACTAAGTCTTCAGCATTTCTTTGAATCTCCAATTGTGACTTTGGCTTTAGCTTTAGCTTCATGATACGTATGATTTCCTCCTCCACATCTTTTTTCCCAGCTCATTTCTTTTCCTAAGAGGCAATCTGTTTATCAGTGGACTGTATTTTTTTTCTGCTGCAGTTTTTACATCTTCTCCTTTTTCAAGTTCCCTTGCGACCATCTTAATCCCATAAAGTAGAAAGAAATCCTCAGGTTCACTCTTTACTGCCACTTTATTTTTCTTATTAGGAGTATCAAACATGAAATAATGTCCCCCTTCTTGACAAATTTCATGGCGATACTGTCTCACAATCTTTAAGATTGAGTTTGGGTTCCTAGTCCATATATCATCTCTTTTTAGTTGGATCTTTCCCATCTGTCTGATCTGCTCTTTTGTGGATAAAGATATCTACAACAGGCCAGAACGGTCCTTCTTTTTTGCTTCTGTAATTGATAATCGGTAAACCATACTTTTCCTCCTCGTTCTTTTTCATCTTCCTCAAGGTTTATATTCACAAAGTCACTGATAGCATGGAAACTTGATCTATATGGTTTGCTGGTATCTACGAAAATGAACCAAGAAGAATAATACATTCATTATACTCATAACTACAAAATAGTCACATAGCACAAATCAAATAAGAACAATACAGGTGTAAAAGTCATTACACTCTTACAAAAATCTAACGAAATCAGTTTCAAACCACAAGTCAGGCATGATGGTGTACATACAGGTACACCAGTACCACAAGTGTTGATAAAACAGTTCTGAAACAAGAAATATACACACATGAGCAAGAAATCTAAACACAAATCACTGCAACAGCATGCTGGTGTACACATGTCTACACACCCAGAACAAACGACATAAAAATTGCAAAAAAAATTATAGAACTGTGAAACCAAGCCTACAACAGCATGCTGGTGTACACATGTCTACACACCCACAACAAACGACATAAAAATTGCAAATAAATTTATAGAACTGTGAAACCAAGCCTACAACAAAGACATCTTTGGTGTACACATGTCTACACACCCACAACAAACGACATAAAAATTGCAAAAAAAGTGATAAAAATTTCAAACCAAGCTCTGCAATAAAGATTTGGTGTACATATATCTACACACCCACAACAAACGACATAAAAATTGCAAAAAAAGTGATAAAAATGTCAAACAAAGCCTGCAACATCATGCTGGTGTACATATATCTACACACCCACAACAAACCACATAAAAATTGCAAAAAAAAATGATAAAAATGTCAAACAAAGCCTGCAATAACATGATGGTGTACATATATCTACACACCCACAACAAACCACATAAAAATTGCAAAAAAAGTGATAAAAATGTCAAACAAAGCCTGCAAGAGCATGCTGGTGTACATATGTCTACACACCCACAACAAACCACATAAAAATTGCAAAGAAATTGATTAAACTGTGAAACAAAGCCTGCAACAACATGATGGTGTACATATATCTACACACCCACAACAAACCACATAAAAATTGCAAAGAAATTGATAAAAATGTCAAACAAAGCCTGCAATAACATGATGGTGTACATATGTCTACACACCCACAACAAACCACATAAAAATTGCAAATAAATTTATAGAACTGTGAAACCAAGCCTACAACAGCATGTTGGTGTACATATATCTACACACCAACAACATGAGATGGACAATGACTGAAATCATACACATCAGAACACAAAAACTTGATATAGCATGCCCGTGTACAGATCTGTAACGGTAAAACATAATAGATGGACAAGAGTTTGAAGTAGCATTACCCTTTTTTTGTTTTTGAACCAACTCCTTCAACTGTTTTTGAAACTGCTTTAGATTTTGATTTCTTCTTAGGTGATGGTGCTTTTGAAGAATCTCCTTCAACTGTTGCTTTTGAAACTGCTTTAGATTTTGATTTCTTCTTAGGTGGTGGTGCTTTTGAAGAATCTCCTTCAACTGTTGCTGTTGAAATTGCTTTAGATTTTGATCTCGTCTTCGGTGGTGGTGCTTCTGAAGAATCTCCTTCAATGTTGATGTTGAAATTGCTCTGATTTTGATTTCTTCTTAGGTCGTGTTGCTTTGAAGAATCTCCTTGAACTGTTGATGTTGAAATTGCTACTGATTTTGATCTCGTCTTCGTTGGTGGTGATTTTGAAGAATCTCCTTGAACTTTTTTGGTGTATCAAGTAGATTCTTGTTGATTTTCGCTTTGCAAATGGTTTTTTAGGAATCACCATTGTGTTATCGCTCTTTGTATTCATCAATTCTTTGAAAATCCAAGGTTTGATTTCGAAACTTTAGGGTTTGGATTTTCGATTTTGGATTTTAGGTTAAAGCTATCTCTTGGTTTTCTTTTTTCTGAGTTCTTTTAATCTTCTCTCTTCTCCTAAATGAATTACTAACATTTCCGTTTTTTTATTCAGTTTTTTTTTTTGAACCAACGTGTCTCTTCCACAGTAACTGTGTCAGTTACAAAACTGTTTTAATTCGCTGCACGTTTGTTGTTTTGGACGCGTGCGAGGGACAGCAGTGTCTTTACACATTTTCAAATTAGTTTTGGACTAATCTGTTCCTAGTCGGATCGGTGTGGACTAATCCGTACATTTGAGGGGGGTTTTGGACTGAACAGTTTTTTCCCCATTATTTTTCTCGTACTCAGGCCACATAAAATCCAGCATCAAATCAGTTTGAACCACTTCTTATCTCTGTTCTTTCGTTCCTTCCAAGCTAATAACTGCCAAATGCCCTCGACAAATTACGGACGAGTTTCTCCAACCAACCCCGCATCCTTACTGCCAGGCTCGAGACAGAACAACCAACTCCCTCTGTTCTCTTTCATAAACACTGACTTCGTCTTCTACAGCCATCACTTCCGACTAATCAAACCATCTCCCAACTCCGGCCAACTTAATTCATGGCAAAAACACATGCAGTCTTCAAGTTATCACCAGCAACACCATCTCCACAACAACTTCTTTAATCTCCACCATCAACGCCGTACAAGACCCACAAATCTCATGGGAACTGCTAGTAAACCCACATCTCCAATCATCACCTAGCTTTCCTGATGCCAACAAATTTCTCGTCACCACCACTGTGCAAACCTTTCGTCCATAGCTTAGTGCTCCTGCAATAATGAGAACCCAAGTTCCCTAGCACCAAATCGATTCACGCCTGAGAACCCATTATGCTTCTTTCCTGCCATCCATTCATTATTAGCAGCCCATATTACTTCATAGAAGCTTGGTAGACTTCCATCTCCGTCATAGACATAAGCAACCATCCTCTACTCTTCTTTCCGTGTACTGACATTTGTAGTAGCTCAAGCAAACATTAGCTCGTAGAAAATAGGCTTGCAGTTCTTCTTGATCGGCTACAGATTGCAGGAAATCTCCCATTCAACCATATGAATCTCCATCTGGCACCATAAGTTCGTCTCTGTCAGTCTAAATTTCGTCACCACTAAGTATACAGATCGAGCAATTATTCGCATATGGATTCATTATCCAGTTGCATCTGTTGCTGCTGTAGAACATCTTCCCTGTTCTTCTTCCATCTGCGCTACACAATCAAACCAGCCAACACACACCTCCGGTTCCTTCCATTAAATCCATCTAAAATAGATTCGAATCAATCCATACAAATCCAACTTTGTTTTGCTGCCATGAATCGCTTTTATAACTCCCAACAACAGACCCCATTGCGCTCAGGCAAACATACAACATGAGTGTTTGAGAACAATCACCACTGCTTCCAAAACTTCAGCCATCAATCCCACGGCAAACTAGCAGCGTCAAATCACTTTCAATTCTCTATATCAGATGTGAAGCAGCCAACTCATGGACCTTGTTCACTGCCAATTCTCTTTCAGGCCTTCTCACGAACAACTGAGGCACAACTTCAGTGTGTACTACAGCTGGTTGCAATTGGTTCCTCTTATAGCTCATTCGCCATTTCCTTCTGCAAATGGGTTATACCCAATTTTGTCACAACAACAAATCCAAAAATCCATTCGGCCAACACATATCTACTCATCCAACGCCATTGCTCCAATTGAAGTCAACCCACAGCCAATAGCGCCTCCAATGGATGATGAACACCACCAGCTGCTGCTTGGAGAAATTCGGATCCCCTCATGAATAGAAGAGCCTCCAACTTGAGAAATGAGAATTTCTCTTCTTTGGGAAAGTATGATTCATGTCATAAACCACAAACTAGATTTTGTGCCCGTGCTACGCACCGGGCGGACCCGGAAATCATCTGTCATCATTTTTTTCTTTCTTTCGACCATATTTTTGGGTTTGGTGTGATGTAGTTTTTCCTCGCCTAGTCATGCATTTTTGATTCGGTGTTGCGGGCCCGTCGCGTCACTCGGCTTCCCCTCAGCCCACTATGATGCATTTTTTATTTGGTGTCGCGCGGTTTCAAAATGCAGTTTTTATTTAGTGTGCTCGGCTTCGCCTCGCCCTGTCGATAAGGATTTTTCAATTGGCGTGGCTTGGCTCCGCCTCGCCTCGTCCCAAATATTTTCATTTTTATCTCGTTTGGATCTAAAAATGAACAGCCAAATAATTGGAGTATGAGCTATTTAATAAAATATGTATCGAAGATAAGAGATGGAGATGACAAAATGCGATCATGCGAAGAGATGGAGCCTCAATTGGAGTATGAGCTATTTTATACTCAAGTGAAGTATAACTTTAATGAATGAATTCACAACACTGTTAAATGGGAGATAAGAGATGCCTCGGTTTATTAGTTACGCCATTAGTGCTATGTGCTACATCCTACTGCATCATTCAATACTTATAGATATTCATTGATTAGATTCCTTGTTGGCTATCTTCTTCCACGCCATTTCAAATAGATTCCTTCAGGATTATGTAGACAATTGGTTAAAAATATCAAAACATTTTAACATTCTTTCACATGTACCGTAAGCAACAATACAAGTACATAAAGACCTACTCAAATAAGACTTTACCATAAATAAAGGAGAATTCTATGGGTATGTCTTCCTTGGTGTCGTTTCCTCTTCGTCCACTGACAAATAAAGCTTTGCGAGTTCAAATTAAAGGAAATCATCCCGGATTCGTTGCTTCAGATGCGTTCAAGGTGGACGCAAATCTGCTTTACACACTTACTCTTTTTTCCAATGGTGCATCCCTCTTGTAAAAATGGTTGCCTCCATTTCTACACCACACCATCTTGCTTAATATGTGCATGTTCTTCACATGAGATGAACCATGAAAATTCATTAGTTTCTTTCCGTGTGGTGTCAAGAATCCTCTTGCAATCCATTAACAAGCTAACTATAACTCAAATTCAGAGAAACAAACACACAGTTATAAATAAACTAATTAAACCTTGGGATTTCAAACTATATTATCATTTTGTTTCCATGAATTGAGATGAACTAGATGTTCAACTATCAATTGTTTGTTGCTTAGTTGATGATACTCCTTTGTTAGCAATTGTGTCAAAAGTTTAAGTACCAATTGTGTTCGATGTTGGTGCCACACTGCATTTTAACATATGAAAATTCATATGTGCATGTTCTTCACATGAGATGCACCATGAAAATTCATTAGTTTCTTTTGACACCGTGTCAACTGTCAAGAACTGCAATACATTAATAAGCTAACTATAACTCAAATACAGAGAAACAAACACACAGTTATAAATAAACTAATTAAACCTTGGGATTTCAAACTATATTCTCATCTTGTTTCCATGAATTGAGAGTTTCCAATTCTGATCCCTGGATGTTCAACTATCAATTGTTTGTTGCTTAGTTGATGATACTCCTTTGTTAGCAATTGTGTCAAAAGTTTAAGTACCAATTGTGTTCGATGTTGGTGCCACACTGCCAGTATCAACTCGGTGAAATATGTGTGCATCTTGTACTCCACTTTGGACCCTACAACTACACTACTTAAAGTTTTTGCGCCATTAATACTCCCTGGCCCATTAAACTTCCTTCCAAAGCTGCCGCCATAGGTAAGTACCTGTTAGCACTTGCTTAGAAGGCATGTACTCATTGTTCTTTTCGTTGTCCCACGTGGAAAGTACTGTAACTTCCTTCCAAAGCTGCTGCCATAGAATCATCGACTCATAGGTATATTTATCATATTCTTTCTGGACGCCTAATCATTTTTCACAAAAGACCAAAATCAAAATTAAACGATCCTCACAACTGATCCAGAGAAAAACAAACACAAACTAAGGATAAAAAGAAAATAATAATTAGGGGAAAAACAAAACTATATTGTGGCTTGATGCAGTTTCTAGTACCAAAATCAATAAATGGTGGGTGACTAAAATACGTTCAAATATGACATGTTTACCAAGATTTCTTGTCCATTGTCAGTAGATTCCTGCCATTTCAAATGCTTCTACCACCTGGTTCACAATTGAAAAAGGAGTATGAGACAGGAATGAGGCTAGGCATTGAAAAGTTAAAAAACCTTAGATGGAGATAACATAGGAAGTTACTAAGATGCATCAATTCCATGAGCAAAAATAGTGCCAGAATTAAACATTGGGATCAGTTTCTGGGTCCAATCGTCAAAGGAAATCCGCCCATCTAGCATAAAAGTGTCAATCACACCAGAAAAATGAAAGGGAAGCAAATACATATAAAAGCTCCCGTCTTTTCCTATCTGCAAATATGTATTCAAGAAAAAAAGATAATCAATGATAATTGATCGAGTAAATCATACATAATACCGCTACTCAATCCACACTTGTACATGGTTACTGACTTACACCCAAAGTAGAGAGAAATAATAGGATAATAGTGATTTTACCTGTGATTTCATGTGCTCTCTTGAAGACAAAAATAAATCAGTTTTTTCCTGAATGTGGAAAGAGAATAAGAGAGAACTGGAAAACTTAATTTTTTCTATTTTTCCGCAAACCCTGAATTAGTTTAAGAGTTATGATAAAATATCCTTATTTTATCCTTATTTACAACATGCAATCAATATGAAAATGGCAAAATGCAATCCCCTTGCTTCAATAATAACAACATCTAATGCATGTTGCAACTGCGTGCGGCTTTCAATTCCCTATTTAATCAATATGTTAGTTTAAATAGGGAACAATTTTTTTTTTCACTCTCCATGTTCTACGATCTGAAATAAAGTTAAGTTTAGGTTAATGAGATTTCTTTTTTTTTTTTAATGTCAAGAAAACCAAAGCGAAACTGAGACTGGATAAAAAAAATACAAATACCTTATCATAGTCGAATCTACCACAACCCCATCTCAAACTCCGACTCTTTGTAGTCTCTGCAATGAAAAGAATGAACCTTTGCAAGTATCACAAACCAAATGATACGCAATAAGAAATAAAGAGTGATATATTACCTTGTACTTCAAGCTGTGACTTAAGCCTCGTAATTAAAAAGGCTTGACGATTTATATTGCATATGCTTGACTACAACAGACTATTAAAGCAGTAGAAACCATACAATTGAGTTTGTATCATCCTGTTTAATATGAATATCTTTCATTCTTATATATCTAAACTAAAATATGTAATTGCTAAGAATTTGAATGATCATGGACAAAATTAAAAATAATATAATTATAAAACACAATGTCTATACGACATTACAATTCAAATCAAGACGTGTTAGGGAGATAACAATTTTTCCTGCCATCAAATCATCTTGAAGATTAGGAGGTGTCCTACGGATTTCATTAATAATGGTGCAAAACAATTGTTCCTGGCTATACTTATCTACTAATAGAAACTTAAATAAAATCCTCAAAACATTTACATTTCCCTATGAAGAGGCACACCGAGTTCAAGATTTTCATCATGAGTAATGTCCTATCCTGCAAAGCAAATAAATAAAATAAAATATTAGTCAAAGTAGACGAAACGTAACTATTGTATTGATTACCTCCCAACATAATCACAAAGCTAGAAGTTTTAGGGTTTATGGAGAAAGTGGTCAAAATAATCACTAATATATATGTCCATCCTAGTTATCCCGGTGGTATCATACTCCTACAGATTAGTGAAAACAAAAAGGTACCACAAATCAAAGTTAGCGAAGAGACAAAAAAGAATTTGGATCGTACTTTCCATCGATTAAGGGGCTTCTTTTCTCTTTAAATACTTGAGATCATTAAAAACGAATAATGATCAATGGTCGATCAACGAAAGAACAAAAAAAATAAAAATAAATAAATAAATCGCAGAGAAGAAAGTGGAAGAGAAGATGAAAGTTAGGGTTATGGTACGGGTTTAGGTTTAACTATTTTTGTTCTTCTAATTATTCATAATGGAATTCTATGTTTTTTTTTTCTTTTGTTTCCCGAAAATCTGTTTTTTTCACTTGTGCCGTTTTTTTAACCGAAAAAAATATTTAGTGTTACATTCATATAATTTGAGGAAAAGTGGAATGGAGAATTTTCAAGGGGGTGGGGACGCTCACCCAAGGGTGGGTATTCTCACCGCACGATGCATGACCTCGCATGGATTAGGGGTTTAAAGGAGTACATGCAAAAGTGGTCATGAAATGGACACGTCTCGCTCATTGTTCCTTAAGCAGATAGACAAAAGTTCAAAGCACCACTTGTGGACAATAAGGCTCGGACATTTTCACTAGCTTTGCTCAGTGCCGAGTAACAATGGTGCATTTTGTCGCAAATTCCATTTAACCGAAAACAACGTAGGCGTTTATTTCCCGGATGATACAATTTCACTTGTATTTTATGCAAAGCACTAAAATAGTGTCATTAACCAAAATATCGAGTCCTAGCTAATATAAATATGGGTATAAAATGTAGCACTTATATGCTTATCAACACTCTCACACTTATATTTTTCTAGTCCTCTAGCAAAACAGAAAATTGACCCGCTACACAGCTGGTCATATAATAAGAGAGAGTTCGACCCGCTACACAGCTGGTCATGACAAATGTCATACAAAAGACCCGAGACACTTTTTTTTTTAGACCCGCTACACAGCTGGTCATAACATGCAATAAAAAAGAAAAGACATGCTACACAGCTGGTCATAACCCTAAAAATCATAATGATAATTTTTTTTTTAAAAAGACCCGCTACAGAGCTGATTTTTTTTAAGACCCGCTACACAGGTGGTCATGATATTGCAAGAAAATTCCTGAAAAAGAAAAGTAAAAAGTTAACCACTCCCCCACACTTAAACATTACATTGTCCTCAATGTAATTGAGTCATCCAACGTAAAAATTTAGATGGGAAATTCATAATATCCGAAAATAAACAAATAAAAATAAAACAAGAAAATAGACATACATACTGGAATATACAAACAAGATTCTCCATATATCAACAACCTAAATATTTGGGGATCAACCCAGAGCACAATATATACAATTAATGACAATCTCTCACTCTCGCTGTAGCAACGTAAAGATGTAGAGACTATCAAAAGGAAAGAACTACCCTCAAACCTAGTTTTTTGCAAAGGATATATCGTCAGTAAAAAGAATTACCGACTCAAATGGTTGGGAACTTAAACGATCTGGGAGACATGCACAGGCAAAGAGAAGTCACGAGATGAAAAATAATCTAGTAATACTGGTGTTTGTAGGTGAAAATAGTTTCTGTTGATTTTGGTAATTTCGAGTATGTACGGGTGAGAAATAATTTAAACCCTAAATAATGTACTGCAAGAGAGTACTTTAAGTTCGAGAGATCAATCTGTACAAATCCAGTTTAAACCAAGAAATGGTCGTTCCGGACTTGCTTCGGTCACAAAGTGGAGGAGAATGGGTTGGTTTTGGGGAGGGAAGCAAGGAAAGTGATGAGACCAAAATAGTTGATTCTGGAAGAGTAGTCGTGTTAATGTGACTTGTATCAGAAAAGTGGGAAGGCTAACAAGTGGTAAGCTAGCAAGTGTTTTATGAGTGTTGTATATTCCCGAATGAACTTGTTGTTATGTGGAAATAAGTAAGATCTATTTACAAGTAAAACGTACTCTGGTCTCATTAAAGGATGGATAAATGGGTAAGTAAATGGTAGGAGGTGATAACCGCATGCATGGAATTGATGTTCCATAAAACCGTTAATGTATGGAATTGATGTTCCATAAAACAGTTAACGTATGAAATTGATTGTTGAACATTTCACCATTGACTCCCTACATTTACTAACCGCCTCATCTTATGAAACTTTCTTATGACGGGCGTAGTGTACGCCGCACGCTGTAAACCGCCAAACCAATACCCAAAGAGGATCCCCCAGTTTGTGATATGTGTTTGATGTCTCGAATGTTTTTGTGGAAAACATGTGGCACGTCGTTGTTTCCTGGCAAGTCGAGCTTGGGAGACTTGGTAGCTTGGTGACCTTCGACGGTCGATATCTTGCATCTTAAGAGGCAAGCTAGCCGTTGATCGTCGCACGCTTTCGTTCGTTGGTGGCCGCATAGGGAAGGCCATCATGGTGGCGCGGCTAGGTTGGCATGCCGTTGGTATGGCATGGTTTGGCATGGAAAAACTTAGGTTTTCGGTCCAAAGGTTACCATGTGTTGTCTGGTAACCTTGGATGGCTAGGATTTTCTCCTAGGGTTGAAGGGAAACCGTTGATTATTGCACGCCTTTGTTTTGGTAGCCGTGTAGGGAAGGCCAACATGGTGGCGCGGCTAGGTGCATTTTGCATGTGGGGCCAAGGGTTTGGAAAACCGTTGGCACATGGTGCGGCTAACTTGGCTAGGTGTGGTTTTGGCTTGGCGCATGGGGCCAAGGGTTTAGCACATGGTGTGGCTAGCTTGGCTAGGTGTGGGACCAAGGGTTTTCCATGGGCGCATGTCGTGGCTAGCTTTGGATAGGTGCGGTTTTGGCTTGGCATGTGGGGCCAAGGGTTTGCCATGGGCGCATGGCGTGGATAGCTTTGGCTAGGTGCGGTTTTGGCTTGGCATGTGGGGCCAAGGGTTTTCCATGGGCGCATGTGGCTAGCTTTGGTTAGGTGCGGTTTTGGCTTGGCATGTGGGGCCAAGGGTTTGTCATGGGCGCATGGCGTGGCTAGCTTTGGCTAGGTGCGTGACCAAGCTAGGTTTTTGGTCCAAAGGTCGTTTGGTAACCTTAGACGGCCAGGATTTGATCCTGGGATTAAAGGGAAACCGTTGATTGTTGCATGCCTTCGTTTTGGAAGCCGCGTAGGGAAGGTCAACATGGTGGCGCGGCTAAGTTGGCATGGGGCCATGGAGAGGTACGTTTAGCATGGCGCGGTAGGTGTGGATGGCATGGTTTTTTGTTGGCACGGGGTGCGGTTAGCATGGTCGGCATGCTTTGGTTAGTGTGGCTGGCATGGTTTTCCATTGGTACATAGGTGCGGTTAGCATGGTCGGCATGCTTTGGTTAGTGTAACTGGCATGGTTTGCCATTGGAACAGAGGTGCGATTAGCATGGTCAGCGTGGTTAGTGTTGTTGGCATGGTTTTCCATTGGCACACGTGGGAATTAGGGTTTGGCTTGTCGTAACCCTAATTGAAAAAGTTACCCCTGTAGTTATTTACAGACACATTAAAGATTTCAATAAATGTTCCTAGTAAATGCTTATTACTTAAATGTTGTGACGTCGCTGTCTACTAGGGTTTAGGGTTTTACTATTTTAACCCTAAGCTAAAAACCACCATCAACAACTGGAGAAGCACGCAGTTCTAATCCAAAAGTAGGAATCTTCCGAAAAGTTGTGCTAACAATTCTAGGTGTATTAACTTCTCCACTAGGTTTGCAAACCTGTACTAAATCATCATCATAAACATCATCAACCTGTGAATCAATAGGGATATCACAATAAAGATGATTAAAAGAAACCTTATACATAGAGTGTAATGTCTCTAAGTCGTTAGACTTAACTACGGTCTCTTCGGAATTAACACATTCTTCATAAGCATCATTTTTATAGCACTGATATGTCACACCGTCTAAAAGAATGGTGTCCTCAATACTAAACTCATCCTTTTGAATAGGAGAGTGATCGTTAACACAATCAGGAGTTGGACTAAATACACCACCTTCACTTGGTATGACAATCTCTCTATTATTATGATCACAACTATCAAGTTTATCATCATTATCCATACACATTGATTCATTATCTAAAGCGGTTTCATCATATTATCAAGAGTATTAGAAAAATTAAAACTTGTCTCCTCGGTAAGACCATAATCTTTTATCGACTGTGTTAGTTGAGCAATCAATAAAGAATTTTGTTCAGCAAGTGGAGCAATATAATCATGGCTTTTACTAATCTCGGCAAAAAATAACTCATTAGCTTTGGTCTGTTCAGCAATGTCAATATTGAGGCGTTCTAACAAAGATAGTTGTGGTGTAGATAGGTCACAGTAAAATTGATCATCTCTCTCATACTGTGACTCATATGTGTGTGAATAATAACTGGAATCGATATAATTTGTCTCATAACCTGGGTAAGGTTGGTAATGATCATAACCTTCACAAGGTCCGGAATGATCATACCTATGAGAATAATTCCAATCATTATTTACACACTCGGCAGGTTCTTGATAATGAGAAGGTGCATATGCATACTCCTCAGGTGAAATATCAAATGACTCCTCTGTCTCATCTCTTTTGATAAGATTCCAAAAAGCTATAAAAGAAGTCAACTCACTGGAAACCATTATACAAAGTAAAATTTTCTCAATAACTCACCTTGCAAAAGCTTTGTGATCAAGTACTTACTTTAGGACAGTTGTTGATTCCAATCGTCGCTCTTCAGACTAAAGTACCTGAGAAAAATCAAATAAGCTACGTAAAAAGATCTAAAAGAAAATATAAAAATAAAAGCAAAAGTAAAAGCAAAAATAAGCTATGTACAAAAGAAAAAAATAATAACTACTAGTAAGACCACACGTGCGATGCACATGCTTGATTTTGATTGCTTTAACAACACCAAATTTGATGGTAATGAAAAAAAAAATCTTAGTAATTTTTTTTTAATATTCGTATTTGTACTTATTACGTAGCTAATTCAAAGAGCTTTCCGAATATGCTAATTTTGCAAAAATCCGGTATGTATTTTGAAAGATATCAAGTTTTAAAATTTTTAGATCTAATTTTAAAAAAATGGCATTCATGTAAATATATAATCATTGGATTGATATACATTTTTACCCTTAAATATATATATGTATAATAATGGAGTAATATTTAAGGTCATATTAGTAGTATCAAGGTGACACCAAACTATTTTGTTTTTTTTGTGACCAACCAAAAAAGGCTTCACCAAAAGGGGGCCTTTTCTTTATTATAGTAAGATAAGATGTACAAAAAAATAAAAATAAAATAACTTTATATACAAAATCAAAAATACTAATTACAATATTCCACAGCCGCTCCCCGGCAACGGCGCCAAAAATTGATAGGATCCGGAGATGCTTATATGTAAATAACCGCAATCGCACGGTGCCTAACTAGTAGATAGAGTCAAGTACGGGTCATTCCCACGAAGAGCGGTGGAAATACTGTAATCAATATCGCTTAAAAGATTAACCAACAATAAAATTTTTGGATTTTTATAATTGTAAAAGAAATAATAAAATTAAACTAATAAAATGAAATCAATGGAAAAGACGGTAACCAGGGTTTATAGTATCCACCACTATTTCTAGTTTCAACATAAAACCCTAGCTAAAAAGTTTAGCAACACATGAAAATGGATTTCTCAAAATCCATCAAAATGAATTAAAAGAGAAAATATAAATTAAACCGTTAGTGTCGTCGTCACCCGGAAATCGATCCTCTTCTTCTTCCCTTCTTCCTTATTCTTTGTTCCCAGTAGCTACGCCTACTTCTTTGTTCGTCGGTCCTCCAGCCTCTCCCCTTTTCTGCCCGTGTCTCAAAAGTAGGGGTGTGCAACGGAAGGACGGTTGCGGATTAGGGGTCACCCGCAACCAAACCGTCAAAGTTGCGGATTTGGAAAATGGAACCGTGACCGGCCCAATCACCCGCGGATTTGACCTTTGCGGATTAGCGGATTGTACGGTAGGGATGCGGATTAACCGCGGATTTGGTAAAAAAAAAAATGTAACTGCTGGTATTATCGTCTGCGCACTACCTTGTTCTGGAGCTGTTATTTTTCACATCGTTACACAGGAATAGGGCATGCAATGCTAGATATAATAAAGCATAGCTCATGTTATCGTCAGAATTGCTAGTGGAGCAGAGGCAGCTCCAGCAATAGAAGCTGCAAAGGCTGATCCAGTTGAAGCCGACGATGATGACTTGGATCTTTTTGGTGATGAAGCCGAGGAGGATAAGAAGGCAGCATAGGAGAGTTGCAGCTAAGAAATCATCTGCAAAGCCAAAAGAGAGTGGGAAATCTTTTGTTCTTTTGGATGTGAAACCTTGGGATGATGAGACTAACATGAAGAAGCTTGAAGAGATTGTTCGCAGCATCGAAATGGAAGGTCTTCACTGGGGAGCATCAAAACTGGTTGCTGTTGGTTACGGTATCAAGAAATTGACAATCATGATGACCATCATAGCTGTGATATTGTTGCCTTCAACAAAATCTAAGACCACTGATATTTCTCTTTAGCTATTGTACTTTATCACTCTTTTATCTATCCATTTTTGTAGGGAGGGTGACATAGTGTTTCTTCTCAGAATGGTTTATCAGTTCTAAACATATGGTGGTTGTGTTTAATCTTTCAAAAAAAATAATTAGGTGCATACGATTGATTACAGCTAAATGTAAAGGAAGTCTCGCATCCCCATTTTTTAGGTTATTATTGGTTGCCCTACGGTGCGGTTAAATCCGCGGATTTTAAAATCCAACCGCACCCAAACCGCTTAAATGTACGGATTTGAGAATCCCACCCGTGTCCAGCCCATACGTCTTGCGGTTTGGGTCAAATCCTCAATTTTGCGGACGGTTGCGGGTGAAATCCGCGGTTACGGTTTTTATGCTCACCCCTACTCAAAAGATATATAGGTGCTGCGAAGTAGTTTGACTAAGACCTATCAAAGTGCCAAGGCCCAGTCCGATTACTACCAATATCCAGCATCAATTATTCTTCTCGTACTCAGGCCACATAAAATCCAGCATCAAATCAGTTCGAACCACTTCACCACTTCTTATCTCTGTTCTTTCATTCCTTCCAAGCTAACAACTGCTAAATACCCTCGATAAATTACGGACGAGTTTCTCCAACCAACCCCGCATCCTTACTGTCAGGCTCGAGACAGAACAACCAACTACCTCTGTTCTCGTTCATAAACACTGACTTCGTCTTCTACAACCATCACTTCCAACTAATCAAACCATCTCCCAACTCCGGCCAACTTAATTCATGGCAACAACACATGCAGTCTTCAAGTTATCACCAGCAACACCATCTCGACAACAACTTATTTAATCTCCACCATCAACGCCGTACAAGACCCTCAAATCTCATGGGAACAGCTAGTAAACCAACATCTTCAATCATCACCTAGGTTTCTTGATGCCAACAAATTTCTCGTCAACACAACTTTGCAAACCTTTCGTCCATAGCTTAGTGCTCCTGCAATAATGAGAACCCAAGTTCCCTAGCACCAAATCGATTCACGCTTGAGAACCCATTATGCTTCTTTCCTGCCATCCATTCATTATTAGCAGCCCATATTACTTCATAGAAGCTTGGTAGACTGCCATCTCCGCCATGGATATAAGCAACCATCCTCTATTCTTCTTTCCGTGTACTGACATTTGTAGTAGCTCAAGCAAATATTAGCTCGTAGAAAATAGGCTTGCAGTTCTTCTTGATTGGCTACAGATTGTAGGAAATCTCCCATTCAACCACATTAATCTCCATCTGGCACCATAAGTTCGTCTCTGTCAGTCTAAATTTCGTCACCACTAAGTACACAGATCGAGCAATTCTTCGCATATGGATTCATTATCCAGTTGCATTTGTTGCTGCTGTAGAACATCTTCCATGTTCTTCTTCCATCTGTTGGATATTTTCAATAATATAGAAAATAAAATGGTTTTCATTTTTGGTTAGCCACTACAATGGGGAGTGTCATGAGCCTAATAGATGTAATGGATATTAGTTGGAGATGAAAAGGCATCTCCATAGGGTGTGATGGTTCACAAGAGACACATCCATTCCCATTAGACACTATTAGTGTCTTTTGGAAGTGAAAATGCATCTCCAATGGGCATGAATTCCCTATAAATAGTGATGGTTTGTTTTCATTCAAACAATGAAAAACATATCTGATTTCTTTTCTCTCTAAGCATCATCAGAAACTTAATACCGTGTGTTCTTGATTGGGACAAGGGGTGCAAACCTTGAATCCAATTTCTCTGTTGTAGGGCTTTCATTGTATCCTGAAGACATTATTTCGCATACTTGTTGCAATCGCCAATTGATATTGGGAGGGTAGAAATAATCATCTAAAAGAAATCGTATGAGCCTTGAAAGCTTTTGAGTACAACAATTTCTTTTTGTGTTTATTCCATCCTCCGTTTTTACCCAAATTTTCCAACAGTTTTAGACGATTAATTTTTCTTTTGACAATGGAGGATGAAACTCTACTGTAAGGCTTGATCGTTGTATCTTGGAAAGCGACATACGTAAAACCGTGAGCACCGTATACGGGGATAATTGTCTTTAGGGAAAGAGGATTACCTCGCCTCGATCAACCAATTCGATAAGTCTTTCTAACTCTCTTTTTATTATTATTGTGTTTGTCGCATGAACAGGATTTCCGAGAAACCGAAACCGCATATTATTTCCAACAATCTTAAAGACAATTCAATTTTTTAATTTTTCGGCTTCTTGTGAAATCTGATACTTGGATGATATATTATACATCTGCATCGATCCATTCACATGGCTACACATGCATAGTGTCCCTAAACATGCCTAATCCTAATAACTTCCATGTAATCCCTTTCATGGTAAAATCTGTCAGATTATATATATACATATATCTTGTTGGGACTGTTAAGTATAAGTTTGGCAAAAGTAAATTGAGAATGATTTCCCTTCAAAGTGGCTGATCACGATAACCGCCATTGCTAGGATGCCATGCGAACCAAGATAACTTGAACCAAACGGTGTCTATTTAATGCGTCGGTTCATTTCAAATATGAACATATTCAATCTTGAGTTATGCATCCTAACTGTGTAAAGAATATTCTTCCGGAAGGGTGACTCTCCTTTTAGATGAACCATGACCATTATTTTAATGGTGGGTTTTGTCATTACTTCTCTGTTTGAAGTGTTTGATAATTGAGCAACTCCAACATACTTGTCTTTCTTAGCAATTTCCCCTACAATTGTATCCGCTGGTCTGGAAGGATATAATCTTTCTCCCTAAACATCTGATTTGATTTATTGAATCTCAGGAATTCTAGATTTGGTCCATCGACGGCAAGGTTGACATGAATAATATTTCGATGTCGGACCCTTGGAGAATAGATAAATCAATTCTTATGTTGGTGGTTTCATGACACTTAAGATGATCATGAAATATGGGGGAGAAGGGGTTGGAATTATTTTCAAAGAATTGCAGTTTCATTAATTCTTGTGAATTTGATTAGTATGTGTGGGAGTTCGAGGGTACAGAAACTGGTACACCGTGTACAAACACTTATTACCCATGAATGTTCTAGATAAGAATGGTTTTTCCATTATCAGAAGATAACTCAGGTGAAAGGCGTTTGTTGAATAGTGTGGCTTTGGTGATTCAAATCCAAAGATGAAACAAACTATACTTTATAATATGCAGTAAACATGTCGACGAAGGTCCGGTGAAAATTCAGGTGCATACATTTTTCAGTGGGTATGAAAATGCAAATACATGAAATCTATGATATTGTGTTCTTACATTTGAGATACAATCCATAATAGATTTGATTTTTTCCGTACAATCATATGGCATGTTCAACCAAAGGATTCTGCATCTTTCGATGTAATGAGTTACAGTTGGGATAGCATCCTGTACAGTTGGGATAACATCCTGTTGCTAAGCAAAAAGCAAACGGATAATGGCAGTTTCTTTGATCAAATCCTAATTAAGATATTCTCTTTGTTTTTCCAAGCAATCTGTGTGCTTACAACTAAGAGATGGTTCATGGTTTAATTCAGGGAATTTGAAGTGTTTCCTTTCGGAAATGTGAGTGACATGTTTGATAGAAACTAATACTAATATAAGTCTGTAAATCCTATTTCATGATATTGAGTTGCATTTTGGCATTTAAGAATTGTCATGAAATGGAAGGGAAAGATACTACATGATAGTATCATGTAAACTTTTCTTGTGGTTGGTAATTCGTCGATAATTGTTGAGAAAACAATTTTACGACACGAATATAATTCATGTGATAGGAATTATAGGTTCCAAAATATGGAAATTGGCATGTCTTAAATGACATCGAAAGGAAAGTGGAATACCGGTGAATATGTAACATATTGGAAGATTGGGCGCGCGACCAAATATCCAACGATGTTATGATATTACCGATGCATAAAATGTGAACATTTGCATTCCATAGTGTAAAATCTTAAATAGACAATGTCTATGTTTTTGGGTATAAATTTTTAGAAGATTGGGCATGAGTAGAGGAGTTACTCATCGTGATAATACGCTTGTTGAAATAGCAAGTAGTTGCCTACAAATTTTCTATGCCTCTATTGTATGCAAGTCCGTAATGACTTCTTGTGAATTAACCGATAATGTTAATTAGGATCACTAGAGAAGTTACAATTATTTTGTAAAATCAAATAGGAACATTTTTCATAATGTTTTCGGAATTGATTGCATGAGTAGATGCAATTAATGAGGAGGAATGGCTTAGAACCTAACTTGTAGAGATCCCATTTTTGGAAGAATCCATCTCAAGCGGTCTTGATTAATTGTGATAATCAAGCTACAATCTATAATGTCTCTAATAAGACTAATAATGGAAAGTGTAGACATGCGAGTCTCAGACACCAAATGGTTAGGCAACTACTCAAGAGGGGAGTGGTTACGGTTAACTTTATTGAATCAAAGAGGAATTTGGCAGACCCATTCACAAAAAGTCTACCAAATTCAGTTGCTTCAATAAAATGTAATGAAATGGGACTAAGGTTTGTGAAGGAAGGTTGATCTCCCATAGAAGAAACCCAACCTATGTTTTGAAAAGGATAAACAAGGTTCAATGTGGTAACAACAAGTTATGGATGTAGATTATGGAGCACTAACATAAAACTTCCCATTTCAAGTTAGTGCTGGTTTTTTCTGCAAGAAAATAGGATGGATGTAAATCCTTAATGAGTCTGTAATTAGTAAAAGGTGTCTCGCAGAAACACCTTCGAGACTTACCTATATGAGTATGGAAATGTGGGTCGTTTCCTAAGAGAAGAAGACCGTTCTCTAAAGAAGACTCATGAATAAGGATATAAGCACAAGGCCTTTATAGTGCTTGGCTACAGAACACATGATTTATGGAATCAATATGTGTGGAGACTCCGGTTTTATCATAAGGGATACTTGGTTCAAGACTAGTTTCACCATAGAATCTCGATAAGGCTTTGAGTTTCTTACACTAAGTGAAGGTTCAAACCCAGAAGGTACCTATCATTTATGTATTGGTTTCAACGATGATGCTTAGTCTCAATTAAGCTTGAACTACGTTGGCTTGATCCCACTCGGGTGCGTAGGAAGTCACTTGAGTGATGCAGCCACTCCAGTTTTGTAAGTTTTACTTTGTTTTATTTTCATGGTTTTTGGTTATTGAAAATAGGGGGAGATTGTTGGATATTTTCAATAATATAGAAAATAAAATGGTTTTCATTTTTGGTTAGCCACTACAATGGGGAGTGTCATGAGCCTAATAGATGTAATGGATATTAGTTGGAGATGAAAAGGCATCTCCATAGGGTGTGATGGTTCACAAGAGACACATCTATTCCCATTAGACACTATTGGTGTCTTTTGGAAGTGAAAAGGAATCTCCAATGGGCATGAATTCCTTATAAATAGTGATGGTTTGTTTTCATTCAAACAATGAAAAACATATCTGATTTCTTTTCTCTCTAAGCATCATCAGAAACTTAATACCGTGTGTTCTTGATTGGGACAAGGGGTGCAAACCTTGAATCCAATTTCTCTGTTGTAGGGCTTTCATTGTATCCTGAAGGCATTATTTCGCATACCTGTTGCAATCGCCAATTAATATTGGGAGGGTAGAAATAATCGTCTAAAAGAAATCGTATGAGCCTTGAAAGCTTTTGAGTACAACAATTTCTTTTTGTGTTTATTCCATCCTCCGTTTTTACCCAAATTTTCCAACACCATCTGCGCTGCACAATCAAACCAGCCAACACACACCTCCGGTTCCTTCCATTAAATCCATCTGAAATTGATTCGAATCAATCCATACAAATCCAACTTTGTTTTGCTACCATGAATCGCTTTTATAACTCCCAACAACAGACCCCATTTCGCTCAGGAAAACATACAACATGAGTGTTTGAGAATAATCACCACTGCTTCCAAAACTTCAGCCATCAATCCCACGGCAAACTAGCAGCGTCAAATCACTTTCAATTCTCTGTATCAGATGTGAAGCATCCAACTCATGGACCTTATTCACTGCCAATTCTCTTTCAGGCCTTCTCACGAACAACTGAGGCACAACTTCAGTATGTACTACAGCTGGTTGCAATTGGTTCCTCTTATAGCTCATTCACCATTTCCTTCTGCAAATGGGTTATACCCAATTCAGTCACAACAACAAATCCAAAAATCCATTCGGCCAACACATATCTGCTCATCCAACGCCATTGCTCCAATTGAAGTCAACCCACAACTAATATCGCCTCCAATGGATGATGAACACCACCAGCTGCTGCTTGGAGAAATTCGAATCCCCTCATGAATAAAAGAGCCTCCAACTTGAGAAATGAGAATTTCTCTTCTTTGGTAAAGTATGATTCGTGTCATAAACCACAGATGCAAAAGTGGTCATGAAATGGACACGTCTCGCTCATTGTTCCTTAAGCAGATAGACAAAAGTTCACAGCACCACTTGTAGACAATAAGGCTCGGACATTTTCACTAGCTTTGCTCAGTGCCGAGTAACAATGGTACATTTTGTCGCAAATTCCATTTAACCGACAACTTAGGCGTTTATTTCCCGGATGATACAATTTCACTTGTATTTTCTGCAAAACACTAAAATAGTGTCATTAACCAAACTATCGAGTCCTAGCTAATATAAATATGGGTATAAAATGTTGCACTTATGTGTTTATCAGTATGAAACCTCCATCACCAGCAATAAGAAAAATAATAGACAAGAGAAAGAGTTCAAACATGGTTAAAAGATCTTCAATAGATCCTCTATTCTTAATCAACCCAACGATTTTATTTTTCAATTCGGTGTTCTTTATATCAGAAGGTTTCTTTTTTGGTGGAATAAAATTATAGGTTGTATAGAACCTTCCAGAAGTGTAGTCATCCAGGCTTTTAGAGTCCAAGAAAGATTCTTCTATTCCACGAGATATATGGTATTCCAAACATTAATGAAAACTTTTCAGGTGAGGATCTTAGCACATATGTTTTTTCCCCTACTTTGAAAACAAACGTATGATCATTTGTATCAGGAATGAACTGGTGTGCACTGCAGACAACTTGGACAGCAGGTGTTGACTTATTCCACTCAGTAGCAACAATGTCCTCTTCCAGAAATACTTTGGCTACACTCCATAATGGAATCCTATACAAAGCATTTATATGTTCTTCATTCAAAGCCTATTTTTCTGTAAGAGCTTTAATCTTATCAGCAAGAGCAATGGCTCCAGCAAAGCTACACTTTATCTTCTTATCTATATTTTTTTTTAAAGAAAAAAAAAAGAATAATAATAATAATAGTTACTTTTATAAATATTTTAGCTGATAAAAGAAGATAACGTATAGTTGATAAAAAAAACTATACAATTTTTCTAGATTTCATTCTGGAAAATGAAGTCCAGCAAACATCAAAGAAGAAACATGTTTCATTTTTGTCCAAAATGAACTCAGTCAAAGAAGAACCAACACAAGAAGAATCTTGATAATGGACTTCATTCTTCAAAATGATGTCCATTCTATTTAATAGACTGTAAAATCTAGATCAACAATTTTTCTAGACTTCATTTTAGAAAATGAAGTCCATCAAACATCAAAAAAGTAACATGTTTCACTCTACAAAATAAACTCAGTCAAAGAAGGACTCATTATTCATCAAACATCAAACAGATATACACCTTCATTCTAAAGAAAGAACTCATAAATAGATCTAACTTCATCAAAAAACATATAGATCTACTAACTTCATTCAACAGAATGAACTCCGACAAGATATACCCTACCTATAACTAAAATACAACTGAATCAACATGCATACAAAAGAAAACATATAGATCTACTAACTTCATGAAGATAGCAGAAAACTGAAATACAACTGAATCAACAAAAAGATCAAAATTCAACTTCAGAAGAACAACAAACATCAAAAATCAACTTCGAATTAATATATTTTTATACCTTTCGCTGGTTTCTTTGCTTTTGATTTCTTTATCACTGGTTCTTCTTCATCTTGATTATCTCCTTCAAAAACAACTAATTGGATGTTTGTTTCTTCAACTTCTTCGTCTGAAGATATTTCTACTACTGTTTTTCTCCTCGGTCTCCCCATTTTAGGGTTTTGAATTCTTTAATTTTTATAAGGTTTTCGATTTTTGGGTTTCTTTTTCTAATTTTGAAGATTGTTTTGATTTTGATGTACGAAGTTTGAAATGATTTCGACTTATTTTCGAATGATTTTTGGTGGATCTGAGTTTGATTCTGTTCGTTCTATGGGTTTTTGGAGAGAAGAAGATGAAGTAGTTTTTCTCTGAAAATGGAAACCAAGAGACTGAAAATGGAAAAATGAAAGAGAGAGAAGGTTAACGCGTTTTTAGGGGAGTTCGTGTGTTGAAGGCGGTAACAGTTAGATAAGGATATTATTGTCTGTTTGGTATTTTTGATTAATTATGGACCAAATGGAATAGGTGATTTCTAAAAGGACCAAACTGTTGTGGGCCCGGGCATAAAAGGACCAAATGATATTTTTCCCTAAAAAATATTAATCCTTATCTTAATAAGAAATATTAATCATAATCCTCCTCTAGTAATAACTAGTTTTATGCCCGTGCTATGCACTGGGCGGCTCCGCAAACTCTCCACCGTCACTCTTATATACACCTGTGAATAGTTTAGTTGACAGAAGTAGGAGTAGTATAGGAATTTATGAGCCAAATTCCAAAACAATATTTAAAAGAAAAATATTGTCGCAGAATCTAAGAACATGGTTGAATAAGAAAATAAATATCCTACTACTTAAAAAAAAAGACGTTGTCTTAAAAACACTATAAAACGATTAGAAAAGTGCATTTGATCATATTTTCATTTCCCTTTGTTCATGTTCACCATTTTCCCACTTCATGGTTATTACTTTTTGGTAATCTTTTTTCTGCATCTTCTACTTCAGCCAATCCCATCATATCATTCAAGTTTTCATCATCACTATTTTGGCCACTATCTGCATCATCATTGGTCTTTGGTAATCCCTTTTTGATTTGATGGCTCGGCTTCGACTTGCCCCGTACCGATGCATGTTGGTACCGATGCATGTTGAGGATTTTTTATTTGGTGTGGGGTGGTGCCTGGATTTTTGATTTGGTTACAAGTAGTTTAATTAAAGCTTTTTTTGTCGTATCTTTGTCAAAAAATAAGAGACCTACTTCCTCGACTAAGCTTGATATTAAAATAGTTAAGAAAAAACAAAATGCACAAATAAAATAACTGAAATGACCCAAAACTTGGTCCAAAAGAAAGACATTTCCAATACTTGGTTCCTATTTGGAGGTGTACAGTAATTCCAAAGCAAAGCAATTAATTACTGCAGAATATTCCTTACTCCAGAAGAACTAAAAATAAGTTGAAATCACGTCTCATTTGCTTGCAGCAGCATCACTCTATCATACTACCGTGAAATACTAATTTTCTGAAACCGTGTTTCCCCTTCTATGTTGAGGTTGAATCACTTTCCCCAATTGATAATAGTATGACTCATCCTTCGGATTTTTAAAAATATGTCCTATTGTAATTCCTGAATTCAATTGATCAACCTCGAAATTCAAGAAAGAAACAAAACCAGTGATATCAACGAAAGAAAAAGATATGAACCTAAAAATTAATACATGCACTACCTGCAACAACGCAACTATAAAGAAATTTACGGCTAAGTAAGAAACTTAAATAAAGCTAGAGTGAAAGGTTTGGTATTTGACAACCACATCTATAAATTAACAACACATATATTATCAGTAGTGTGTTAAAATAGATTAGAAAAATAAACAAAATCATAAACTACGAAAATCCTAGCAATTTCATGACCGGAGAAAAGACTTGGGATGTATATTCGAGTTACAGTGTGAAGATACGGGACAATCTTATTTCGTCCCGGATACATTTGAAATCAGACTACTTCAATATGACATCTAATCACATTCAGCTAGTCATCCCAAAAAATAATTTGTAGAAAACTCTATTCTTCATGTAGGTCAAAATTATGAAAAACAACGCAAAAGTTAAGTTACAAACACACAAATAACTGATTAACAACTTAGTAATTTATCTTACTGGCTTAAATGAGCAAGCTATTGACTGATCTTGAAAAAGCATGTCGGACTTATTGCATCACTGTTACTTCAAGTTTAGTGGATTAATAAATCTAAGTATGGTTTTTCAAGGTCTAAAGATTGATATCCCAAGCTTAGCTTGATAAAGAGACCTACTTATAAATGAACCCATAGATTTCACTGATGCACAGCCGTGTCGACCAAAAATGTTAGAAGGAATGCTTATAAATGACTTCTTATCTCCAAATCAACCTGATGAAAGTGATATATCATCAAAGTTATTCATTAGGGAAAAATCAATTGAGTGGATGATGCGTTTTCCAAAATAAATAATAAGAGAAACAAAAATCCATACATTAGAAGCAATGCGAATGCTAGAGCGGTAGAACCTAATATATATGACACCTCCAATGGATTCTCACTTGCAATGTAATACACATGTTAAGAAGAATCACGCCAGCGCCAGATGGTAAATAATCACCAACAATTTTTCTACGTATCATCTGTGAGGATGATATTTTAAAGAGAGTGCAGAGTATTAACAATATAATAGGTAAGTGTCTGGGAGCAGATACAACATACCTGACATCTAGCTAAGCGTTTGAGAGTAGAAGGAAAATTTGATTGCTTATCGCAATCAATCACCTTATTGATAGCCATTAGATTCTATACAAAATATGAAGACAAAAAAAGTCAAAAAATGTACCTAGCAAATATCAAACGTTAGGATTGGATATTCCTGGCGGTAATGAACATATAAAATTATCAGCATTTTGTTGGGAAAATTTGAAGAAATTTGCTTTGACCATCAATGCTTCATACAACCAACATACGTGATCAACATTTTTGAAAATGTCGGGTACCAAAATACGCCACCAACTTTTTCTTAGGCAAACTTTATGATCAAACTTAAATACAATTCAGAGAGTTTAACTTAACGAATCTCAAGGAATAATATTCAGAGTTATATCTCTTTCTCCTACAATCAGAAAGTTTACAGAGACTAGTCTGCAAACTTGATTTAGTATGAGAGTACTCATATGATTCCAAAGATCAATACCCAAGAATTAATCAAGTCGGATCCAACAAACAAGGATGGGTGTATCTACTTCGATTGATTTACGTACAACATCTGATATTTCAATTATAAAGATAAATAATATAATGCGGAAAAGAAATAACATAGACACCAAAATTTTTGTTAACGAGGAAACCGCAAATGCAGAAAAAATCCTGGACCTAGTCCAGATTGAACACCAAACTGTATTAAGCCGCTACAGACTCTAGCCTACTACAAATAACTTCAGACTGGAATGTAGTTGAGACTGAATTAAACCCTCGCAAAAATTTAGTGACATTCACGCTCCTTACACCTCTTGAATCCCAGTGGGACTTTGCGCAATTGATTTGCTTAGATGACATCTTTTACAACCTAAGAGTTTCTTCAACTCAGTTAAAGACTTTAAAACAATCTACCTCACACAGATAAGCATGTATGTGATTTCCTTTTTGATCAAAGATCAAGGTGAGACTGTAAATTGATAGTAATAGACAAAGTCTGGCTAACCTCAAAATCCGGTATTATGACTCCTAAAGAGCAGCCTAGATTCTTATTCACCTCACAAGTATTAAAACTGTGGAATCACAAAGTCTGAGATGAAGAGAACTTTGCGATTTATATCTATCTATTTTGAGTGAGCAGATCAACAATCAAAACAAGATCATGATACTAGAACTATCAAGATAAAGATAGTTTGACCCAGCTTCACGAATATCTGGGTGAAGTATTTTTAGTCGCTAAACCCTAGAAGGGTTTGAGGGAGAGGACGACTCTAGTTTACAACTACGAACACACAAAGATAGTGTCAAGGATTCAAAAATCCTAGTTGCTTGAGGTTCTCCCTTATATAGACTTTCACAGTACAAGTTGCTTTAGGTTTAACCTAAGTTAACTGTGGAACCAAGCAAACAATATATATCATTAGAGGAATCTTTAAAATGACATTAACATACCAAGACATACACACTGGTTAGTATGAACCGTAACCGAACTGTGTATAAAGACATTGTTCATGGACGGTTGGCTGAAACTATCTGATTGAACCATAAGCTTAATTATTTCATATAACACTTAAGACTTTAATCTTGAGTCATAATCATAGGTTATAATGTGATTATTCATGTCTATATAATGTTTTTAGAGATTTATTCAAATGCCAATTATCTCACAAAAATAATTTTTGTGCACCTGAAAATATTCGATATGGAAAGTACGTGTACCAGGTATGTGTACTCTACCTTGTTCGTGACTATTTTTGTCATGGTATATGTACCCTTAAGAAAAAAACGAGTTCAGGAACTCACAAAATTTTCCGGTTTGCGTACCCGGTATGGATACCACTCCGGTTTCAAAACCAACAGTTCGGTTACGGTATGCATACTAAGTATGCATACCATTCCTAATTCATGAGCAACAGACTTTTATGGTATGGACACCGGGATGCAAACCATAAAATCGCTTTGGAACTATAGCTACGCCGGTACATGTACTTGCCACATGTACTATGGATACAGACCTATAACAGTTTTCCAGTATATGAAATTGGTATGCATATTGTCTTGTATCTAAATTTACAATAGTTCTATATTTATCTCTGAATCAATTCGAAACATTCCCAAATAACATCAATGACACATATCACTGTTCCATCCTATTTTCGAATGATAATCTGAATCACGATTTATATTATGAACAATAAATTTTTCTTAACCGAAATTCATCAAGTATGAACAAATGTTCATTAAACTTAGTCTTATATATTTCGAGAACGATATTACCAAGGTAAACTTGACTCAAAATTCTTTATATGCTTTGATAGTCTAATTAGTCATGCGACATTGTCTCATAGATATAAGGATGAATATAACTTGAAAAATAGGTGGTTCAGTCTTCACTTACCTTTTGTTGAAAAAGTTCTCCAAAAGCTTCGGTTGATCTTCGCCTTCAAACGGTGCAACTTAGTGATGTCTGATTCTCAACTACACACTTCTATCCTAATCCTAGACTTGACTTTGTAGACTAGAAATCAAGAAATAGTTTTTATCAACTAAATTTGACAACAAGCTTGATATAGCAACACTTGTGAGTTCGACCGAGCAATGCTCTAAAAATATCCCCCTTTGTCCATTTTAGTGACAAAACTATCAATACATATGGATTAAAAAATAAAGCTTCAAAAACTCATATATTCCATCATGCTTGATTTCCTTGGTTTCTTCAACTCCTTGAATTATTTGTTACTTCAAGTTGCGATGATTTTGAACGTGTTCAACTCAGCATCGTTGTTGTTAAAGATCTGTAGCGATAACAACTTTGAAAACAAATATTCCCAATCGTCGTTATATGGAAACATAGAGTTAGAGCATTGCTTTGTTGAACCCACTAGCATTGGTATGTCAAGTTAGTTGTCAAATTTTGTTGCCAAAACACATACTTGATTTAGTATACTGAAGATTAGTTTCAGATTAGATTGGTTCTAAGAAGTAGAATCGAAGCTATCCTTGAAAGATGAAGACCGAAGACTACAAGAAGATATCAACAAAGGTATGTGTTGATTTATTTTATTTGGATTCTTGTTCATTTCTACCTTTCTAATCTAATCGAAACAAATGCTCACTCAATGGAACAATTCCTATGACGGTGAAAGTACATTTATGTATATATACTCGAGGTTATTTAAGCCAATTTTTTTATTACAATAACCTTTATCCCTGGAAAGGTTCTCATGTTATAGTGAATGAGCTTACGAATTCAACGAGCCAAGAATCATTCAATTCCGAGTTATAACGATGAATTTATGAATGATTTATTAAAGCAATAGTTATAAGCGTTGTTGAAACTGTTGCAGTTCGTTAGTAGGAAACAATCCACGAACTGTTTGTAACGGTTCATGGACTTGAGCCCAATTGCGTGACTAGAGACCTTTTTTAGTCATATTTTTGATGTTTCCTTATATAGGCAAAATAGCTATTACTCCAAACATATTTGATTACCATAATAAAGTGTTTTTGATGTCTTTTAATTCCTTCCTAAGATAAATTTTAATTTATTCACATAAATATAATATTTGCTAAATTAATTATTTATTTAATTATTTTGGCAAGAGTTGTAACTTAGGAAAGACTCCCAAAATTAGGAGAGTCTTGAAAAAGGAAAATAGCTTTGCTTAGATTTCAAGCTACCTTGTTCACTATAAATAAAGGGTTCGTGAATACCGCATTTTTCATCCCTTAGAAAATTGGTGTAAGGTTCATAAGGTTGTTTTCCATGTCTTTTGTTCTTTGTGAACAAGAGTGAGATAAAAGTCCTTGCTTTAGGGATCGCAAAGCCGAGTTGATAATAATATTCGTGATTCTTGCACAACTTGTAATCTAGGTTTTTCACCTCTTGTCTATTCTAAGGTCTTCTCTTTCAATATAAGACCATTCAAGAGTTGTTGATCATAAACCCTAGGTTTTGATATATTTCATTTCTCGATCGTATACCGACACTAGTTGGTCAAAATCGGAGCTAGAAGGAAAACTTCGATTAAGGTATCTCGTAAAAAATCCTTAATAAGTTTTAAACAAGATACCTTTAGATTTATTCTAGTTGTTCTTGTTGTAGAATAATTAGGTTTTTCTTCCATTTTTCAAGAGTATAATAAAAACTAATTTACAAGTTTGTTTTGATGTTTTTCTCAAAACAAACACAAGATTTCCAAAACCTTAATTCACATCTAAAGGTAAATCGAATCGGTGTTTTGTGAAAACAAAAGATCGAAAAGTATCAATGGTGTTGGTGCATCTTTTAAAGAGAACTAACATTCTGCTAGAATATTTTTTAGAGTGCTTATAAAGAGAAATATGTTTTGCCAGAAGATTTTCGAGAATAACTTCTAAAAATAATTTGTGTTCTGCTAGAAGATTTACGAGAAGAATTCCTAAGGTGAATGGGTGTTTTGCTAGGAGTTCTATAAGTGCTTGAATACAGCTGAAGCAGGTATTACATCTAGTCCGAATAGGTAGTTGGAAATTAGTGTAACAACTTATAATCAGTGTGTATTTATTCAGGACTAGGTCTTGGGGTTTTTCTGCATTTGCGGTTTCCTCATTTAACAAAATTTTGGTGTCTGTGTTATTTCTTTTCCGCATTTTATTATAAGTTGGTTGGTTGGTTATCTGCATTTGCGGTTTCCTAAGAGTTTACATGCTAACGGAGAGACAGAAAGCGGTTTTTGGTTGTTTGCAAGGAGCACATGCCCAAGATTTTCTTATGGCTATTCCGATTGAGGGGCTTGGACAGAAGATGTCTCCTTTGGAGTACCGTTCTATCCTCAAATACAGGTTAATGATACCGATCTATCCATCCGACTCTCGTTGCCCTGCTTGCATCACAGGATGCTTGGACTCATATGGTGAACATGTAGTTCATTGTAAGGTATACCCTGGTTTTAAATATAGACATGATCGTGTGAGGGATATCTTGTATGATGTACTGTGGAGGGATGGAATTTCAGCAAATAAAGAAGCACCTGTGAATTTCCTGACAGACCCGCTTGAAGGGAGATCGACACTAAGACCAGCAGATGTTCTTATTTTTGGATGGGCTAACAGGAAACACACATGTGTTGACCTCACTGGGGTATCTCCCTTGGTAGGAATTGGACATAGAACCTTTATATTCGGGCAAGCAGCACAAAGGGCTGCCTCAGGTAAGATATCGAAGCATGATAAAGCGTGTGTTGACAATGGGCATGCTTTTGTCCCATTTTCTTTTGATACTTTTGGTTATTTGGCTCCGGAAGCAGTCGAACTACTCAAGAGGGTCCAGAAAGTCATGCACAACAATTCCATGACTCCTAGTTCACGAGATTTTATTTTTAGTAGGATAGGTTTTGCTATTCAAAAAGGGCTGGCGGCACAGCTTGTTGCTCGCTTGCCTACTATGTAAACTTTATTATTATTTTGAATTTTATTGTTTATCTTTATAATTGAAATATCACAGGTTGTGCGTTAAACAATCATTGTTGATAAATCCGACCTTGTTTGTTGGATATGATTTTGATTGATCTTGGATATTGGACTTTGGTACCGTCTAAGTATTTCTCACATTAATCAGGCTCATAGATTTCTATATGTTTGATTTTTTAATTGATTGAAAAAGAGATAAACTCTTTAGTATTATTCTTTGATTGAGTTTTTACTCTCAGAATATTATTAAGGTTTAGTCCATACAGATTGTCGAACGAAAAGTTGGGTGTGGTGTAGTACGCGTTTTCACATAGTAATATTATTCCCTCCAAATTTCAATTGTATCACAACTTTGAAGTAATACTACGGTGATGTGTTTCTCCTACTTAATCAATACTTACATCTCTTGCATAATAGGTGAAACATGTAGATATTGATTCGGGTTATTTGGTGTTTGATACTTACATTTTTACCAAAGTTAGTGTTTGGTCTAACATTTGTCCAGCTTTGCGTTTGGTACCTAGAAATGACGTTGACTTCCATTGACCTTGTTAAGTCAATTTTTAATTAACTTATAATTTAACATATTTATATATCTACAATTCTAGCCTTTATTTTGTTAAATATTTACATTCGACCCACCCACTACTGTCGTAAACCATGGTCATCGTATGGTCGCCTATCTCGCTACCGCCATCAACCCAATCCCAGACCCCATTTCACAAAATATTCTCCATTGAAATATCTTATTCTCAACACAAAAAATAAAAAACATGCCTCTTTTCATAATCAAAAACAACGGAAAGAAAACCATATACAATCTCTCTTAATGAATCAGTAAGAGAGAATAATAACATCATGATTGTGTGTGAGAGTCGAAGTGTGTGAGAGAGATGTAACCGTGCTAACAGTATGTGCAAGTGTCGGTCTGTGTTTAAAGTGTTTTGAGTATATAAACCAGTCAAGTCATGTAAATCAATTATCTTTCTATATATCAATTCATTGATTCAAACCATCTCAGTAATCATGTAGACATTCAATTTATCAAATGTTATCATTGTATCAGTCTTGAGAATTGAAATTCTCAGGGGTATCGATATGATACCATGATAGAAGTGTGTGGGCTTCCAACTCAAAACCAATTGGCAATGAGTGGAGTGGCACCACACCTTATATATTAGGATCATAAGGAGGTAGTAAGCAATGTGGGACTAAGATGTGACTAAGACTTTCCTTAGTCTCCACTTAGTATCCATTTTTTCCCCTCCACGTGTAGGGACATGGATCCCTGCATGGTTGTCCGTTTGGATGCCCTGACTTTGTAGGTCTTTCGGGTCTTATACGGGTCTTATGTCGCAATACAGGGCCTAACTCTGATACCATGATAGATTTGTAAGATCTACATTTCTGCATTTCTAGCGACATCAGATTTGATCCCTATTGTGAATGGAGGTTTGGTTTGGCGATTCATGGAGTTCATCTGAAGATTTGTTACTGGTGATTTCTCGGTGTGGAGTTTGATTTGATCCTGATGCTTCACTGCTACGTCTTCAAACAGAATTAAACAAGATTCTTAGATCTGTAATTTGGTTTAAATCACTTGAGCTCTTGGCGATTTAGGTTTTCAATTGTGTTTTTCGTTGGAACTTGATTCTTCTACCTCAACTGCTTAAATCGAATCTAAGCTGGTAATCTCTAATTCTATCTTTTGATTACTTCAGATTTGATTTCTTGCGTTCGATTTCTATAACACTATCTCAACAAGATTCAATTTCATCATCAGAAACTGTTTTTCATCATAACTTGGTTTGCATTTGATCTAGTTCTTTTATCAAGTCCTACTAGTATTGATTCCTGAATCTATTCGATCTGAGCATGCTAATTTATGATACAAGAGTTAGTTGGAGAGAAGATTAATTTTGTTCCATTGGATAGTGGAGAAGGATTCTTCTTAAATTCAGTAGAATATTAGATATGTGTGTGTGTTGATTGTTTGCTGCACCACTGTGTGCTTAATATTGCTTTGGTTAGCTCCTCCTCTCAATGTTACTTTGGTACAGTCCTCATAATAGTGGAATGTGAGTGAGTTGGCTTGTGTGTGTGAATGATGGAGCTGAGGATGATGTTATGGAACTGAAATTGGTGTGGTACTGGTATACAAGTTGGAGTTCTTTTGTTGAGTCTTCATTCAATTGTGAATGTGGCCTGTGATTCTTTATCTTTACTTTCTTGTTTGTTGTTTTTAAGTGAATCAATAATACAATGTCTAGCCGAACATGTTGTGACTTCATCAATAGAATAAGTGGGAAGATTAAATAAGGACTGGTCTTTTACTTCTGCATCAACACCTAATTATTATATTTACTTCTTCCAATGCTTCTTATGTTGGTGCTGGTTTGCAATTCTTTCTAGGATATGTTGCTTGAGCCATATTCTTAAGGCTAAGTCAGAGTAAGTGGGAAAAAAAATCCAAGGTGGTTGCAGAGCTTGATTTTTCACAGGTGCTGCTGTTACATCTATTTTATGCTAATTGAAGCTAGGTATGTGTTTAGAGTTTTCAGATTGTTCGATACCACTATTGTTGTTATTACACATGCACCAACTATAGCTATATCATGTGATTCTGCACCTATTTGTCATATTTGTTTCCTGCTACATTTATATCTATTTCACTCAACAAGGTTCTGAGCTGCTTAACCTAATCCATGGACTGCCACAATACATATCAATTGCTCCCACTGGTCTATCATTGTGTGATTGAATGGGACAAAGTCCAGCTGAGTGGGAAGATTGCATAAGTGATAACATTGCTTATAGTGGAGATGGTAAATGTGATAAGACTTCTTGTTTAATAGAACGCAGTTAAGATATCGGCTCGATTTCTAGTCCTCTATATTTCCTTCTGGGAATGCTTGGCAGTTCTTAGTAGGGTTAATCTATTTGCTACTTTTTCTGGTCTTACGTATGTATCTAAGCAATATTGGTAATTCAAGTTCGGCCGCAACATCGTCATACATTCCAGGCATACAAGTTTCTTGCAGTTATGGCTACTCTTACTTCAGTCTTGTTTGTGCCAGGCACATCTCTGCAGTTTTGTAAAGACTCATTGCAGTCAATTTTACTCATGCTGGATTGGGTATGAAAATACAACATATCATTCCAATGCAAGGTATAATTTTTGATCATTTCTTTCTTGCAACGTCATGTATGCTTTCCTACGACAGCTGCTGTTATGCCCTGCATCGACGATTACTATTTACTCGGACTATTTACTACTGCAACACTCAACTACATAGCCTATCACCGCTGTTGTCCCTTTTGTCTCTGCATCAATTTCACTTCCTAAGCATGACTGTGTGTGAGAGTTAAAGTGTATACAATCACAAGTTGGCTACGCCTACTTGTGCTTGAGGGGCGGTAATAGCATCATGACTGAGTGTAACACCCCATTTTTTTTTTCATGGCGCATGCTCAAAGATGCGCCATGGCCTGAGATGAAGCTTCATCCAAAGCTTCTGTTGCGTAGGAAAAGGAACATTGGCCCTTGGCCAATGTGTTGACAATGTTCAGCCAACATGGTCGGACATCGAGTTGGCAGTGGACGACCAACATGTTCGGACATAAGAGTTGGCATTGATAGTGAACAACCATCTTGTCCGGTTATTCAGAAATATATGGCAACAAGCATGAATAGTAAAAGTGGGGAGTTGATGAAAGATTTTTGGTCCCCCAATTCAAGTTGTAATAATGTCAAATTAACATATATAAGGAGGGGTACTTGGTTAAAGGTACATATGCGGACTATGTACTAAATAAGCTTCATAGCTTAGACAAAAGAGTATAAATGACGCCTAAGGCTCATTTATAGTTGCGTAGCCTTGAGAGAGGGCATTTGATGCTTAGGCATCACTATTCCATGTTGCAGACTCGATGATGCATATTCCTTATGCATTATGACGGAACGACCTACACAGACTAGGCCATTGCCACTATTACTTGGCCACGACCTAGCAAACGAGTTGTATTAAGTTGCTTGTCCCTTCGAGGATGAACTACAGTCTGTGCTTAATCCCTTTAGAATAGGGAAGGGTACGTAGGCAGACGCAATGAGTTGTAGCGTTTCCGGTCCAGCACGTTGTCGCTCATACCATCTAATTTAGAGATGATTGCGGCACTTTGGCCTCTCATATCATCTGGCTCGGTAGATCAACGAAAGAGATGATTGTGGCCATACTTGATGAGGCTAAATGCATTCCATTCCTGGGATGCTCATACTTCCTATCAAGGCGTTCGACATAGGCTAAAAATCCGAGTGTCGTAATTTAGCTCAAGATGAGTCCATTTTGATGGGAAATGACCCAAAGATCAAGACATGTTGATATATTTATAGATCCACATGGTCACCAGAATTTAGCCAAATTCCATCGTTTAGGGCCTCAAAAGGCCGTTTTTTCCGTTTTAAGAAAGTTTTTGGTTTACTTAATAAACCCTTCGCAGAACAAGGGTAAGTTGAAACGGTGTGGAAGCTAAGTTAGCTGCATCATGATCCAAGAGCATGCTTGCAAGGGCAATGAACGTGCATTTGCCTAGATTTAAGGATCAGATCGTAGCTTCATCAAGGTGCATCGAGGAAGTTACGACCTACGGGGCAACGCGCCAAAGGTGTAATTTTTCGGTCGGTCACAGATGGTATCAGAGCAAGTTCCGAGAAAACAATAGGGACTGTGCGGAGTAGACTCTTCAAACAAATATTTTTCCTTAAAAGGGAAATAAATTTGGAGAGTAGGCCAACTTTTGCGCGAAAAGAGTTTGTAACTGCAATGCCAATTACTTTTGTGAATCGAGTTGAGCTAGTTCATGTGCTGTGAGTTTTCCTGGCCTAAGTGGCACCCCACATACGAGTGGATATCCGGAAGACCGTCTGGGATGGTGGGTAGACAATGGGACTGATCATCCCCACACGTTTGAAACTGGCCAACGGTGTGCATTGTCAGGCCCGGATAGCATCCCACTTACGAGTGGCAACCTGGATGACCGTCAGGGACGGTGGGCAACTGGATACTGATCCACACAGTACTGAGCTAAGATCTTGTCATTTCAATGACATCAACCTTGTGAACCTTAGGGATTCCTGGGTGGTGGTATGGGACGCCATCTAAGATACCTTGTTGAGATATCCTTTTGACACTGGCCAATTGAGATTCTTGGTAATGTTTTGGACTCTTTTTGGATTCCTGGGAAGGCGGTATGGGACGGTTGCTCATAAGGTCTAAATGTTTGTTCACGATAACTTGAAGAAACCCGTGATTTTTGAGCATGTGATATAAGACTTTTGCTCAGTAATCCAAACCGAAGAGTTTGTCCACAATAGTTTTGTTTGGAACTTCGGGGACGAAATTCTTTAAAGGGGTGAATAGTGTAACACCCCGTGTTTTTTTGCATGGCGCATGCTCAAAGATGCGCCATGTCCTGAGATGAAGCTTCATCCAAAGCTTCCGTTGGGTAGGAAAAGGAACATTGGCCCTTGGCCAATATGTTGACAATGTTCAGCCAACATGGCCGGACGTCGGGTTAGAAGTGGACGACCAACATGGCCGGACATCGAAGTTGGCATTGGTAGTGAACAGACATCTTGGCCGGTTATTCAGAAATATATGGCAACGACCATGAATAGTAAAAGTGGGGAGTTGATGAAAGATTTTTGGTCCCCCAATTCAAGTTGTAAAAATGTCAAATTAACATATATAGGGAGGGGTACTTGGTTAAAGGTACATATGCGGACTATGTACTAAATAAGCTTCATAGCTTAGCCAAAAGAGTATAAATGACGCCTAGGGCTCGTTTATAATTGCGTAGCCTTGAGAGAGGGCATTTGATGCTTAGGCATCACTCTTCCATGTTGCATACTCGATGATGCATATTCCTTATGCATTTTGACGGAACGGCCTACACAGACTAGGCCATTGCCACTATTGCTTGGCCACAACCTAGCAAACGAGTTGGATTAAGTTGCTTGTCCCTTCGAGGATGAACTACGGTCTGTGCTTGATCCCTTTAGAGTAGGGAAGGGTACATAGGAAGACGCAATGAGTTGCAGTGTTGCCGGTCCAGCACGCTGTCTCTCATACCATCTAATTTAGATATGATTGCAGCACTTTGGCCTCTCATATCATCTGGCTCGGTAGATCGACACAAGAGATGATTGTGGCCATACTTGATGAGGCTAGTTGCATTCCATTCCTGGGATGCTCATACTTCCTAGTGTCGTAATTTAGCTCAAGATGAGTCCATTTTGATGGGAACCGTCCCAAAGATCAAGACATGTTGATCTATTTATAAATCCACATGGTCACCAGAATTTAGCCAAATTCCATCGTTTAGGGCCTCAAAAGGCCGTTTTTTCCGTTTTAAGAAAGTTTTTGGTTTACTTAATAAACCCTTCGCATAACAAGGGTAAGTTGGAACGGTGTGGAAGCTAAGTTAGTTGCATCATGCTCCAAGAGAATGCTTTCAAGGGCAATGAACATGTATTTGCCTAGATTTAAGGCTCAGATCGTAGCTTCATCAAGCCACATCGGGGAAGTTACGGCCTACGAGGCAACGCGCCAAAGGCGTAATTTTCCGGTCTGTCACACTGTATGTGAGAGATATATAACCGTGCCAACAGTACGTGCAAGTGTCGGTCTGTGTTTTGAGTGTTTTGAGTATATAAACCAGTCAAGTCCTGTAAATCAATTATCTTCTTTTATATCAATTCTATTGATCAAACCGTATTGCAGAAATGTAGATCTTACAAATCTATCAGAGAACCCATATTCAGAAACAACCCAACTCATTCATTATTTTTTTTGTAATTGTTCGATTGAAGTCCTCAGGGGCAAGAGATGGACATATAATCGATTATTACCGATTTGAACAAACATTACCACTATTCTTTTAAACCACCCCCTTCATTTTCGTGCAAATTCATCAATTTTTCTGCCATCCGGCTTCTTCGTCTCCATGTAATGATCAAGTCATCAACAGTATAAACTAAGCATTTCTCTCAGAAATACTCTTCACAACGAGCATCTGATGAAGAAGACGGTAATGGGAACCTAAGTCTAAATTACCAGTTTGCATCGGAGGCAGAAGAAGACGATAGCAATGGAGGCGGAAGAAGGATAGAAAGTTAGGGTTCTTAAATACTTAATCTCTCATCGTAGGTAAATGGTCATATTAGATCCGTTTGATCTAAACCCACTTCGAGGATATACTTGTAATTTCAAGTGTAATTTCTAATATAAAATTAATTAAAAAATTGGTCAAAATGGTCAATAACAGTCAACATCATTTCTAGGTACCAAACGCAAAGCTGGAAAAATGTTAGATCAAACACCAAATAACCCTATTGATTCACTCCCCTTTACATAATAATCTGTAAACCATATGTATGTAACGAAACTACTAATTAATTCTCCCCCTTTTTGACAATAAAAATTGGCAAAGGTACGAAAACTATGGGATCATAATGAATTCAACAAAAAGATACTTCAAGACTTAAAGGAATTACATATCAAATTTTATTTAGATGATACCACAATGTATGAAATACTTAACGCTCATCTATGAGATTTAAAATACAAACATCTCCTCTAAATTCCACAGCCACACACCCCACAAAACTATACCAATTAAGCACCAGTTCGTTTACGAACTCTCCTCCATTTGATGTCATTCTCAAGAGAACAACATGAGTGGCTTTATTTTTGTAAAAAAAAAGATTTTTAGAAAGATGACAATAATTCCTTAACTGAAACTCAAGTTTCCTTGGACGCTGCTTGAGGAGATAAGGAAATGAAGAAGAAAATGGTTCTTTTCTTCCTGACCTAGCTCTTAGGGTAAAGAGAGAAGCGGATTACTGTTTACGCCCTACACTACTAAGTAGCCCTGGGAAGAGTTTCAGATGCTTTTAACACTATGAGGACTCCAGATGGTCGCCCCTTGTCCTTGGATAAACTCCCGACATCATTTTCCTGCGAAATGACATCTTTATCCATTTATGCATCTATCCTCTTCTTTTGCTCACATGACTCCAAAACACCTGTAAAACTCAAAAAGAACGTAAAATACATAATTCGTACAAGAGAAAATAGCAAAGAAAGCATAATAAATCGATAGTAAATCAAGGTGTTTAGGACACTTATCATCAAGTAGGTCTTAAATTTAGACATGTGTTTCAAGATGGGTATACTATCTAGAAAGGAAGTTGACTTGGGTTTCACGTTAAATGAGGGTGGTGCATTACACACATCTGATATTCTAGTCTATAATTGGGATAATGGTCAAGATGTATATATGGATGTTACTGGGGTCCTACCTTTCACTGGGGTGGAGTTCACACTTTCCAGTCGGGGTAAGCCCTAAGTGATGCTATAACCCGCAAACACAAGAAATACCTGGAAAAATGTTTGGCTCATGGTTATGATTTGGTGCTCTGGATTTTTCCACGTTTGGTGAACTTAGGGATGACATGGTGAATTTATTGAAGAGAGTGCATAATCATTTGTCTAGGTTTGATATTAATACTAAGAAATGTAATTTATTTTTTCACAGATTAGGGATAGTAATTCAAAAATGCATTAGATCCTAGCTTGTATCTAGGATCCCTTCCAGTTTTCTATCGAACCCTCATTGTATTGATTTTTAATAGAAATTTTATTTTAGCTTAAAAAAAGTGTATATTTTCTTTCCATATCTAATAATGGACTGAAATTTTATTTTAGCTAATTTTTTCTTTCCATATGCTAATTAATATATTCTCTCCGACTATATCTAATAATGAACTGTCGATATTTTCTAGGTTAAAATTTTCTTTCCATATTTGGTGGTGAATGACAACTAAGTTACCTCTTTGATGGGAAGAAGACGATTATATAAAGATTCTAAACCAAATCACAAATCGGAAGTTCATAAGTGTTCTGCTGTTGCGCATGGCAATTAGTCCCGCTCAAACCCATCCTTATGGGGACCCGTTCCTATTGGGTAGGGTTTTACCCAAAAAAAAACAACAGGGAATATGGTCGGATATGGGTAATCCCCGAAATTAGTGATGCGTGGATAGATTTAAAGTCCCCGCCCCATACATGCTTTGTACCTTTCATATATAGGATTTAGACTTTTCTTATAAAGTATCATTATAGGTTTTATTTATTATTCCGTTCAATGTTCACGGGGATTTACTAAGGATACGATGCACATAAGGTATTTTTATAACTCATTGTTATGCTATCGATGATCGATCATACAATATTTTTTAGTCCATATCTGTAATCAAGCTTATTAGATTGCAAGAACCGTAAAAAATTGGAAGAAAAACTTCTTACTTAATAGCTTCACTATTGGTAATAAGTTTTTTGCATTTTTGACTTCCCTGTGGGTAGATTTATTAACACTATATAGGATTGTAAAAGAACATTAAGCATCTCTTTTAATGTTATGGGTAACCCATGAGAAACCCGTCCCGGCCCTACGGCTATTTATCATACCTGTCCCCGCGAGTAGGGATGGATTTTCTTTTTTTGAACGTGGAGGGGATGTGATTCATGGTCCCCGCCCCATTTCCATCCATACGGCTGCGGCGAGGGCTTACTTTTTTAAACACTGATCTGGATCCGACCATCTTGTAATAAAATCAATACAACTAAGCATAATAAACCTATCATTCGTACGTTAAATAACCATGTTATTATCTTATTTATGTTCTTGCGTTTTATCATTTAATTATGATCTTATCATCTGAATCAAGGTCCATGATCTTGCCCATTTAATTGTGCAACTAGAAAATGTAGTCACATGAACAAAGATAAATGCCTCTACCATTGACGAGGAGGCCAACCAAAAGTGTCCATTTCAAATCTGGGACATTGAATCATGGCATGAATTTGATCATGATATTTGCACGTCGCCATAAACTGGAATCCAAAGTTGTGAAAATTGCAGATGAAAAGATTTTTTAATAACATCATTCCCATATGAATGATTTTATACCAAATATGATAGGATTTGATGATATTTTCATTAAGATATTGGTGAGACTGGTGAAGATGACGACCTTAATCAGACGGCTTTAAGGAAAATGATACTTTAACTTCCCCAAAGTTTATCTTAAGATTGTTAACCCTAGTTGAAGCCATACATTTCGTATCAAAATTTAAATGAAGCGTTGCAGATCTTCAAAGCTCTAAAAAGGGATAATTAGTGCTTGGTACTCGGGTTTAGACCAACACTAGTTTTTGGTATAACATTTGTCCAACGTTAGGGGTTGGTACCTGGACTGGATGTTGACCGGAGTTTATTGTCTATGACCTAACTTTAAATGATTTTGTAAATTAAAAATCTGTAAAACATTGATATTACAAGTCTAGCCTTGAGGTGGGTCTAACATCCAACGGTTTACAAAGAAAATCATTTAATCTATGGCTGGGATGCAAAATCTAATAACCATATACTTGACTATTTTTCCTCCGCCCCATTATAATCTTCGTCTTCAACCTCCGCATATATCAAGAACACAACCACAATCCCAATTAACTTGTTTCCTGATTTCTTTAGTCACAAAACCATGGAATCAATTACTCTCCAAAATCAAAAGTTCAATTTCAATAAATCGAACCCCTAACTTACCCAATCGAAGAAAACCCTTGTTTACTGATTAAATCATAATCTCAAATTCATTGAATCAAAACCAAAATTCCAATTTCTACCCCTAATTTACTAAATCAAAACCCTAACTTCTGTAAATAGAAACCCAAATGAGAGTGATAGTTGCAATTGAAGCTTTAGGACGATGGGGTTTATGGGTTGCAGACAGGAAAATGAAGATCGAGCAAGATAAATTGCAGCTGGTGATTGAAGCATCGATGGAGAAGACATGGTTTTATACTTGAATTTAAGCTTCTTTGAGTACTGGGAAGAATATAGATGAGGTTGGATTTGAATTCATATGAGTTAAAATTGAGTCTGTAATGTTCTAGGTTTACAGGTTAGGTGATTGATTACTTGTGCTGTTGTTCGTAACCCTAATCTCGTTGTTGTTCTTCTGGTGGTGATTTGATTACTTCCTACTCCCTTTTCCTGATTTTCTTCTCCTTAAAAATGGTAAGTTGAATTAGGGTTTTCAATTGGTTGATGTTTAGATATGAAATTGATGTGAAATTGATCAATTTATGATGGGTTTGATTCCAATTTTGATGAGTTTGATTCTTAATTGAAGTATAGATGAAACTGTGAATTAAATTGACTATTTGATTATCATGGGTTCATAGTTATGGTGGAAATGGTAATTCGTAGACAAGAATTAGATGAAGCTTGGGTTAAACTCGAGCCTGAAATGGGCAGTAACATGGTTCGATTTGAGTTGAATTAGGGAGGATTTGAAGTTGATGCCTGAGATGGTGATGAACACAGAAAGAAGAAGAATAACTGGTGATGTATTGCTTCCATTATTGTGTACAAAGGGTACTAGAGGACTTTGAATTGAAATTGGCAGATTGGATATGTGGTTTAATTGAAGAATGTTGTGGTGGTTCTGGGTAATGTGTTGCAGAAGATGCTGCTTCAGAGAAGGTGGTGGTGCTGAGTTGATGTAGAAACAAAGGAGATGGTGGTGCTGAGTTGATGTAGAAACAAAGGAGATGGTGGTGCTTGGGAAAAGATGGAAAGTGAAGGTTATTATAGTAAATAGGCCATCAATTTATGTATTTTATTTTATTTTATTTAAATTTATTATCATTTGATATAATATTACATGAAACTAGTTGGAAGCCTAACAAGCTAGGCTCCAACGACATCCTACTACATTAATTAAACAGGTTGCTATGCTAGCCTACCAGCGAGCCTCATGGGTAACCTTGCCAAGGGGAGCCGAAGCGGGAGGGGGCGAGATTGTGTCACAAGGGGGGAAAACTAACAATACCTTCCATGTTAATTCTTGCAATATTATGTCATTGGGGACTTGAACCTGGGACCTCCTGGAATGCATGAAACTTCGGGGAACGGGGATGACCAGCTGAGCTAGGGCCCGTTTTTTATTTATTTTTAATAATATCTAAACAGAAGTTAATATTTAACCGAGTCAACATGGGTCAATGTCTGGTCCAGGTACCAACCCCTAACGTTGGACAAATGTTAGACCAAATACTAGTGTTGGTCTAAACCCGAGTACCAAACACCAATTATCCCCTCTAAAAATCATTTCTCACAAGACGCATGGTCCCTGTACCTCGCCATTGTTGTCTCACGAGGAAGGAAAAAAATGTATGGTATTAATATCCAACAAACTTAGGTATCCGTATATTTCCAATTAATCGGCAAACTTACTATATCAAGACTGTAATAAAATATCAGGTTATTAGCGGGTTCTAAAGAAACATTCATCAACACAAATTTTTAAGAATCCAGTCCTAACTCATTTTTCAATATATAAATATCTTTTTATTTAATTTTTCAATAAATATTTGAATCCAAATAAGAATCAAATACATCAAGCTGTCTTCTTTAGTAAGAAAACATCTTTTCGAACGGATAATTATCAACAATATCACCATAGTAGCCACCATCTTGACGAAGGCTCCAAAAACAATAATCTGCACAACGATGCCCCCAATCTCTTTTTGCTTTGTAAGCGCTAAACCGTACGTAGTGGTTTCCACCATCGACACCAGTCCAACTTGAATCGCATACAAACTTAGTTGTCTGCCTAAAATTAACCATAAAACTCCATGTGAAATTTTGTTTGTAATATAACATATGCTCACCGAAATCATCTTCACTTGACCAGCAATGGAGTTTTAAAGTTATTTTTGGATCTATGGCATTTTGTACCCAAACTTTTTTTTTGTTTATAAAAATATCTCCCCAACTAAAACCATCAACTGATTGAACACACATTAAAGTAAGAGTAAAGAAGAAGACGACAGCAATAGATCCTAAAACTAAAATTGATGATTTTGATGACATTATGATTGAAATGGAAGCAGCCTTGAAATGAAAATTAAGGATAACACTATTGGATACTGATTTCTGATTTCTGATTTCTTGATGGTGTTTTGATAAGACGAATGTATATATATATATATATGCAAATTTTTAGGCGAATCAATTTTGATTTTGTTTCCAAATTAAAAGGAGCAGGAAACATAATGGGATTTTCCGTTACAAATAAGGGGCAGAACAAGTGTCGCAAGCTTATTGGCATATACAGAGGAAACCAACCCTAATTACAGGGAATTAGAGAATCTTTAACGGGATACGGGTATTTAAAAATTAATTATGGTTGACACGTCCGAAATCATGGAAATATCTAAAGACCGTATCTATTGATTACGGATATTTTTGTTTGTGGGAATTAAGTATTTGACCCTCCCCTCACTCTCTCTTACTCAAATGGCCTTTGGATTGAAATTCAATTTTAAAAAAAATAACCCATTTTATTGAAATGACTCTTAAAAAAAGAAGGAAGGTCATTTGGATAAAGATATTTGATGATGTTATCAAATGATAAATTATACTCTCTCCGTCCTAGTTTAGATGCCAAAATAGGATTTTGCACAAAGATTAAGAAACACAAAGAGAATAGTTTTTTTTCCACAATTATCCTAGGTTGTTATTTAATGTTCCTAGTTTTTAGATGTTTAGGTTTTGTTGTTTAGTTGGAAAAATTCAAATTAAAGGAAATATATAGAGAAAAATATTTAAGAGTGTCTTGAAAATTGAAATACACAATTCTCCATATTATGATATATGATTCCAAGTTAGGGGCAAATCAGGATAAAATGTGGAAAAATATGAAGTATAGCAAGTATTTTAGGACAAAAAAAATTCCCAATTTTAACATCTAAACTAGGACGGAGGGAGTATCCTTTAAGGGTATAATCGTCATGCCAACTTAAACATAACATGTCTCACAAATTATACGTAAGAATTCGACAAATTTTATATATTTAGAAAGCTTTTTGAAAGAGCTACACAACGAGCGTAAATACAAATATCAATTTTTCATTTCATGAAATTTTTTATTACTCTAAGTAATTTTTTAATTTTTCTTCATATTTTGTAATGTGCAGATAATATGCACACTGATTTTATGTGCAGGAAATATACACATTGATTTTTGTACATAAATTTTTAAAATTTCCTTCATATTTTATAGTGTGCAGGTAATATGCACACTAATTTTATGTGCAGGAAATATGCACACCGGTTATAATATTCTAGGGTCACTGGAATAATTTGTAAATTTTATTAAATAACCCCGGGGCCTAAAGAATAAGACCCACAATTTCCAGGTTCATATGAATAAATTTCCCTTTTTGTTATATTACTTTATGTTTAAAAATAGAAGTTAGATCCTCCCTCCTTTGGATCATTGGGTCTAACAGATGCCAACACAACAGGTACAGGGAGGTTTATTTTCGAGTAGATGCCAACCGGTCCGGTGCTTTTAAATTGGTAGATCAAGTTTATTCTCGGGTTTAGCAGTTCTGATCGTCCGACGCAGAAACTGAGTTCATATGGCTAATTGATCAAGTAATCACGCTGTCACCGGGTCCGGGAAACCTAATTCCGTGAAGTGTGAACAAGAAAGCTGTGAAGCGGAAATCAAGCTTTGGAAGAAAGATGGGAATCGACAAGGTTTGGAAGAATTTCTTACTTTAAAATCAAAAGTCTCATTTTCGTTTTTTGTTTGTTTGTTTGTTTGTAATTTGATTGATTGAATGTTTCATCTCCTTTTGTAGGGGGTGGATTTGCCCTTTAAGGAGGATGCCTCTACGGTGATAGAAGTATTCAATTCAATGAGTTGGGAAGATGTGTGCAAAGTTAGTTGGGACAAGCATTCTTTTGCGGAAACTAGGACTGAGGGTACAAAGGAAATGGAGAGGGTAATTTTGAAGTTGATTCGTGATGATGTGAACATGATGCGTGATGATATGCATGAGGAGTCTGAGGATAGTATAAGTGATATGGATGATGCTTGAAGGAAAGGGTGTGCGCGGTTCTGCGATAATTGTTAAGGTATTGTTAACGATGATCAATTTTTTTAAGTATGGTTCATAATTAGGGTAATTGAATTGGGATGTTTTGCTAGTTGAGTGATCTAAAGCAATATAAAATGTGAAACCCCTATATGCATTCACAAGTTAGCTTAATTGTCTTTGTAACTTGGTAAACAGATTATGTTTTTCTTCTTTGTGTACTGAAGTTATACGACCACTCCTTCAGTTGTAAGTAACTTTCCGTCTCGAGGGACTATAAAACGTATGTTTAACTGCTTATGTATATCCTTTGGTTTCATTAGTTGTAATGTTCGAAGATCAGTAGTTACTAAGTATGTGCAGAGAAGCACTTAACTGTAAAGTGGTGAATTGCCTCTACGTAATTGTGACTTCTCATCAGGTTCGGTATGAGGAGTACTGAATCTGGGGTTGTCTGACTACTGAATCATTGATATGGATGTTGTCATGTTGGTGCCATTTCAGAGATATGCATGCTGTTAATCTGACTTGAGTTGTTTGATATATCTATCCATCACATTCGCTTTCTACTGTTCAATATCAGCAATTCAAGTGAAAAAGCATTTTTGGCCTTAGTTTTGGTTTTGATACTGCAAGCGAGCGATTTTTTTTTTGTTGTTGTTGTTGTTGTTGCAGTTCTTACCTGATACATGTTGCTGTTTTGGTTGGTTTCTGAATTAAGATTTTTTTTCTGGATTCCTATAACATAACGTCTTCTGTGCGAAGAATAAATCAAGAGATAAGAATATAAGAATTGTAGTTATACTTACAGGCCTTCTGGTAAGCAAACAGGAAATAGGTGCATTCGGTGTTAAATTAGGTTAGGACAAAAATAGAGAATATGATAGCTTTATAATGAGTTTTAAGGTAAAAAGTCAGCTAGCCCCGGTCTTGCCTAGCAAGGTTAATGCTACAGGCTACAGGCAATCTGGATGAAGTCACTGCCAATTGTAGATACTTTCATAAGCATGTCATTGATGTGTGAAATTACTTCCAAATTTAGCGTCTACAACTAAATCTTGAAGGCAGTTATTGTAGAATGTCCAAAATGTAATGCGGCGGTGATCGGTGGTTTTTGTATAGGTCATATACGGGTTTTCCCTCTCGCAAGTTAAATCAAGACAAAGTTATCTTGTTCTTGTCGATGATTGTAGTCCTCGTGGATTATGGATTGCCTTGGATAGTCGATTGAGAATTAACTTCTCCATGTTTATCCTTGTTTACGTGATCAGGTTAGTAGATTGCGCGTAGCCTGGATTTGATGTCAGAAGGCCTATTCGCTACGGTTCAGTAAGTGTTGCCGGAAACTTTACACCTGAGCCACTACGGTTTGAGGAAATTAACATTAAGAGCTAGCTTGTTAGTTATTTCTGTGCTCAAAACATACTGACTATGAATTAGATTATTTCTTGTCTTTTTTTTTAAACCATTTTGGTGCTTATGTTGATACTCAAACTTTAGTTTCGTCGTAGTTTATAAATATTTGTTATTTCAGTCTTACTTTTGTTTGTTTGACGAAAACAGACTGAGGAACTACGCCGCCACATTAGTTCACTGAGTCCTTGTTATTTCATACATAATGTACAGATTAAAGTGACACTATTACCAATCTTTTTCAGCTTGTCATAAGACTAATCCTCAGAGTGCAGAATAATTAGGGTGCGTGAATTGCTCTCTGTTCTCTGTGAGACAGCTACATGGTGCCTAGTTTATGTAGCTCTATGCTAACAAAAACAAATGTCAGGGTAACCATTCTTCCTCTTTGTAACCAAGACAAGTCGACTATAGATAGTAATTCCTCCTCTCTGAACTTCTTCATTTTTTAAGCTTGTGCAAGGGTATAAGTTTCTTTTCTTAATGCCATTATGTGCACTCTTGCTCAGAAAATTGTATCCATAGCTTCACCAGTTTGCTGGTTCTTGTTCAACTTATCATGACTGGAATTTTAAATTTCTGCTTGTTGGAAACTGCCAAGTGCTGACTTGATATTTGAATTATTATGATGTTTGGACTTTGAATTTACTATTCCCATGCAAATGCAGGTATATTTGCGAGGGGAATTGCAAATGTTGCATGGACTGGGAGCTGTAAGTGCTCGGAAAGTTGCACAAATTCAGGCAGACACTGTAAACAGGATCTTAACTTCATAGCAGTGTTATGTTTCACCTGAATAAATCCTGTCAAAAACAGTTAGGGTGCACCCTAATCTGGAAATGGTCACAGATTAGGTAAATGCACCCTAATCTGCCGATGATTATTGAGACATACCATTGTTCTCTGTAGCTCCACATGCAGTTTGAACACATAAGGAGAACAAAGATCAGAGCCAAGATTGCAACTGGAAGTGAATTGGAATGGCCTAGCCCATTGTCTGGAGGATTCATAGGTTCCATAATCGATCCCTCATTCCGTATCTACGTGCACCCAAGTCCTAGAGATAACCACCAAATGGGCGAGAAACAATGTTTGCCATGTCTAATGCCGCTATCATACCAGCTACATGGAGCTTAAGATCGAACTTATCATAGAAGTACTCGGCAATAATATTATCTGTGGTTAGTTCTACACCCAGGGAAAATCCATAAAGAAGGACAAAGATCCATGTCCTATAGTTCGTAACAGCATTCCACACAACCTGATGAACCAATCAAAAATTGATTTAAGACAACTAACAAAAACAATGAACTCTGGTGTACCTACATTACCCTGACATTTGTTTTTGTTGGTTTCTGAATTAAGATTTTTTTTGCTATCTCACGGTCCTCACCCATCGTGAACCACTCCAAGATGATGATTGAGACATACCATTGTTTTAGAAGGACAGTGATAAAGTCTTTTGAATATCACAGTTTCCTTCAATTTTCATCTTTTGCCAAGATAATCTGATAAACATCTACTAGGTGCTAGGGTGACGCACAAATAGGTGGTTTTTCTCTATTATTACTTTGATTTTTTTTTTACACAGGATAGTAAACAAGCGGTTGCCCTTTTTTTTTTGTTGAGCTAATGCTACTCGATTTCCATCTAACAAAAATATATGCTACTTGATCATTTTCTTTGGCTCAATCTGAAAAACTCAGTAGTTAAGTATTTATTTCATCAACAGATGATATAGTAAAGTAATAGGCATAAGCAAATGTAAATGCCACCTTTCGGAGGCACAGGAAAAAAGAAAAAGGAAAGGTAAATCCTCCATCAGTAGTACTTAGATTTTGTTCAAAGGTAATTCCCTGTTACTGTGTCACGTTTTAAAGGTGTAATCAATGTAGTTAATATCGGAAATATCGGCATACCGGTCGAGCAGCGAGACACGATATTTCGGCCAATACCGGTGAAATACCGGCCAATACCGGTAATATCGGCATCTCGGTGAAACACCGGTACCCGAAATATCGCCGATATTTTGGCCGGTACAAACGAAATTGACTACACTGGGTGTAATTCACAATTTTATTCTTATTGCAGGCACTAATTGAATCCAATGTAGTCAATATCGGAAATATCGGCATACCGGTCGAGCAGCGAGACACGATATTTCGTCCAATACCGGTGAAATATCGGCGGAATACCGGCCAATACCGGTAATATTGGCATCTCGGTGAAACACCGGTACCCGAAATATCGCCGATATTTCGGCCGGTACAAACGAAATTGACTACACTGATTGAATCTAAGTTCGATTTACACTCAGTTCTAATGCAAATGAGGACAAAAGAAGAAAAAAAATTCCATTCCTTTTCTTTTTCTTTTCTTCTTGAAAGGGCAAAACAAAATCAAATGGAATCACCAAAAGTATAGTATGCTGGTGTCATAACAACGCTACCGGTGTGAACTCGCACCAAAATTTCAAACACAGGAGAAATTTGGTGAGTGAGGAGGGATGTAAAAACTTGATGAGTTTGGTTGTTTCTGCTTGTTTATCTGGCTGTTCAGCCTTGACTGGTGTCCATTTTTCATTGCATCGAATAATCACCAATGTGGGTTTATCTATCACACTTACATCATCTCCTTGTATGCTTATAGTGTTTTTTTTCCCTTGAATATGACAAAGCAAAAGGAATTATTAACCATTATAACTGAGTCATCTATCTAACTCTTGCTTCCATTAATTTTACTTGTTAATAACTGTTATCTCAATTTCTAGTTAAAGTCTTAAAATTTTTATGACCTAATTTGTTTCTGTGCTTTTGTGTTTTCATCGTAACTTTAATTTCTCTGCTTAAAATCATGTTTGTTTAAACACTTTTCATTGTTGTGATTATTGTTCATCTAATCATCTATCTAATCATCTTTCTGTTTGAGTTTTTTTTTTAGTTTCTTCTTGTTTTACCATAGGGCTATTTAGACTTTGGATCCCGACTTTGTGACTGGCTTTGAGTTTGGGTCCTACCAAAATTTTAATTAGAGTTTGGGTCTCATGACTTAAGTTGACCGTCTTGACCGTTAAAAAAATAATTTTATTTTTTAATTAATTTATATTCGTTAACACCGTCAGTTAGTGTTAACACGTGAGTTGCAAGTGTAATTTGAAAACACATCTAATACTTTGAGGAATAAAACCTAACACCTGATACCCATCAATTGAAACAACATTTCAAGATCAACATCAAGTATATAACGAGTAGGTAATTCTACTATTGTTGCTGCTACAAGCATACACATCGCACAAGACCCACTACTAATACAAGTATACAAACCACAAAAAAATATAACAATTTCATTCGGAAACTACAAGGGACGAAGATGAAGGTAAATTCCAATCACGTAATACAGTTTACGTCTTGACCCAACAACATTAGTATCCATATTTTTAATATCATCCAATCTATTAAGCCAATTTTGAACAACATCTTCGATAATAACCGCGACATCAATTTCTTCGCCACCATCACCATCAGATTGCCCAATCACATAACCCCTAATTTGTTTTCACTAGTAACACCTAATTCCTTCAAAGGGGTCTCAGAATCCTTATCCAAGTCTCTAACTCCATCATTAGATGCCCAATTGTATCAAACACTTATAATCCCCACTTTGTATGGTTATTCAACTTTCCATCACCACAATCTAAGGTTTCTTTTGTAATGTCGTTAAAGTTCTAATCTTTGATGATGTAGGATCTTTAAGAAAATGAGAAGGACGGCGATATTGGAAATTGTTCTGCGCATTATTATGATGATTTTCCCTTGTTGTTTTGTGTTCTACTTAGATAACACACATACCTGGATCGATGCTCGTTCGAAACATCAAAAGCAGTAACTTCTAATAGAGTAGAAAGGGGTAGCGTTAGTAATTAAATCGAATCCAAGATTTTATTTGGTCATTTCCATATTTAACAAACATTTGTAACTTTCAACATGGTCAACTCAAGTCTTGAGACCCAAACTCTAATTAAAAAATTTCCAGGACCCAAACTCAAAGCTAGTCACAAAGTCGAGACCCAAAGTCTAAATATCCCTTTACCATATTAGGTCATGGGCTAAGGGAGGTGCCACCTTAGGGTTCCTTGAGGTTTCATCATGAGATCTGATTAATCTTCTGCAGCTTTGGTTTAGAAGGAGTTATCTGCTTATTGGGTATGGTTCACTGATTCTCCATCAATTTGTATGATTCGACTATACAAGGCAAATTTTCTTTATTTAAGATTTGAAGTTTAGTCACTCAAAGGATTTGGGTTTTTTTGAGATCCTACTCTGGTAGGGATTAGATTATTTTCGATTTCAGTAAACTATCTGCTCTTAACTTAAGTAAATTTTCAGTTGTCTTTTCGATTGGTTCTGTGAATATGTTTTTCTTTTACAGTATAGTCTTATCTTAATGATGGCAAAAATGAGATTGAGAGATAGACTAATAAGAAGTAATCTTTCTTTTAATCAAATGGGGTTTCTGGTTGGGAAAATCTAGATTGTTCTACATCAAAATCTGTGTTTATTTCTTTTCTCTTCATTAAGATAATAATTTTATATTAAGAGAGATAAATCCTTTTTAAACCAGCTCTCAAACTCTCTCTGTTAATGGGCGGCTAAATCAGAGAATTTCAAACACTTGGCATATTACTTATCCATTTCAGTTTCTCTTTGATCTTCTGAGTATTGACAATCAGCATAATTGTCTGTTAAGATGCATGACATTAATGGGTTTATTTTTTGAGAATGATGTATGTCATTACTGCAGGCCAATCATCTTTCAATTCCAATGAATGATTTAAGTCATTGTGTTAACTTAGGCTATTTATATGCTGGGTGGTTTTACTTCTTTTCTCATCTCAACTCTTCAGTACCAAGAATTACTTTTTCTTTCTTATTTCTTCAGTGTTTTCCTGATTATGGCTTTGGCTCCTGATCAAGTTAGAGTTTTATATTTAGATGAGGATTTCAAAGAATTTCCTCATAGATTTGCTGCTTTCCTATGTGATAACACTCGTAGTTACTATAAAACCTCTGTGAAGCATCATCTTAATAGGATATGGACCATTAACTCTCCAGATTTCAAGCTTGCAAAACCATTTTATCAGGGAATGGGTATTCAAAATCTGTTTGTTATAATGTTTAAGAAAAGCACTGATAAGGATATTGCTTATGTTGCTAGGCATACTCTCTTGTTTGGTCAGCTTTTTGCAGTACAACAGCTAGGAAAATTGGAATCTGTTTTTGATCTGGTCTGGGACACTACGCTCATGCTGGTACAAATCTACATCCCATATGATTTGGTGAACAGAGGAATGGTTTGAGAAGTTTTGGATCAGATTGGCGCTTTTGTATCTGCCGACTCTCCGGCTGGAAACAATTATGAAGCCATACTGATGGTGCCTATTCATTCACCCTTAACAAGGAAAGTAGTTTTTAACACAAATAGTAGGTCTTACTATATGACTGCTTTTTATCCAAAGCTACCTTTTCGTGCCTGCAAGAGGTGCTTTGTGCTCTTTCATGATGTTGAAAAGTGTAGGGAGATTCAGTCGAGAATCTCTGTCAGAGCCTTGCCTGCTCCCTTGTAGTTGCAGAATATCCTACAACTACACCCTCAATAGAATTTGTAAAACTTAAGAAGTTCTTGATGATGAATGACAATTTTCTTATTAATGCTCTCAATTGATTACAAAGAAGTACCTAAATGGAACTAGAATAGTTACAACTTTCTCTATTCTCTTTCCTAAGATATTTTCTAACACTCACTAAAAGAACCCCCCCCCCCCCCCCCCCCACCCCCCCCAATTTTACATTTGAACTACTATTTATAGGGAAATCTATACAACTGTATGTAAGTTGAGAAATATCGCAACTTATATTCGCAAATCTATCTCATGTTCGCAAATCCTTCACACTTCTTCCGTGCTTCTTCTACTATCGCGCTATCTTGTGACACTCTCCTCTTATACTTGTTACAATATTCGTAAACCAATACCTTGCGATATTCGGTACCTATATCTTGCCTCTTCTCATGTCAGTTCTACGAAGAAGAAATGTCATGAGAATTATTATTCTCGTGAATTTAATATAATTATCATCACATGTTAGATTCGCAACACGTATTTTTTCTTTCATTAAATTTTTGACACGTTTTTTCGTAACCGTTCTTCTTAACCGCTCACGTCTAATCGTATTGATGAGTTTCTACTTTGAACTCTCTCTTATTTATAAATATTATCTTTAGTTCTTATTTTTATTCTTTTATCTTGTTCATCTTCCTCATCACTTCTGCTTCTGCAATATATTCCTTTTTTCTGCTACTACTATTTCTCACCTCTTTTACATCTTTTCTTTTCTATGTTCTATTCTTCATCTAATGGCTCCAAAGAAGAAATTTATAGAACAACTTAATGCAGAGTTTGCTGATAGAGACCTCGTTCTTTCTGAAATTGATGGTCACAACAATAAATCCTCTCTCTGTATGGAACTCTTTACTGATCTCCACTGGGATGATCGGAAAATTTTAGTTTCAAGAGGTCAAATCCTCGCAGGTCTTCCTCTTTATGATGTCAATCTTCCTCTATTCTATGAAATTATTTCCCACCCAAATTTCTCACGAGCCATTTATCAATTAACTGGTGATTGCATTCGTATTCTGGTTGAGTTCGCAAATCATGCTGCTTTTGGAAAATCTTTGTATCCAATCGAACGTAGGAAGCCTGTATTTAGAGATGTAGAGATTATTGCTGAGAATTACACGGTCGAGAATTTCTTTAAGAATTATACACTAATTCCTGCGAAGAGAGAAGATAAACGTTGGGGTGTTCGTCTTCATCGTAGATCTGATGTCGCAGAAGATGATCTCCTTATGCATGATATTGATTACGCTTCTGGGAACAATCATACTCCTCGCCGATCTCATGATGAAGATTCGTATAACTATCCTCTTGCATTATCGGGTTCTTATATCTCTGGAATAGTAGACCTTCCTGCGAATCTTCGTGATCGTAACTATCAACCCTGGGTTTTTTCTTGGCCTAACAGAGATAAAGATGTATGTATCTTTATCCCTTTATTTTATTTGTTACTTTCCTTCTTTTGATGATCCTTTTGCAATATTTCCCAGGTGAATGAACTCAAGGAAAGTTATCTTAAAACTGGGAAATCCAGTACTCGTGAGGCTTTCAACTTGTTTTCAAATGAGGTAAGAAACATTCTTATACATTTTAAACAATATATTGTTGCCTCTGTTTCTTATCCTTATTTGAATTTGTAAGTTCTCCCTAATATCCCTGAGGCTGTTGTGAATGAGAACAAGAATTCAATTTCTTCCGAGGTGCTAACTACAAGACAAAGGACACTTCGTTCTGCGAAGAATACCCAAATTTATGGTGACAAAGAAAATTTTCTTCGCAAAGGAAAAAGGAAACTTGAGGATATTTTTTCTAAGAATAAGAGGAAAAGAGTCCCAGTCAATGCTTACTCCAATGTGAACTCCTCTAGCAAAAATGTTGACGAAGAACAAAGTGATGAAGGTGATAAACTTCCTGAGAAGGATCTTAGTTCCAATTCTGATACTATTTCTGATAGGGGACACGGTGAAGATGATGATGATGATGATGAAGAAGATGAAGACTTTAACAATGCAGAAACTTTTGAGTCTGCAATGATTCAATTGTCTGAGGTTTTTCTCCACTCTTCTCGTGGATTAGGAAATTCTTCTACTGCGAATGCTCGTAAACTTATTGCGAAGGCTTGTAAAGTTCCTATCAGTACTCAACAATAATTCCCTTACTGGAATTTCAAGATTCGTCTCTCCTGCTTCATTATACTCTTTGGGGAGTATGGTAAGTTTCTTTTATATCCCTTGTTTATTTCCCTTGTTTCATTGATTTCTAATCCTTTTTATTTGCTCAGGTTGGGAGGTTCAGCTGCGCAGTTGCTTCATACTGGGAAAGACGTCATAATATTTCTGATAAGAAAACTTTAAATCGTTGTAAGAAGTTGGAGGTTGAGAATTTAAAACTTCGTCAGAAAATAGAGGATTTGAGTATTGATAATGCGGAATTGAAATCCCGTTGCGAAGATGATCCACAATCTGCGAGTATCGCATCTGGAAGTTTTTCTCTTCTTGAGGAGAATAATCAATTGAAGCTTGAAAATACTTCTCTTCGTAATGATAAGAAGCGATTAGAAGGTAAATTTGCGTATTTTGATTATTTTGACTTCGCAATCTGCTAATCAATTCCTTAATTTCTTCCCTTATTCTTTATTCTCTTATCCTTTGCTTTGCGGATGCTGCAGAAAATTATACGAAGATGAATAATGATCTGGAAACAATTCTTGCCGCACGTAACCAGAAGATTTCTGATTTAAAGTCTCAGTTTCAGATTTCTCAAAACAATCATAGCTTAAGTATCAAACGTTTCCGAGCTATGATGACTCGCAAGATTTGTGAAGACAACCAAATTCCTCTCAAAAAGTATCAGACACTCCTTTCTGAAGAAATTCCTGAGGATACCCCGTATTTGGAAATCTCTGATAGTGAAGCTGAAGATGATATCTCCGAAGAAGAAAAAGAAGATCACTTTGATGGGAATAAATCACCCGCAAAATAGCTTTATTCTTTTCTGTATGTCTGCTCCAGTTCTTTTCATATTGTCTGTTTGAGTACAACATTTTTTTCTTTCCTGCATTTTTAATCAACCAACAATTTCTTTTTGAAACTTAATGTCTTAATTTTGCGATGATGAATTGATCTTTCTTTAATTGAGTGATTTCCTTATTTTCATAATTTGATCATATGAAGAGAAATAATATATCTTGAAGACCTAGCTTAATATTCTTTTTCCCCTTATTATTATTCTTCAGATGATCAATCTTTATTGTAAGTATTAGAATATATGCCTCATTTTAAGTTGCGAAGTTTCAATTTGTTGCAAAATAAACAATAAATCCTCCCCTTGAAATATAAGAAGTATGAAATCTCCGTGAAGAATTACGAAACATCCTTGAAGAAATATAAGAAGTATGAAATGTCCTTGAAGAAGTATAAGAAGTATAAGATATCCTTTGAAGAAGTATAAGAAGTATGAAATACCCTTTGAAGAAGTATAAGAAGTATGAAATATCCTTTGAAGAAGTATAAGAAGTATGAAATATCCTTTGAAGAAGTATAAGAAGTAGTCAATCTTCGTAAAACTTAATGAATATGAAATATCCGTGTTTAACTGCAAACAAAATTGCCTCTTTTGTTATGAACTCGTGATCTATACTCTTGTAAAAATTCTTCGATGGAATTGATTTCATTAGTTGTTGTGGTCTTATCATGCCTTCCTAAGTAAAGGTCTTATTTTGCCACCTATTTTGTGATAATATTTTTGTGTTTGCGATAATATGACAACTCTGAATAATCTTGCGAATATACAGTCTCGTGATATTATCATCTTGCGATGAAATCGCAGGACGTTATCACACTTTCATGTAATAACCCATTGATCTCATCTTAACCTTTGTATTTAATTCTGCAAGTATGTATATATATATATATATTATTTTTTTACTCGCAGAAGTATTATTGTTGCACAAATATGACAAGCCTTTATTTCTTGCGACCAAGAAGCCTCATGACATTTGCGTCTTATAGCACGTATCAGCTCCTTAATGGAGGGTGCTGCCCTTTATCTTCCCATTGGTTTCCCCTTCAAGGAAGCGTACATCGACCATACAAGGTTAGCTCTTCCCATCCGGTTTTGCAAACAACCAACTTTTGTTCGAAACCTCTTATCCTTTTTGCCTATAGGGCTTATAGTTACGAGGTTGCACCCTATGGGGTATCTTTGGGCCAAGTGCATCATTTGCCAAGACTTTTCAAGAATGGCAGATGTGCGTCAAGCCCATCCGACACTCTTGACTCAACCGTGTACCTCGGCGCCTTGATCGTTTTCTGCACTTCTTGGGAAAGACAGTATGCCTTAGTCGCCCAACCTATATCCTGGTACATCGCAAGATTAGGTTGAGAATCCAAGGTGTCTAACCCGGATAGGTACCCCGCTTTTGGGTTATGTACCCCGTAATGTCCATGTACTCAGGTTCCTTGGTGGTGTTCTGGTTTCCCTGAGCCATTCTTATAGGTACCCCCTTAAATGACGTACTTTAGGACTTTGCCTCTTACGAAATGTTTCTTCGTGAACTAGGGTGTACGCCACAAAGGTTTGCCTGTGTAAAATTTCTGCGGATTTCTTTCTTTTCTGAAAGCTAATCACAGTTTGCGGTCTTTTGTTCGCAAATATATTTTGCGTCTTTCTTTAATGAAAGCTAATCGCAATAAAATTTTTGTATTCGTAAAAATACCTCACAAATATTTCATGTTGCGAAATACCTCATTTCATTTTCTTGTTTTTCAAAATACATTTTATTATACGCTGTGAAGAAATATACTGATTACCTTTTTTCTTCATTTTCTTTTCTTCGTAAATCATATCCATTCTCTATCATCGTAAATTTCTTGTATTCTCAATCATTGTAACTTCATTCCTTCATGCCTTAATCCTCAGCCATTAAATTTTCACTTCTCTTTGCAACCTTTGCTCTTTTTCTCCAACTTTCCTTCTCAACAGTTTTTCCTTCGCAAACTTCTACTTCAGTATCGTAACATTTCTTCCCTTCTGCCCAATCACCCTTGATAACTCCAATACCTTTAGGATGAGGAAATTTTATGCATTGATGAAAAGTTGAAGCTATGCCTAAAATCCCGTGAAGCCAAGGTCTCCCTATCAAAGCGTTGTACGGTGACTCAACATCAACAACGCAAAATAAGATTTCAGTTCGCATTCCACCTAATGGAATTCGCATGCTTATTTCTCCTTTAGGTTTATTGGCAGTTCCATTAAAGCCATAAATCCTGTAAGTAGAAGGTATTAGATCTGCGTCCTTTACCCCCATGATTTTGTAAGCAGGATAGAAGAGAATATTGACAGAACTTCCTGTATCAATTAAGATTCTATTAAGACCAAATGATTCTTCGTCTGTATCATCCTCAATTTCTTCCATATTCATACAAATTTCCAATCTCACTACCAATGGATTATCATGTATTTCGCAACCTTCTGGAATTTCGTGGCTTCAAAAGAGATTTCATGCTTCTGCCAATCTTCAAGTCGTGAAATTTTTGCGATGTTCATTATTTCTCTTCCTTCACCATCTCTCGCATATACCCTGCTTAACACATTATCATGAAAATCTTCTATGGTTTTATATGAGTGAACTATAAAATTGCAGAAAACATTTCTTGCTTTTGGTCCCACTTCAATGTGTAAGATTTCCTTTCCCTTTTCTTGTGTTGTATTCACCATGCGAGTTTCCATTGGGGCTTGTGGTAATTGTTGCGGCTGTGCTTGCTTGAGTAAAAAGTGATCCAGTTTGCCTTGATCAATCATTCACAAGATAATCCTTTTGATATTATTGCAACTATTTGTAGAGTGTCCATTAAAATGATGGTACAAGCAAAATTCATGACTTCTTGGACCCATTGGTGGTTCCTTTCCCATATTCCATGGAGTTGGTATATGCTCCATCAAGATAATTGCCTGCCATATATTTTCTACACTTGTATTCAAAGGTGGCATCTTTATTTCTTCTCTTATCATTCTTTGACCTCCTTGACCATTGTTATAATTTTGTCTATGATTCCCTTGTCCAAAATAATTCTGCCTTTGTCCCCCATAATTTTCCTGTTGCTGATCTAGTCTTGGAATCTGGCTATTTCCTCCTCGGCTATAGAAATTCCTTTCTCTATCATACTCTTCTTGATCTTTGCTACCCATTGCTACTATTTTTGGCTGGTTATTGTTGTTTTTCTTCTCTTCTGATATCTTCGAAGATGTTTGCGAGGATGTTTGCGAAGTACCTGCTATAACATTGATTATTTTAGGAAGTAAGTTTGCTCATGTATCTTGTTTGTTGGTGTTTGTCACAGGATATGACTCCATATTGTTTTGCTTTTCCTCTAATGTAATGTATTCCTCTTGTAATTCTCGCAACTCTGTCATCATAATAGAATTCTTTCTTCTGAAGATTTGAACATATAGTTGTTCAGTTATAACATCGCATTTACGAAAGATAAAATTAGGTATCTCTCATCCACATGCCCTGCCATATCACTGCACATAGTTTTCCATCTTCTTACCAAATGTTTCAAACTTTCACCAACTCTTTGTTTTAAACCAAACACATCTTCAATTCCAAGTCGTGAGGAATGATTCGTGATATATGCTCCTAAGAAAGTTGCTTGTAGATGATTAAATGACGTAATAGTGTTCTTGGGAAGTCCTTCGAACCATTTTAGAGCTTCTCCTGTTAAGCTTGATGCGAAGTACTTGCATAATACAGTATCGCGATTCTCCCACTGTAACATGCATCTTATATACGCTTTAATGTGCTGAATAGCACATGAAGTCCCATCAAAGATACTGGTTAGTGTAGGTATATTGCATTTTGGTGGAATCCCTCCCAATTGTACTTCTCTAGTAAAAGGATTCCTCGCAGCTTCTTCTATTGCTTCATCTAATTGCCTTCTATTGTTTAGCATCCCTCTCATTTCCGCTAATTCTCGAAAGATCCGCTCATTTGCCTCAGAATTCTCATCCATTGGCCTCTTCAACGCATCCTCTCTTCTTCTACGTTCTTGCATCTCTTCTCTTGAGAGCCTTCGCATTCTACCATATTCTTCATTAATGTTTTCATTTGCACAATTTTGCAAATATCTTCTTTCCAGGTTGTCATAATTGTTTTGTTGCAGAGCATCTTGAAATTCTTGTTCTTCCATTTTTATTCTCCTCATCCTTCTCATGTGATTATCAGGAATTTCTTCTTCTTCATTTCTCCTTCTTCTGTGATTTATCTCTTCCTGATTTTCCTGAACTCTGATTCGAAGATTTGGTTCGTTCCTTACTATTTCTTCTCGTTGATTTCCAATCCTCCTCCGAATTCTACCATACTCAAGATTTTGATTGTTGCGAGCATGTTCACGTCTTCTTACTCCATCCTCGTAATTGTTTTGATGCATATCTTGTTGTCTCTCAATTTCTTCCATGAGTTGCCGCTCTTCCTCTTGATTTTCTTCACCATTCTGATTATTATCCCTTGGAAATGGCTCTGTTCATAAATTCTCCACGTTTTGTTCATGATTTGGTACTAAAATGAAGCGATTCTCTCGATTTCTTTCAACCTGATTATGTGCTTGTTCTTGCATAGCACTTTCACTATTAACTATTGGCGAATTGTGTTCTTCTCTCTCTGGTCTAACATTTGATCTCACAATACTTTGAGATTTCCTCCTTTGTAACATCTCATTTTCCCTTCTTAATTCTTGATTCTGTCTTGTTAGATTGGCACGTTCTTCAGCTTCTAACCTTCGTTCTTCTTGAACTTCTTGTCTCAATGTTTCTACTATCTCCATTTATCTTTCACGAATTATTCCTCCCATCAATCTCCCGTTTTCTCTAATTTGTGGTTCTCTGTATGTTTCTGCTGGTGTATCAGTTCTCCAAGTGTGTATACTCACTCGATCATGATCTACTGTTTGTTGATTTTGATTTCTTCGATTGTTCCTTCTCCTACTAGGTTCTCCTGTTACGTTTACTTCTCCACCTGCGAGTCTTGCACTTCTTCTTACTGTAGTCAATAGTTCTGATGTATTTCTTCTTCTAACCATTTCAGATTTTCAAAACTCCTTAAAATTTCTGCTATAACAATCTTCAAGTCCCTGTTTCTAGCGCCAATTATGTAGTTGCAGAATATCCTACAACTACACCCTCAGTAGAATTTGTAAAACTTTATCTCAATAATCATTATAACTGAGTCATCTATCTAACTCTTGCTTCCATTAATTTTACTTGTTAATAACTGTTATCTCAATTTCTAGTTAAAGTCTTAAAATTTTTATGACCTAATTTGTTTCTGTGCTTTTGTGTTTTTATCGCAACTTTAATTTCTCTGCTTAAAATCATGTTTGTTTAAACACTTTTCATTGTTGTGATTATTGTTCATCTAATCATCTTTCTGTTTGAGTTTTTTTTTTAGTTTCTTCTTGTTTTACCATAGGTCTATTTAGACTTTGGGTCCCGACTTTGTGACTGGCTTTGAGTTTGGGTCCTACCAAAATTTTAATTAGAGTTTGGGTCTCATGACTTAAGTTGACCGTCTTGACCGTTAAAAAAATAATTTTATTTTTTAATTAATTTATATTCGTTAACACCGTCAGTTAGTGTTAACACGTGAGTTGCAAGTGTAATTTGAAAACACATCTAATACTTTGAGGAATAAAACCTAACACCTGATACCCATCAATTGAAACAACATTTCAAGATCAACATCAAGTATATAACGAGTAGGTAATTCTACTATTGTTGTTGCTACAAGCATACACATCGCACAAGACCCACTACTAATACAAGTATACAAACCACAAAAAAATATAACAATTTCATTCGGAAACTACAAGGGACGAAGATGAAGGTAAATCTCAATCACGTAATACAGTTTACGTTTTGACCCAACAACATTAGTATCCATATTTTTAATATCATCCAATCTATTAAGCCAATTTTGAACAACATCTTCGATAATAACCGCGGCATCAATTTCTTCGCCACCATCACCATCAGATTTCCCAATCACATAACCCCTAATTTGTTTTCACTAGTAACACCTAATTCCTTCAAAGGGGTCTCAGAATCCTTATCCAAGTCTCTAACTCCATCATTAGATGCCCAATTGTATCAAACACTTATAATCCCCACTTTGTATGGTTATTCAACTTTCCATCACCACAATCTAAGGTTTCTTTTGTAATGTCGTTAAAGTTCTAATCTTTGATGATGTAGGATCTTTAAGAAAATGAGAAGGACGGCGATATTGGAAATTGTTCTGCGCATTATTATGATGATTTTCCCTTGTTGTTTTGTGTTCTACTTAGATAACACACATACCTGGATCGATTCTCGTTCGAAACATCAAAAGTAGTAACTTCTAACAGAGTATAAAGGGGTAGCGTTAGTAAATAAATCGAATCCAAGATTTTATTTGGTCATTTCCATATTTAACAAACATTTGTAACTGTCAACATGGTCAACTCAAGTCTTGAGACCCAAACTCTAATTAAAAAAATTCCAGGACCCAAACTCAAAGCTAGTCACAAAGTCGAGACCCAAAGTCTAAATATCCCTTTACCATATTAGGTCATGGGCTAAGGGAGGTGCCACCTTAGGGTTCCTTGAGGTTTCATCATGAGATCTGATTAATCTTCTGCAGCTTTGGTTTAGAAGGAGTTATCTGCTTATTGGGTATGGTTCACTGATTCTCCATCAATCTGTATGATTCGACCATACAAGGCAAATTTTCTTTATTTAAGATTTGAAGTTTAGTCATTCAAAGGATTTGGGGTTTTTTGAGATCCTACTCTGGTAGGGATTAGATTATTTTCGATTTCAGTAAAGTATCTGCTCTTAACTTAAGTAAATTTTCAGTTGTCTTTTCGATTGGTTCTGTGAATATGTTTTTCTTTTACAGTATAGTCTTATCTTAATGATGGCAAAAATGAGATTGAGAGATAGACTAATAAGAAGTAATCTTTCTTTTAATCAAATGGGGTTTCTGGTTGGGAAAAGCTAGATTGTTCTACATCAAAATCTGTGTTTATTTCTTTTCTCTTCATTAAGATAATAATTTTATATTAAGAGAGATAAATCCTTTTTAAACCAGCTCTCAAACTATCTCTGTTAATGGGCGGCTAAATCAGAGAATTTCAAACACTTGGCATATTACTTATCCATTTTAGTTGCTCTTTGATCTTCTGAGTATTGACAATCAGCATAATTGTCTGTTAAGATGCATGACATTAATGGGTTTATTTTTTGAGAATGATGTATGTCATTACTGCAGGCCAATCATCTTTCAATTCCAATGAATGATTTAAGGCATTGTGTTAACTTAGGCTATTTATATGCTGGGTGGTTTTACTTTTTTTCTCATCTCAACTCTTCAGTACCAAGAATTACTTTTTCTTTCTTATTTCTTCAGTGTTTTCCTGATTATGGCTTTGGCTCCTGATCAAGTTAGAGTTTTATATTTAGATGAGGATTTCAAAGAATTTCCTCATAGATTTGCTGCTTTGCTATGTGATAACACTCGTAGTTACTATAACACCTCTGTGAAGCATCATCTTAATAGGATATGGACCATTAACTCTCCAGATTTCAAGATTGCAAAACCATTTTATCAGGGAATGGGTATTCAAAATCTGTTTGTTATAATGTTTAAGAAAAGCACTGATAAGGATATTGCTTATGCTTCTAGGCATACTCTCTTGTTTGGTCAGCTTTTTGTAGTACAACAGTTAGGAAAATTGGAATCTGTTTTTGATCTGGTCTGGGACACTACGCTCATGCTGGTACAAATCTACATCCCATATGATTTGGTGAACATAGGAATGGTTTGAGAAGTTTTGGATCAAATTGACGCTTTTGTATCTGCCGACTCTCCGGCTGGAAACAATTATGAAGCCATACTGATGGTGCCTCTTCATTCACCCTTAACAAGGAAAGTATTTTTTAACACAAATAGTAGGTCTTACTATATGACTGCTTTTTATCCAAAGCTACCTTTTCGTGCCTGCAAGAGGTGCTTTGTGCTCTTTCATGATGTTGAAAAGTTTAGGGAGATTCAGTCGAGAATCTCTGTCAGAGCCTTGCCTGCTCCCTTGTAGTTGCAGAATATCCTACAACTACACCCTCAGTAGAATTTGTAAAACTTAAGAAGTTCTTGATGATGAATGACAATTTTCTTATTAATGCTCTCAATTGATTACAAAGAAGTACCTAAATGGAACTAGAATAGTTACAACTTTCTCTATTCTCTTTCCTAAGATATTTTCTAACACTCACTAAAAGAACCCCCCCCCCCCCCAATTTTACATTTGAACTACTATTTATAGGGAAATCTATACAACTGTATGTAAGCTGCGAAATATCGCAACTTATATTCGCAAATCTATCTCATGTTCGCAAATCCTTCACACTTCTTCCGTGCTTCTTCTATTATCGCGCTATCTTGTGACACTCTCCTCTTATACTTGTTACAATATTCGTAAACCAATACCTTGCGATATTCGGTACCTACATCCCTCTCCCTGTACTTCCCATGTTGGAATCACTAATCCGAGGAGGAATGTTGCTGGTGATCAGAGCTCCAACGTGTCAAGTTCTCCTGCAGTTGGAACGGGGTTAGGACTTCATCATGAGAAGTCCAAGCCTTCTACTTTTTCAGTATGTCTGCAAACCGCGGGGGTTTTAGGTAATAGAATATATGTCCTTTCTGCTCATAATTTTGCACCTGTGAGCCCCTCAGTCTCTGCCTTAACCATTAGGGAGCCAGGTAATACTGGTCGTGCTTCGCCTCCTCCTACTTTACTTAATCATCATGGTATTATTGGTGACCCTTTGGATCGAAAAGGAAAAAGTCCTAGAACTGAATTTGAGTCCAACCCTCTAGAAACGTATTCTGGCGATTCATCTTTTTCACTCATGCCTACCCCTCATTGGCCGCCTGTTTCGTTTTTGCCACAATTCACCACTCCTTTAGATATTTATTTTGATGTTGGGAATGTGGGAGAATCATCTAGTATGGGATCCTTGGGAGGGAATGTATTTTGGTCTACATCAAGTTCAACCTTTACTCAAATTGTGGTCTCCTATTCAAGTTTTATCTTTGGTGCTCCATCAAAAATGAGCTTTAATTCTGATGAATTTTCCCCTCAAATCCTAGTAATGATCTCATGAATGGTATTGAACATAATGATGAGAGTTTAGACAATATTATACTTGAACCAATGCCCCTTGCATCTTTACCTCTTGCACCTGTCATCACAAACGAAGATTTTGAGAAGGAGATTGATCTCATGATGCTGGACTCGGACCCTTTGGCAGTGGAAACTTCTCCTGCCCATGATCTAGTAAGTCTTTCGCTATCACTTGTAAAATTTACATTTCCATTTTGCAGTATCTTTTCTTTGCTAATTTCTCTCCTTTTCGGAAAAGTTTAGACTGGCTTAGTTTACTTCTTCCTTTGTGCGTTGTTTCTGCTTTATTTGGTGTTTCATACAGTTTAGTTAGTTCATTAGTTGTATTGCAATGAAATTCTTGTGTTGGAATATAAATGGATGCTGCTCTGATAGGAAATGGCTGCATGTTTTAAATTTATATAGGAAGTTTAAATATGACGCTATTTGCTTGATTGAAACAATGGTTGATGAAGACACTGTTCGAAAATATTGTCATCATCTGCATTTTGATGCTTGGTTCATTGTCCCTTCTATGGGTAAGTCGTGTGGATTAGCTTTAGGTTATTTTGAAAAATCCAACATATAAATTATAAAATCTTCCTTAAATATGATTCATATAGTGTGTGACGTCACCCCTCGTATTAAGAACCACCTTATTTCTTTTGTGTATGGGTCTTTAAGTAGCATGGGAATGAAAACACAATGGAATTTTCTGAGTACTTTAAACGAATATACAAATAGGCCTTGGTTGCTTCTAGGGGATTTCAACTTCATTATGCATGAATCTGAGAAACAAGGGGGTATTGCTGAAAACTCGCTTGTACCGGATTTCATCAGAAATAAAATGTTTGATTTAAATCTGAATGAAGTTTTCTCCTTTGGAAATCCTTTTACTTGGTGTAATAGAAGATTCAAAGTTCCGGCCGAGCTTATTTTTTAAAAGTTGGATAGGAGTTTTATGAATGATAGATGGGTGTCTTTACTGCCTCAAACTAGGGTTACAAATTTAAGCCGTGTCTATTCTGACCACTGCCCTATTCTGCTCAATTGTTTTCACCAAGAAGATAAACTACACATTTCGTATAATTTTTTAAAATTTTGGCAGTTAAGTCCAGAGTTTAAGAATGTTCTGATTAATTCCTGGTCTAAGTTTGTGAGGGGTTCACCGAGCTTCATTGCTGCTAGTAAGCTTAAGAACCTTAAACATGATTTAAGCTATTGGAATCGGAGTTATTTTGGGCACATTAAAACTACAATAGGAAAGCTAAACTCTGAAATTAAAAAGCTCCAAACTATGCCATACTCTTCTTCGATTAGTTCTTTCATCCTGAATTATTCGAAGTAACTTGATTATTGGTATGGGATTGAAAATGAGTTTTATAAACATAAGTCTAGAATAGAATACTTCAACTATTATGACAAGAATACCAACTTCTTTCATAATACAATTAAGCTCAGAAATATGTATAGTACTATACATACTTTACAAGATGGTTAAGGAAACTGATTGGAATGCAGAGAAAAAGTGGTCTCTCTTCTCACTTGCCATTTTAAGAATATTTAAACATCTTCACAACAAAAAAATGTTGTTGAAAAGGCGAGGGTACCCAAATATACCTCAAGCTAAAACTTTTCCTTCCTATAAGTTCTTTCTCCGAAAGTGATTGTCTATGGACAGAGTCGAGACAATGCAACTAATCGGTTCACACTTCGTGTGATAGTCTATGGATACAAGACCGAGACAATACAACAATGAAGTATGTTTACTTGATAAAAAGGTTTGGACTTAACCAAACTCAATAGGATTCACGTATCAAGTAAATAAGAATTAACGTTTGTGCAATTTACTTTAATTATAATAAAACAATGATAATGCGAAAATATAAAGTAAATGACACATCAATATTTTGTTAACGAGGAAACCTCAAATGCAGAAAAACCCCAGGACCTAGTCCAGAATTTAATACTCTCAGGATTAAGCCGATATACAAAATAAACCAACTTCGTATAGTTGAGACCAGGAAACTAAACCTATAGTTCACCTAGTTCCGTATGTGTTCCCATGCCTCCAACCTGTAAACAAGTCACGTACTTGGACTAATTCCTTTGGTTCGTATTCCAAACAGTAAAGGAACAACAAATCTGTTTGGTATCAACTCTCTTCAACCAAGTGATATGAGTTGCACAAAGGCTCTTCTGTTTATCTTAACATAAACTCCTTTGCCATGTTCTAAGATCTATATTATGTTCAATCACCAAAAGGTAATCGTTAAGATTAATCCAATCAATACTCTTAACCCAAAGAACTGTGTTGATGTCGATCTTCTCAATTAATCAATCCAATCTACCACAAGGATAAACCAATTATTAATTGGATCCTCTTTTACAAAACAAGTATTGTGCACACCAAAGATTATAAAACCAAGTCATAAATCTTTTATCTCTTATTTGTTTTCAAATCTTCTTAGATCTTCAATAAACACATGCACACAACTACTTGAATCTCTTGTGATCAATCACACACAGAACGGAGTCTGTTAATAATGGATTATCGCAAGATCGTCTTTAGATCTAACAACAGTCTAAAGATCCCTGTCGAAACCTTGAACTAGTTTGAGTGAATATTATATCATAAGAGAAGATTCTCAAGCATAAACAAACTAGGTGCAATCAAAGTTCAACCATCGTCAGTCAATCAAATCAATACGAAAACTAAAGATAAACCGCAATATCTAGTTTCCCACCAAAGGTACTCACTAGAGCTTATTAATCCCAAAGAATACTTTAAACTGAGCGGCCATAAGAGATTTCGCCTAATTAGGTTACTCTCCTATCCGAATAGGCGGCTTCACCAGTAACAGTACAACATATGAAGTTTACTATCACGAAGGATTAGTTTGTTAGAAATGCAAACTCAAAGTATTTATAGACAAGGAAGTTTGGACACTAATGAATTTCCAATACCGAAAATATTCTCAAGATATTTTTCCATATTAACCCAAATTCGGTTTTCATAATTCATGTGAATGCACTATTCAAAATAATGATCGAAATCTCCTTGGAAAATTTTTAACTAGCAAATGCACATTACTAATTCTTATTTTCCATATATAATTAAAAACCTTAATTAAAAGATTCTTAACTTATTTAAATTCGATCTTGGGATTTACTTCCTTCTTAGTTGTTAAGGAATATCTTTGAACAATAAAAGATACACATTAATGCGCGTGTTCAAAGTGTGTCGACATCTTTCTCTTGCAAGTCCTTTTTCATACTTACTCACTTGAAACCGATTTACCACACTTCCAAAAAAGTTTAAAATTGGTTCATCTGACTTTCAAGAACTATGTGATTGATCAAGTAATACTCAATCACAAACCATGGGTGTAACGGTTCTACTAAAACAAGTTTCGGTTCTACCTCCATGTGAGTACTATGCATAGTCACACTAGCTTACCAAAATTTGGCTGACTAGGTACTAGGATCGGTTCCCCACATATATTTGGTATCTAACGTGTATGCACCGAATGTAGCTAGAGAGTTGATTGAGAGTATGGCAGCAAATTCTCAATAATTTTCAAGTCGTGGATCAGAACCACCTACCAAGGGAGTTAATCAAGTTGACGAGATTATTGAATTAGTCAACAAATGAGCAATATAATGGCAATGATGCAACAAATTGCAGTAGTGGTTGTAAAACCATCATGCCCAGCTTATGAGAACGTAGAGCATGTCAATGCTATATTCTCAACTCAGCCATATGGTATTTACTCCAACACTTACGAGCAAGTTACAAGTGCAAGTTCTATTTACAGCCTTCCGAATTAGTTCCAACAACAAGTGCAACAACCACAACAAGGGCATAATCCATAATTGGAAAAGATGGCTACTTTGGTGGAGGCTCTAATGTCTGTGGTACAACAAAATCAACAACTAGCGAACTTAAATCAGCAGAAAACGGATAATTTAATTAAGGAGTTGCAATCACAAGTTGGTCAACCGCAACAACAACAATTCCAACAACAACAACAACCACCTCAAAATCAAGGGTCCAATATGGAAGAGTTGTTGAAATCTTTTATGAAAAGAACGGAGGGTGCGGTCAAGGACTTGCAAACACAAGTTGGTTTAATGGCTGAGGAGATTAATTAGTTGCATGTACAAAATAGTGAGAAACTCCCTTCCCAAACTCTTTACTCAAGAGAGGATGTCAATGCTATTACGTTGGGAAGTGGTACACAACTTGTGCAACCCGAAGTTACTAATTCGGGTGAAGAAGAAGCCCCAAAGGAACCAATTTTGGAGGAAAAGAACGCAGATTTTCCCCAAACTCCCGAGGTAACTAAATCTAAGTCTAAACCTCTTGTTTCTACTTTTGTTCCTCCTCTACCTTTTCCTGGCAGGTTTTCTAAAACTAGTAAGAAGGTGGAACAAGATAGGGATATTTGGGATGTTTTTAAGAAGGTCCAAGTGAATATTCCACTCATTGAAGTAATTAGGAAAACTCCTCGCTATGCAAAGTATATAAAGGAATTGTGCACTAACAAGCACACGCTAACCGATAATGAGGTAATGAGTATGGGGGGAAACACTTCGGCGTATCTTAAAAAGAAACTCCCACCTAAATTGAAAGATCCCGGTAGTTTCACTATTCCATGCACTATTGGTAAAATAAGGTTTACAAAAGCTATGTTAGATTTAGGAGCGTCTATTAATGTTATGCCTACTTCGATTTATGATTCTTTAAATCTTGGTCCTCTCAAGAAAACCGGCATAGTTATTCAACTTTCCGATAGATCAAATGTTTACCCGAAAGGGATTGTTGAGGATGTTTTGGTGCAGGTAAAAGGACTAATATTTCCAGTGGATTTCTAAGTTTTAGACATGAGTGATGTGAATTCATCCTCGTCTACACCTTTATTGTTAGGTAGACCATTTATTAGTACTTCTATAATGAAGATTGATGTCCACAATGGCACCTTGACTATGGAGTTCGATGAAGAATTCATACACTTCAACATCTTTGAGGCGAGGAAACACCCAAGTACCATTCAATCAAATTTCCATAATGTGTTGGAATCCGGCTAAGGCGTAACCAACAAGGAGATAGTTGGGATGACGACTTTAAACTGAGCGCTTAGTGGGGGGAAACCCACCGGTTTAATATCTTTATCTTTTTATTTTTAAGCATTTATTTTTAATCTTTTTTTTTGCATATCCTTTGCGGAATTTCCCACCTTGAGCTTTACTTTGAATTACTAAATTTTACATTGAGGACAATGTAAAGTTTAAGTGTGGGGGAGAATTTATATGTTTGTATAATTTGTTTGATGGATTTAGTAAAACAAAAAACATATAGAAAAATAGAAAAACAATAAAAAAAAATTGATTTATAAACTCCAAAATCTAGAAACTTGTGCCTTTAGGATGACACTACCAATCTAAGTGGATGGAACCATTTTGGTTGCCGGAGTTGAGGAACCCATTAACTAAAAGGACGGACATAGCTCAGAAATTACAAATAACATGATAGTTGTTACCATATCTCGGAATATCACCATATCACCTTCTGTTTTTATTTTTGCAAACTTTTTGTTTCTTTAAGTGATTTGGTGGGTCACTAAACATCGAATTGTTATTACTGCTAGGATGAAATATAGTGATTGAGTTTCTAAAATAATAATAATAAAAAAGACCGACCAATTAGACCAATCGGAATAAAAATGACACTTGGATAGCAATATGTGTGTGTTCTCCCTGTCTCCGTCGCCTAAAAAAGCGTGGAATGCAGGATCCAAGGGAACTATCGTGTAATCTGCTGACAAGAATCATGCGCTTGGATCCAGTTTGATCCAAAAGATCTAATCATGATGTCTCAAAAAAAATGTTTAATAAAGTCAACTCTTGGGATCCCTTGCATATGCCAGTTGAGTTGATGTAGAATTATGATTGTTGACCACTGGTTCCCTTGTATATTCCAGTGTGTTGATACTAGAATTCAGACCATTATCTCAATCCAATAGGATGCATAGGTTCATCTTGGCGGTGACCTTCAGACAAATATGGAAACACCGATCACTTGTCAACATTCGCAAACATCTACCTCTATATCCATATTCTTGATCTTTTCATTGTGAATGTGGTTAGTCAGATTACGAGTATTGTGGTTTGTTCGACTTTCTAAGAAAAACTTTATTTACTTATATATTAATTGAATTTGCATCAAGGTACCTCCTCATGTAGTCATTTTGGATTCATTCACAGTTTTTTCACAAGTAGTTGGAATTTGGAGTAAAAGGTTGTGTAGGTACACCTCTTGTAAACCTTTATGAGACTAAAACTCATCCACTAGGGACACCTAGGGGTTTAAAGGCTTGTTATTTATGCTAAGAGTAACCGTAGCCTCGAGGACACGGAGTTGTATGTATGTTTTATAATTCTTTTGTTTGATTTGCTCGAGGACTAGCAAAGTCTAAGTGTGGGGGAATTTGATAGGTGCTTAAAAACCTTGATATTTATCTATTTTTTATGCTTTCTTTGCTGAGTTTTCTTGTAAAATATGAATCTTATGTTTGCTTTTGAGTGTTAAGGTACTTTGGAGTTATTTGGAACAAAAGAAGAAGAAACGTCTCTTAAAAGGGAAAAAGTGTTGGGGGCGGATTATTTCTCATTATTTGCTTTTATTTCTTCATCGCTGTCTGAAAAGTATTTCCTCTTTAGTGATGCAAATTTTGTCTGAAAGCATGATAGATTTAGTGATGAAGAGACATTGAAGAAAACAAGTGGACTTGAGAAGTAAAAGATGGTTGTTATTGGTGAAAGAATTCAAAGAAGAAGAAAGCGTTCATTTGGAGCGTAAATGGAAAAGCGGTCAATTCACATGCGAGCTATACTTGGAGCGGGTTAAGGTATGCGAGAAGGAAGTGAAGAATTAACTGTCATTTTCGCATAAATAACAGTTGAGTCGAAGAATTAAGTTGTCGGTTAGCTGAAACCGACAAGCATTGTATGGGTTGGTTGACCCTTATCCACTCCACCTGGGTGGATATATCCACTTCCATTATTTCATACACAACCTAAATTTGAGAGAAGAGTCATTTGTTTTTATTTATTTTTCTATTTGAAATTGAGTGAAATCATGGCGGCTCCATTATTCTGAGAGAGGGAGAAATGGGTTGTTGCGGCTGGCAGAGAAGAGAGGACATGGAGGAACGAGAAATGTCTGAGATCGACAAACATAGAAATTTAGAGAAGAAACCGATGGAAATGTTTTTGTTAATGAATCTGTAAAGGGTTTGAGATCGAGAAATTGTTTTGAATCTAAATTTGTGTTTGTCTTTGAGATGGCTTTGCCGTGAATCTGATGTAGAGAAGAAGTGGATTTTGCTGGTTGTAATTAATAGATGTTTATCAAAGGGTTTGTCCATGAATTTCAGGACAAGAAGGAATAACTGATGGTGGTTTTTGCTGTCGTTTCATGAAGAAATTTTAAACAGATTTACTAAACAAGACAGAGAAACGGATAAAGAAATTGAAGGTGGGTTTGAGATAATTCTGATGTTTGAGTTATTGTTTGTCTATGGGGGTTGATGTTCCTTGGAATTGATGGCACATGTTGAGTTAAAGGGTGAGTTGTAGTTGCATCTCAGATGGAGATTAAGATGCAGCTGAGTTATGTTGTGCCCTGTGATGGGTATTTTTCAGGTTATGATTGACACTGGACGATGTGAAGCTGAGTTGATACTGTGAAATTGCAGGTGGAATCTTGTTGGTGGTGGCCTTTGATGATACAATGGACTGGTGCAGTTATCGTGCAATGCATGTGGTTATGAGATGCTACAGATGATGCAGTTATGTTTGTGTCGGGTAAATAGTTGGTGCTTATGGATCCATTATGAGCTGAACTGGATGAATTAGTAATGGAGAAGCTTACTGTGATGAAGGATGAAAAATGTGTTTGAATGAATATTGTATTCAAACTACATGGAAGTGGTGGCAATCTGCAGTTCTATCATGGTTACCTGAGTTAGGGGACTGTGGATTATGAGATGAAGTTGCAGCTGTAATTCAAATAATTATATTCAAGTTAGGGAAACTGGAACTGCAGGTGATGGGTTTGCTTATTCAAGATAGCCTGGCATCTGATGTTGATGTTGCTCAACAGTTGAGACTCAGTTCTGGTAGTTTGTGGCTGAGAAATTACAATCAAGAAGAAAGTGCAGCTACAATTCTAATGGTTATGGTGAAATGAATGCAGAAGATGGTGGAAGCATAGAATGAGAAGATATCTTATGGCAGCAGTGAATGATTCAGTTCGGTAGTGGAGTGTTACATAGAAGGAGAGGTGATTAGAGATGATGGTTGTGTTAAATGCTACCAATTGCAGTTCAAGTTATGCAGTGGTTGGTTCATGGCGCTGGTATTTAGAGTTGATGTTGTTGTGAGCTATGGTTACATGGAAGATATGGTGCTATGATGGTGAGTTAGATGGGTATCAGGTGGTGGATTATGGAGCTGGTGCTATAATGAAGGTGGTATTCTTGATGACTGAAACAGGTGTTGGTTGCAGAGATATTGCAGATGTGGGAACAATAAAGGGCCATCACGGCTTGCAGTGGATCACAATGATGGTGCAACAGAAGCTTAAGCCTACAATGGCCTTGGAAAATAGGTCAGTCAGACCCTTGACTCAGCTGAGTTACTTTGACTCAGCTTTTGACTCACTAACGCCGTTAATGACTGTTAACTTGACCGCCAATTTTAACAGTTGATTGTCAGTTTGACCGGTCACCTGAGATATTTTCACGTGCGGATTTCCGGCCAATTTCCGACGCTAGCACCAGTTTTCCGGCGACTACTTTTTGGAAAGAATTTTATTGGGTTATTTCTACACATAGTTTTATGGGCTTGGTGGACCTTTTTGGTGATGGACTTTGAAGACTAAACCTAATTTTAGAAGTTGGAGAAAAGCTACAAAAGAGAAAAGTTTTCTACTACTTTGAGATCACGTATTAATGTTGGAGCTTTAGAGGAGAGCGGCTATTCTACTAGGTTTTGCTTATGTTCATCTTCTCTTATTCAATTAATATTTTTGTGATGAACTCCATTAATATGAGTATCTAAATACAATTATTGGTTATGGGATAAAGTTGATTTCATCAAACATGTTATTTGATTCTATGAATTAATTTTGTCTCAATTCTATCGTTTATGATTCATTATTTTTATTATCATATGATTTGAATGATAGTTTGGTTGAGTCCGGAATTAATCGGATTTGTTTTCATCTCTATAGCTATATTAGAGTTTTCAATACGTAAAAGTTGTTGTCTCTGATTTCTATAGCATCTTATGGTTATTACTTGTAGTGATACATCTTTTTAATCGCATATGAAGCATAACCTTTGTTAAAACGAATTAGTGCTTTCACACATTTGTTTGCATTGATTAGTCTAATTTCATATAACTTATTGCTCTTAGGGAGTTAAACTTAATTGTGCTTTTACACTTTAGGTTGCTTTCTAAGTAGATTTCACAATAGCATCTTTTAATGTTGTTTGTGATAAAATCGGGAAATAAACGGGATATTCTTGCAATCAAGATATCCTAGGACGATAATTGCGAGATTAAATTACCAATTCTAGTCATTGATGAAAAATACATGTTTGTGAATGATACTATCCCTTGACCAATATCTTCCTCTTATTGATTATTCCAATTATTTATTTTGCTTTATTTTATTTTATTGCTTAGATAAAAACAAAATCCCCCCTTGGTTACTTAAGAATCTAAAAATTGCATAACAACAATTGCCTCTATGTGGATACGAACTCTTTCTTACCACGTAGTATATTTATATCTAGTTGAGTGAGAAAGTGAATTATTTTTGCTTGGCTGATAACCGATCAGCTCACCGCACCACTTGTTGGGATTAAGTCCTTAAAAATAACTTCACAATGAAAATGCGGGGGTCTAACAACCACACCCAATAATTCATTTGGCAATCTGAGAGGATTTACTCCAATTCACTTTCTAGAGAATCAATACACTTTTGAGATCTCAGTTTTCAGAGTAATTCAGGTGTTTCCTTCTTCTTTGTAGTAATGGTTTGTTTTTAATATATAAATGGTGAATTCTTCAAAAAATTCATCAGATTATGAGATGATTAAGAATTTTCGAGTTGATGCTTCTTCACCTCCACAATCTTTTGGTGATTCAGTATTTATTCCAGACGATGAAATTGATGCTAGTCTGAATGAATGGAAATTTAGTTTGATCGGTAGATTGGATCTTGTAAAACTCAAATTTGTTGTTGCCGAACCGAGTTTAAGGAAATTATGGACTCTTAAAGGTAATTGTCAATTTATACCAATTGGGAAAGGTTTCTTTATTATTAAATTAGATAATGGTGATGATATGAAATATATCTATGAAGGATTCTGGGAAATTGAAACACAAGTTATTAGGCTCAAATTTTGGGAGCGGGATTTCAAGACAGAATTGAAAAAATCATCTACTGCATTTGTATGGGTTGTCTTTCCTGGATTAAGTATTGAATACTGGACTGAAAATATTTTAACATCAATGGGAAGGGCTTTGGGTAGACCAATCAGAGAAGGGCTCTGGGTAGACCAATCAGAGTGATGAAACAACTTTGAAGAAGGACATTGGATATTATGCAAGCATTTTGGTGGAAATTGATGTATCACAAATGGTTCCAAATAAAGTTGAGGTTGAATCCAAATATGGCAAGTTTGAGCAGGAGGTAAGGATTTCTAAACTCCCTAAATTTTGTATTCATTGCAAAACTTTAGGACATTATGTTGCTGAATGTAGAATAAAAAGAAAAGAAAGCATTCAGAAGGGTGAACCAAAAAATTATGTAGCAGCAGCAGAAATGGAGATACACTCCTAAAAAAATCTAAATCATGATCAGGGTCCATTTGATATTTGTTCTACTCCAAATAACATGGATGTTTTAGCATCTAGTACCTCAATGTCACATGAAATAGAGGAGGGAGAAGTTATTCCTACTTATGATCAATATAGAACTCAGGGTGAGGAGTTCACTGGTACTTTAGATTCTCATAAATATTTTCTTGAATTATCAGCAGAAAAAGTTTTGGAAGTTGGTGCAAGTATTCCTTCTTTAAATAATGTAGTTGGTATCTCAAATTTGGTGTCATCATCTATGGGAGAATCTGGTGAAGTTAGTCATACCCACATTTTGGCAAATGAAAAGCTGGCAGTTGGGAATAATTATGTTGTTGTTTTAAATTTTGAGCTACACTCAGTAGTGGAGACTGATGAAGCTATTTCAGCTCATGTTATGACAAATATAACTGCTCCAACTGATACAATAATGGAATGGATGGAAGTTTGAGGAAAAGCTCTAAAATCAAGAAAACTTACTGCTAACACTGAAGGAGTTGATGGGGATAAGCATATTATTTCTCCAAGCAAATTTAATGCCCTCATTGATATAGCTGAAAAACAAGATGTTGGTTTTTCAAAGGTTATTGGCAGACCTGCTAAAGGGAAAGTTAAAAGTATTCCTACTGTTAAAACCAGAAAGCAAGCTAATACTTTAGTCAAATTAAATCAAGGAGGAGGGAATGTAACTTCCACCCAAATTTCTCAATCTGAATGAAAGTTTTCTTCTGGAATATCAGAGGTCTGAGAAGAATTCAAGTCAAAGATAAACGTAGAAGTTTAGTACATAATTTCAGTCCTTCCATTTTATGGGTTATTGAACCTAAAGTCGGAGTTTCAAGCAGTATTTTAAGGAATCTGAAGCTAGCTGGAATGAATCAAACTATTATCCATAACTCCATTAACAATTCAAAGGGGAATATTTGGTTATTTTGGTACATGTATTTATCAACTCCAACTGTTGTTTCATCCACAAAGCAAGAAATCACTGTACATGTGGGAGATGTTTTAGTTACAGGCATTCATGCTGCTTTCTTAACAGTGGATAGAAGATTTTTATGGGAAAAACTTATTAATTTAAATGAGCTTAATCTTCCATGGTTGGTGATAGGTGACTTTAATGTTGTCCTTTCTGATGATGAAAAAAAAAGGTGGTAGAAGACCTCTCAGGGTGGCAATTCAAGATTTCAAGGAGAGTATTGAATCATGTAATTTGATACAAGCCACAAGGACTGGGATAAAATATTCATGGTGTAATAACAGGTGTGGAAGAAAAAGAATTCTTTGTGACTTATACAAAGCTTTTTGTAACCTAAAATGGATGGAACTATTTGATGGTTGGAGTTATAAAGTAGGAATCAGAGGCACATCATATCATGGTCCTTTGTTAGGGGGTGTTGTTCAATATATTAAGCATAATAGCATTCCTTTTAGATATCAGCCAGTATGGACCACTCATTCTGGTTTTTTGAAAGTTATACAAGATTCATGGGTTGAAGATTGTAGTGGGAATCCTGCTTTCAGATTTCTCTGCAAATTGAAGAGATTAAAACTAATTCTCAAAAAATGGAACTGGGAAGTTTTTGGTGATTTAAGAATCAAAGTCAAAGTAGCAGAAGAAGCAGTTTTATCAGCATCCTTGGAGTCAGATGAAGACCCTGAGAATATAGAATTAATTGATAAGTTGGTTACTTTAAGAGGAAAACAAGATTTAGATTCTCAACAATACAATGAGCTATTAAGAGCAAAAGCAAGAGTCAAGTGGGTCAGAGAAGGGGGAGCAAATACTGCTTTTTTCCATGCAAATTTGAGAATAAGAAAAGCTCATAATAACATTTCAGAATTAGAAACTGAAGATGGTAATGTTGCTACTAATCAAGATCAAATAGCTGAAAATTTAGTAAAACACTTTCAGAAGAAATTTGAAGCTACTAATGTTGAGTTTGTTGAGGAAATATTTGAGGTTATACCAAAGGTATTAAGTGAGGTGGATAATGAATTTTCGGATGCTATTCCATCAAGTGATGAGATAAAGAGTGTAGTCTTTAATATGGATGCCAACAGTGCCCCTGGACCAGATGGGTTCTCAGGTAATTTCTATAGGTTTTCTTGGGAGGTTGTAGGAGATGATTTGGTAGAGGCTATACAGTTTTGCTGGAGAAATAAATTCATACCTAAAGGGCTTAGCTCAATTTTTATTTATTTTTACTACCTAAAATACCTGGTTCTAAGAAGGCTGAACACTTTAGACCCATTGGGTTAGCAAACTTTAACTTCAAAGTAATTACTAGATTTATAACTCAAAGAGTGAATACTATGATTGGGAGGATGATTTCAAGTCAACAAGGAGCTTTCATAAAAGGAAGGAGTATTCATGAGAAGATAGTGTTAGCCTCTGAGTTGGTGAATGAGTTGAATATTAAAAGAAGAGGGGGTAATGTTGGGTTGAAAATAGATATTACACAAGCTTTTGACTCCCTGAATTGGAATTTCTTATTTGAAGTGCTTAGAAGATTTGGTTTTTCTGAAATGAGTATTAGCTGGTTATGGAAGATTTTTGATTCTGCTAAAATATCAGTTTTAGTTAATGGGGGACCTTATGGATTATTTGGGGTGGGTAGGGGATTAAGACAGGGATACCCCCTATCCCCTATTCTATTTGTATTGGCAGAAGAAGTATTGAGCAGAAATATCACTAAACTGTTACAAAAGGGTAAAATGCAAGCAATGGTGAACAGGGGTGGTTACCAACCAACACACTTAATGTTTGCAGATGACATATTCATATTCTGCAATGGCCAGAAAAAAAGTCTTGAGAATTTGATGGACCTCTTAATGAAATATCAATCATCTTTTGGGCAAATAATGAATAAAGCTAAGAGCAAGTGCTTTGTTGGAGGAGTATCTAATATTAGAAGAAATGACATTGCACAAGCTCTACAAATGCAACTAGCAACATTCCCAGACAAGTATTTGGGAGTAATACTTAATCCAGGAAGAGTTAAGACACATCAGGTGTGGGGAATGGTTGAAATGATTCAGAAGATGCTTGCAGGGTGGATGGGAAAACTTCTGGCTTTCTATGCTAGATTAACACTTGTGAAAATTTTTCTTTGTAGCATGCCTATCTACACAATGGCAGTGTATAAATGGCCAAAGTCTGTAATTAAAACTTGTGAAAGGATTATAAGGAACTTTTTGTGGTCTGGAGATCCAGATGTGAAAAAACTTGTCACTGTCAAATGGTATGTTGTCAATGCTCTAGTGGAGGAAGGTGGATTAGGCTTGAGAAGATTTGAAGTTATGAATAAGGCCTTATTAATGAAACTTCTATGGAAGATTGAAATTGAGGATGAAGAATGGACTAATTTTTTGAGAGCCAAATTTAAAAACAAGAAGGGGGAATGGAGTGAGTATTATAAGCAATCATCTATATGGCCTGGAATCAAATGGGTGATGTTAGAATTTAAGCAATGAACTAGCTGGCTAGTTGGTGATGGAAAGAGCATTTCAGTATGGAAAGACAAATGGGTTAAAAACTATCCACTACTTGAGAGACATCCAAATGATACTTACATAGCATAAAAATGTAATATGAAAGTTCATGATTTGATACAAAATGGTGAATGGAGATTCCTGAACAAATGTTGCAGTATTTTGATTTATCTGAATTACCAGTTATAGGGGGGCAAGGACAGAAGAATATGGACAAATGACTTAGTTGGAGTTTTTACAGTGGAAAAAACAGCTAAACTTGTGAGAAATCACTATCCTAAGGAGTCTTGGGCTTCACAGGTATGGAAACCTTGTATCCACCCTTATACATCAACCAATGTATGGAAAATTTTGAAAGGGGCTTGTGCAATAGAGGAAGCAGTTAGGAAAAAAGGATTTTCTACAGTTTCTAAATGCTATCTTTGTGGCAATAATAATGACACACTGCAACATATTCTGTGGTCTTGTGATTTTAGTTCAAGGATTTGGCATTGGGTTGGTGGTATATTTCAATGTGCAAGTCCTTTCAATTTTGATGAAATTTTAAGCTTTGCCAAAGGAAAAAGTACATTACTCAAGGAGGTCTGGTACATGTGTTCATTCACAATTTTGGCTGAACTGTGGTTCACAAGGAATGCAGTTATATATGAACATCTAAAACCAAATGTGGAACAATTCAAGCTAAAGATCATCAGGTCCATCAAGGAATACAGGATAAGAATGAAAGGGAATATGTGGGGTACTATGTATGAACTTCAGATGTTTCAATGTTTTGGTATCACAGGGGTACAAACTCACATCAATCAGGTAAAGCAAGTTTTTTTCAAATTACCAGTACAAGATCAAATACTTATTTGTTGTGATGGTGCCTCTAAAGGCAATCCAGGGAAGTATGGAGGAGGATTCATTGCCAGAACTAGCAATGGTGACTGTGTTGGTGCTGCTTCAGCTGGTCTTGGAATTGCAATAAACTATCTTGCAGAATTTATGGCTCTTATCATGGCAGGTGAATGGGCAGTAAGTAAGCAAATGAGGCAAGTGTGTTTCTGTCTGGATTCACAGGCAGTTATTATGGCTTTCACAAACAACAGGGTTCCATGGATTGTTCAATCTATATGGGATAAGATAAAACAGGCTATTCCATCCATTTCATTTAAACATTCATATAGAGAAACAAACTTCTCTGCAGACAACATGACCAAGAAGGGGGTTATGCTAAATAGAGGTGAAGTTATATACTATGATGAGAAGCCTTCCTTCCTTGGAGCTTTAGAAAATGAAGATGGACTTTATTTTAGATTTTCATAATGTAACCTTTTGATTATAGTTTTGTTTTCTTTCTTGCCTTGGAAAATTCTTGGCTTTTTTTTGTAATATTACAAATTTTTGGTAATAAAAATTAATGATTTAGAAAAAAAAGAAGAAATATAGTCAGACTCAATCTAGAAAAAAGTATATCAAAGAGCTTAATATCTCTAACTCTTAATTCAATCTGCAATCAGCAAATAGAAATCTGCGAGCGTGATTGAATATAAGAGGAGTTACTTAAACGGTACCAAAGACCAATGTTCAAGTGTCAATCAATGTAAATCAACAACCAAAGGTTGGATATTCTAATTGATTGATCTTAATGCACAACCTGTGATATTTCAATTATGTAACAAAATATAATGCGGAAAATAAATAACACATACACCAAAATTTTGTTAACAAGGAAACTGCAAATGCATAAAAACCCCGGGATCTAGTCTATTTTGAACTCCACATTGTATTAAGCTGCTACAGACAATAGCCTACTACCAATTAACTTCGGACTGGACTGTAGTTGAATCCTAATCAATATCACACTAATTCAAGGTATAGTTGCGCTCCTTACGTATCTGATCCCAGCAGGATACTACGCACTTGATTCCCTTAGCTGATCTAACCCACAACCAAGAGTTGCTACGACCCAAAGTCTAAGACTTGATAAATAAATTTGTTTCACACAGAAAAGTCTATAGGATTGAATAAATATGTCTCCTACAGAAATACCCAAGAGTTTTTGTTCCGTCCTTTGATAAATCAAAGTGAACAAGAACCAATTGATAAACCAGACTTATATTCCCGAAGAACAGCCTAGTATTATCAATCACCTCACAATAAACTTAATCGACTAGCGAAACAAGTTATTGTGGAATCACAAACGATGAGACGAAGATGTTTGTGGTTACTTTTATCTTTCCTATCGGAGATATAAAATCTCGAATCAATTATTTCAATTGTACTCAACATAATAGAAACAACAAGATCAGAACGCGCAACTACAAAGAGAATAGTTGGGTCTGGCTTCACAATCCCAATGAATTCTTCAAGTCGTTAACCTACAGGGTCTCGAGAAGAAACCTAAGGTTAAAGGAGAATCGACTCTAGTTATGCAACTAGTAACACACAGGAGGTGTGGGGATTATGTTTCCCAGTTGCTAGAGTTCTCCCTTATATAGTTTTCAAATCATGGTTTACAATCCAAGTTACCTTGGTAACAAAGCATTCAATAATCACCGTTAGATGAAAAACCTGATTCAACCAAGATAATATCTTTCAACCGTTATATCGATCTTAGCTTGTTACATACAAATGAAATGTACCCTCATTTAGGTTTATGTAGCTGTACCTAAACGTGTACACCATGTTGGTTCACAAATAGTTATTCGAGGTTAGCCATATGATAACTCTCATATCAACCTTATTCATCTTAACCATAACTAGTTCAAATGACTCAAATGAAACTAGTTAAATAGTTGTTCAATTGCTATATTCTCATGAATTATACAAGAACACAATTGAAGAAAAATCGGTTTGATTCACTTGAATCAATCATGAACATTATAGCCACGGTTTGCAAAGATTTCATTCCTTAAGATTTAAATGTTTAAGTTCATGAACAGACCGATTTGACAAAATAACCATTCTAAGTATGCGTACTTAAGCAACCGGATTTTGAGTTTGTTAAGTTTCCAAACTCATCAGAAATTCTCGGTTCGAAAACTTCCGCCAGTATGCGAACGGTTATGCATACTTATCTTGCCTCCTTCACCAACTTCGTATACACACATATGCATACACTTGGCTCCCGGTTCATGGATTTATACACTAATGTGCGAACACACTATATATGCTTATATCCAAAGATGGTTACATTATCAACTCTACATTCCAATCATTGAAACATTCTTCTATAATGGCAATAGCCGTTTTCACACACTATTAGCATCAAAGCAATTTTCAAGATATTGAAATGTCAACATGACTTTCGTCACGAGTAAAGATGAACATGGCTAAAGCGAAAGCTTTACAACACATATTTTGAGAAATATGTAAGCGAGATATACCCAGCTTGAAATATCAAATGTGTATAGTAGAAAATTATATCGTAAAACGACTTATGTCTCAAATATAGGAGATAGAGTTGAAAAAGACTTTCCAAGTGATATATGAGTTCAATTCTCCACATACCTTTTGTCGATGAAGTTCCACAAGATCCCCTTAGTAGTTCTCCGTCTTCAAATGATGAACGCCGAGAAATCTAAGCTCAACTACACTATCTATGTCCTAGTCCGAGACATCTAAAAATAGGCTAGAAATCAAGACTTATAGTTTTGATTACTAACATTGACAAACATGCGTGAGATAGCAATGCATGCGTGTTCGACCAAGCAATGCTTTAACACACAAGACCTTAGTTCTTTGGATCAATGTAAAACTAAAGAGATCAGAAAACAAGATGCACACAAGAAGAAACAATAAAAGCAAGACACAAGATTTAACGTGGTTCGGCAGTGTACCTACGTCCACAAATGACTACGACCAACTCTTTATTAGAACTTCTTACACAGAAAATTACAACCCAGTGATTGATGGATCAATCAACAACTATGATCAGCAGGGTGCAAATCACAAACTAACCCTCTCTCTCTAAAACTCTCCAACAACGAAAGAACGTAAGAATTCTACTTGGTGTTATATTATTTCTCATGGATTCTTCACCTATTTATATACGTCAGAAACTTGGCCGCTTAAGTAAACTTGACCCCCAAGTAAACTTAATCTCCAAGTAAACTTGTCTTCCAAGTATATGAGCTATACAAGGAAACACTTAACTTACCCGATTAAAGAAATATCCTTAATCGAGAACTTTCCAGAGCCCGCTAAGAAACGAAGCCCCCTTATGAAGCGAACCCATATGAAATTAACCCTATGAAACACCGACAATACTAACATAATAAATAACAGAATCAAGTATCTGTTACTAACCTTTAACAAAGTTCTGCATAGATATCTTCGTGAGTCTTTAATCTTTAGTCTTCAAGGATATCTTTGATCCATACTCAACTTCTTAAACCTAATCTAGTCTGAAACTGACTTTAGTAGACTAAACCAAGAAAGTGTTTTTCCATCTAAATTTGGCATCTGACTTGACAAACCAACACCAGTGGGTTCGACTGAGCAATGTTCTAACAACATCAACGAACACATCATCCTTATGTCCGAGATTAATAACTCAACTTATGCATGTAGAGCTGAAGATGCCCAACTTGATCCCGTCTCATATGCATAATAGATTCTTGGTCTACCAAATATAATAGGAGTGCATAACCTATCAATAAATCTGTCTTTTTAAGATATATTTGAATACAATCATTGAAGTATGAATTTTTCTCTTGATATGCCTTCACTAGACTTGTTTTGGTTCTGGATTCGTACTCTGTGCCAACACTCGATTGATCTATCCCGATGAGCATTATTCTCCTAAACAAGCCTAATCCACAACTCGTAATTTATACATATGTGCGCTTGGAACTGAAACAACCATTTGTTTAAGGATGTACCAAATTTCATAGAAAAAAGAAAAAAGAAAAAACTTTCACACTTGAGATGGTACACTGGCAAGCGAACGGCATGTTCGGAGGTGCTACACTTCTCCCACTCATTTCCTCCATTACGTATCATCGTTCTTAGCCCTTGATCCATGGATTGAGATTAGTAGAGGGTCCCATTATTATTGGATTTAACCAACAGATACTTGACACATAGGCGGGGGAAAGCAGTGGGGGAAAGGAGCGGGTACGTTTAGCATTTTCACGGCACGTTAGCTGCGTTGCTCTACGTGGGACTTCAGAGTTCAGATGGTAACTGCGTGAATTAGCTCTCCTCGAGAGAACTACATGAATTGGTCAAGGGCTCCACGTGCCATTTCCAGAGCCTCGTAGATTCCCAAATATCAGGTCCCTCCCACGTGCACATAATATAAGATTAAAATGGGATAACATCTACTGCATCAAAATCCACACTTCACACCAAAATACCTTCCCACAACGGAAATGTAGGCTCCATTTGGTACATCAAGGATTAATAATCACCCACGTAAACAGTTCTATGCACGTGGCATCGGATAACAAGCAGTTCTCAAAATAGTAGGAGTAGTAGTATATCATCTTCAACCTTATAAACAAGATTCTCTTTAATTTTCTTCTCTCTCCTCTGAATCCCAAAGTCCAAATTCGAAAGCAAGCAAAGATAGGGCAAAAAAGGTACTCTCTGTTTTCACTCTTCGATTAAATTTTAATTTAAATTCACCGTATTAAATTTCTAGGGTTTGTATTTGGTTTTACAATTGATGATTTGTTTCTAGGGTTTCTATTTTCCTAAGTCCTACCCCCTTTTCTATACTTGCCCTGTATAAGAATTTTGAATCGTTGAATCTGGATAATAATAAAAATACATTCTTGGTTGGTTGTTAAGAATTTGTTTGTTAGGGTTTATCAAAGATGGAAAAAGAGCTTCTCGAGTTGTTTGATTCTGCAAAGAAAGCGGCTGATGCAGCTGCGGGAGATGAAGTTTCCACGGGTGGAGCTGAGGAAACGAGATGCATTGAAGCATTGAAAGAGCTCAAAAAATTTCCTGTTACCATGCAAGTTCTTGTTGCAACCCAGGTTAGTTAATTTGGGTGTGAATTTTTGGTATGACATGTGATTTGATATGGAAATATTTTTTAGGATTTTGAGTTTCTGTTGTTGCATTGCAACTGAAATAGACACAAAGCAATGATATTTGGGGTCTTTTTTTTGGTTAAGGAAGAATATTGTCGCGAATATTACAGAAAATAGACTAGGAGAGGCAAAAAAGAAAGATCTTGTCTGAGAATTACAGCACAATTGTTTTTTTTTTTATTAATAAAGAAAGATGTAGTGCTGTGCTGAAAGGGTTTATATGTGAATAACATTTGTAATGCAATTGTTGAGTTGTGTTGATTTTGTAATAGACAAACAAGAACAGTTTTTGGGTCACTTTTTCACCTGTATAGGAAGAAAGTGATCACGATTTTTCCTGTGATGAAGACTCAAGGATATAAAGGATACTGGAGGTGAAGTGAGGTAGACTAGGATAAGGTAAAAGGGAGAGACATGTCAGAGCATTAGCCACGCAGCTGGGTATTTTGTGATAAAATTGTTGTATTGGTGCATAATTACTGAATAATTGGTTTCCATGGTAGGTTTTGGGGATTATGATGCATTTTCTGATTGGTTCCTGGCCCGCTATATAGTTTCAAGTATCCATGTTCCATACATGAATGATGAACACCAATGAGGCTGTTTTAGTATTAATCATATGATGCTGCTTATATACTCGTGTAACAAATCTATTATCTTATACTTTTGTTATCTGCTTTCAAGTTGCTTTCATGATACTCAGTCGCTGGTATACAGTTTAAGATTCTTAACTTAGGGTTAGAAGATTCGGAATAGGATATGGGAATTACTTGGATCGATGAGCCTTTCCTAGTTACTAGTCTACCCCTTTACTGTCTTCTACTCTCTTTTCATTTTAGCAACAGTTAGTCATTTGGTAGCGTAATGGATTGAGAAGAGGACCAACAAATTTAAATATTATCCTTTTGATGATCACAAAAAATGAATGGACCAGTATGCTGCTTAGAAATTTTACTTATTTTATTTATTAGGCTGGGTTTGTTTTGCCTCTTTACATGGAGAGAGGAACAATTTCAATTTGTTCCAAACTATCCGTCTCTGTTCATTTCTGTGTTTCTCATTTATTTAAATCTCAGGTTGGAAAACGCCTTCGCCATCTGACCAAGCATCCAAAAGAGAAGATCCAGGCTGTAGCTACTGACCTACTTAATATCTGGAAGAAAATAGTCATGGAGGAAACTGCCAAGAATAAGAAAAATGGAAGCATAGAAACTAAAACGCCCCAGAAGATTCAAATTACAAAGTCAGAGTCGTTTAAAGTTGAAAAGGTTGATAAGTCGGGTTCCATGAATGTTGAAAAAGTCTCAAGATCTGAAACTACAAAGGTGGAGAAAACTGATCATGGCGAGAAGATAAGCTCTGCAAAGGTTTCTAGATCAGAAACTGTGAAGATGGAAATAAAGAATGATTTTCCTAGGGTTGAGAAGTCTAATGGTGTCAAGCAGGCCCCCTCATCTGCTCCTCCAAAGTTTACTTCAATGGTTAAATGCAATGATGCAGTGCGTGACAAGGTCCGGGAACTTCTTGCAGAGGCTCTATCCAAAGTTCACACTGAGGCTAATGGAGATATTTTGGATAAAGTGAATATGAGTGACCCAATCCGTGTTGCTGTCTCCGTGGAGTCTGTACTTTTTGAAAAATGGGGACGGTCGAATGGGGCTCAGAAGTTCAAATACCGATCTATAATGTTTAATATCAAGGATCCTAAAAACCCTGATTTTAGAAGAAGAGTCCTTATTGGAGAAATCAAGCCAGAGAGTCTTATTAATATGACTCCTGAAGAAATGGCAAGTGATCAAAGGAAGGAGGAGACTAATCAAATCAAAGAGAAAGCACTATTTGAATGTGAACGCTCAGGCGCAGCTAAAGCCACAACTGATCAGTTCAAGTGTGGTCGGTGTCAGCAGAGGAAGACCACTTACTATCAGATGCAGACTCGGAGTGCAGATGAACCTATGACGACTTACGTAACATGTGTAAACTGCAACAACCACTGGAAGTTTTGTTAGTTGTCCTTCTCTTTAGGGCTGCTGCATCCTTATGTGATCAATCACCTGAGATGAAGAACTATGGAGTCCCATCCTTCTCTTATTTTTGATGCAACATTTGTTAATTGAGACCTTGATCTTCATATGAAAGATCCTTTTCTGTACCATTCTAATGTAAGTTAGGTTAACTTGTTTTTAGATTGTTTTAGGTATTTGTCATGTGCTTGTGTTGAACCAAATGAAATACCATTTTATTGCCAAACATAAGTCTGCCACTTTTGTTTTGTTTATTTAATCATATGCAAGCAGAAGCTGCAAAACTGAGGATGCAATCCATCAGTGAAATTCCAAGTAAGTGAATTTATCCGTATTTCTGACTTCTACGCTGCTATTGGAACAGAATATAGTAGAAATATATGATATCGCTTGTCTTCTCACTTGGTATGCTGTGCTTCTCTTCTCACTTGGTATACTGTGCGAAATTTTGTTATATACTTATACTCATTACTATGCTCCTTTTTGGCTTTCATTAGAAATTATTTCTGCTATAACTTCTGCTAAACAGCATATTGCAGTATAGTCTTTTATGCATAACTATAGTGAGACTACTTTATTCGTTTTTATTAGAGACCAAATGATATCTGAATAACCACCTGCATTTTGTGCAAGACCTGAGCCCCGTATAACTGATATCTGCCTATGCAAATAGCCTATATAATGACATCCTGTAGCTGTAGGGTTTGTTTTCTCTTGAAAGAAAGTTGGATTTGAGACAGAGGTTCAATACCAACTTGTACCTGTGAATATATAAAAAGGGTGTTGTCCTAAGGTGTAAGTAAGCTCTTTTCTGTTTGTTTTTTTTAACCAAACGAAACTCTATGGTTATAGGAAGAATAACTGTTGATTCTGCAATTTCTCCAACCCCATTGCTAACTATCTCGTTTTGATTCCTGGTAACAGCTCCATATGTTTTTGTAGATGAGAAGTGATACTTGTGAAATTGGGGTTATTTTGTATCTGGGCAGAATCAAACCCACAGAAGGGCATATACAGCATGATCTATTAACTGTTTTCAATATTGAAACTCAACAGTTAGGTTCCATTCAGATAATTTTGTGCATTCATGAAGAATTTGATTGATTGATATGGTATATCAGTAGAAATGGATCACCCAATCAGGCAAACTTTTCCCTGAAGAGTGCAGACCTCCTTTTGCTAAACGGATGCATGAATATTCGAGTATCATTAATCAATCCACATTCTCTGTCCGTTGGAATGATATGTTGTTGAAATTGACATGTGTGGTGGTTACATTGCTTTTAATTTTTTGGGCTAGTACACCTTATCCTGCTTCTCTTCTTGCATAGCAACATCAAGAAAACGACCAATTAGGCTGGGTTCTTCCTAAGCACATGGGTTCAAAGAATGTTCATTTTGATCTACGGATCGTTTGGATCGGCAGAATTACCGTTCTATTCCTTGAGGGGAGGCATCTTATGATCCTACAGGAACAGTGACCTGAAACACTAGTAGTCGCAGGTGGTAGAGTTATTTGAGCTCAGCTTGAACTCCTGACCTCTTCCCATACCCAGAATTTTTCATGACCCACAAGGTCACATTTCAAAGCAGCAGAGTTAATCGAAAAGTACACCTTCAAACATTCCGTAATATTGATACGTACATTTCTGGTTGCTTACAATCTTTAAAGATCAGATCTACTTACTCCATTGTGAACTGGATTAAGAAGAGGAGAAAGAATACAAATTACAGATGGATATAAAGAAAATATTGAGCTATTATTTTCTCTGGTTTCGGGTATCACATTCTATAGTTTAGACAAAACGCAAAAGCACATCAAAAGAAAACCAAGCTCTGATCATCATCATTTACCCTCGAGGATGACGATGCTCCTGATTTCTCCATCTCATTTTCTGTTTCCTCCTCCTACATTAATATAAAAATCATCAACATAAATCGGAGAATTAATTACATGGAGAAAAAACAAGTAAAGCAAAATTGATACCTTCAATTGAGATTCTTTAATCTTCTTTGCTTCTTCGATTTCTCTAAGCGATTGGATTCGAGTAGCTCTCTGCAAAACACAGGAAATTAGAACTCGATTAAAATAAATAGTTACTCACTCAGATCGTACTGTTAGTTATCATCTCCACAAAATCTGACTCACTTACCATACAAAACGATCTAAGTTCATTCAATCTCTGCAACTTGACAACTTCCATTTCCAATTCCTTCTGCATCTTCCCTCTCATCTCCATCTCTTTCATTTCCATATCCAACACCAAATCCATCTCTCTCAACATCTTTTCAGTTCTCTCCTTTTCCAATCTCAATCTCTCAAGTTTCTTCCTAATCACACCTAATTCCTCAGCTAATGAAGAATCAAACGATTCAATCTTAATCGTAACATTATCATTATTATTACTCTGGATAATCTCCAGATCTTTATTATTTTTCTCGACTTTCTTCATTACATTGATTGGATAATAGTTCTCTTTTCCAGTTAATAAAATCTCTATCCATTCAGACTTCCCCTTTCCTTTACTCTTAACTCCATCATCGGTAATCGGATTTACAGGAATGTTCTTGAGTTGCAGAGGTGTTCTGCCATTTTTTTGCTTCATTTTCTTGATTGGAGTTGTTAACATTGTTTTGGACTGATAAAGTGAAGTGAGAATGGAGTTTGAGTTTGTGTTTGAATTTTGAAAGATGTAAGCGGCGATAACGGCAAGTATATTTATAAATGTTGTTTGATTTCTTTATTATAATCAGCTGGGAGTGGAATCTCGATCTCTTCAAGAGGAAAAAAGCCTTGATTCTCGATTAAACTCACATGAGTGTCTTTTTTTTTTTTCCTCGTTCAAGGATCTTTGGTGGACCCTAGTTATCCAAAGATTAATATTTGACGGTAGATGATGGACTGAAAGATTAATATTCGGGTTTTGGGCTTAACTCAAGTCTCCAACATTAATACTACTCCCTCCGTTTCACAAAGACAGTCCGCTTTGATTTTGTCAAAATATTAAGGAGACCATATTATTTTACTTGACTACTCTTAGTTACTTACCTATTTTATTTTAATAAAAATGCTAGTAATAAAGACTATCCAAAATTGTTGTGAGAATTATAAATATGAAATATAAAAGAAAAATTTAAAAGATTCGAATTTATGAAGTATAAACTTTTTAAGGAATTTAATTTTTAGAGTTAAATGTATATTTTCTTAAAAGGAATGAAGGATATATTTGTTTCCTTAATTATACTAATTTCTTTAATATTTTAGATTGGGTCACGTTAAAAATGGATTTATATGGATATAAACAATTCAAGGGTATACTAGAGAGTTCATTGAAAAAATATGACTATAAACAGAAACTGGACACAATTTTGAAACTGACGAAAAAGGAATAGATGACGGTCTTTCAGAAACAGAGGGAGTACTAAGTTACTAACTCCGAAATTTAGGGGTGAGCATGGGCCGGTATGGACCGGTTTTCACCTCATCCGCATCCAATTCAATTCTCTACGGATTTCAAATTTGGCATCCGTATCCAATCCACATCTAACGGATTTGTATTCAATGGATGCACGGATGAACGGATTGGGTGCGGATAATCCAATGAACTTATGTTAGTTAAAATTTATAATAAAAAACTAAAGCCAATATAGATGACTTCTTATAGAACCTACACATTTTATATATGTATATAAATATAGAAGTGTCGCGGACAACACTCTAAACAAACACTATAAAAATTTCAAAACTATCCATATATTTTCTAAAAATTATATAAATATCTTTAATCTAATGGGTATGGATATCCAACGGATTTTCAAGGTTGCATCCGGATCCAATCCATAATTCGTTGGATTTCAAATATCTCATCCGCGTCCAACCCATTAGCGAACGGTCCGGACATCCATCCGCAAAAGTACGGTTGGTCCCGGTTGAATCCGTGGATGACGGATAAAATGATCACCCCTAAATTAACGAAGTACAACTGCCGGATTCCAAAGTGGTTGAAAATTGTACTCGCCTGTTTCAGTTTTCTGCAAAGGCATTAGGCACATCGATTCGGATTTGGGAGTAGTATACTATATAGAAATGGTAAGTTTTCGGGAAAAATCTGTCTCTCCAAATACCATTTCCACGGAAATATTACTTGTTAGCAAGAGAATTAGGCTATACAGAAAAGATATCAGCAGTCTATGTCCCTCCTGCAATCAAGAAGAACAAATTAGTACTCACCTGCTGCTCATCAAATGTCACTATACTGATACCATTTGGTTTGGAGTTTCTGAAGCCACTAACAAGCATATGGCAAACACAATTGTTTGCATATGGCAAATACGTAAAACCATATGTGAAAGGATTTTTGAAAACAAAATGCATCATCCTAGTAACGTTGTTCATAAAATTAGGACTTACATATATAAACTACATAAATGACCATGCTACTTTACCTTGCAAACATAGCATAACTCCAACGGATAGCGGGATGAAACCACATGTCAGTTGGATCGAAATAAGTATTCATACATCTTTTAAATCCTGAAAATATTAATGCTGGCTTTGTTTTGGTTGTTCGTGATTGGACAAAGAAGTTCCCGTCAGCAATGACATTCTCAACCAAATCCAGAAATGTAAATCCGGCTGAATCCTTAGTGCTTTTTAAAGCTCTAAATTAGATCCAACTATGTAAAGGCGAAGTTGCTCCTCCGTGGTACCTCAAGGGACTTGTCCAGGACATTACAAAATCGATGGAGAAGTATGAAGATCTTGTATTTGTACATTAATATAGAGAATCCAACTTTGTCGCCGACACTTTGTCAAGAAAAGCTTCTGGGAAACTTTTAGAGGGAGTGTAGTTTAATAATCCACCTGATGAAATATTTAGTAATCTTGTAATTGAAATTCAGGGTGTGTCTTACCCGAGAATGATCAGAGCCATTTATTTTATTTTTTTATTTTCACACTTTATCCGGAAAAAAAGAAAGATCAAGGAGTTAAATTAGAATTTTTAATTGGGGGATAGTAAACCCATAGTATCCGCTAAGGGGTGATTTTTGGATATGAAAATACTATAATACCTTTGGTTAATTAAAAATTATTATGAAAAGACTATACTACCCTTTCCCCTAAAACATAAAATCAAAAACCAAATCATTTATCCCCCATTTACACTATCAATTTTGGCACTCATTAGGTTTAGGTTTTGATTTTTTTTTTCTTCCATCTTCTTCTTCATCGTTCTTCGTCGACGATTAATCGTCCATTTAAAAATTTCTTCGTCGCATAACCTACCCGAATCATAACCATGCCTCCAAGAAATAAATCAGATGCCCAATCGAAGTCAAAATCGGTTGCTCAACAAAAATTGCAACAAAGGCTTGCTTTGATTGCTCAAGAGCAAGAAGAAGAATAACAAGAGGCTTCAGACGATCAACTTTGTACCGGCATTGATTTTTGTTTGAATACAATGTTGTATTGGGTTACGACATTCAAAATAGAATGAAGACAATGTCGGTATTAAGTGATGGCAATGATTTTGGTATGAATACAATGCCGTTTTCAAACCCTGAGTCATCTGAAAACTGATAGTTATGTACCGGCATTGAAATTAGGTGGAATACTATGCCGGTAGAAGGTTACAACATTGGTTTACATTTATTCGAGTATGTCGGTAGTGATTATTTTGTATCCAGGAAACCCCTAGAATTTGTTATCAGTACCGGCATGAATGTTAGGTTTCCTTGAGTGCCGGTACTTAGTTACATCGCCGGAATTAATGAAGACCATGCAGGAAAATGGTGCCGACATGCTTCGTAACTAACATTCAATGTCGTAACTAAGTGCCGGCATGCTCGAGAATTAAATGACTGTGACGGCAGTGGACTGAAAACCAGAAAAAAATATCAAAACAGACTGAAATTCAATTTTCTCGTAGACCCCCTGGGTAAAAAATAACTTTTGTACCGGCATAGTATTTTGGTTGAATACTATGTCGGATTGAATTTCAAATGGGGGATAAGCTCGGTGCCGGCATGGACGTGGTATGAATACCATGCCGGTATCGCTGCTTCCAGCATTGTATTCATACCACGTCCATGCCAACACCAAGCTTTTTCAGCAGCAAAAATGGTGGATTGAAAGAAAAAAAATCAAATTTTCAACCTCTTAGCAGCAATTCTCTCTTCATAATCATCCTCTATTTTCACCAAAAAAAAGTTCTCTCTCAATTTTTTCCCTCCTTCTACTCTCACCTCACTAACCCAAATACAAATAAAAATACACACTGATCTTTTAACAAATACTTAAGATTTTTCCTAATTATAAATAAACACTAAACCTGATTAGTGAGGGGTGGATTAGGAATTAAAAAATACGTAGATAAGGGGTGACCCTGATTTGATATTTGGATCCAGCTTTTGTCATTTTTCTATATCCCCAATAACGGATTCTTAAATTACTGGCAGGTTATTGTGGATCGAGATAATATGTCAGTTATTGATTGTTGTAATGGTAAAGTTTAAGGTTTCAAATGGGAAGATCAAAATATTTTGATTGAATGTTAAGAAACTCTCAAGATTCTTGTATCGTGCAATATTTTTTCCCAAAAAAGGTCATGTAATTAGGCAGCTGACAAGTTGGCGAAGTTTTCGAGGACAAGTTGTAGGTATGAGGTATGGTGGCATGAGCATCCTAATGTTATAAGTCAAGTTCCAGATCAACTCTTAATTATTATTTTGTTCTGTAAGAGCTGCTGAGTTTGATCTTTAGTTAGTTTGTCCAGTTTGGGCTTGTGTAGGTCTTATAATCATGGTTTATTTCAATAAAGACTCCTGCATTGCATTTGCTCAAAAAAAAAAAAAATTGGATAATTATGTTTGGCTTGTATGGTATGAGTTAGAAACATATACATAGGGAAGGATTTGTGTTATGACATATAGTTATTAGTGAGAAAGGATACACAATATTATGCAAATTGTGCTCAATTCATTTTTGTGGCATATTGTCTGAAATTCTCTGGAACTATTGAAAGTTGGAGGGGATAACAGCATCAAAGAATGGGAAGTGAAGTATTAATATATTTTGGAACGTATTGTTGATCTAAAGTAGTTTGAGGGGTAAATGGAGTGTTTGGATGAGTCATGGAGAAAATGTGGAATATCATGTTGGGTATTCGGATATCGTTGCTTCTAATTAGAAAGTTTCATGGGTATTATTGCATTGCATTTCAATTTGATTGTCATTGGGTGACGACTTTTTTTTGGTAAGGTCATTTTATAAAAAGATCGTACTGCTTAATTTGGTACTACAACAAGGTTACATACTATTAGGATACTTTAACAACTATGTCATACTTTCATCTTTTTTTGATGCAAAGAAAGATCTTATTTAAAAACATAAATTTAATATATTATTTTGATCCTGAATAACATGACTACAAATGAAACTAGCAATGTTACTACTCACTCTCAATTGATTTTTTCTGTTCTAGCACCCTTTGATAAAATGTCTGCTACTTTGTCTCCATATTATATTCTTTCTTCCTTTTGTAACTGCATTGACCACCAGCTCTGATTCAATTTCAATCACATGCTCTAGTGTAAGTTGTTGATCCCATTGAAGCACCATTGCTAGAGCCTATAGTTCTACATGCTCTGCATTCACTGGCTTGTTGATGAAGACATATATGTCTCCATTTGAGTTACCAACACAATCATAAATAATCAGTCCAATTCCACCAGAATTAGTTGATTGTTTAAAGGATCTATCGATCGATGTTAATAGTAAGAACTACGGGTTTATGATGTGAAAAATACGGGGGTACCAATACACCACCAATTTTTTCTTAGGCAATCTGTATGATCAAACTCAATACAATGCCGAGAGTTCAAATTAATGAATCTCAATCAACAAATAATATCTAGAGTTATATTTCTATCTCTCACAATCAGAACGTTTACAAACACAAGTTCGTGAACCTGATTTACGTGTGAGAGTACTTCGGTGATTCCAAAGATCAATTTCCTAAATGATCAAGTCGTATCCAACAAACAAGATCGGATGTATCTACTATGATTGATTAACGTGCAACTTGTGATATTTCAATTATAAATGTTAGAGCATTGCTCGGTCGAACTCGCAAGCATTTCTATCTCAAGCTTATTTGTCAAGTTTAGTTGATCAAAACTATAAGTCTTGATTTCTAGTTTACTTATAGCTACATCTCGAATTATGATAGAATGTGTACTTGAGATTTAGACTTCACGACGTTCATCGATTGAAGACAAAGATCTACTGAGGAGAGCTTGGAGGAACTTCATCAACAAAAGGTATGTGGAGACTAAAACTTATCTATCACTCAGAAGTTTATCTATTTTATCTCCTAATGATACTAAGTCGTATATCTATATAGACTTTTATATTATACACATTTGATATTTCGAGTCGAGTTTATCTCGCTTATCAATTCTTCGAAATACGAGTTGAAAGCTTTTTGCTTTAGCTACGTTCATCATTATTCTTGGCAAGTTTAGTTGGAAACATGTAGGAGCGGAATATCACAACAAATGATAACTTACGAAATTATGGAGAGAAAAGACATCTTGCGAGCAAAAGAACATTTTTGCGAGCAAAGGAAATCACGAGGAAAGCAAAGGAAGTTCGCGAAGTGAAGTTACGAAGGTTCGCAAGATAATTCTCAAATCCGAAATAGCAGGACAACACAACTGTCATCTTTTGTAAAATCATATAAATAGCCATTTAGGCATGAGAAGAAGGGGAGGTCTTTTTTAGAGAGAGAGAAAATATTAGGAGAGATTTTATTTTCTTTATCATCTTCTTCCCCAAAAAATTCTAGAGCTCCAAATATTCTTTAATGGAGTTTCAATTGTACAATCATGTAATTACATACAATCACTAGTGAAGAACCGTGGATGTAGATCACATTGATCGAACCACGTAAAAATCTTTGTATCTCTTTTTATAATTTTAGTACTTTAATCCTTAGTTTCATATCAAATTAATTAGATTTAGGAATCATTTTAATGGATTTTTATGAGGGTGTAGTTGTGAGATAATCCGCAACTACATAATTGGCGCTAGAAATAGGGAACTTAACCTTGTTGGTTCAAGAAAGTTAGAAAAATTGGTTACTGTTGGTGATGAATTGTACCGAATCTATGAGTTTTGAAGACAGAAATGGAAGTTCTTTTATTTGCATCTTCAAACAACAAACACCTTAGTAATAGTTCAGGAAGAGAGATGTGGATATGGGGAAATCGTCAAGCAAAATGAAATTTACACATGATACGTCAACAATCGCTTCCAAAAAGGATAAATTTCTTCTCACTTTTCTTATTCTTTGTTTCATTTTTCAAAGTTTGGGAATTTCAAAACACAAATTGAAAAATAAATTTTTTGCGATCTAAACTTTGGTTTTTGTAGAAAATTGATTTATTATGGAAATTTTGAATTTAAAAATGTTTTTGCTATAAATTTGTAGTAACTAAATATCATTTTACAAATTTGTTTAAAGAATTTCTGACAAAGTCAAATTTCAAGATTTTCTGTTGGTTAGAGATTTACATTTCGCAAGAACAAAAAACAAGTAGAATATATGGAAAGTTTTCATTCTTCATAGGCAAACATTACTCATCTTAATGGTCTATAAACTTCTAACCAAATTTACTGATCGTTTGCAGCAAATTTTTTGCAAAGTTCTGCGTCACTGACGAAGAAATGTCATTCCTACGAAGAAACGGGATAAATGTCATCATGGGTTCGAATCTTACGAACGTTCGTAAATAAGACTTTTGTTAATTTTGATTGAAAACTGCGAAGTAATCATACAGAGAAATTTCCAGGGAGAAGAAGAAGAAATTCAGTAGGACGGGGTGAAGTTCAGTAGTTCATTTTGCACAAGACAATTCGAGTTACATAAACTGTCCAGGGAGATATAAGTAAGCAAAAGAACAAAAGAAGATTTACATACAGACGTTCATTTACATACAAACGTTCATTTACGTACTTACGAAAGAGATTATCCCCATTACGAACAAAATAAGAAGTATACGAAGAAGAAAGTTTGCAGCTACTAATTCTTACGAATGAAGTACAAAATCACAACTACTTGCTGACGAAGATATATATGGAAGTGGGTGTTTTGGGAGAGCAACTTTACCTATTTATTAATGGCCCATATGATGATAGTATCGATGGTGTATGCTCAGAATACAAGGATGCTTTAGTCACGTGTGCTGGAAGACTAAGATGCATTGAAAGAATTAAAGTATACTTGAAGAATTATACTTGAGAAGGCTACTGTTCGCAAGAAGAATTTTTCTTACGAATGTTAAAAATACTTTAAAGTTTGCAGGTGGTGACTTGGCTAGTGTTGCACTTGTTTTCTATTTCATGGATAATACTGTTTTTCATTTCGTGGATCCTGAAAGCAACGATCCTGTATGCAACAAACTGAAGATATCTGGCTTGAAATTCCTCTTGCGTGACCCATCAACTTGAGCAGAAATGATTTGAAAAGAATGTTTCTTACGAATGTTCGCAAAGAAGAAATGATTAGCAGAGGAGATATAGAAGAAGTTTTGAGAAGTCTTACTACTATTTACAAATAATGGGCAGACCATTAATATTGTTACTACTGTTTCCTCATGGTGCTATGGTTTCTCATGCATTTCGTGTTCCTGTCTTGGTATACTGTGAAGCATATAAGTTTCATGAGAGGGTACAGCTTGTAACATACTCAAACGAAGAGGAGAGTCAATGAAGTTTACTTCGTCAGAAAATCTGCGAAGACAACGACCCACGATAAGAAAAAGAAAGGACGAAATGAGATAGTTGGTTCAACCATCAATGACTATTTTCACCAATCAAAGAGAATTCAGTTCGCATGGCATTGTGAAGCTCATCATCAACCTCGCAACAATATCAAACTCCAAACAAAAGATGAGCTTTTAATATTCGCAACCACAAACGATGAACCAAACTGACACGCAAAATGTACACTAGCAGGACATGATGAAAATAAAAAAATTAAACTGAGAAACAAAAGTTGAAGTTCATTATTCGCAAGAGTGAATGGGGTCTACTTTGAGAGCTGATGTTGACGAGGAGGAGTTGTTGCTGTGACCATATTTGGATGGACTAAAGTTTGATTTAACTGACGTCTTGACTGAGACAGTCGAGTGAGCAATGGAGCGAAACGGGAGCAATACTTGGAAGTGTAATTGTCGATGTTGGTTGGCTAAAGTGAACTTCAATCAGGGAAGAAACATTGAGAACAACAATGGGTTTCTTTTCCGTGTTATATGGCCTAAAATTGCGATTGATGGCAGTTCCTGAGATGTAAAAGAAGGTTTTGGGTTAATCAATTTAAATATTAAGAGACAACCAGGGAAGCAAAATAACAAACCCACTCAAGAATCTCAGCTAGCTCGATCAACTCAGCAAATTAAAAAAAAAAAAGCATGAAAGAACTCCAAAGACGCAACAAAGGAATAAAGAGGGAAGTTCGCAAACATTTACTTCGTGGAAATTTACTTTAAGTACCGAATTTTCATTTTCTTTGTTCGCAACTATTTAACTTCGTGAACATTTACTTCGCAACCATTTACTTGACGAATATTCATTTAAGTTCGCAACTATTTAACTTCGTGAATGTTTACTTTGTATATACTTTTCAAGGCTTGCATCAACATAACCTATTTCAGGAAGAAGAAAACTACTTCGTGAACAACAAGAAATCCACCAGAAGTATGAGTTTCATGGCGGGTCAAAAATTTAATTCTCATTTTGCAAGCAAGCAATTTACTTCGCAAGAAAAAACAACAAGCTGTAAAAAGGTAAGTACCATTTCCTTTAATACTTTATTTACGGAAGATAAAAGATTTTTGAAATTATATACTCGCAAAATTTCTACAATTTCAAAGATTCCAAAACATTTTAAAGATTTTTTAGATTGGTAAAAAGCAACACAATCGCAAGATTCTAAAATTACTTCATCGCAAAAATTAAAAGATCTCAAAATTTTTCAAAGACTTCAAAATTGCAAAAAACAGAGAAAATTCAATTCTTATATTTCTATAGAATAATTTTGATTTAAAGATGTGATATGGATACTTCTCATACTTCTTATACTAAACATTTCATGAAAACATTCAACATTTTATATACATGAAAAATTTACGATGAATTTTTAAAAAAAAAAAAAAAAAAAGGCGAAAAAATACCGCCAAAAATCAATTGCGATTAAACTTTCATTAATTTGCGAATAAAAGACCGCAATCTGTGATCAGCCTCCAAAAAATAAAGAGATCCGCAGAAAATTTTATACAGGCAAACCTTTGTGGCGTACACCCTAGTTCGCGAAGCTATATTTCGTAAGAGGCAAAGTCCTAAAGTGCGTCATTTAAGGGGGTACCTATAAACGTGGCTAAGGGTAACCGGAACACCACCAAGGGCCCTTAGTACATGGTAAAATTTTAGGGGTACAACCAAATAATGGGGTACCTATCCGGGTTAGACACCTTGGATTCTCACCTAATCTAGCGACATTACGCAATATAAAATGCGGTGTAAGAGGATTTAGGTTGGGCGACTAAGGCATACTGTCTTTCCCAAGAAGTGCAGAAAACGATCAAGGCGCCGAGGTACACGGTTGAGTCAAGAGTGCCGGGTGAGGTTGAACCACATCTGCCATTTTTGACAAGTCTTGGCAAATGATGCACTTGGCCCAAAGATACCCCATAGGGTGCGACCTCGTAACTATAAGCCCTATAGGCAAAAAGGATAAGAGGTTGCGATCAAAAGCTGGTTGTTGGCCGAACCAGATGGGAAGAGCTAACCTTGTATGGTCGATGTACGCTTCCTTGAAGGGGAAACCAGGGGGAAGATAAAGGGCAGCACCCTCCATTAGGGAGCTGATACGTGCTATAAGACGCAAATGTCACGAGGCTTCTTGTTTGCGAAAACATAAAGGCTTGTCATATTTTTGCAACAATTGAACTTCTGCGAGCCTTCTAAAAAAAAAAAAGAGAAAAAAAGAACTCGCAGAACATAATAAAGAAGTTAATATGAGATCAATGGGTCACTACATGAAATTGTAGAGACGTCCTGCGATTTCATCGCAAGACGATAATGTCACGAGGTTGTATATTCGCAAGAATGTTCAGACTTGTCATATTATCGCAAATACAAAATATTATCACAAAAGAGGTGGCAAAATAAGACCTTTACTTAGGAAGGCATGATAAGACCACATCAATTCATGAAATTTATTCCATCAATATCATTAAAGAAGTTTTACAAGAATATATATCATGAAGTCCTAACAAAGAAGACAATTCCATCAAGATCATTGAAGAACTTTGAAGAGAATATATATCAAAGAAGACAATTCCATCAAGATCATTGAAGAATTTTGAAGACAATATATATCAAAGAAGACAATTCCATCAATATCATTGAAGAATTTTTACAAGAATATATATCACGAAGTCATACCAGAAGAGGCGATTTCATTCGCGAAAATACACAAGTAAACTTGCGAAGATGCTTATATGAATGGAGGAAACTCAAAGATATATCAATTTTACTACGGCAAAATGAGCTAATTAACAGAAACTTGAAATATACATTGCAATAGATAAGTATTTGCATCATACAAGCATCATACTCGCATCATACAAGCATCATTCAAGCATCATATTCGCATCATAAAAGCATTGCATAAGCATTTCAAGGCATAAGCATCGCATACACATTTCATAACATAATCATTATATAAGTATTATATGCACACAAGTGTTTTAAAAAATTTTACAGGATAATACCGCGAAACTTCGCAGAAACATTCATGATTCGCAGGACTATTCATAGTTCGCAACAATATATTCGCAACACTATGTTCGCAGCACTATTCGCAGCATTATTCAGAAGTTTAGAAATTCGCAGAAAACCCTAGAAATTCACAGAAAAATTCAGAAATTTGCAGAAAAATTCGAGAAGTTAGCGGGGGTTACCACTTGAGGAGAGGCAAGATAAGAATAGAGACGCAATTTAGTTATTCAACATTTTCTTAAGGATTCTCCTTCATAGATAAAGAACAGAGGCAACTATGGATACCCAAGAAAATATTTTATGATTCTTTATCTTCTCAGCAAGAATCCTCATCAAAAATGGAATAAAAATTTCACATGAACAGAGGCAATATTTATCACTCTCATTCAAGGACGAATACTTCTTATATATTTCGAGGATTAAGTACTTCTTATACTTCTTAAGGATACTTCATACTTCTTATATATTTCGAGGATTGAGTACTTCTTATACTTCTTCAAGGATATTTTATATTTCTTATATTTCATACTTCTTCAAGATACTTCACATACTTCATACTTCGCAAGATGATACTTCTAATTACTTTTTAAAGCTTCAGAACTTCGCAAAAGAATAGAGGCAAGTATATACTTTTTGAGTTTGATATTCTTTCGCTCGTTCCTTCATCAACAAAGATCAAAGACTACTCCAACAACCACAACAAGTGATTTTTTCTTGAAGATCACTCTTCAAGCAATATTCAAGAAAAAAGAGGCAAGATGTAGGAGCGGAATATCACAACAAATGATAACTTACGAAATTATGGAGAGAAAAGACATCTTGTGAGCAAAAGAACATTTTTGCGAGCAAAGGAAATCACGAGGAAAGCAAAGGAAGTTCACGAAGTGAAGTTACGAAGGTTCGCAAGATAATTCTCAAATCCGAAATGGCGGGACAGCACAACTGTCATCTTTTGTAAAATCATATAAATAGCCATTTAGGCATGAGAAGAAGGGGAGGTCTTTTTTAGAGAGAGAGAGAAAATATTAGGAGAGATTTTATTTTCTTTATCATCTTCTTCCCCAAAAAATTCTAGAGCTCCAAATATTCTTTAATGAAGTTTCAATTGTACAATCATGTAATTACATACAATCACTAGTGAAGAACCGTGGATGTAGATCACATTGATCGAACCACGTAAAAATCTTTGTATCTCTTTTTATAATTTTAGTACTTTAATCCTTAGTTTCATATCAAATTAATTAGATTTAGGAATCATTTTAATGGATTTTTATGAGGGTGTAGTTGTGAGATAATCCGCAACTACAAAACACTTTATTTGTTGGAAACTAAATATTAAGTCAAAAGATGATCATGTGGAAATTTCCTTGAAACACCTTACATGATTTGTGTGAGATAATCAATTGATGTCGACTTGGAAAGTTTCGTATTGATCATTCGATTACTTGAAAATTACTTGAAGTTAATAGTTTGTGTGAGACAACTATTCTCATCTTCTAAGGATGTTTCAATGATTGGAATGGGAGTTTAGAACAAAAATCTTTGTCTGGATACAACACAATATGCCTACCTAGTATGCAAACTATTTTGGTATGATTCAGGACCGGGGACCTTGTTTACATACCTAGTATGTGAACCATTATTTAACTGTTAAGTCGGGGAACCTTGTTTGCATACCTAGTATGCGGACGATTCTACCTGAGTTAGGTCCGGGACGGCTGTTTGCGTACCCGTTTGCAAATAGTTGGACAAGACCAAAATCCGGAAGCTATAGTTTGCGTACATGTTTGCAAACTTAGTGGTTAAAGTTCTAAAATCGGTTAAGTATGTTTTTCATACTCATGAACAAATACAATTATGAATTAAGGAATACAATCTTTGCAAACCGTGGCTTAATGTTCATGAATTGATTCTTGTATAAGTACTTTGTACGATTACGAATCAATCTGATTTTGATTCAATTTTTTTATATATATTTATATGAGATAGTGAACAACTGAACAACTCTATGAAACACAAATGGATTCATTTGATTATCTTTCATGATTGATTGATCATCATATTTGATCTAGATGTGTTAGATGAATGTGGTTAAGATAAAAGTGTTAATATGGCTAACTTCAGTAAACTGTTATTAGGCCAACTCAATATACACGTTTAGGTACGGTTACCCATATCTTATTGAAGGTATATTTCATTTGTGTGTAACAAGCTAAGACCATCTAACGGTGGAGAGATATTGCTTTGGTTTTAAGCAAGCTTAGATAGAATCTTAAATCAGGATCTCATCTAACGGTGAATATTGAGTGCTTTGTTACTAAGCTATCTTAGATTTGATTGAAAGCAAACCCTGATTTGAAAGACTATATAAGGGAGAAATCTAGCAACTAGAAAACCTAATCCCGGCACTTTCCTGTGTCTTTAGCGGCTTAATACAGTGTGGTGTTCAATCTGGTCTAGGTCCTGGGATTTTTCTGCATTTGCGGTTTCCTCGTTAACAAAATTTCTGGTATCTGTGTTATTTATTTTCCGCATTATATTTGTTTATATAATTGAAATATCACAGGTTGTGCGTAGTTCAATCAGTTGATAAATTCGACCTCGTTTGTTGGATATAACTTGATTGACACTTGGGAATTGGTCTTTGGTACCGTCCAAGTTGTTTATCATATCAATCAGGCTCACGGATTTTTATTTGTTCGATTTGATAATTTCATTGAGAAATAGAGATAAAGCTATTTGATATGTCTCTTGATTGAGCTTGCTTTTTTAACTTGGTGCTCGCGGAATCATATAGGAGTTTAGTCCATACAGATTGTCGAACGAATTAGGGTGTGGTTGTTATAACCCCGCCTTTTCAATTAAGATGAACAATACAATGCCGAAAAATAAATAACACAAATACCAGAAGTTTTGTCATCGAGGAAACCTGTTAGAGCATTGCTCGGTCGAACTCGTATGCGTTGCTATCTCAATCTTTTTGTCAAGTTTAGTTGCAAAAACTATAAGTCTTGATTTATAGTCTACTTATATCTAAGTCTCTGACTAGGATAGAAAGTGTAGTTGAGCTCTAGACTCCACAACGTTCATCATGAAAAGACGAAGAACTACTCAAGGAACTGGTGGATCTTCATCGAAAAAAAAGGTATGTGGAGACTTGAACTTATACACATTTTCTATTTCGAGCCGAGTTTATCTCGCCTATCTATTTCTTGAAATATGTGTTGGTAAGCTTTCGCTTTGGCCAAGTTCATCTTTACAAGTGACCAAAGTCATGTTGATTATTTTAATATCTTGAAAATCGCTTTGATGAAAAATAATGTGTAAATAACCTCTATTTAACATCCTCTAAGAATGTATCAATGATTGAAATAAAGAGTTAAGAACATGTAATCATCTTTGGATATAAGCATATAATGTGTTCGCGCATTAGTGTATAAGTCCAAAACCGGGAACCAAATGTATGCATACTTGTGTGTGTGTACTAAATGGTTGATGGAGGTACGAATACTGGCGGAAGTTCACGACCGTGAATTTCTGTTGAGTTTGGAAATCAAAATCAACTCAATCCAGTTACCTAAGTATGCATACCCATACGCATACTGGCGGAAAGTTCACGTTCATTAATTTCTACTGAGTTTGGAAACCAAAACAAACTCAAATCCGGTTACTTAAGTACGCATACTTAAGTGTGTTACTTTCTAAAATTGGTTTGTTCATGAACTAAAACATTTATATATTAAGGAATCCAATTTGCAAACCGTGGCTATAATGTTCATGTATCGGTTCGAGTGAATCAAAACTGATTTTGCTTCGATTGTGTCTTGTATACTTCTATAAGATCTAAGCAATTGAACAACTCTCGAACTAGTTCATTTGAGTCATTTGGACTAGTTATGGTGAAGATGAATAAGGTTGATATGAAAGTGCTCACATGGCACCATTGGTTAACTACTGTTGAACCAACTAGGTGTACACGTTTAGGTACTATTACTCAAACCAACTAAGTGCTCATATGGCACCATTTGTGTCAGTTGTTGACTTAGCCCAGCAACTTCCTCTACAACTTCGCTTTGGCTTGCTAATTGACTTGGATGAACCTCATTATCTTCCTCCTCACTTTCCTCTTCATCTTGCTCATCGTGCTCAACAGTTCCATTAGGTTCACGGATTACAAATCGACTATGGTCACCACAACTCTCCCAAATTATTCCTCTTGTATCAACCCCCAAACGCTTGTTGCGACCTTGATCTTTCCCTCGAGGAGGAAGAGACTTAGGAGTATAAAAACCATCCTTCCTTCTTTTCTTAATGACATCATCTTTAGTTTTTCCTTTGTTAGATTCCTTGGCTCTAGCCCTATATCAAAAGACACATGAAATGAATATAAGACAACTCACTTTCATTCTTTATACCGGCATATATTTGCGAAAAACAAACCATTCCGGGACAAAAAACGGTATAGTAATTTGGCAAAAACAGAATGCGGGTACACCATTCCGGCAGTAAACAATAACTATCGACAATGCCACTAATTCCTAGGCTGTTGCTAGATACCAAATGATCACTACCATCACAGATGAAAAAATTCAACTCCATGTCGTAACTGGGTACCGGCACACAAGGAAACCTAAAGTCAATGCCGGTACTGATAACAATTTCTAGTGTTTTCCTGGATACCAAAAGATCACTACCGGCATACTCGAATTAATGTAAACTAATGATGGAACACACTACCGGCATTGTATTCAACCTAATATCAATGCCGGGGAAAAACATTCAGTTTCAGGTGTTTCAGTAACTATATACCGTCATAGCATTCATACTAAAATCAATGTCGTAACTATCTACCGACATTGTCTTCAACCTAAATTCAATGTTGTTATTAAGTACCGACATTGTATTCATACAAATTTCAATGCTGAAACTCACTGAAACTCAACTGTATGAGTTAGGGTTCGCGATTCTAACCTAAACCTATTGCTATAAATTGATTCAAACACTTATAAACTAGTTCAAAATCACTTACCTTCTCACAGAAGTCATGTTTACGAGAAGTTAAATGTCTGAGTTCGCTTCTTCCTCTTCTTCTTGCTCTTCAGCAATCAAAGCAAGCATTTGTTCTAATTTTTGTTGAGCAATCGATTTTGACTTCGACTGGCATCTGTTTCTTTCTTGGAGGCATGGTTATGATTCAGGTAGGTTAATCGACGAAGAAAATTTTGAATCGACGAGAAAGGATGAAGAACAATGAAGAAAAAAAAATATTAAAACCTAACCCTAACCGAGTGTGACGGAACTGATGGTGTAAATGGGGGATAAATGATTTGGTTTTCAGATTTTAAGTATTAGGGGAAAAGGTAGTATAGTCTTTTCATAATGTTTTTTAATTAACCAATGGGTATTTTAGTATTTTTCATACCCAAAAATCACCCCTTAACAGATACTATGGGTTGGGGTGTAGATGGTGGATTTTCGACAAAGGCTAAAATCGTAAACCCATAATTATACAAACCTATGATCCAGCAATCAGACGTGAGTACTGAGACACGGGTCTCTCATCGAATACTCTGATTAAGAATACTTTCTCTCAGAGTACATGTAGATATGTGGTCTCACGGCTAGACAACAACATATCTCATGAATACTGAACACTTCAGTAATTATTTATATATAGTATCACGGGATGGACGGCTCCTAGACAGCTTTCTATGCTAGTATAGAGCGATAACGTTTTCAGGATACAAACAACGAGTTTACCTTGACTATATAAAGGATATGAAGCTCCAACAAGCTAACATCGGAATAATTAATGCTCCTAGACAGCTTGCTCTGCTAGTATAGAGCCATAAGTTAATTATTCCAAAATTCTTGGATTCATCCACAGAATTTCCGAAAATATTCAAATATTTTCGCAGATATTTCATTACTGCAAACCATGGTTCTTCCCAGCAGAAATCCATGGGTTAGTAATAAATATTCAACGCACGGGCATCTGAGCTACCTCTGAGTAAGCCCCGATTTAAATGGTGAAAGTGTACTCAACGACGATGCACTAACAATCACCGCACGAACGAGTATTTCAAAATACGACGAGACGATGAACCTATGCAAAATAGGAAAGAAAATAATAAATAATTAAAAATTGACCAAGGGCTGGGAGCATGGGCCCACTGACCGGCCGACCGTACTGTGGTCAATCCCACGCCAGTTTCATATTTTTATTATATTTTTTGTTATTTTCCTTGAGTTCATGAAAATTCTTTCATTTGAACAAATATCTTTCGTTTTGAAGAAACTCCTCAGTTTCATGGTGTTTCTTTCACATCAAAGAAATAATATAAAATTAGGGAAGAATATTGTGGGGCGTGACCATTGGCCAACCGGCCATGCCTTGGTCCCAGCCAGCCCCACACCTCATGGTTCCTCATTATTTTATTATTATTTCCCTAATTTCATGAAAAATCCTTAATCTCATGATATTTTCTTGGTCCCATGAAAAATAATATAAAATTAGGAAAACCCGTGTGCACGGGCCATAGTCGGTCGGTCAAACCATAGATGGCTCCACAAGTCCCTTTTTATTATTATTATATTTTTCATGTTTTCATAATCCCATGAAATTCCTTGATTTCATGATATTTCCTTCAAATTATGAAATTTCCTTTAAATTGTGAAATAATACATAAAACTAGGGAATACGCACGGGACCGGGCCCTGTCCGGCCGACCATGCTCCAAGAAGGTCCCACACGCCCACACGTCCCTTATTTTATTATTATTATTTTTTATGTTTCCCTCATCTCATGGAAACTCCTTGATTTGAACAAAACTCTTTAATTTTAGCAAAACTCCTTGATTTTATCATATTCCCTAAAATCATGAAAATATTATGAAATTTTTGGAAAAACGTGTGGGATTGGACCCTTGGCGGCCGGCCATGGATGGTCCCACACTTCATAATTCTTTCACTTTTTCATTATTTTTCCTTCATCTCATGAAGTTTTGACGGTTTTATCAAAAACCCTAGTTTCTTCATATTTTCTAAAATGATTGCTCAAACGCAATATGAAAATATCAAAATTCTCAGAACTGAGATACGAACGCTTTGGGGACATGAGCATGTTACCTTGATCGACCAAGGTTGGATCTTTGTCTCTCAATGAGCCGGTCTTACATATGTTCACAATTTGACCTAATTTGCGCAATTGCACGTATTAGGTCCAAAACTTTTCCAAACGACTTGGAACGATCAACACTTGATCCCGTGACCACCTAGGGACGGTTTCATGACCCCTTGGTCGGTCCTATACTTCTTCATAATTAATTAGGTTTTATCACCTAATACTAAACCCAGCAGTAATTCGAATAAATGATTAAACCAGCATTTAATCATTCTTTCATCAACAAGTCATCAACTCTTCAAGAGGTCTTGATATTTGCTCGCGTGAGCATATGGGTGTTACATGATTGACCCATGGTCTTATAAAACCAATCCTTCCTTCGTTCCATGGTTTAATTCCAAACAAACCATGAAGTGGTCATCAATTGATCAAATTAGGGTTTCTGAGTCCAAGGATTATAATTCCATATTCAAACATTAATAAATTTATGACGATTTCATGATCAATATTCTTATTAATTATACTCGGTTCAACTACCAGTATTTTAATTAATATTTTATTTTGGTCACATTGCCAATAATTCATGAGATGAGCAACACTTTCTCCGATGAGCAATACTTGCTCAAATCAGAGAATATTGGTTCAACTATCAATATTCAGCAAATCATCGAATGAGAAATACTTGCTCGCCTCAACTATCAACGTGAGGATCATGCCCACGTTCAATCCATGAGTTTCAGGACATTTTTACAAAATCATGTTCAACTCAGTAAATACATGGACTTATCGTCCCATGATATCACGAAGTCAGCAACTGACTAAACTAACCACGAGACGTCAATCGTGTCACTTGGGGGAATATCAACTACGATTTTGGTCTGGAGGTCTACGGCATGTATGTTCAAACACACTATGGAATGTGAGCAAGTCGTGCAATCATTTGAAGGAGTTAATAAAGTAGTGGTTGGAAAATCAACCAAGTATCCGTACGATGAGCAACTGGTTTCAAACACTATTTTCATCTCTCCACTCTCTGATTCAATCAACTGTCACACTTTATGGGATCATGGTGTCTACAATTACAGCAATATAAATAAGTCTATGAATCATGATTGAAAGAACAACAATGACGAGAATATCACGTCTCATTGACATCATGGGATCATCAACTCATCAATTGATCAATTACTCTCAACTGAGCAATTTCAATCATTCAGAACTTATCATATTCAAAATTCACAACACACCTACAATCTTTGATTACCATTAATTCCACACATTTCTCAGCTTCCCTCCTATAGATCGACCCATCCTCTCTTGTGGCCGAATTTACTCTGGAACGGCCATTGTCTTGGTTTAGGCCGGAGTTCTATAGATTGATCTCTCGAATTCAAAGCACTCCCTTTTTGCAGTGCATCTGTATGAGGTTGAACATTTTGCTCGGTTCAAGGAGTCTCCTCCATATGGCCGTCTCCTCAATTCCATAAAAACCAGAAAATCGTTTGGCCCCATCTAAATATTGGCGACCCTAGTGGGAGATTAATCTCCCGGTTGCAATTTCAAATTCATCAAGATGGTCGGTCTTAGGTCAGGATCAGTTAAAAATCCTAATGCAAACATTGCTAGCACCAGCAATAATGAAGATATCCCGGAAACTGTTCCGGCCACTAACATCGACAGCGCTGACGACACTCTTCCTCAGACTAATGCGGAAAGTCATCCTCTGTTCGGCCGACATCCCGAAGAAGTCAGAGTAAATCCACCACCTACCATTGCCGATCTCATCAAAGCACAAGAAACTCTTGCAAAGAATCATACGGATATGTCCGCAGCACAGCAGAAGCTATTTGATCATCTGAAGACTCTTACTGACAAATTGTCAGAGAAAACTCAAGAGAAAGGGAAATAAAAGGAGAAGTTCTCAGACGCTGCTGATCCTGAGGTAATTCCAATTCACACGGTAGATGACGATGAAACTAACAAAGCTGCAGGCAATTCGTCAACGAAAGAATTATCGAATTTCATCACTCGGGAAGACTTAAATCTCCTTCTGGAGAATCATGGAAAAGATAAGACATCACATGTCCATCGTCACCAACCTCCTTATCCTGCTGCTACGCAGAAGATTCCCCTTCCAAAAGGTTATGTCTCCCCAACTTTCACTCTATATGATGGAACCAGCAATGCTCGGGAACACGTCTCTCGTTTCCTTGAAGCCTTGGGAGAGCATGAACATAACCACGTTGTTCGCCTCAAGGAATTTTCAAAATCTTTAAAAGGCAGGGCGTACACGTGGTACAACAATATTGCACCTGGAACCATCAACAATTGGGGAGAAATGATTAATGGATTCTATAATAAGTACTTCTTTGTGTCAGAACAAGTCACTCTCTCTGACCTTGGAAGGATGTTTCAGAGGGCCGGTAAAAATCCCAATGACTTTGTGAAAAGATTCAGAGTCCAAGCCTTGGACTGTCATGATCCGAACATCACAGAACATCAGCTGGTGGACTTATGCATCAATGGCATGCTCCCGGTCTACAAAGATCTATTGGAGAATCTCCGATTCCAAACTTTCTCAGAGCTCCACGAAGCAGCGAAGAGGTCGGAAACCACTGCACCTGCTCTGTTAGAAAGAGAAAAATCCACAAAGACTGAATAAGCATGAGACACTCGAGGAAGTAGACGTCTGGTCAACAAGCAGTACAATCTGCAGCCTTCCACAAATGCTGTAACGGAAGAGAAAACGGAAAGCTGAGCTACAACGCAAGCATACTTCTTCCACCCCTTCAAAATCACAAAAGAAGGATAATGTGCAAACTTCTCCTCAACATACAGAGGATCCAGAAGCACCTGACTTTCCCTGCTCCATTGAAGAAGTCATTGAATTGATGGAATCCTGGATTCAAGACGGTGCAATCAAATTGCCATATGTTAGGAAGGAACCAACTGAAGAAATATGCTACTTTGGTCCAGGGACTTCACCCATGAACATTTTAGCAATTTCCAAGAGTTATGAATGGGTAACTTCACCTCGACAATATTACACCCAATGGCTGGGTTCAGCATATATTCATGTTGATCATCCCGTCAAGAAATTTATTGCTGAAGACCAGGCAAAACACGACAGACAGTATGCTGGATATCCTCTTCTACACCAGTGTCCATATGTACCCCAACCATGGAGTCAGCACAAAATATTCAAGGCACGGACCATAAAGCCAAACAAGTTCAAGGAATGGGATTTGGTTATCAAAGCAACTAAACGGGATCTCCAATTTTCAAGGAGCTCTAATTGGGAAGGACCATTTATGATCGCTAAGTCCATCACCGGAGGATACTACAAACTGATCAACACGGATGGACGAACCTTACTAGTAATTCACGAGAATTAGCTTAGGGCGTTTGTCTGAGATTATTGGGCATTTGAGGTACTGGGCGATTAAGCATTCATGACGTCTGGATTTGGCATTTTAGAATTTTCTTTCATTGTATTTCAATTCCTCCAAAACGTTTTCAATACTTGCAATCAGTATTTGAATTCACCAATTTATCAAAAATTCAATTCATATTTCTTAAAAGAAAATCTATATCAAGTCCAAAAAAAAATCCTTAACCATCTACCAATCCAAAACCATGATATCAAAACCCAAATAAAACCTCACATATCTCAGAAATTCATAAGTTCAAGAGATTATGGAAAATGAATCAAAGAAAATCAGCGAAAAATATTTTTGCGCCTCTGCATCCTTCAAAGCCTGTAAAGCTACCTTCTCCTTATTCAGCTCTTCAGTCAGCCTAGCAATCTTGTCTTCCTTCTCCATCACAGCATCATTGGGAAAGGGTATGTCATTTTCACATGAATCCTTAATAGCATTCATCTTCTTACAAAGCCACTTCACATTGAAGCCAAGTCTCTCAGAATTCTCCAAGTTGAACTCCCAATCAAAGAGTACATCTGGGGTTACGGCATTTCTGGCTCTTGTACATATGTCGCTTACAACAAGCAAGAGAACACTTACCTACATTGTTAAAGCATAAGCACGCCCAAGATTCCTGTCGACAATTATATGGCCAAATTTCTCCCATATTTTCTTGTACAAACCCACATATCCAATGGGAACGCTGAATTCACCAACTAACTCATAATACGGAAGTGAGGCAACAAACATAAGATCAAAAGAAACTCCTGCACTTGGGTATTCATACACAATTATACGGTTTTCAACTATTGGAGCAGCTTCTGCAATCAAGGCAACAGTTTATTTAGTATTTTCTGATGGTGTCCTGGATTCTTCTATTACTGAAACAACAACAATCTGGGTCCCCATGACTTCATCAACAACACTTTCACGGCCTTTAAGATCAGATATAGTTGCCTCCTTATCAATAGCCTCGGGGTAGCTCGTTTCATCATTTTGGGTTCCTTCATTCTGAACTTCGGTATTTTGCACCTAATACGAAGATTACATGAGATTAGGATCATCCAAGCATGAAACCAAAATAAATCATGAACTACGGCATACAAGTGGTCTAACATCATCAAATTATTTCATTATACATGCTAGATGTTATCAAATAATGTGAAAGTCACAAAATCACGTTTTACAACAAGCCCGCTTGAGAAGATTTTACACTGCCATGTACAATGCGATGAACTGGGAGCAATTGGTGAATAATCAAGGGTTTAATTATATACCATTCTCTTAGTATGGGTGTTACATATAACATGTCAAAATTTCATAGCAATCGGACGAATGAGCAAAAAGATGTGGTCTAAACTCGGGACTACACAATATCTGAAAAAAGTTCTGAAAGTCTCCTGGAAGTTCACCATTTCGCCTTTTTAAGGACCTGAATGTGCTCAAAACTTATAAAGATTTGTTTCTAAATCTTGGATATTTCCTGAGCTTAAATATGCATATGCGGATCATGAAAATCTAACATCAGACGAGAATTCTACGACGTTTTTCCTAAAATGTTGAGTTCTGAATTTTCTGGTGACGTATTTTCGGCAAAACTTGTCATATATTCATATACTTTCTCATTCATTCACTCATAGACCAGTGAGTTTATACTTCTATAGATGAAATACAAGAGAAATACTTACCTGGGTGGTCTCCGAAACGTTCAAGGAACCAGAATGGCTTGCATCAACATAGACAACTCTGTCACCTTCATTCGGTTTTGAACTCTGGGAGTTTTCTTCATTGCCATCCTTCGAACGAGTGTCACCGGTATTTTCCACATCCATGGAATCATCCTCCTAGACATATCCCCAACAATTAGCATTTCATTCATGAGGTGCCATAATTAATATGGGAAGAAATACTTACAGCTTCTTCTTCATCACTCAAGTCAGAAATCGTTCGCCCAAAAGCGGAAAACTGAAGACCGTAAATACTCGATGGAGTAAAATTATGCAACGGAATAACAAAGGTGGTTTTAAGATCCTAATTACGTGGATGAGAAGAAGTCATGACGAAAGAGGTATCGACAAGTCACTGGGGAATTTATAGTGTTGGGTAATCGCCTATAACCTTTATGCCTGCCTTCTCCTCCTTGAACAACCGCCTCAGTCTCTGAGAAATCTACACGGATTTGAGGTCTTACGCTACGACCATCCTGTGGTAAATTTTGATAACGAAATCAGAATACAACTATTATAATTTTATGAAGATTATATAAAAAGTGTACCCGAGAGCATCCTGAAGATGATTTTCGCTTATCACCGGAAAGATACTTCAGTCTTGGTCGATCAGCGATCATCTCATCAGAGGGACGACTCCTTACTGGAGGATGACTCACTGTCACGAATTCATGTAATCGCTCAAATTGATCGTCCCAGAAGTCAGCATAACCTGGAGTCACATATGTAAATCTATTGGAGCAAGGGAACCAGTATTTACTTCCTTCCACATGGGTATGGTCTAAGCGAGTCATGAGATGCTCAACCGATGGCTTCCTCCTCCGAATAGTGGGAACACACTGATCCATACCCATTTGTCGAGCTGCTCTATCAATATTATACTCTTCTACTGAAAGTTCTCCGTATGAACCGATAGAAAATGACCAGGGGTGCAGCTCAATATGAAATATCTCTCACCATCGTTCAGATCCGCACCAGATGAAAAACTCGTGCTCTCTCCAGTATTGAAGGTCATCGGTTGAGAAACATAAGGAGGCACTGACACCCAAGGACGGAAATTGAACTCAGATTCGTCATCCAACACATCAATAAGGCGCGCCTTAGACCGAGGCTGCTTTGTGGACCAACGCATGATCCTGGCATTATCTTTCTCAGGGAAAATATGATGAGCATCGGTATTCAGTACTTGTAAAATATTACATGGAATGGGTGCATAATTGTTGAAGTGTTCCCACATCAGAGCTTGAAGAAACATCGTGTTAGCATAACATTCAATCTTCAAGAAGCTATTTGACACGCTGGAGTCTATAACCAAAGAGTCTAAGTTGTAATACAAGGATCCCAAGAACAAACTACCTATCGAGAGTTGCTCACCTTGAGCCATCTTAATAGCAAAGGGGATCACGAAAGGCTTCAACAAGTTTCCATTGTCTTCAAAAATATCTCTGGACAACCATAAACATAAGAAAGCAGCAATGGGTAACATACCGTCGATAGGTTTATCAGAAACCTCATATTTGGGCCACCAGCGTGTCAACCAGAGAGCGTAGAATCCTTTGATGCCAGCCTTATTTGCTACCTCCATTGCAGCTGTCAAGACATGATAAACGGCGGTCTCCTCATCTGAAAGATCCCCAGGGAGATTTCCCGTGATTGGGAGATGCATCAGAGCTGCCACGTCTTCCAAAGTAATGGTGAACTCTCCACATCTACATATGAAGCTATGGGTATGAATGCACCAGCGATCAAGCAAAGCCACAATACTTCTTGCGTCATGAAAAATGAACAATTCTCCAGAAGCCTGAATATCCCTTGTCACCTGCGCCTGATCGAGCATGGCCATCACATGAGGAAAACCCAACATATGCCTCGTCCATCCAGCAAACTTCTCCAAAGGTCGTCGAGAAAGCTTAAATTCTATGATCGGTGCAAGGAAGACTCCTTGTTCAAGACAAAACCGGATAACTGTCTTAGGAGTCACGAATTTTTTCTAAGTGACAGTCCTGAGATTTATCAGAAGATGATATGCTAGAGATTTTAAATGCTTTTCAACTACTGGAGTATCTTCCTCGAAAAATACATCATCTATGTTCGGGACATTCTTAATCCCAGGAGCTTCTTCCTCGTCTTCACTAGCAGAAGTTTCATCCGTGCATGTCTCATCTCTAGAGATGTCATCATCAACACACATTTCATCTCTTGAAGTGTCGTTAACTTGGGAGTTGGTCATCTTACGAAGTAGCTGCAAAAATTCACATTACATTCTACTTCAGTACACCATCCAGAATCAAGGAAATACTAGAGTCTAATGGTAACTCTTAACTCTTACCTTTTATACTTTCACTAACAATAGTGATAGTAATGTTAAAGTTAACACCTCAAAATCGTTCGTTTCTTCGAAACCTACAAAAGACGAACAAAACTCAGATTTTTCATAAAATCATGAATATTTATACTGTGTGAACATTCACCATGGAATCATGAAAACTATAATATTATTTCATCATAAATAATTGTTTATTTCTAAATAGTATTACACAAAACTCAAGTTTTGATTTTAGGGAAAATAATATATATTTGCGTATATTATATATATAAAGAAAACATTTTATTTATTCACGTAAATAAATAAAAAATTTCAACATGAGCAAGGCTCACAAAAATAAATTTGTGCACACTCCACGGTTTCAAAAAAAAAAAATCCATGAACATACCATGGTTTTATAAAAAATATTTTCCTTCGTATCGTCATACGTCTTTGAAACGAAGGTTTATTTCAATTTTGTGAAAACATACACATTATAAGATAAAGTTTTGGTTTACACGAAAGCTCATAAACAAAATTTTATCACTGGACACAAGTTCATATATGTATAAAGAAAAAAACCTCCTCTTCGTATCATCGTCATTCTTTAAAACGAAGGGTTTATTTCGGTTTTACAAAAATTCATCTTTTCATGATAAAACTTTGGCTCACATGAAAGCTCATAAACATAGTTTTATCACTGAACCTAAATATTCATATATGAAGAAAAATCTCTCCTAAATCAGGGATTATTATTAGTTTCAAAACAAATGATCAAACGAACATACGTTTTCAAAAATGAGGGTTTTCGACGAAACCCACACTCATATATACACACATATATATATATATAATTTCAACATGATCACATCATGAAACTCATATGAGCTCAGCAAATATCAAAAAAAAATTTTTGGACGCTTACCTGGTCGGCGCCGGCGGAAAACAGCCAGACGGCGGCGCAGGTGGTCCGGCGAAATTTTTCTCCTCCCTTGCTGCTGGCGTGAAGGTGATGGAGAGATGATAAAATTCTGGTCGTGGGAAAATAAAAATAAAGAAAAGGAACAATTCCTTTTATATCAATTTTATTTCCAAAACCTAATTTTCTAAGGATTTCCTTATTGGGACCGGCCCGCGAATCCTAAACGACCAAGGACCCGTCGTCCGAATCAGCGGTTCAACACCAATTTATGCTCATCAAATGACGCTCTATCATGCCACTGGGATCTTCATTCAAGTCATGGTTTGCTCGTACTATCAAAATCCGGTAATGTCTTAACTTACAACTAAGTTCAATTACTTATATTGTTTATGACCGGAAAATCACCATTCAATGCTAACTGAGGAACACGGCTTTCCTCACAAAGCAGGGGACTTAATGTAGATGGTGGATTTTCGACAAAGGCTAAAATCGTAAACCCATAATTATACGAACCTCTGATCCAGCAATCAGACATGAGTACTGAGACACGTGTCTCTCATCGAATCCTCTGATTGAGAATACTTTCTCTCAGAGTACATGTAGATATGTGGTCTCATGGATAGACAAAAACATATCTCATGAATACTGAACACTTCAGTAATTATTTCTATATAGTATCACGGGATGGACGACTCCTAGACAGCTTGCTCTGCTAGTATAGAGCGATAACGTCTTCAGGATACAAACAACGAGTTTACCCTTACTATATAAAGGATATGAATCTCCAGCAAGCTCATATCGAAATAATTAATGCTCCTAGATAGGTTGCTCTGCTAGTATAGAGCCATAAGTTAATTATTCCCAAATTCTTGGATTCATCCACAGAATTTCCGAAAATATTCAAATATTTTTGCAGATATTTCATTACTGCAAACCATGGTTCTTCCCAGCTGAAATCCATGGGTTGGTAATAAATATTCAACGCACGGGCATCTGAGCTACCTCTGAGTAAGCCCCGATTTAAATGGTGAAAGTGTACTCAACGACGATACACTAACTATCACCGCACGAACGAGTATTTCAAAATACGACGAGACGATGAACCTATGCAAAATAGGAAAGAAAATAATAAATAATTAAAAATTGACCAAGGGCTGGGAGTATGGGCCCACTGACCGGCCGACCGTACCGTGGTCAATCCCACGCCAGTTTCATATTTTTATTATATTTTTTGTTATTTTCCTTGAGTTCATGAAAATTCTTTCATTTGAACAAATATCTTTCGTTTTGAAGAAACTCCTCAGTTTCATGGTGTTTATTTCACAACAAAGAAATAATATAAAATTAGGGAAGAATATTTTGGGGCGTGACCATTGGCCATGCCTTGGTCCCAGCCGGCTCGAATCCTCTGATTGAGAATACTTTCTCTCAGAGTACATGTAGATATGTGGTCTCACGGATAGAAAACAACATATCTCATGAATACTGAACACTTCAGTAATTATTTCTATATAGTATCACGGGATGGAGGCTCCTAGACAGCTTGCTCTTCTAGTATAGAGCGATAACGTCTTCAGGATACAAACAACGAGTTTACCCTGACTATATAAAGGATATGAAGCTCTAGCAAGATCATATTGGAATAATTAATGCTCCTAGATAGCTTGCTCTGCTAGTATAGATCCATAAGTTAATTATTCCCAAATTCTTGGATTCATCCACAGAATTTCCGAAAATATTCAAATATTTTCGCAGATATTTCATTACTGCAAACCATGGTTCTTCCCAGCTGAAATCCATGGGTTAGTAATAAATATTCAATGCACGGGCATCTGAGCTACCTCTGAGTAAGCCCCGATTTAAATGGTGAAAGTGTACTCAACAACGATGCACTAACAATCACCGCACGAACGAGTATTTCAAAATACGACGAGACGATGAACCTATGCAAAATAGGAAAGAAAATAATAAATAATTAAAAATTGACCAAGGGCTGGGAGCATGGGCCCACTGACCGGCCGACCGTACCGTGGTCAATCCCACGCCAGTTTCATTTTTTTATTATATTTTTTGTTATTTTCCTTGAGTTCATGAAAATTCTTTCATTTGAACAAATATCTTTCATTTTGAAGAAACTCCTCAGTTTCATGGTGTTTCTTTCACAACAAAGAAATAATATAAAATTAGGGAAGAATATTGTGGGGCGTGACCATTGGCCAATTGGCCATGCCTTGGTCCCAGCCGGCCCCAGACCTCATGGTTCCTCATTATTTTATTATTATTTCCCTAATTTCATGAAAACTCCTTAATCTCATGATATTTCCTTGGTGTTATACGCAAGTTCCACCAACCAAATTCGAAAATAGAAAGAAAAAAATGGCCATAGGCGTTGACTAGAGTCAAGGAAAACTAAATTCTTCATATCAACACCAGCTTTGCTTCTTGCCTCTTGAATATCCTACCTCCAAATCGTTGGGTTTTATTCCTAATTCATCCTTCTTTTAATAAGAATTGGAAACTCAAAGTGGGGGTGATTCATGCAAGACGAGTTAGTGGCTGAATTTCTGAGATTTTTTATTCCCCTGCACCTCTGTGAACACCAATGGAAAACCAAGCACCTTCCACCTCCGCCAATCGCTGCTTCGACACCTCAACAACAACTCTGCAAAAACAATTACTTCACTCAAATAACTCTGCAAAGCAACCTGGATTCTTGAAAAATATTCCATGCGTGTCTACTCCAGACGATTCATTTTCTCGAGAAGATCCTCACAAGAAAAAAGATAGAAACCTTTCTACTGATTCAAAACAGACCTCCTTATCCTTTTCATCTGCTTCCGTCTCGAGTAACTTTGAGAACTTTAACAAAAAATCAGAAGATTCAAAAACAAGCTTTCCAAATAAACAATCACACCCACATCATATCAACAAAGGAATCAACAACACAAAACATCAAAACAACCAGAACGATTACAAAAGCAATCCAACCTTTCTGCAAAAGAGCAAAGATAAACTTATACCTATCTTCCAACTCAGTGAAAGAATGCAGACACTCATGCAAACTCACAACGAACACAGTGTAGCGGTGAAAGTTGTCGGTGGGTATGCTGATTTTGCTCTGGTTAAGAAGGCTCTCTCCAACAGACTCTTTCCCATAAAGATTCACCATATCGAACCTAATGCAGGTCTTCAGGTAATACAGATGTCCCTAAAATTCAAGTCAGATAAAGATTTTATACTTGAGAATCATCCTTGGACTGCAGGACCTCATGTAATCCTTTGTGAAGATTGGAATTTTTTTGTTCAACACCCAAACAGTTGTTTTAAATTCTCACCTTTCTGGATGCAAGTTATCAATCTTCCAAAATTATTTACTGACGAAGAATCCATTAGAGATATCATAGAAAAATCAAACACAGGAACCGTTCTTCAATTAGACCTAGAAAGTTCCCCACCAAGAGCTTATGTGATGATGGATCTACACAAACCGTTCATGCCGGGAGTGATGCTAAGTTTAGGGAGCGGAACGTGGGTGCAGTTCGCTTATGAAAATATTTCGGTGCTTTGTTTTATCTGTGGTTACCTAGGACATGTATTCAAAGACTGCACTAACTGCACGGGAATGAACCAACTCATGAACAACAAAAAGTTTGAGGATTTTCCGTATGGGAAACTGAATGCAAAGATGAGGGCCTCGATTTCAAGAATGAAACGGGTAAATTGCTTGCATGAATACCGGGCTGCACATATAGGTGAATCTTCATCCATTAGAGATGAAAATACGGCGATGCATAAGGAAGCTACTCGGCAGACGACAGAACAGACACCGCACATTCAATCGGAATCGTGCCAGGAAAAACAAAAGGAGGTAATTCATGAGGATAGGAACACGGACTCAGTTAACCCACCACCGCTGTTCCCAACTTAGCTGTCTAAAGAAATGACCAGGCGTGGTCTTGCATGGAACCCGATTAATCCGCAAAAGATATCCGACAAGGTCGCTGCAACAAGCCAGACAGCTCAGCCGCCAGAAGAAAGCATTAATGAACGAGCCCATGCAAAAAGAGGTGAAGAAGTTTATGCAACGATAGAGAATGTCGGGGGAATTTTTGTCCAACAGGCCCCACTTATTCCCACGTCATCAGAGACAACACATTCATCAAATGGACTTCCGGCTCAAGGGAAGAAACAGCTGCCCCAGTTACCTACCCAAGCCCAGCTTAAGTCTAGGAACAAAGGTAAAGTAAAGGCCCACCAGGAGGAAAACCAACCAATTGAATTTGGTGCTATGGAGGAGCCGCAACACCAGATGCCAGAAACTGTGCCACAACCAAAAACAAAACCCGGTATCAACAGAATGCTGACTTTCTTTACCCCTGAGTATACTAAAATTCTTTTGCATGAATTACAAAACAGGAATATGCAAGTGAACCTGCTCGTACACTTTTTCAATGGAAAACCTGAAGTCACGGTAACCACAGAGACTGCTGCAAAGAAACAACAGGACATTCCCATACCAAATAGAACCTATAAAAGAAGGACTATAAGGACACCAACAAGGTTACCAGAGCACCTACTCATACCTAACACACCGGACTTCGTGGCTCAACCACCACCACCAAAATCTCGCAAGTTTGCGTCGATGGCAGAATTGGAAATGAAACGGAAGGAAAGACCCGGAGCACCTTTGTTTGAAATCCCAACTATGAGAAGCAGGAAACCGAGGAGTGCTAGAGCCATTATACAACATCCAAGGAGTGTTACGGAGGAGGAGTCCACAACAGAACACAATATTCTGACTTCCTTGAAGAAAAGCTGTACGAAAGGATTCAACAATCCTTCTTCTTCAGTCAGGCCGGCTTGGAGATTATCTTTGGATGCAAAGACTATCTTAGAAGCTGAACAGAAAATTGAGCGAGGTGTTGGCTTGAACCAACACCTGCATTTGCAATAAGTTACTTAGCCTGGAACTTTCAAGGCATTCATAATGCCTTGACAGTGTCTAAATTACGTGACTACACACGTAATTTTAGACCTTCTTTACTTTTCTTGTCTGAAACTTTAGTGACTGTTTCGCATATGTCTTTTTTGGCAACTTCTTTAGGTTTTTTTGGTTGTTTTACTGTACCTTGTGAGAGACATAAGGGTGGCCTCTGCTTGATGTGTACATCCCACCTAAATGTCTCGGTTTTAGTTGCCACTCAGAATGTTATTCATGCCTACATCACGCTAGCTCAACAACAACCTACAACACCTTGGATGTTTACTGGAGTTTATGGTCCTCCACAACGATCTCCAAGAATGGAATTTTGGAAAAACTTTGACAACATCATCTCCCCTACGACGGTCCCGTGGCTGCTGATGGGGGATTTCAATGAAATAGTTGATCAACAGGAAAAGAAAGGAGGAAGGCCGGTGACTAATAGTCAGGTTCTAATTTTTAACAATTTCATCAATACTCATGGCCTTATTGATTTAGGCTTTCAGGGAGATGCCTTCACTTGGACCAACAAATAAATTGATGGAAATTTTATCATGGAGAGACTAGATAGAGGTCTCGCAACCCAACAATGGATAGATAATCAACCGCAGGCCTTGCTTCGACATTTACCAAGAATCGGTTCGGACCATGCACCGCTGCTGTTACAAGAAAGAGAAATGCCAAAAAAAAGCATTCAAAGAACTTCAGGATTGAACACCTCTGGTTTCTGCATCCACAAATGAAAGAAATTGTTACTACGGCTTGGCAACAACATTTTTCTCATAATGACGCGATAGATGTGGGACATAATCTTTTGCTGAGAATGAAAGACACGGCCGTGGATTTACAAAATTGGCACAAACAGACCTTTGGTAAACTCCCGGAACTTCTAAAGGAATCAGAATTCCAAATACAGTTGGCACAGTCGAAATGTGCAACTACAAACGGAAAAGAATTGATTTTCTAGCTCCAACATGAAAGAGAGACTAGGAACTCCCACCTAATGCTTCTACACTGCCATGACGAATATTGGAAACAGAGATCAAGAGTTGAATGGATACGGAATGGGGATATCAACACTAGATTCTTCCACATGAAAGCCACAATCAACAGCAGAATCAACCACATTCACCAATTGCAGGATGCAAACCTCAGATGGGTGTACAACCAAAGGCAAATTACGGCAATGTTGATTCAACATTATGAACAACAGTACGTCGCGGAGTCGACACGAATCAACATGCAATTATTTGCCAACGTGACACCTAGAATTTCTCGATATCATTGCAGCCAATTGATGAAACCACCAACCGTTGAGGAAATTGGAAAGGCTCTGCATAATATTGGTTCTGATAAAGCACCATGCCCGGATGGATACACAAGTAAGTTCTTCAAAACCTTTTGGGATACCACTAAACCACAAATCATAGATCTTGTGAACAATTTTTTTGAGAAGGTGGAACTAGCTTCTCCTTTAAACCACACAAACATTACTATCATCCCAAAATCATAAAACCCAAACACGGCAGCTGAGTTTAGGCCAATTGGGCTTTGTAATGTGGTATACAAGGTCATATCCAAAATGCTTGTGGACAGATTAAGACCAATACTTCAATTCTTGATCATTCCATACCAGAGTGCTTTTTTCCCAAACAGAGAAATCCATGACAACATAGCCATTGCCACTGAGATCTTCCATCACATCCGCTCGACTCCACCTACCAAAAGTTCGAAGATTGCTCTAAAACTAGATATAAAGAAGGCTTATGATAGTTTAGATTGGGGTTTTGTGAAACAAACCTTGATTTCGTTGGGTTTCCCGGATAAGTTTGTGGAATACATCATGTTATGTATAACTTCGGTGACATACTCTATCAATATTAATGGATCTCCGCAGGGCCACATTAAGCCGACAAGGGGACTCAGGCAGGGAGACCCGCTGTCACCATACATCTTCATCATGTGCGCTGAAATTGTATCCACCAATCTGGTGATCATGGAAAATGAAGGCAAGCTAAAAGGTTTGAGTATATCAACAAAAACTCCACCGATACTACATCTGATGTATGCAGATGACTTGATTATTACTTGTATGGCAAATCATAAGACTTGTGATAACCTTAACAGGGTCCTTCACAACTATTCTACATCGGCCGGACAAGAAATCAATCTGCAAAAGTCAGTCATCGTCCACCATCCAAATACAACTCAAAGCACCAAGGAGTGGCTTTCGACAGCTTTCAACATACCACTCACTTCTGATCCACCTAAATACTTAGGTGTGGAATTCAAGAAAGGAAGAAACTCTTCACCGATCTTTGCACAATTACTTCAGAGACTGGAAAGGAAGGATAAAGGTTGGATGACGAAATGTCTCAACCAGGCGGGAAGATGGTTACTCATAAATGCGAGTCTACTACCAACCACATTATGCAAACTCAATTGTTACCGGCACATGTCCATCACAAAATAGATAAAATTGTAAGGAATTTTTTTGGGGGGCATGACAAAGAAACAAGGAAAATGCATATGATTGGTAAAGAGACACTCCATCTTCCGATAAAATCTGGAGGGATGGGAATTAGAAATGCCAGGAAACATAATTTTGCGCTGCTAGGGAAAAGGATTTGGAAGATACATGCTGATCCGGACACAATATGCAACAACATGTACAGAAACAAATACATGGCACATGAATCAATCTTGCGAAGAATCCCGGTACCTCATAATGCGGCAAGTCCGGCTTGGAAAAACCTGACAAAAGTTGCTCCTTTTGTCCAGGCAAATTATGCAATACAGATTGGAGATGGAAGTTCAACTACTCTAAATGAAAATTGGATTCCAGGACATGAAAATCGTCCGGCTATGAGACATGCGGCAAACAAGATGGTTAGTACGTTGATGATGCCGCACTGTTTTAACTGGAATAACAATTTATTAGAACAATTATTCCCAAGAGACATCAGCAACATGGTCATGGCCATGCATATTCCGAATCCACCAACTCATGATACACCTGTTTGGCCACATGCCAAGAGGGGACAATACACGGTCAGGAGTGGGTATGAGAGACTTCTTCAAACTCAGCCGGCATCAACCAATCAACACCAACAAACGGGAACAGATAACACGGAAAAGTGGTACAACACCATATGGAAAGCCGACTGCCCCCAAAAAATCAGACTTTTCCTCTGGAAAGTCAGCTATGATGGACTACCTACGTTTGAAGCCTTGCAACATAGACACATAATCAACACCAACATTTGCCCTATTTGCAACATACTACCGGAGACAGTCCAACACTTCCTTTTTGAATGCCCCAGGGCCAAAGCAGCATGGGAACTTTTATGTAGACATGCCAACAGTAATGCATCATAACAGAATGCTTACAATGGCATTGTGCTACCACCACACCCACTACCAACAGTGATCGCCCAACAAAAACAACATGGGAGGGAAACGATACGGAATAGACGAAGTCAGGGAGGGACAACACCAACGGTGGAGCTTCGGGCTCCAAAAAATTTCGAAGACTTCCTGAAAATGAATGCATACAGGGATGATTTCACAACGTGTTGTTTCATGATATGGAATATATGGTTGACGCGGAACGCGAGAGTGTACAACAACAACATACAAACTCCACAACAAACATTCCAGATTTCGGTCCTGCTAAGCCAAGAATACCGATGGGCTACACAACACAACCTATTCAATCGAGAAGTGGATCGACACCAACAGGGAAGGAAAATGGCTACCGTCTGGATAAAATGGAACCCGCCGCCAACGGACTGGATGAAAATTAATATAGATGGAGCAAGCATGAAGGACGTACGAGGGGTACCGGAGGCTGCTGGAGCGGGATGGATATGCAGAGACTCACGAGGATCAACTGTCATGGCGATGGCGGCACCAATTGGAAAAACAACGACACTTGTGGAGGAGACATGGGATTTCCTTTTAGCAATTAGGATGGCGGTTACCAAATAATGGGACAATATAAACTTCGAAACGGACTCGAAAACCTTGCGGAAGCTAATTATGCAGGAGAACTCGGAGGCACCGTGGACCGTACATACTATGCTGCGGGAAATACGACATCAATTGGGAAAAATAAAGAGGTATGTGATTACACACACATACATGGAAGGCAATCAGGCGGCGGATGGACTGGCGGACTTTGCGACGAAGATCGGACAGCAAAACGGAAATGGAGATACAGGTGAAACGTCAACAACCATTTGGGATCACACTTGCCCTGACTTCCTAAATTTGATTGTAATGAATGACTCAATAGGGACTTCGTACCCAAGAAAAGTCCCGGTTTAATTAATGCATTTCTACCCTTCAAAAAAAAAGATATTTCCTTGGTCCCATGAAAAATAATATAAAATTAGGAAAATCCGTGTGCACGGGCCATAGCCGGTCGGTCAAACCCTAGATGGCTCCACATGTCCCTTTTTATTATTATTATATTTTTCATGCTTTCATAATCCCATGAAATTCCTTGATTTCATGATATTTCCTTTAAATTATGAAATTTACTTTAAATTGTGAAATAATACATAAAATTAGGGAAAATGCACGGGACCGGGCCCTGTCCGGCCAACCATGCTCCAAGCCGGTCCCACACGCCCACACATCCCTTATTTTTTTTAATTATTTTTTATGTTTCCCTCATCACATGGAAACTCCTTGATTTGAACAAAACTCTTTAATTTTAGCAAAACTCCTTGATTTGAACAAAACTCTTTAATTTTAGCAAAACTCCTTGATTTTATCATATTTCCCTAAAATCATGAAAATATTATGAGATTTTTGGAAAAACGTGTGGAATTGGCCCCTTGGCCATGGCTAGTCCCACACTTCATAATTATTTCACTTTTTCATTATTTTTCCTTCATCTCTTGAAGTTTTGACGGTTTTATCAAAAACCATGGTTTCTTCATATTTTCTAAAATAATTGCTCAAACGCACATCTGAAAATATCAAAATTCTCAAAACTGAGATACGAATGATTTGGGGACATGAGAATCTTACCTTGACCGACCAAGGTTGGCTCTTTGGCTCTCAATGATCCGGTCTTACATATGTTCACAATTTGACCTAATTTGCGCAATTGCACGTATTAGGTCCAAAACTCTTCCAAATGACTTGGAACTTCATGGAACGATCAACACTTGATCCCGTGACCACCCATGGCCGGTTTCATGACCCCTTGGTCGGTCCTCCACTTCTTCATAATTAATTAGGTTTTATCACCTAATACTGAACCCAGCAGTAATTCGAATAAATGATTTAACCAGCATTTAATCATTCTTTCATCAACAAGTCATCAAATCTTCAAGAGGTCTTGATGTTTGCTAAAGTGAGCACATGGGTGTTACATGATTGACCCAGGGTCTCATGAAACCAATCCTTCCTTTGTTCCATGGTTCAATACCTAACAAACCATGAAGTGGTCATCAATTGATCAAATTAGGGTTTCTGAGTCCAAGGATTATAATTCCAGATTCAAACACTAAATTTTTTATGATGATCTCATGATCAATATTCTTATTAATTATACTCGGTTCAACTACCAATATTTTAATTAATATTTTATTTTGGTCACGCTGCCAATAATTCATCAGATGAGCAACACTTTCTCAGATAAGCAATACTTGCTCAAATCAGAGAATATTGGTTCAACTATCAATATTCAACAAATCATCGAATGAGAATTACTTGCTCACCTCAACTATCAACGTGAGGATCATGCCCATGTTCAATCCATGAGTTTCTGGACATTTTTACAAAATCATGTTCAACTCAGTAAATACATGGACTCATCGTCCCATGATATCATGAAGTCAGCAACTGACTAAACTAACCTCGATATGTCAATCGTGTCACTTGGGGGGATATCAACTAGGGTTTTGGTATGGTGGTCTACGACACGTGTGTTCAAACACACGATGTAATGTGAGCAAGTCGTGCAATCAGTTGAAGGAATTAACAAGGTAGTGGGTGGAAAATCAACCAAGTCTCTGCACGATGAGCAACTGGTTTCAAACACTATTTCCATCTCTCCACTCTTTGATTCCATCAACTGTCACACTTCATGGGATCAGGTGTCTACAATTACAGCAATATAAATAAGTCTCTGAATCATGATTGAAAGAATAACAACGAGAATCTCACGTCTCATTGACATCACGGGATCATCAACTCATCAATTGAGCAATTACTCTCAAGTGAGAAATTTCAATCATTCAGAACTTATCATATTCAGAATTCACAACACACCTACAATCTTTGATTACCATTGATTCCACACATTTCTCAGCTTCCCTCCTACAGATCGACTCATCCTCTCTTGTGACCGAATTTACTCTGGAACGACCATTGTCTTGGTTTAGGCCGGAGTACTATAGATTGATCTCTCGAATTCAAAGCACTCACTTCTTGCAGTGCATCTGTATGAGGTTGAACATTTGCTCGGTTCAAGGAGTCTCCTCCATACGGCCGTCTCCTCAATTCCATAAAATCCAGCAAATCGTTTTGCCCCATCTACATGGGGGAAGTAATTTATATCCCCCAATTAGTTTCAATATCCCCCAATCGCGCGTTGTTTTGATAGGTGTCTAAAACACCTAATTTTATATTTAGTATTTATGCTTTCTTTGTGAGTTTTCATGTAAATTATGTATCTTATGTGTGAGTTTGAGTGTATTAGGTGCTTTGGAGTCATTTGGAGCAAAAGAATGAGAAAACGTCCATTTGGAGCTAAATGGAGCGAGAAGGTCGATTCATAGGGGAGTCATGGAGCCGTATGATATTTTGCGCAAGGAGGAAGTGAAGAATTAATTGTCAAGTAGCAATGAATTAAGCTATCGGTTATCCAAAACTGACATGCCAAATATTAATCAGGGTGGCCCATATCCAGAACGGGATGCTAGAATCCATTCCCATGTATAACATGGCTAAACTAGATCGGGTTTTTCTTCTGTTTTATTACAAACCACCTAAATTTCAGAGAAGATGGGAAATGGAGGCATAACTATCTGAATTCGAGTGATGATGAACAAAGGGAGGTGGTCTTGATTTCAGTTCTTGGTGAAGGAGGAAGACATGGGCTATGGAGGATGAGAAGAACTCATGACCACTGTGATGGTTGATTTGAATGATTGAAGTTAGGGTTTTGGTGTGTTGATATTCAAGGGAGTTTGAATTAGAGAATCAGATGACGAATTAAGAGATGAACTGATGGTTGTGGTGATTGTTCATGGCAATTTGAGTCTGCTGCTGCTAATAACAGTGAGAATGAAGGACTGGTTCGATTGAATTGGAATGAATTTGGGGTTTTGTGTGGATGATTTAGGGTTGCTGTTGAAGAACTCAGAGATGGTGATGAACTGTAGAAGATGAATTAGAGATAAGGAAACTTAGGGTTTGTTGTTAATACAAACCAAGAGGTTAGAGAAGAATTTGTAGGTAAAGAAGGAATTTCAGATGGGGATCTGTTAGATTGAGGTTTCAGTCAAGAATTGAAGTTCTCTTTCTTTGAATGGGAATAACAAGAAGAACCAATGATGGGTTTCTCTTAGATTTGTGTTTGAATCTGGTGAAATTAAGAGAAGAACTGGCAGTGAAATTGCTTGGTTCTAGTGATGCTCAGGTGCAGATGAGGAATTAAAAGAATGATGAAGTTTGGAATTTGGGTATTATTTGAAATCATATTTAAACCCCAGTATTCATGGTATGAGCTCAAGGGTTTGGTGGTACTGAGAAGGAAGAGCGGATGATGTAGTTGCTGCTGGTGACTGATTTTGAGTACTGGTGGAATTCATAGCTGAAATGGATATTGTGTTGCCTGGGAGATTACAGAATGAGAAGATGGGGATTGATGGTTATGTGGCAGCTCAGACAATGGACTTGATATGTTGCAGGTTATACTGTAAAATTGAGTGTTGCATTGTTGTGGTTTGCACATTGCAGGTGTCAGAAGGCAGTGGGAAGAAATGGTTTTGCAGCTGGTCATGGGGAAGTGCATTGGTGATGGCAGGGGAATTGGAGAATAATTGAGCTGATATGAAATTGAAGTTATGGAACTGAGATGATGTGCAAAAGGGATTGTGGACTTTAACTGAAGCTAGAGTTGTCATGGGCTGGTGGTTGTATAAGATGGAAACAGATTGAAACTGGGTTTGTAGTGATTCAGGTGGAGATTCAAATGGAACTGCAGGTGGTGATGCAATGGTAGAATGGCTTTGCAGCTGTGGTTTCTCGAGTTGTAATGAGACTGGAGCTGTGTACTGTTGGCTCAGGGTATGAAGTTGAGCAGTGTTGGTGATGTTATTCGCAGGCAAGAAGCTACAGATGGAACTGATGCAATTGAGCATATATTTGGGTTGGAAGTAAGTGGAGGAAGACTACAATGTTTCTGCAAAGATTATGAAGCTGTGAATGGATTTGTGCACCTGAACTGTAAATGCGAAGGACTGGTATTGATGGTGCTGCAATTTGGCGTTGGTTTGAATGTGCCGTAAGATAGCTAAGATGGTGTTGCTAGCTCTGAGTTTGGTGATAATTTGCAAGAAGGATATATGGCAGGAGCAGACTGACAGCCATCATGGCTGGATTTTCCCAGGTAAAGTGCAATCATTATGCATCACAGGGTTGGCCTGTGCAAGCTGTGCAATGGCCTAGGCACTGGTCACTCAGCTGAATCAGTGAGCTGACTCGATCTTGACTCAGTACTCACTCATACCTTGATCCGGTTGACTAACGAAGACCGTTACATCTAACGGTGGCTGAACAGAATATTCCATAGTCGGGGAAAAAGATTCCTGTGACCGGAGGTGACTTTTCCTGTCGGATTCCGGCCAACTTCCGGCCATAACCCCAGTTTCCGGCGAGCGTTTGTGGGACAGAAATTCTACACGGGTTTCTCTCACTTGTGGGCTTGGTGGATTTCTATCTAATGGACTTTGAAGGCTATACCTAATTTTGGAACAAGAAGACCTATAAAAGAGAAGACTTTTCTCAAAACATTATATAATATCTTGATTAATATCTTATCTACTACTTTTGTTTCTAGGGTTTGTGAACATGATAGATTTATTTCTTCTTTGGATGAACCCCATTAACATGAGTAGTTAATCTTATTATTGGTGATGGATTAATTTGATTTCACAAAGCATGCTTCTTTTATTAATAAATTAGTTTTGTCTCATAATTATCGATCTTGATTCACTATCTATATCGCCATGTATGATTTGAATATTTGTTTAGTTGAGTGGCCAATTGATTGAACTCGTATTCATATCTATAGCTAGTTTAGGGTGTTTCATACGTAAAAGTGATGCATCTTGAATACAAATAACATAAATATGGTTATTTCTTGTAGTGATATATCCTAATAATCATATGTGAACCATGACCTTTGTTAAATTGAATTAGTGCGCTTTCCACGTTCAATTGCTTTGATTGGCCTAATTTCATAGAACTTAATGCATCTAGGGAATTAAACTTGATTAGTGATTTTACACGTTAGGTTGTTCTCTTAGATAGAACTCATACTCGCATCTTTTAATGTGTTTGTTGATGACAAAAGGAGATTAGCGGGATATTCTTGCGATCAAGGTATCCTAGGGCTTTTGATAAAAGTTGAGATTAAAATATCAATTCTAGTTATTGTTTTGAAAGCATGTTAGTGAATGAAAACGAAATCCTTAACCAATACTTTCACATCCTTGAATCTATTTGTTTACTTTTCTTTGTTTTTCTTTTACTTTTATTACTTGCATAAAAATCAGAAAAACCAGTGGGAGTTACTTATAGGAAACCTAAAATATATTGACAACCTAGACTTCTTTGTGGGATCGATCCTTTCTTGCCCTTGCCATATTTATATTTTGAGTAGTAAGAAAGTGTAAATTATTTTTGACGCATACGACAGCGATCAAATTTTGGAGCCGTTGTCGGGGAGGCAACGGTTGTCACTTGTTTTTGGTTTCTTATTTTTGTTTTTAGTTTAGTTTTGTTTCTTATTTTTGTTTTTCTTATTTTCTGGTTTTTAACCATAGTTTTGAGAACTCTTGTTTCAGGTACCAATTTCTATGGGCGGAGCATATTGGAACAATGGGTACGGTTATAAACCTCAACAACAATATGACAACTATAACCCTTATGGGTAGTACAATCAAAACCAATCCTTTGGTTATGATCAATACTTCACGTACCCTTTTAGTTACTCTCATACATTCCAACCTTCTTACGGTGGGTATGTAAGTGAGCAACCACAAGGAGGGGAGAATAGTTGTGCTTCTCTTAATATTTCCTCGAGTTTGGTAGATGAGATGCAACGATTTATGGTTAGCATGGAGTCGGTTTGTAGACAACCAAGCATGGAACCAGTTTCATCGACCGAATGTACCAATAGTATGTTTGGACCAATTTCTGATCATTCACCCATTCAAAGGGAAGATAATTGGCCTAGCAATACTGAGGTAAGTGATTCTACTTTTTCCTTGTCGAATGAGCTTTACCAACAAATGGAATGCTATTTTCAAAATTTGAATGGATCACTCCAAGAGCTTCAAAAAGGTGTTTCCAATTTAATACAAGTCATTGAAGAATACAAAGAGGACATGCAAAATTCTGCGAAAGACCAATCTTTGGGAAGTGGTAGCCAATCTTATGATAATTATGATAGTGACGATGATTATGAAAATACATCGCTTGAACCAATTTATGGTGACATCCCCGAGGAATGTACAATGGAGTCTTTTTGTAATCAAGGTGAAGTTGAAAAGGAATATGATGACACTAGTGTATCTTACTCAAGCATTGATCTTTCTAACGATCAAGAACCTATTCAAAAGGTAGAGCTTGAGGATGATGCAATGAGTGTTCTAAAGAAATTCCTTATGGACATACTTGAATCCGCAGTGGAGTATGTACCTTACAACAAAGAGGAGTATGTTGAGAATGTGACCGTTATGACCAATATAATGGAAGACCTAATTGAGCTTGCATATGACGATGTTAATGTCGAGACTTTGGTTAAGGCAGAAACGGATGAAGAATGGTTGCAAGGTTTGATAGAGGACCATGATATACAAGAGGTGAATGATTCACTTGAGTTTTTCAAGGATGAAGAGGATACCGTAATTCAAGAGATTGTGAGAGGTTTTTCTAACCCTTTGCATATTGTTTCTTCTCCTTTACCTCTTATTGGTTTGAATGTATGTGCTTCGAAAACATTATTGAATGACTTTGTTTCTCGATTTCCGTCATTAGAGAAACTTGATTCTCATACTATGCAGGTTTTGGAACAAGAAACCGTGGAAGTTCCCAACTCCCATATTCTTTACCCACTTCCAAGTGTGGACAAGAATAAGTGTGTGATAAGTGCATATTTCACATATATTTGGTGTTAATTCCATGCTAGTATTTGATAGTTTTCTTGCATATTATTGTGTGTTACGCGTGTTTTCTCTTATTTGTGTGCTATTAGGTGAATAATCCAAAAAGAAGTGAATTTGAGCTTAGTTGTGCAATGAAAGAAGCTAACTAAGAGTGAGGAAGGACCAAAGACCAAATGTAACTCGTTCAAATACAAGATTTCTATGAAGAAGTAGAGGACGACAAGGCGACAAGGCGAAGCCAACGGCGAAAGAACAGAGTCATTCGGAGTTCGTATGAAGAAGTTATGGGCAAAACGAGAAGTTAATCTTGTCAGTTCTCAGGCGACAGAGTTAAACAATATTGCTAAAGGCACCCCATCTCATGTTAAAGGGCATACATTTTTAAAGGAACTGTTAAAGGCACCCAGTCTTATTACTCGGGGGGTGCCACTATATTTGAATATTGCTAAAGGCACCGGGTGATTTACTACGGGTGCGATCATCTTTTCCATCAACTTCGACAGAGAAGATCGTGTAGATGGTTTGCATGGCGGAAGAAGAGATGATTGGTGATGTGTTCTGTTGGTTTTCGCTGTCGTTCAAGAAGGACGTAACGGAATGTAGTTGAGCTATGGTTGGAGTAGATCGGGTTTCTTTGTTGGTAAGTGAACAAGGTGTTCTTTGCTCGGTTTGTCGGCATGCATGGCGGGGAAGAAGAAATCGATGGAGTTTGCATTGTAGTAGTTGTCATCACTGGTCATTGGAAGAGATGGAGTCGGGATGGTGTTTGTTAGGAGATGATGAAAACGTGAAGAAGAGAGAGCCGAAAAGGACGACGAGTTGGGATCTTCTTTGTGGTGGACTCGAGCTGATGATGATGGCCTTGACTGGAAGAACATGGGCAGTCTGTTACAGCTTACTTGAGAACGTAATGATGATGGCCTTGACTGGAAGAACATGGGCAGTCTGTTACAGCTTACTTGAGAACGTGAAGATGAAGGCATGGGGCTCGAGATGGTCATGACAAGATGTTGGAGCAAGAGAGCTCCATGTTGGCTTGCCAGTGACCGTGATGATGAATGGTTGTAGTCGAGCTAGAAAGGAAGAACGTGCACGAAAGTGATGTTGCTCAGAGAACGTGAAAACGGGAAGAAGAGCTCGAGTGGGAGCTAGGATAAGTTGGCTGGAAAGCACGTGAAGGCATGGGCCAGATGGCCGTGCACATGCGCAAATGAGGCAAAGATGGTCTAGCCATTCTACCTATAAATAGGGTTGTGTGTTTTGTTGTGAAACAGACCCGGCGGGGAGACAATCTCTACACCTCTCTTCCCGCACCTCTCCATATTACACCCCACATCCCATATCCCACACCTCTCCATCCCACACCCCCTTCTACATACTCTTCTTCCATTCCTTCTTCTGTTTTTATTTGTGAGTATTCTTAATTATGAGTAGCTAAATTCCTATCTAGGATTAGAGAGGAAATCCTACTATGTGTGCTAATATGTTTTGATTATTTTCTATAATAATTCTCTTGGTCCTTATTCTTGATTCGTAACGATAATGATTTTCTTCATGTGTCCTATAATGCTTGATAATTGATTTATATATTCTATGTTAGAGACTAGCATTTTATAGTGAAGAAGATTGTTAATTCTTTGAGAAAAATATTTGCTTGAAAAGATTTATTTTCCGAGACGTATTATTTGTCCTAAACCGTCTTGAGTAATATTGGGAGAGTATTATAGGGAATAATTATAATCATTTAGTATGTGTAGTAGTGATGGAATCTTGACATCCTAGTCTCCTTAAATTGAATACAAAAATTATATTCAGTATTTCTATTATTTTAGAGTTTATAAAAATCACCATCTTTTGTCTAAAAACCGAATCTTTTAAAAAAGTCCGAGAATCAAACCCCCTATACTTACCACTTGTAAAACTGCATCAGTTTTTGGCGCCGTCGACGCGGACTTGCCTTTAGGTTAGGTTTTAGATTTACTTTTGTAAATATTTTGCTAGTTTATTAATTTATTTAATTTATTATTTTATTAGATTTTACTATTTGGGTATATTCTATTTTTGGTGTGCAGGATATTTGGGATTCAAATTAGAAGTAAAATTTTTGCACCAAACAGGTAAGTATCCAAATTTTATTTTATTTTTATTTTTGTATATATTTATTTCAGGATATATTCTGATTTGTTTAGATATTTTATTTCTTTGTACATAATTAGTCTAGATTTTTTATTTTCTTTGTAAATATTTTTGTTTTCTTTGATTTTACTTGGGTATTTTTCTTGTTCTTTATCTTTATTGTGCAGGTAATATTCTATATTTATTGTGGAATTGCCTACCAAAAGAGAATTTGGAATTCGAAGCGAAAAAAAAAAAATTTTGCCAAAGCTTTTGGTGAAAATTTAAAAAGACTTGGGAGTAAAAAGCAAAGCTAAAGGAGCAAAAGAAGAAGATTTTTTTTTTTTTTACATAAAAAAAAAAGAGTTTATTTTATTTATTTTGTTGATTGTATTAGGATTTCTATATTCTTGTAATTTTCTATTTCTTTTGCATTATATTTTTTTTGGACTTTGGACTTGGACATTATTTTATTATTTTTTAAAAACCCTACGGAAGGGAAATATTAAATATCAAACTGTTTGCAGAGAAGGACGGTGATTACAATATCACCTCGGCCCCTCGGGTTCGTGCATGACATAGGAGTCGTGGCCCGAGTCGACAACAACGGTTCATCCCCCGTATGATACGGGAGGTAAGTTTGTCGAAACACTCGCGAATCTCATGTTAGCGAGTTATTGTATTCCTTCAGTTGCATATATGTCGAGGACTTGAATACGGCTGTTTTATTTTCCTAGTAAAGGGCAAGGACTGGCCATACAAGATAAGGGTTCGGATTTCATCACCGTTCTCTTCTTGCCCGCCTTAGGAAAACGATACCTACGCGAACCTAAGCTTTAAAATTTGAAGTAGAACGAGACCTATAAGGTAACGAGCTTAGTAGGAAAGTCGTTCGAAAAATATTGGTTACTCTTAGGCATACTTCGAAATTCATGATGGTTTCTGTAAATTGAATGCGTGACTGCGCCGCCTTGTGATACGGTGAGGCCTTGGGTATCAAAGTTATAGCAGCTTCCCTCGCCTCTATTCAATATACTTTAACTCAGATTGATTCCAGAGGGGTTTGCTCAGATTGTAATGAATTCCCTTTCGAAGGATTAGAAGCTGGTCTAGAAAACAATCTAAGTGGAGCCATCATGCTTTTTGTTTTCTAGAAATCGATGTAGGTTTACTGTGGTGGAGTCAGCCTTGTTTGTGATCGAATAGAACTTCCCTTCCTTGTTTGTGTTATTCTATTTATTTTATTTTATTTTTCTTTCTTAAAAAAAAAAAAAAAAAAATTATGTCAAGTTGGTATTATAAAGACCAATATAATGATTATCAGACTGAGTATCTAAATGGACATTATCCATACTATAACCATAGTGTGGATAGCAATTGGGACCACTACCGACCTTCTGAAGGTTATGGTTCATACCACGGTGATCCTAATTAATATTCATACGTCCACCAATCATATGAACGGGAAAATGAGCAATATTATAATGAAAGAAATGAGAGTTCTCCATCTTTAGAGGGTTTAATCAAACAATTGGGACCAGTTCCTGATGAATATAAATCTTATTCCATAGAAGATGCACTCAAACAGTATGAATTAACAAGTCTTTCTTTACAAGAATCACTTAAGAAATTGAGCAAAACTGTATGTGAATCTGAAATAAAAATGAATAAACTGTGTGAGACTCTTAATAAGCAGGAAGAAAATGCACCTAAGGCTATTGCTCATAATGAATTTGAATTCCAAAATAGTGTTTCCAATCTTACCCTTGATAATACATATAATTATTCACCTAATTTAGAGGATGAGGTTAGATCAGAAAACACTGCATATTTTGACAAGGTTCAACCATTTCAACCATCTTCATATTATTATGATGATGAGGATAGTGTCAATGAAGAATTTGAAATATATAATCATAGGGACGAGGAAATTGTTACACCAATTGAACCTTATGATGATAATGTTATTTCTAGTTCAAATCTTAATAATATTGATAATTATTCACCTATTCAAAAGGATGAGGATTTGACTAGAGATACCATAATCTTAAACGGTGTAGTATATCATTGTGACTATGAAGCCGAAGATGGATTAGAGAAAAGAGTTTATCCTGAGACTAGTGTTTTAGAGTCTAGTGATTGAAACAATAGTCCCTTTCCGAGGATTATACAAATGTAGAACCACACTATTACAACCTGGAAGAAATAAAAGACCATTTTCCTAAATCTGATAATTTAGAAATTAAGGAAATTGTGACTAGTTTATCCAAGGATATAGACAACCCTAGGTTTGGGGGTGAATATTATTCTCCTCGTGGTTTACCCTTGACTCTTACAAAGGTCCCCAACTTGGGACTTGACATATGTGCCTCTACCATCTTAAGGGACTATTTTCATGCACGTTTTCCTGAACCTAGTTATGTCCAAAAAGAAACTCAGTTGATAGAAACCCATCCTATGGTTGATGTGGTTAATCCGGTCCAAGATACCATAATTGATTTTGTTGTCCCACCAAGATTTTATTTACCAAATGTGGGAATATCTCATTTAGAAATGTGTCATTATATAGTTTTTAGAACTAAACCTAATTATTTTAGGAAATTAAAATTGTCACATATTCTTAAGAATGACCACCATTATGGTCAATTGTGTGAGTCAAGTCTGATTGACTTAGAGGATCCTCAATTATTCAGGTTATTATTGTGTGCTTATAAATTTTTCTAGACCTTAGAACCTGATATTTCGGATCTCACTTATGAGGAGGTGCAACCCATGAAAATATTTTATTTAGACCCCTTTATAAAACCTGAACCTGAACCACAACTAGATATAGTTGTCTTAAACGGGAGACTAGGAAAAGGTGTGTTATGTTTATTCTTGGTTTGTTGCAGTTTCCTTTTATCTGTGTTAACACTTTTTGATGCAGATGATCCACAGTTGTTCCGACTATTGCTATATGATTTGAGGTGATTAATTCTTTCATATGTCTGGCTGAAGACATTAAACTTAGCACTTCTTGGGAGGTAACCCATGCTCATACAACACGGTAATATATTTCCTTAACTCTTTTGCTTCAAATGGTAACAGTTTCTCCTTATTCATGCTTTTAATTTTATCTTTAGAACATTGAGGACAATGTAGAGTTTAAGTGTGGGGGAGTGTTTTGACCTTTTGCATATAGAGTTTTTAGCCTTTTTGATTCAAAATTTAAAAAATAAATAAAATAAATAAAAAAATATTTAATATTTGAATAAAACCTCCAACTTATAGAGATTTTATAGTCACTAGCATACTTCTAGGTATGTTTACATAGAGAATTCTGACCGACATAACTGAACTTGGAAGTGTTAGAGAACTACATTCGGATTTCTTACGAATTGGAGTGTTAAATAATGGATTTAATCATGCCAGTGATGCAAATTAGGAGCAGAGAGAAATGCATTATTAGAGTTGATGAACAATCATTAGTAGAGACTACTTTTTTTTTAAATCAACGAGGCACCAGACCAAATTTTCTTAGTAGCTGACTAAAGAGCTTGCTTTTGAGTGTGTGTCACCATACGTAAATTCCGGGTAGAATGGTGAGATACCCAACTTCACACTATTTTCAGCACTATTTTTGATCTCTTGAGTGCTAATTTTGTCAATCATGAGGGTGTCGTCTATAGATGAAAACCTCCTTCTTGTAGTTTGATTTGCAGTTAGCACCATTCTCTCTCGCCAACAACAGGTCCATAGAAACACATCATCAGCAAAGGAGCGACATCAAAATCTACAAGGAAATTTGAAGAAGTTTAAGGTTTTTAAGCAACAATTTAAGGAAGAGCAAATTTTATATCTAAGTATGAAGACTTATTTACAAGAGCAGAGAAAATCAAAAGATGAAAAATATTGAAGTTTATGATACAAAGACAATACAAGTTGTGAAGATCAAAGTGGTAAAGTACTTCTTTCATGGCCATGTTAATTTTATTATTGTAGTTGCAATCTTAATTAAAAAAAAAAAAAATGAAAAAAAACAAATGAATGGAAAAAAAATAAAAAAAATATATACAAAATACAAAAAGATTTGCATTTAGGATTTATTTGTTCAATAAGGCCATGGGGAAGAAAAATATATAAAGAAGTTTCAAGCGACAAGAAATAGAGGAAAAAGAGTTATAAATTGTCAAAGTTCTACGAAATTCAAGAATTTATCATCAACAGTTGAAGACCGAAGACCAAGATGAAGAAGACGAGCGAAGGAAGACGTTTCTATTGGATCTTTGTGAGAGTGGTGTTATCATCAGTGAAATCAGATGTGAAGGTGGTAAGTACTCTCATCCTTGCTATAAGTGGTTGATTTCCTTTCTTAGAGATCATCAGAAAAAGTCTTTTACTTCCCACGATTTTGTGGGGTCTCCAGAAATAATTCGGAAGGTTTCCTTCCCACTATTCAACGTGTGTAGGAGTTCTATCTTCATTCCTACCTGCACACATGTGAGACCCATAAAAAAGCTGTCTTATTGAGTGCAATTATCATAAAATCCTTTAAGTGAGGCAGAAGTCGAGGCGAAATGCTTATTGGTCGTTTCTCAAACACGCGTTCTCTCATTATTGTGTGATTATTTCTCACTCAATATTTAAGAATGAGAATATGTTCTTTGGTATTTCTAACTTCTTATTACTAGCATGCGGAAACTCTATGTCCTCATAGCTCTTTGAATGCTTGGGACGCTGGAACACTTTAAAGTTGGAGTAGGTTTTGTGGGTATACCTCTGGTAAACCCTCCCGAGACTATAACTCGGCCACTAGGGACACCTAGGGGTTTAAAGGCTTATTGCATACGCTAAATGCAATCGTGATGCCTGCGACAGTGAGTTAGGATTTTTAGTTTGCTCGAGGACTAGCAAAAGCCAGTGTGGGGGAATTTGATAAGTGCATATTTCACATATATTTGGTGTTAATTCCATGCTAGTATTTGATAGTTTTCTTGCATATTATTGTGTGTTATGCGTGTTTTCTCTTATTTGTGTGCTATTAGGTGAATAATCCAAAAAGAAGTGAATTTGAGCTTAGTTGTGCAATGAAAGAAGCTAACTAAGAGTGAGGAAGGACCAAAGACCAAATGTAACTCGTTCAAATACAAGATTTCTATGAAGAAGTAGAGGACGACAAGGCGACAAGGCGAAGCCAACGGCGAAAGAACGGAGTCATTCGGAGTTCGTATGAAGAATTTATGGGCAAAACGAGAAGTTAAGCTTGTCAGTTCTCCAGAACTGACAGTTAAACAATATTGCTAAAGGCACCCCATCTCATGTTAAAGGGCATACATTTTTAAAGGAACTGTTAAAGGCACCCAGTCTTATTACTCATGGGGGTGCCACTATATTTGAATATTGCTAAAGGCACCCGGGTGATTTACTATAGGCTGCGATCATCTTTTCCATCAACTTCGACAGAGAAGATCGTGCCGATGGTTTGCATGGCCGGAAGAAGAGATGATTGGTGATGTGTTCCTGTTGGTTTCTGCTGTCGTTCAAGAAGGAAGTAACGGAATGTAGCTGAGCTATGGTTGGAGTAGCTCGGGTTTGCTGTTGGTAAGTGAACAAGGTGTTGCTGCTCGGTTTGTCGGCATGCATGGCAGGGAAGAAGAAATCGATGGAGTTTGCAGCTGTAGTAGTTGTCATCTGCTGGTCATTGGAAGAGATGGAGTCGGGATGGTGCTGTTAGGAGATGATGAAAACGTGAAGAACAGAGAGAGCTGAGAAGGACGACGAGTTGGGATGCTGCTGTGGTGGACTCGAGCTGATGATGATGGCCTTGACTGGAAGAACATGGGCAGTCTGTTACAGCTTACTTGAGAACGTAATGATGATGGCCTTGACTGGAAGAACATGGGCAGTCTGTTACAGCTTACTTGAGAACGTGAAGATGAAGATGGTCATGACAAGCTGTTGGAGCAAGAGAGCTCCATGTTGGCTTGCCAGTGACCGTGATGATGAATGGTTGTAGTCGAGATGGAAAGGAAGAACGTGCACGAAAGTGATGTTGCTTAGAGAACGTGAAAAGGCAAAGATGGGAAGAAGAGCTGTGTGTTTTGAGTGGGAGCTAGGATAAGTTGGTATTCTTAATTATGAGTAGCAATTCCATCGATTGAAGGCATGGGCCGGATTCTCTTGGCTTATTCTTGTGATAACAATCTTCACTATAAAATGCTGCATAGCAAATGAGGCAAAGATGGTCTAGCCATTCTACCTATAAATGAGGACTTTTTAAAGATTCGGTTTTTAGACAAAAGATGTGTTTTGTTGTGTAAATTTAAGGAGACTAGGATGTCAAGATTCCATCACTACTACCATACTAAATGATTATAACTATTCCCTATAATACTCTCCCAATATTACTCAAGACGGTTTAGGACAAATAATACGTCTCGGAAAATTCCCATGTTCACGTTCTCAAAGTAATATAAATCAATTATCAAGCATTATAGGAACATGAAGAAAATCATTATCTACGAATCCCATGTTCTTCCATAGTAGGATTTCCTCTCTAATCCAAGGCCATCATCATTACGTTCTCAAGTAAGCCCTATTTATAGGTAGAATGGCTGACCATCCCATGTTCTTCCGGCCCATGCCTTCAAGGCCATCATCATCTTCTTCCCGTTTTCAGTCCACAACATCACTTTCGTGCACGTTCTTTCTTTCCAGCATCATTCATCAACTAAGCGGCAAGCCAACGCTCTCTTGTCCTTTCTCATCTCGAGCCCCATGCCTTCTCTTCACGTTCTTCTAACACATGTTTTCATCATCTCCTAACAGCACCATCCCGACTCCATCTCTTCCAATGACCAGCAGATGACAACTACTACAGCTTCAAACTCCATCGATTTCTTCTTCCCTGCCATGCATGCCGACAAACCGAGCAGCAACACCTTGTTCACTTACCAACAGCAAACCCGAGCTACTCCAACCATAGCTCAGCTACATTCCGTTATGTCCTTCTTGAACGACAGCATAAACCAACAGGAACACATCACCAATCATCTCTTCTTCCGGCCATGCAAACCATCGGCACGATCTTCTCTGTCGAAGTTGATGGAAAAGATGATCGTGACCGTAGTAAATCACCCGGGTGCCTTTAGCAATATTCAAATATAGTGGCACCCCCGAGTAATAAGACTGGTGCCTTTAACAGTTCCTTTAAAAATGTATGCCCTTTAACATGAGATGGGGTGCCTTTAGCAATATTGTTTAACTGTCAGTTCTGGAGAACTGACAAGCTTAACTTCTCGTTTTGCCCATAACTTCTTCATACGAACTCCGAATGACTCCGTTCTTTCGCCGTTGGCTTCGCCTTGTCGCCTTGTCGTCCTCTACTTCTTCATAGAAATCTTGTATTTGAACGAGTTACATTTGGTCTTTGGTCCTTCCTCACTCTTAGTTAGCTTCTTTCATTGCACAACTAAGCTCAAATTCACTTCTTTTTGGATTATTCACCTAATAGCACACAAATAAGAGAAAACACGCGTAACACACAATAATATGCAAGAAAACTATCAAATACTAGCATGGAATTAACACCAAATATATGTGAAATATGCACTTATCAAATTCCCCCACACTGGCTTTTGCTAGTCCTCGAGCAAACTAAAAATCCTAACTCACTGTCGCAGGCATCACGATTGCATTTAGCGTATGCAATAAGCCTTTAAACCCCTAGGTGTCCCTAGTGGCCGAGTTATAGTCTCGGGAGGGTTTACCAGAGGTATACCCACAAAACCTACTCCAACTTCAAAGTGTTCCAGCGTCCCAAGCATTCAAAGAGCTATGAGGACATAGAGTTTCTGCATGCTAGTAATAAGAAGTTAGAAATACCAAAGAACATATTCTCATTCTTAAATATTGAGTGAGAAATAATCACACCATAATGAGAGAACGCGTGTTTGAGAAACGACCAATAAGCATTTCGCCTCGACTTCTGCCTCACTTAAAGGATTTTATGATAATTTCACTCAATAAAACAGCTTTTTTATGGGTCTCACATGTGTGCATGTAGGAATGAAGATAGAACTCCTACACACGTTGAATGGTGGGAAGGAAACCTTCCGAATTATTTTCGGAGACCCCACAAAATCGTGGGAAGTAAAAGACTTTTTCTGATGATCTCTAAGAAAGGAAATCAACCACTTATAGCAAGGATGATAGTACTTACCACCTTCACATCTGATTGCACTGATGATAACACCACTCTCACAGCATCCAATAGAAACGTCTTCCTTCGGCTCGTCTTCTTCATCTTGGTCTTCGGTCTTCAACTGTTGATGATAAATTCTTGAATTTCGTAGAACTTTGACAATTTATAACTCTTTTTCCTCTATTTCTTGTCGCTTGAAACTTCTTTATATATTTTTCTTCCCCATGGCCTTATTGAACAAATAAATCCTAAATGCAAATATTTTTGTATTTTGTATATTTTTTTTTTCCATTCATTTTTTTTTTCATTTTTTTTTTTAATTTAGATTGCAACTACAATAATAAAATTAACATGGCCATGAAAGAAGTACTTTACCACTTTGATCTTCACAACTTGTATTGTCTTTGTATCATAAACTTCAATATTTTTCATCTTTTGATTTTCTCTGCTCTTGTAAATAAGTCTTCATACTTAGATATAAAATTTGCTCTTCCTTGAATTGTTGCTTAAAAACCTTAAACTTCTTCAAATTTCCTTGTAGATTTTGATGTCGCTCCTTTGCTGATGATGTGTTTCTATGGACCTGTTGTTGGCGAGAGAGAATGGTGCTAACTGCAAATCAAACTACAAGAAGGAGGTTTTCATCTATAGACGACACCCTCATGATTGACAAAATTAGCACTCAAGAGATCAAAAATAGTGCTGAAAATAGTGTGAAGTTGGGTAGCTCACCATTCTACCCGGAATTTACGTATGGTGACACATACTCAAAAGCAAGCTCTTTAGTCAGCTACTAAGAAAATTTGGTCTGGTGCCTCGTTGATTTAAAAAAAAAGTAGTCTCCACTAATGATTGTTCATCAACTCTAATAATGCATTTCTCTCTGCTCCTAATTTGCATCACTGGCATGATTAAATCCATTATTTAACACTCCAATTCGTAAGAAATCCGAATGTAGTTCTCTAACACTTCCAAGTTCAGTTATGTCGGTCAGAATTCTCTATGTAAACATACCTAGAAGTATGCTAGTGACTCTAAAATCTCTATAAGTTGGAGGTTTTATTCAAATATTAAATTTTATTTTTAAAATTTTTAAAATTTTGAATCAAAAAGGCTAAAAACTCTATATGCAAAAGGTCAAAACAGTGTGGGGGAATCTTTTATCGGTTAATATCTTCGTTCCTATTTTATGTGACTAATATGTGTGCGAAGCTAGTGTTTGCAAAACAGGTTCTATGGGTGGATCCCCAACTTTTCCGATTATTGATGTATGGAGATTTCGTCTTGCAAGTCGGGATGACGACTTTAAACCAAGCGCTAATGGGAGGCAACCCACCGGTTTTGTGTATCTATCTCTATCTTGTTATTTATTTTTAAGTCTTTTATCTTTATTTTCTTATTTTTCTTATTTTGGATATTTGCATATCAAAATTCCAATTTTTAGAGATTTTTGAACAATTTAGAATAAACACTAGCCTTTCTAAGTAGATGGAAGTTTTTTCTTAACGATGAGGTGTATATATTGGCTGAGTTGGGATTAGATGCCAACTAAATAGCTTGTTTAGTGTTTATTCTCTATTGTTCCGAAATAACTATGAGTTGGAGTATCCGTTTTTATCATGCATTTTATTTTCTTTGTGTATATATATCATGTTTTGAATTTCCCATCTTGAACTTTACTTTGAATGACTACAATTTACATTAAGGACAATGTAAAGTTTAAGTGTGGGGGAGTGTTCTCATATAGAGTTTTTTTAGTTTTCCCTTGTGTTCATTAAAAAAGAGAAAAAAAGAGAAAAAAAATGCTTTATAAACTCTGAAACCTAGAAACATATGCCTTTAGGATGACACTATCAATCTAAATGGATGGAACCATATTGGCTGGAGGATTTGAGGAACCCATTAACTAAAGGGACAGAATTATTCAAGTGTTAGAAATTATATGATAGTTGTTACCATATCTCGGAATATCACCATATCACCTTCTATTTTTATTTTTCCATATTTATCTATTGTTATCTAAGTGATTTGGTGGGTCACTAAACATCGAATTGTTATTACTGCTAGGATGAAATAGAGTGATTGAGTTGCTAAAAAAAAAAAAAAAAAAAAAAAAAGAGACTGAGCAATTAGACTAAACGGAATAAAAAAAGACACTTGGATAGCAGTATGTGTGAAACGTTGTCCCTGTCTCCGTCGCCTAAACAAGCGTGGAATGCAGGATCCAAGGCAACTATCACATTCTTGCTGACAAGAATCATGCGCTTGGATCCAAAAGATCTAATCATGCTGTCTAAAAAAAAAGTGAAAAAAAGAAAGAAAAGAAAAGTATTATATTGGTTGAATAAAGTCACTCCTGGTTCCCTTGTATATGCCAGTGAGTTGATGTAGAATTCAAACCAGTAGCTCAATCCAATAGGATGCATAGGTTCATCTTGGCGGTGACCTTCAGAGTCGATATGGGAAACACCGATCACTTGTTAACATTCGCCAACATCTATTTCTATATCCATCTTCTTAATCTTTTCATTGTGATTGTGGTTAGTCAGATTTCGAGTATTGTGGTTTGTTCAACTTTCTAAGTAGAGCTTAATTTATATATATATTAATTTGAATTTGAATTTGAATCAAGGTACCTCCTCCAATAGCCATTTTGGATTCGTTCATAGATTTGTCACAAATAGATGGAGTTGGAAATATAAGTTTTGTGGGTAGACCTCTTGTAAACCTTCACGAGACTATAACTCGTCCACTAGGGACACCTAGGGGTTTAAAGGCTTGTTATTTATGCTAAAAGTAACTGTAATCTCGACGAGAAGGAGTTGTTGTATTTTTATTTTGTTTGATTTGCTCGAGGATTAGCAAAGTCTAAGTGTGGAGGAATTTGATAGGTGTCTAAAACACCTAATTTTATATCTAGTATTTATGATTTCTTTGCGAGTTTTCATGTAAATTATGTATCTTATGTGTGAGTTTGAGTGTATTAGGTGATTTGGAGTCATTTGGAGCAAAAGAATGAGAAAACGTCCATTTGGAGCTAAATGGAGCGAGAAGGTCGATTCATAGGCGAGTCATGGAGCCGTATGATATTGCGCAAGGAGTAAGTGAAGAATCAATTGTCAAGTAGCAAAGAATTAGGCTGTCGGTTATCCAAAACTGACATGCCAAATATTAATCAGGGTGGCCCATATCCAGAACGGGATGCTAGAATCCATTCCCATGTATAACATGGCTAAACTAGATCGGGTTTTTCTTATGTTTCATTACAACCCACCTAAATTTCATATAAGATGGGAAATGGAGGAACAACTATCTGAATTCGAGTGATGATGAACAAAGGGAGGTGGTCTTGATTTCAGTTCTTGGTGAAGGAGGAAGACGTGGGCTATGGAGGATGAGAAGAACTCATGACCACGGTGATGGTTGATTTGAATGATTGAAGTTAGGGTTTTGGTGTGTTGAGATTCAAGGGAGTTTTAATTAGAGAATCATATGACGAATTAAGAGATGAACTGATGGTTGTGGTGATTGTTCATGGAAATTTGAGTCTGCTGCTGCTAATAACAGTGAGAATGAAGGACTGGTTCGATTGAATTGGAATGAATTTGGGGTTTTGTGTGGATGATTTAGGGTTGCTATTGAAGAACTCAGAGATGGTGATGAACTGTAGAAGATGAATCAGAGATAAGGAAACTTAGGGTTTGCTGTTAATACAAACCGAGAGATTAGAGAAGAATTTGTAGGTAAAGAAGGAATTTCAGATGGGGATCTGTTAGATTGAGGTTTCAGTCAAGAATTTAAGTTCTCTTGCTTTGAATGGGAATAACAAGAAGAATAAATGATGGGTTTCTCTCAGATTTGAGTTTTAATCTGGTGAAATTGAGAGAAGAACTGGCAGTGAAATTGTTTGGTTCTAGTGATGCTCAGGTGTAGATGAGGAATTAAAAGAATGATGAAGTTTGGAATTTGGGTATTATTTGAAATCATATTTAAACCTCAGTATTAATGGTATGAGCTCAAGGGTTTGGTGGTACTGAGAAGGAAGAACGGATGATGTAGCTGATGCTGGTGACTGCTTTTGAGTACTGGTGGAATTCATAGCTGAAATGGATGTTGTGTTGGCTGGGAGATTACATAATGAGAAGATGGGGATTGATGGTTATATGGCATCTCAGAAAATGGACTTGATATGTTGCAGGTTATACTGTAAAATTGAGTGTTGCATTATTGTGGTTTGCACATTGCAGGTGTCAGAAGGCAGTGGGAAGAAATGGTTCTGCAGCTGGTCATGGGGAAGTGCATTGGTGATGGCAGAGGAATTGGAGAATAATTGAGCTGATATGAAATTAAAGTTATGGAACTGAGATGATGTGCAAAAGGTATTGTGGACTTGAACTGAAGCTAGAGTTGTCATGGGCTGGTGGTTGTATAAGATGGAAACAGATTGAAATTGGGTTTGTAGTGATTCAGGTGGAGATTCAAATGGAACTGCAGGTGGTGATGCAATGGTAGAATGGCTTTGTAGCTGTGGTTTCTCGAGTTGTAATGAGACGGGAGTTGTGTAATGTTGGCTCAGTGTATGAAGTTGAGCAGTGTTGGTGCTGTTATTCGCAGGCAAGAAGCTACAGATGGAACTGATGCAATTGAGCATATATTTGGGTTGGCAGCAAGTGGAGGAAGACAACAATGGTTCTGCAAAGATTATGAAGCTGTGAATGGATTTGTGTAGTTTAACTGTAAATGCGAAGGACTGGTATTGATGGTGCTGCAATTTGGCGTTGGGTTGGAGGCGCCGTAAGAGAGCTAAGATGGTATTGCTAGCTCTGAGTTTGGTGATGAGTTGCAAGAAGGAGATATGGCAGGAGTAGACTGACATCCATCATGGCTGGATTTTCCCAGGTGAAGTGCAATCATTATGCATCACAGGGTTGGCCTGTGCAAGCTGTGCAATGGCCTAGGCACTAGTCACTCAGCTGAATCAGTGAGCTGACTCGATCTTGACTCTGTACTCACTCAGACCTTGACCCGGTTGACTAACGAAGACCGTTACATCTAACGGTGGCTGAGCAGAATATTCCATAGTCAGGGAAAAAGATTCCTGTGACCCGAGGTGACTTTTCCTGCCGGATTCCAGCCAACTTCTGGTCATAACCCCAGTTTTCCGGCGAGCGTTTGTGGGACAAAATTTCTACACGGGTTTCTCTCACTTGTGGGCTTGGTGGATTTCTATCTAATGGATTTTGAAGGCTATACCTAATTTTGGAACAAGAATACCTATAAAAGAGAAGACTTTTCTCAAAACATCATATAATATCTTGATTAATATCTTATCTACTACTTTTGTTTCTAGGGTTTGTGAACATGATAGATTTATTTCTTCTTTGGATGAACCCCATTAACATGAGTAGTTAATCTTATTATTGGTGATGGATTAATTTGATTTCACAAAGCATGCTTCTTTTATTAATAAATTAGTTTTGTCTCATAATTATAGATCTTGATTCACTATCTATATCGCCATGTATGATTTGAATATTTGTTTAGTTGAGTGGCCAATTGATTGAACTCGTATTCATATCTATAGCTAGTTTAGGGTGTTTCATACGTAAAAGTGATGCATCTTGAATACAAGTAGCATAAATATTGTTATTGCTTGTAGTGATATATCCTAATAATCATATGTGAACCATGACCTTTGTTAAATTGAATTAGTGCGCTTTCCATGTTCAATTGCTTTGATTGGACTGATTTCATAGAACTTAATGCATCTAGGGAATTAAACTTGATTAGTGCTTTTACACGTTAGGTTGTTCTCTTAGATAGAACTCATACTCGCATCTTTTAATGTGTTTGTTGATGACAAAAGGATATTAGCGGGATATTCTTGCGATCAAGGTATCCTAGGGCTTTTGATAAAAGTTGAGATTAAAATATCAATTCTAGTTATTGTTTTGAAAGTATGTTAGTGAATGAAAACGAAATCCTTAACCACTACTTTCACATCCTTGAATCTATTTGTTTACTTTTCTTTGTTTTGCTTTTACTTTTATTACTTGCATAAAAATCAGAAAAACTAGTGGGAGTTACTTATAGGAAACCGAAAATATATTGACAACCTAGACTTCTCTGTGGGATCGATCCATTCTTGCCCTTACTATATTTATATTTTGAGTAGTAAGAAAGTGTAAATTATTTTTGACGCATACGACAGCGATCATGTTCTTAATTTAGTCATGTTAAAAAGTGAAAATATATAGAGTCCTGCTGTGACGAGGTCACCCTCGTGACAGCTTCTATAAGGGTGCACCTAAAAGCCGTTGGATATTGTATCATAGATCTATGCATATCTCAAGGCAACTTTTAGAAAATAAAAATATTATTATTATTATTATTTTCTTTTTATTATTTTCGTATCCTTACTTTTTTTATTATTTGTTTCTTAGTCCCTGTAGTAAATTGGAGAATTTATTTTGGTCTGTAATACCAAGATCAGGTAACGGGAGGTTGGATGCTTCAAAAATAAAATAACGGGAGCTTGAATGATTGATAAAGAAGACCAAGAAACTGGTTTGTACACGCACCTTCATCAAAAGTTATATTTTCCCAGATTAGGCGGTTCAGCAACGGGGGCTCCAAGTAAAGATGTAAACATTCTTCAAATCTTGCACATGCATCAGGTGATTGAGAGCGACTTTCTGGGCTACTTGGAAATGGATTTCCACAATATTACTCCTACGATTCCAAATGTGGGGAGGTGGAAGTCTTAACATGTATACCAGTGGGAGGCGCATGTGGTTTGAATCTCTATGTTGTTGTCTTAGTGGGATATTTCCATTCTGCAACTCGATTAATACCATGGTAACAAAAGCTGAAATTGTTGTCTTAGTTGGTTGTTCCAATCTCGAGAGTATGGAATCACTGATTACAAGAGTAAAGGATCTGGGTTTAACGACATAAAGCGTCTTGAAATTTTAGATTGCATTAAGATGGAATGTGTTTTAAATTCAAATACTCGGCTAAATGAGGAGATCCCTAAAGCATTATTCACTGCATTAAAGGTATTGTACGAACTAATAACTTATAACATTATTAACTGCATTAAATGCATTGGAGGTATCATTATTCACTGTACATATACTTTGAACTATTACAAAAATTCACTAGTCCTTATATTTTTACTTCATTGCAGGTACTAAGCTTAATTTCGTTGGACAACCTGAAGGAGGTATTTCTATGGGATTCTGTAACTATTGATAGCACTCCACCCTTGAACAAAGATTTCACATGCATACTAGGCAAGCAAAGAAACATATCAGCTAAATAGTAGCCAACTGCACAGACTACATGTCGCAGAGTTGTATTATGGAGATTAATTTGTCACTTACGGGGTATTTTGACTTGACATTGACAGAAATGTTTTGTGGAGAGATTCAACATTGCAATATTAAAAAAAAAAACTGAAATGGTACACAACAGAACCAACAACATTGTTGTCGTTGATAACTTTGTATTTTGCCTAAAACAAACTTTCTTATATCTAGTAAACTTAAGCTTTCATTGTAGTAGTTCTATGGAGCGATCAATAACCACAAAAGTGAAATGTCCACTAACCACAAAGGTTATGATATTATCACCTGCAACATTCACTCTTTTGTACAAGACATTAAAATAACTCACATATGGAAAGTGCATTTTATTCATTTCAAGAGAGGAATTAACTTAAACAAAAGATCTGTACTTTAATCTCAACAAAGTTCAAAATATTATTTCCAACTATCTAAATTAATATGTCCAATAAAAAGAAAAATACTCTGAAATCAGTAATTCTCAAAACTTCAGCCCACAAAATTTCTAGCAGCAAATTTGTTTCCTCCCTGCCAAAGATAAAAAGAATCCAAGTTAGTGACTAAAAAACTAAAACAATCCTATCTTGAATTAAGTTGAGTTATTTACCTATCCAAAGTGGAAATCATCCGAATTTTGATCAAAATCCATATTATTATCCCACGGGAGGTGAAATTCTTCAGACTCGGACTCACTGCTAAGACTAATGTTGCAAAAAAATAAATATATAGGTGTGAATACATTAAAATTAAGCATGTAAATTGAACATGGTAACACTAGAAACATACCTGCAAACAAAGTTTTCCGCTACGTGATTCTTTGCCTGACTACTACCCTGCGTTGCTTCTGCATAAGAAAAGCATAAGTAAGAACAGTTGACTCAACAACAAGTTAACCAATAGATAATATAATGCAAATATACGTACTTGTTTTGCCTGGTATATGACTTGTTTTTTGAGATGTCAGACTTTTACTATATTTACGGCGTCTACTGCATGCTTATCAAAGTAACTAGATAATGGCGTATATATATATATATATTGAATGATCAATGTAAGAAATAATAACACATACCTAGAAAAAGATTTTGATGTTATATCTGTAGCTGGACTAGTAGATTTTTTTCTTCTTGATAACTCGTTTATCAATACACGAATTCATCCTACATGTCCGCCCTTTAGTTTTGGCGATAGTGGGATCACGTATCAACTGCTTTTGAGGCATGGATGAATTCTCTAGACATTCGTCGTCTCTTGTTTGCATGGTATGATCCTTAGGTTTAATCGACAAATTTCTCATAGCATCGTCGACCTCTTTCAATGCTTTATCAAGGATGCACTTTGTCACATTGTACATTTCAGTGGTTGTTGAACCTTTAATTGCAATGTTAATAGCTTCTTGACAAAGGTAACTGTATCTAACACTAGTAGTATCACGACATATATCTGTAATTTCTTCTCCTTGATCATAAATCACAGAACCAGATTTTGCGTCTAACGTCCACCTTTTTAGTATATATTGAGGTGGAATACTTTGAATATTCACAACGTAGAAAATTTTTAAGATATGTCTACACAGGTAGCATGCAAACTCATATAACTGACAAATACATTTGACACTCTTGTCATCAGAATCGTATACAGCTTTTCATTGTTTCTTCTCATACCCAAACCGCCATACATGAAAAGTGAATGTTGTCCCATTTTGTTCAACTTGATCCTGACAATAGTGAAATGCTTGAGCTAGTTGTTCTTGGAACTTCCGGAATACTATCTTTGTGTAAATATCCAATGCCTCTTTCTTTATATTCACGTAAAACCTCAACATGGGTTTTCTATATTTTGTTTCGTAATCCTGATCGTTTTCAGCTTCTCGTCTAGCCAATATTGCCCTCTCATATTGCCTAATGAACTCACATAGTGGCATATCTCTTTTCATAAAATGATCAAAATACGCATTTATACTTTCGCTTCTCTGAGTTGTATACATATCCGCACAAAATATATCGCGTGTATATATGGATGCCCACCTTTCTTTTCTTTTTGTACAACTTCAGCAACCATTGGTTATCCTCTAATTCATATGTTCTAAGCATCGATGCCTAGGAAGATTCAAACTCCTCAATTGTCTCATTACCATATAAACATTTATTAAAATCAGAAGTAAAATCAGCATGTGCATTAATAATGTGAGATAAATGCTTAGCAGCTAGTCTACATATATGCCACAAACAAAAACGATGGCGAGTACCTGGCAAAAAGTTGCGGATACTGCATGCTATAGCCGATTCTTGATCCGTTAGTATAACCTTTGGTTGCTTACCATGCACTAATTTCATCCACGTTTTTATAACCCAATAAAACGATTCTTCTGTTTCCGAATGAAGCAAGGCACCACCAAACAGAGTGGTTTGGTAATGATGATTAATTCCTACAATAGGAACAAATGGCATGTCGTACCTGTTTGTACAGTAAGTAGGATCAAAACATACAACATCACCAAAATGAAAATAATCCATTCGTGATTTGGCATCAGCCCAAAAGAAATTTGTCATCTGGCCTTCCAAGTCAACTTGGATAGAGTAGAAGAACGATGGGTTATCTGCTTGTTGGCGCTCAAAGTAATCGAGTACAGCTTGTGCATCTCCATTTTTAAGCTCTAATGATCTCTTCACACTTAAATAATTTCTGACATCTTTTGCTGTAAACCCAATATTTTGAACTCCCCCAGATTCGAGACCGAAAAAATTCATTGCAAGATTTTTTTTTATTCTTGACAATCTTATGTTATCAATAATCTTTTCATGACCTTCACTAATGTGTCTTTGCGATCTAAGTTTATGCCTCTTCTTTGGAGATACAAGGATATGGTTATGTTCTTCTTCGACCACTGTCACAACCCATTTATCTGCCTTTTTCCTTATAATCATGTGTGCCTTACATCCTGTTCTAGTATCAACTTGTTTTCTCTTTTGTTCTTCAACGGGCTTAGATATAGGATCGCGCTTACCTTCAAGTGAGCAACAATAAGTACACCCTATGACTTCCTTATCTTTACGTGATAAACTAGTAGAATATTTTCGGACGCTAACCCAATTTTCGATGCATAACGATTATAAAAGGAATATGCAGTATCTTGCGATTCAAACTCCATACCTACATATGGACGAAATTCATTCATCTCATTCTCGAGGAAGCTTTTGCAATCGACTTCGTCTATCTTGTCATCACGATTGTCATGTTCATCCATGACGGTAGATTTCCCGTCAGTATGACAGTTGTGTTCTTTCTCCATATGATCTAAATACAAATAAAAAAAAATAATTAAAGAGTTAGTCAAGATGATCAAAACATGCGAAAACCATATACTCGTTAACTGGGTGATATTAGATTAGATTTTTGATTAACCGATATACACTAAAACCTAACAACATACAAAGAGTACAGAAGTACGATGTATGTACCGTTAATGTTGTACGTTTTCTCCCCTTGATTCATCCTCTCAAAGTCATCATGATCAAGGTTGATCGAGTCTTCTTACATGTGAGAAAAACAAACGCTGCTACGCTAGGTTTTCATGAAGCAAGTGAAAATAACAATACAAGTTCATTCACGAGATAAAAACTGGAAGGACTTTAGAATAAATGATATAGAATTTAGGGATTTATAAGATAATAAAAATAAAATGAAGATAATAAAAATATTTTTATTTTCTAAATATTGCCTTGAGATATGCATAGATCTATGATACAATATCCAACGGCTTTTAGGTGCACCCTTATAGAAGTTGTCACGAGGGTGACCTCGTCACAGCAGGACTCAAATATATATCAATCTAGATCTTATTATTTTTAGCCGTAGGTCTTAAATTTTTGGGCTACATATAAATTTTTGAGCAACCACAGTCATGAGACGGACCAAATACCAAAAGCCAGACTAAAAGCTAATTTTTTTTTGGTATTCTGCTTGTTCAACCACAACCGGAGAAGACCAAAATTTAGTCAAGCGCTAGTATAAACCACGTATGAGCTCGAGCGTGGATTCAAGTTCCGCCTGACGCTTGGACGCACATATAGTTAACGCATGAATTGGACGTGCACAAAATGACCGCATGGTGTGAGACGTTTTTTAAAGATGCGCTTGGTGTGAGGCGTTGTTTAAATATGCGCTTGGTATTTGGGTTTTGGTGGTGGGCGTTGTTTAAAGATGCGCTTGGTGTTAGGCGTTGTTCAAAGGTGCGCTTGGTATTTGGGTTTGCTGGTGGGCGCACACTATAATAACGCCCCATCCAAGCGCACACTATAATAACGCCCCATCCAAGCGCACACTATAATAACGCCCCATCCAAGCGCACACTATAATGACGCTCCATTGGAACGCTATTTCTATTAACGCCTAGCCTCACACGCTCATTATACTTACGCCTAGCCTACACGCTCGTTATACCTGCGCCCCATTATATTTGGGTTTGGTCTGGGTTGACGACCACATGTAGTCTCAAACCCTAATCTCACGGACTATATATAGCTTTAGTCCCTTCACTGCGGCTCATTTAGGGACCAAATTTGGGTATAGTCACCAAGTTTGATCGTGACTGTGGTTGCTCAACGACGGGTTTATGACGGAGAGGGAAACGAAACTTGGGCTCGTAACATTTTTCCACTTGTATATTTATATTTGGAACAGGAGTTCTATTGTTTTCCCTATAAATAAGAGACAGCGAATCTGTTGATTTTCTCACCTTGCTATCGATTTTCTTTATTTCCGTTCTGATTCAGGATCACTTCCTTTGGTCACACAACCAATCTAAATAAGATGATCAGCAACGCCATCGACTGTCCTCGACGACGACGACATCATCATCACCGTGACCGTTCTCCGTCGCTAGAACGAAAACACCGTCGCGACGACAACAATCAAAGAAGGGTTCACCGTATTTGTTCTCCGTCGCATAACCGAAAACACCGTCGCGACGACAACAAACAAAGAAGGGTTCACCGTGATCGTTCTCCGTCGCAAGAACCAAAACGCCGTCGCGTCGACAACAAACAAAGAAGGGATTCATCAGTTGATATAGTATCAGAATTTGTTGATGGAATTGTAAGAGAACAAAATGAAAAGAACAAACCTAATGAAGATGATAATGAGAAAGGAATGATGATGGATGATGATGAGATTGAAATGATGATGAAGAAATTAGGTATGCCTGTTGGTTTTGATTCAACTAAAGGTAAACCTGTACTTGGCGCTGATGTTAGTGGGCTTAGATTGACTACTAAAAGACAACCTAGACAGTATATGAATAGACGTGGCGGGTTTAATCGGCCGCTTCCTCTCGAGCGTAATCGTTGATATTCATTCTTCAAGGTTGGTTTGATTTCCCATTTTTGGTTTATTTATTTATTCAGGGTTCAGGGTTTATTAGAAATGTTTAATCGACTTATAATTTAGGATTTTCTGTTTATGCGAATCAGGATAGGGTGTGCATAAGAAATCTGAGAAACAAAATCTACCAGAGACGTGAGAATATGATTCTTGAGTTTTGAAATGTGCCATAACTAAGAAAGTGGGATTTGTTTGGGTCTGCTATTTTTTGTTGGGAATTTTGGAATGCTGAATTAAGATCACTATGTATGTGTTATTTTGTTGACCAAGAATAATCCCTCATGTTTCAATTACACTATCAATTGTTCTATACAATCCTTATGACCCCTGATATGCCATTTGAGGTAGCAAGTAATGTGGTGAAATTGAGTACCAAAAAAACAGGAAACAAAAACAGAAAGAAAAAAAGTAATGTGGTGAAACCACTTACAGAATTGCGCCTTTGATTTTGATTGCAAATTTGCAATTAGTCAATGCATAGTGAAGGTTGTTTGTTTCATATCTGAGATGGATATTATGTTTGGCCTTGGAAGATTCTTATAGGTGGATGTGAGACTTGAGTGCTCATTACAGATTTGTTCTGAAATGTAGCTAATTTCCACTGTTTGTCGTCCGGACCAAATTTGTTCTCTTCCGTTCTAGTTGGTAATTTCAGAATACATGCACTTGACTAGGATTGAATGTATGAATCTGTTTGGTAACTCTTCATTAAACTTGAGTTTGTTTGGTTTTTTACTATTGTTGAAAAAATCTGATTGCAAACAGACAACCATTTCCTAAGTTATACCAAAACCATGTTTTAAATTCTTTTCAGTGCTCAACACTGTTTCACATCATAACAATTGGCAGTATGAGGTGATGCTTTTGTGTTCTATGATATGCAAATTTGCTTTTTTCTCTAGTCTAGAGTAACCATACTACTTTGCTTGTCAGAATCATGAGACATTGTTTATCTGACGTTAACATACATCATGGTGGAGGCATTAGCGCGGTGGATTAAACCCTCCAATATTTTGACCAGGCAGTGTTAAATACTGGATGACAAGTTACTTTTTACTAAAGTTGCCTGTTAGTTTTTTCTTACTTGTGCGACTTTTTAGGGATTACCCTTGGCTTATGGAATGATCGATACTGTTCTTTCGCTAAAGACTTCTGATGCATCAATAGTTCCATTCTAAAGTAATTATGTGCCATTCCTGTTAATAGCATCTTGGATGGTGAGTCACTGAGTATGGCACTCTTTTTGCTTAAAACATTTATAGCCTTGTGAATATTACACACACTAGTGTTTCCATTTCTGGTTAGTAATTTCATTTTTGTATTTCATTGGATTTCATATTTAAAACTGAATGAACTCCATATCTTATGCTAGGATTGATGGTGTGCATGCAGCCACGCACCTTAACTGATCATGGAACTTCTAACATTACCCAGATATCGTACTAAACTTTGCCAGTAAAAATATTGATGAGCACTGGAAACTTAGTAGTCAATGGTTTGATGTCAGTCATACAGTTTTCCAGAAGAGAAACTCTTAGGTGCACTGGCTTTAAAAAGTTGTTTGCTACTAATTTTTCATGCAACTTAATCATCGTCCTTCATTGTTTTTCTTTTAGATGTTTGATTCGAGTAATGAAACCTAAATAGTGCGATTTCATAGCTGATTTGTAATAATGGCTGTCTTGTATTGTTTTCTATAATGTTTTCATAGCTGCAAGATATCCAAGACTAAAAAGATTCATGGATCCAGGTCGCGATGTTGACGGTAAATGTCAGCCGGGGAAGAAGTCTTCACTAAGATCATCGTTGTCGGACATTGTAAGCAGAATAAATTCTGATTTCGATGTAGTTTTTTCACATAGTTGTATGTTTTTCTGAGCTCTGTTACAGCCTAACAGGATGCTGACTAAAGGAAAAAAGGTAGTCATTCATATTCCCAGGATTCATTGCTGTGGATGTGCACGCTCATAATCACAAGGGTTGGTACCCTATCCTTTTTATTACCACCTATGTGTATAAAATGGTTGCGAAATCCCAGACTTCCATTATCACCTAACGTAATTTTGGGTTGTGACTGGCGCATGTGGTGTATGGCTGATATCTATCCGTCTACTTGAGTTACTCGCTTGCCTTGCACTATCTGAAATTCATTTTGTGATATGTGCTGATCTCTTTTCCAATAACTTTAGCCATAGTCTAGCTTATTGTACATTGTACATTCTCTTAAAGGTCGCTTGCAGGCTTCTTACAGTTCGCCATTTTTCCAATTAATATGAAATGGAAGTGTTTTAGGTGGAAAACTAGTGTTGGTTGTATAATTTGGTTATCAGGATTTCCTAATTACACCTCCCTTCCCTTTTTCGCTCATCCTACATTTTGCTCGGAAAATTCTTGCCAGCAATCATTGTTAAAGAAAATTATTGGGAATATACTGCACATCCCTTGAAAATATGCGACTTCTAGCCTGTACAAGCTGCTTATGAGTAACTAGAAAGAGCTATAAGTGGCTGAAAAGGAAGCTAAGTTTGAGTTTTGTAAATCCTAATGAGCTATTACAAACCAGACTAAATATGCGAGCTCCTCGACAGCGACCTCGTGGATTGCCAATTTCTTCAACAAACCTTGGAGCTCATGATCCTCTGTCTAGATCTGCTGGAAAAAGGAAATGGCTCATTTCACATTCGAGAAGCCTAATTGTGTATTATTGTGGGTTACAACTACTTAAAGAAGTTAGTAGGACCAAATTGAGAAGGGACATGGTGCACCCAAAATCCAAACACTAAGGGAAGCAATACTACAGTCACCAGTACTAACGTGTTAATAATACAAAACACTTGTAAGTGTGGTCTGTGGTCACTCAGGTCAGGGCGCATCCACTCACAGAGGCAATTGAACGTGGATGACGACCCACTATTTGTATTCATTTTCTCCATTCTTATTGTTGGACTTGGCTTTTATAGTAGGGTCTGAAATTCATCTTCAGTTAAGTCACATCAAGAAATAAGGTCTGCAATCGAGAGGAACTTCTCAACTTCCCTCATTTTCACTTGTGTTTTATGTTATAATGAGATTAGTGGTCAGTTGTTAGAGATGGTCTATTGCTTGATTTATCCCTATAGATGCAAGCACTAGGAAATAGTGTGGACGAACTCCTACCAAAATGTCACCCAGATGTTTCGATGAGATGATTTCAACAATGCATTTTGATGAGATCATGGCTGTCCATCAAATCGCATCCATGAGCCACTTTTCCGATACTTTGTGAAAGACAGTGAGTGTACAATAAGTTAGATTCAAATTGTTCATTCATTATGCAGTGATGAAAGAGAAAATATATTCCTTTCAATGATTAGTCATTAGAAATTGAGCAGTAAGTATAAGAAAAATCTGTCCTTTCAGTATCTTGTAAGATCATATATTGGTGATTGGTGAAGTATAATCAACTCTTCCAGTCTTGGTGGATCAATGCTGCTGTACTTAGTTTTTTTTTTCAAGTTTAGGACCATGTGGCTTGAATCAACTTTTTCTTCCAAAGTCAAGGTTTGGTGGATCAATGCTGCTGTACTTAGTTTTTTTTAAGTTTAGGACCATGTGGCTTGAATCCTGAGAACCAATGCCCCTTTTTCTAGATACGGGCAAAGTCAATGCAAGGTTTAAGCGTCCCTAACGCACTGTACATAGCCATAATTTGCTTCTGCTTGTAGCAATCAGTGTGCAATTTGGCAATTGGCATTACCATAAGTATATGTAACTTGGAACAAACTCCATTTACTTTTTGAAATTGCAATTTTTACTGTGTTTACTTTACAAGAACATGAATTTACACTTTTACTATGTGTTGTCACTTTTGGGTTCAAATTTTCAAATGATATTAGGTAATTCATGCCGACCATGATTAATGGCCATTCGTGCAGTGGATTACAAAAATGTCTCTTTCTTTATTTCCATAATGCGGGTTGGTTTCTTAATCATCCGGTTTAATGAATAAAAGACAAATGATCCATTGCTTTCAATATTTTCTGTCATTTCCAATTATCCTCCCCTTCCGATGGCTCGTTTGACGGATTGGTTAATGGAAAAAATTAAAGTCCATGGAAACTTCTATCTTAATAATTTATTCTTATTATCAGTGGTTGACAACTCCATTTATCAACAGTAAAAGTAAAAAATTATCGAAGATTAGCACAATCATATAAAGTTAGCTAGTGGATATAGTTTAATTTCTTTAGTTAATCGAAATTCAAAGCGCGTAATTATGTAGCGTAATACAAGACAGACCATTATAAGCGAAAGTATGTGTCCCTTTGTGTAATGCAGATACGCACGAGATTGAAATAGGACTTGTTTTATAATCAGGTTGAAACGATAGTACTTTTTACTTCCTACGGCATTAGACTTGAAATAAGTTAGTCGTATGTAGAAAACAGCTGCCGTACAAAGATGCCATTTTTTTTGGCCGCAAGTTGGAATGCATATAATTTACTCTGCATACGTACTGTAAAGGACCAGGTCATTTTTGAAATAAACTAAGCTAGTCTACGTTTTGGCTAGCAGACAGGCCATCCCTATCAAATATTAAAAATACGTTACCTTACAAAACTAGATCCATCAATGTTCCCTTACCTAATGGTATGTGGTATCCATCTATGATCTATCAACGAAATATGATCCATTGATGTCATTTATTTCTTTTTACTTCCAAACCTTTATATGGTGGTATACAATCTTTAGCTTTCTTGGTATTGGTATTCACTCGAGTACCCAGTTATGTTTACTGTGGTTTTAGTAACTTGCCCTTGCCCCCTTTGAGGCTTTGACAATGTATACAAAATCGAAATCTTCCTGAAACCGAAAACTCCCCCACACAGGCCACAGCTGCTCTGCATTGCAATTAGCAACCCTGCTGGTACGAGGCCAAATGTTGCACGTGTTTTTTCTTGAGAAATAGACTCAATTACTCAACCACAAAACGAATTTTACAGGTGTTTGTGTCAGGAAAGTAACTCCCAAGACCAAGGACCCAACTATTGGAATCTCTAACTTGTAACTGTAAGGTCCTTACCGACGTCATTAAACTAATTGTAAGTTGTAATTTATCTTTTATCGGTGTTTTACTTAATTTGCTGCCAATAGAAGAATCAGAGGGAGACTTGTTTGGACATGCATCATCAATTACTCTCCCAACTTAGTTACGGTCGGGGGCGAAAACAAATAGAAGTAAATAAAGTTACTTGCCAACCCGGTTCTGTGTACTTGTTTAGGTTTATTTCACACGAATTCTCACAGAACTTTTGTATTGTTCCTTGTCTACCTCTACCCGTGGGTTCTTTTCCTCTATGGCCTGCACAGCAAAGTCCAAATACGGTCACTGTAAAGAAAAGTACTAGTACATAGTACTACTATATGTCAATTTGATTATTAAAAAAAATATATGTACCAGACACCCGACAAATAACAAAAGTTATTTTTCTTTAAAAAAAATCTATCTCTACTAACAAAAAAAACATACAGCTTTTCGTGTTTAATGTTAAATATTAATTGTGACATATCTTTCATTTCCAATGATATCTTGAAAACAAAGTCCTCCATCAATTCTATTTGGAATCCAGGCCCTTTTTTTAATTTCGGGTTTTAAACCTAAGCCCTTCTTCCTTCTGTTATAACTTCCAAACTGTATATAAGTAGCATAGAGTATGGTTTAACACAATTCTCTATAGGCTCTAGGCAGAGAGATATCATCGGAATTTCAGAATCTATAGTTAGAGAGATATCATCGGAAATTGCAGAAAGTTTATACAGAGAAAAAAGTTAAGAAAAGAAAGGATGACTAAAATGGCCTCAACACTTCACTTTGTTTTGGTTCATGGAGTAGGAGGAGGAAGCTGGTGTTGGTATAAAATCAGGTGTTTAATGGAGAATTCAGGTTATAAAGTTTCATGTATTGATCTTAAAAGTGGTGGTATTGATTCTTCTGATCCCAACAAAGTTCTTACGTTTGAGGATTACAATCAACCTCTTATTGATTTCCTCTCCACCATACCTGATCATGACAAGGTACAATACAATCTTTTATATAATTATTATATCTTACTATTAATTATCGTGGGTGGAATTTGAGTTTTCTATGTTTTGTTCTAAAAAAAACTACAGATAATTCTGGTTGGACATAGTGCGGGAGGATTGAGTTTGACTCATGCAATTCTAAAGTTCGGGAAGAAGATTCATCTGGCAATTTTCATTGCAGCTACCATGTTGCGGTTAGGGTTCTGGACAGAGCAAGATGTTAAAGATGTAACTATTTCTCTCTTAATCTTCATTTTCCATTACATCATCGCGATAATTTATTTGTTAACACGCAGTTACCCCAATATAGTAGTAGTACAAATGGTCCAAATGGTCCTCTGGTAAAACTCATAAAATATAACACTTATGATTATTTAAGTCTATGTACGTACGTACGACAGGCACCGACTGTATGTATATGTATTTTGTTCCTTGATTGCAGGGAGGGATCAACTCTACCCGCTGTTTCTTGGATAACAAGATTAAATATGTTAATTACATTTTTGCTTAGGATGAGCAGATAGATAAAAAGAATATGGATGATGAGCTGCAAAAACATGAGTTGACAAAGATATGATGGGTGGGGCATTTTATGATTTGTCATGTTGTTTGATTGACATACAAGTATCTTGTCCGTCAGTCATCGAATTTGACGAATCACAGTCACAGATATATTGATTTGTCAGACTTAAGTTAACTGGTTGAACATGGTTAGTAATTAAGTAATAATAAATCTTATATTTAGCACAGTTTTTTTTTTTGATCGGTAAATTAAAATTTGATAATTAGAAGATTAAAGTACATGAAATATGGACTCCAACAAAGACCGACCAAAAGACACGAAAGGAAACAAATCGCTACAAAAAAAACATCCAACAAAGCCTATAGAAACAAAAAAACCAAACCCACTGCCCCTAAAACGAAGAGCAAAAACAACACCACACCTAACCACACACCGAGAACTTCTAAACTGGACAAAATCAAGGAGGTTGGAATAACACTTCCTTCCAACTTAATGCAAATTGATTTAAAGACTGTTTATAGTTTGATTCCAAATCCTACGGTTCTGATTCTTCTCTTTGATGATCATGCTGGTTTGTTACAATCTTACCTCATCTTTTTGTTCGTAGATATCTACTACAGATAGATAGACAGCTTGTAGTTATCGGAGTTTTTCCTAGTTTCCATAATACATAGGTAGAAAAACAAAACAAGTGTGCCCCACATGATTGGGGTAAAGGGTCCCACGTGAGGAAACTGAAGGGAAGGAAGATGTCATTCGGGTCCACACGGGAGATTATGATGAAATATAGGCATGAGATATGTAGTTACTGATAGTGTCTGGTAGTAGTACTGCTAGTTGCATATGCAATTATTTTACGACGAATAAATGGTTTACAGACAGGAGAAATAAATAATCTTTATGTTTGGCTTTTAGTTTATGTGTAGTTGTGAAAACCAGAAATTTGATGAGCTCATTATGTTATACGGGTGGACTAAATAGTTAAAACTAGGATTGGCAGAGACAAAAGTTGGTTCTGATTGCAATAATGTGTGTGCAAGTCTGCCTGCCCTGCCCATGTATTTTGCTGCGGTTTAGGTAAGGAGCGTATCTTAGTGGTGGTGTGGCGTGTGCAACTTATTCCTCTGTATTGGTACTGGAAGAACAGTAGTACGCACCACTGGAGAAGAAGAACAAGATTCCTGACACAAGTTACATGAACGGTTTAGGACTTTAGGTCGGTAGAAGACAAAGTTATTGGTGGTGGTGGACTGGATGGTACATTTACTTTTCATTTCAGGTAGGGAAGATGGGCTCGAGTAATGTTCGAGATATATAATGTTTTAGCTAGCACATGTAATAGTGATTTCTTAAAATTGGAATATATACTATACCCTTGAACGTACCTTACTACCCAGCTAATTAGCTAGTAAAATCAACCCAAAAAAAAAAAAATGCACGTTCACTTTAAAAACACTAGTATAGACACATGTGCGATGCACATGCTTAAATTTTTACTCATCCAACAATACTAAATTTGAAAGCCATGATTTTTTTTTTAAAACAAAAATTTACTATTCTTGTTTGTACTCGTTAGGTAGATAATTGAAAGAGCTTTTCAAATATATAATTTTTATAAAAATCCGATGTATATTTTGAAAGATATTAAGTTTTTAATTTTTTTGATATATTTTTAAAAAAATAGTATTTATGTAAATATGTAGAAAATAGGGACAACTTATTAATTTAGGGGGTCTCATACCAAAAATACCTCTTTTCTTTATATTAGTTAGATGGTAGTGCTGCTGCAAGATAGAATAGCTACCTCAAACTCATTATTGACAAGGGTTTTTTAGGAAAAGTAGGTTAAACAGTCGCAAACACATATTAATGTTGAAGTAGGTGTTTCTAGATGGATCGAGACAGCCATATACCCCCAATATGGATATGTGAGTAATGCCTTCTGTTTACAGGTAGGTATCAAGAAGGGTCACTAAAGGGAGTTAATGAACTTTGACATTGTATGAGAAGGGTAGAAGTGTTCACATGGTTGGAGCTACCTCTCTAACTAGGCAATTAATGTTTTTTTCTTGCAAGTCGATTTCAACAAAAAATTAGGCAGTGTGGACATTTTAGGTAGTCTCTCTTTTCAATTCACATACATTGCAGCACACTACAACCGCTTCTACCAAATTGTAGCTAAATGTATAACAGTTCTAATATATCATTGCAAAATCAGGGTGTACCAGATTTATCTGAATTTGGCGACGTCGAGGACGTAACTTTCGGTAATGGCCCTAACGAGCCACCAACCAGCATAGTTATCAAGAAGGAATTTCAAAGAAAGCTCGCATACCACATGAGTCCTCTGGAGGTAAACCATTAAATCGGAGACATTATATTCTGCAAGTCATAAACTTAAAATTCTCTCGGTTTTAAATCTAACCATATATTTTCAGGATTCAACTCTTGCATCAATGCTGTTAAAACCAGGACCGATTCGAGCATTACAAGGAGCACAGTTCAAAGAAACAGGCCATGATAATGATATTGACAAAGTCACTCGTGTGTTCATCAAGACAATGAATGATCGAATTGTAAAGCCTGAACAACAGGATGCGATGATTAAGAAGTGGGCACCAGCTGATGTTTATGTTCTGGAGAGTGATCATAGCCCAATGTTTTCAACTCCATTCCTCCTCTTTGGCATGCTAATCAAAGCCGTTGCTTCTACGCAAATTAAATTGGATTTACTTGATCAGAGACCTCTATCTGAACACTAGGATATATTTCACGTTTTACTTAGAGGTCCTGAAATTATTATCAACTATCAAGTTTAGGGATCAATATATATGTTCTTACTCTATCTTCCATTAGTTATCATTTTGCAATCTGACTGTGTACAGTAAGTGATAAATAGCAAAATGAGTATATATTAACCGCAGAATCCAGCCTCATTGGACTCGTTGAGTCGGATTTGCTCTCCAAAGATCACATTACAGACTCCCCCCCTCTTGCCTACTGAGAGGTCCCTCAAGTCTAAACAAGGGATGTCTTGGCACTTCACTCTTCCAATCACCAAACGCTATCGTTGGTAGAACTGTTAATCATCTGCCTTGTTTATCAAATGGCCCATTAGTTCAGTTGGTTAGAGCGTCGTGCTAATAACTCGAAGGTCGCAGGTTCGAGACCTGCATTGGCCATTCTTTGTTTATTTTTTTTTCCTAGCAGCTTACCATCTCTTTTTTCAAAAAGAATTAGAACCAAAAGCTTACCAAAAAAAAAAAGGAACCAAATCACTTTTTAAACACTGTGCAAAAAAGCATCTATTAGTTAACCCTGTCAATAATCGCAGAAAAAAGAAGAAGCTCCAAATGTTGAATGATTACAACAATTTTGGAGTAGAAAATCATTTCAGAATTTGTACACAGTCAAAAAGTGCTGAAAGCACTAAAAACAAGTATTTATTTAGAAAAACTTTTCCACAAGAATATATCTCTATATACAACATAAATACGAACACTCCATCTTAGCACATCATAAATAATCCATTGGCAGGTCCAATTCGTCTTCCGGAGGTCTTCTTCTTGATGGAGATCTTTTGTTACGGAGGCTTTTGCGGTTGCTTCGTATACCATCTGAACGAGCAGGTCGTCTTTCATAGTCAGGAAATTCATCAAACGCATCGTTGTAGGTTTCCACATTTGGAGTATCCCAGAAACCCTAATGCGAGGCAAAATAATTATGAGTTATGTTAATGACATATAGGATGTAGTTAATGGTAAGTTCTAACAAAGAATGTGTTTCCTTGGTACACTGATCACCTTCTTAATCGAACGGGAGAGAAGAGAAGTTCATTATTACCCTTTTTTATCTCTTTATTTGCTTTCTCTTGACCTTTGAGGTGAAATGGAGTAGCATTGAACTACACAATCTTATCCCACTATGGTTCTTTTATCACAATCCTATCATTCTTTTTCATTATCTTTCAATGGTAGGTCGACTCCACACACTCACAATTCAGAGGAAAAGCATGAGGGTTTCTAAAGCTAAAAAGAAGGATATTAAAGCACTTTTTTTTTCTTTCATGTGATAAAGTTTCTCTGAAAAGATTGGTATACATACCTTTGTCAGTCTCTGCAAACGGGAGGCAGCCTCTTCGTGCACCACCACAGTGTCAGATATGACTTCGATCACGTCCTCAACAAACAGAGCATATGTACTAACCTGTCATATCAAAAGATAAAAGGAAGCAGAAAAGATTAGTTTAGGTATTTATTTCTATAACACAACTGACAAGTGAGGGAGTTGTGATGATTGGTGAACATGTCACTGGGTAATTTAGTGTCTTGTCATTACCCTAATAATATATATGGCAGCTCCACTTACCAAACTTGATGGAATAACGGATATCCCAAACGAATCAAGTTCCAGCAACTCCAGAGATCCTGAATTAATGTTAAAAGTATACCCCCGGACCTTGAAATATTAACAGAAGGAAAGATCAGATCACATGTTGTAATGCATAATATAAGTCAGTACATGAGAACCCAGACTCACCTTCCCAATACTCCGCCGACTTTGAGTTATGACATTATATCCTACCTAGGAAACAACATATGTTAAACTTCCAAACAATAAGAACAGAGCTAATGGCAAGGGATCAATTTATGTAAAGCCTCTCAGTTTCTGAAAATATGGTTGATTGGTTGATCACACATAACTACAGGCATAAGAGTGTTTTCCTTTTAGGAAAAAAATAGTAATTTCTGCCCATCACTGTGCTTAAATTGAGTTTCTTGCTGCAACAGTCACCAAGACATTAATAAGAAACACCAAAAAATTCATCCAGATACCCAGGATGCATTGATAAGATGCAAGGAAAAATTGCCGTACCAAGGTTTCCAAACCAATCATTTGAAGTCCGTTCTCCATTACGCTCTCATCCTCGACGAGAATGACATCCCCAACCTGTACAGAACGATGGATAATCAGTTAATATTGTATTATCTACATAACAAAGACGCTTCACTTTGGGATTTTGCACTGTCCTGAACCTCCAAAAAGCTTACATAGCTAGGTGCACATAAGAATGCTAGATATAGTGTTTTTTTTTTTTGATAAGAAGAAATTTTATTGCTTTAGTGGGCAGAAAAGTTTTGGTCTTTTGCTAAGAGACCACAAACAGCACTGTCAAAACTACCATAAGCTTCTAATGCTAAAGCTTTTTGTCTAACAGATTTAGCTATCATCAGCCACTTGGTTATCATCTCGACTGACAAAAGAAAAATAACAATACGTAAAACCAGAAACTAAAAGTTTTATCTCCTTTATTATGTTCCTATTCTCCCATTGAATTAGAAGAGGGGTTCCAGTGATAGATTGAATAACTAGCTTTGCATCGACCTCAATTTGTATCTCTGAGTGTTGCATATCTTTTGCCCAAGATGTAGTGTGTACTTAAATATATTTGTATTTGTTCATTACACAAAGTTATATGTTGCCTTGCATGTATTTGCAACAAGCTTAGATCTGAGAAAAAAAACCATATCTAAGAGAATAAAGCAAATAATTCTGAGATTTTGTGTTCGGACGTGTCCGCATTTCGACCTTTCCAGGCTCAGGCTGTGCAACACCTCATACCCATATTATTAGTCAAATCGACAGTAACATGAATGATAGATGCTATTTATTCTACCAGGTCTTTCTTAGTATTGAGAACTGCACAACGGTTTTATCTGTGCTTCTAGTATCATGTGTCTTGGAAACCAAAATGTGACTTCCAGAAAATGACATTCTCAAACTGTTTAGACTAAACTACCGTGTGGTCCGTGTCTATGCATTCTTGTCCAAACAAAACTCCCGATGTTGAGAATCAAATCCATAACTTAAATAAAAAGAACATTAATTTACCTGGCAAACCTCCTCCAAATAAAACCTTTCAATTTCCCCAGAAAGTAGGCTTGGCCTCGCCTCTACCACAAGCACCACCCACTATGACAAAGTTTTAGGAGCAATACAATTTGTAAGAAAAATTAGCTTCGATAAGTTGCATCCACAACCCATTAATACTAGATCACTCCGAGTTCAAGTGAAACAGTTTAGCATGCTAATAATTATTTCTAGAAAAACACAAATACCACAACTAAAAACATGCTATCAGAGCAACGTACCCATATCCTTCTAAGGACTCATAGGATGTCAATGTAACGTTTTGACTTGAGTATGGCCATACGCATATAGGTCTCAAACCATCATTCGCAACAATTTAAATTACAATATACATGGTTGTTTCTTTCCAGGTATACTCGTTTCAAGTACCTCATCGAACATCCTTAGAACAACATATCACATTTCTCTAAAGCCGAATGGTCTGTCAAGTACCCAACTAACATCTAAAGCCGGAGTATAATATACAAACAGCTCCGAAATTTCTAGCATTTCATAGACATACTAAAATGAATTTTAAAGCATTAGTGTAAAACTTAAAGAATAAATCAGAGTCTTACTGAGGTAGTATCAACCCAAAGTTGAGAAACAAATCCCAAACTAATAGCAGATTCAATACCAATTACTTGTTTGGCAATCATACTTGATCTCCTCATCAATTGTCTTCCACTTCTTAAACCCACTTTCCCCAACTCTTCAGACTTCAAACCACCACTGTCTAAATCTTCAACCTTAAGAATTTCTTCATTCTCCGCACTTACTGAACTCCTCACACTCTCCATTCTCTCCTTCTCCAATTCCAAGAAATCAATACTCGAAGCACCAACCTTCTCATCACTACCTTTTTTGGGGTTTTCTTCAAACCCTAATTCATCAAACGATTGGTAATCATCTGAAGATTCTGAACTAACTTTTGTAATGACGCTCTTTGATATATTACAAGTGTGGAAATTCAAAGATTTCCTGAGGTTTTTATGACATTTGGTCTGCAAAAATGAAGTGGTAGAGATGATACTTTGCCGTGTGATTAACGCTAATTTTGGAGTTTTAATGGCGGGATAGGTAATCGGAGGTGATGGAGCACTGTCACACATGATGAACAAAATGAGCTCTTCTTTGAGGTTCGGATAACATTTTGATACAAACACAACGGGGAACCGAAATGCCGGATTAAATAACGGGTTATATTAGCCCATAATCCATTATATAGCTCATATAATGGATTATATATGTGTTTGGTATAAGGCCTATTCCTTGCAATTGCCAAAAATTGATATTTGTCATATATGCACTCATTATGGGTATGCCAAACTGTCAAACTCATATGTCTATATGTCAGGAATAACATATAGGCATACACGACAGAGTTTCCAGCGAGAGATAAAGTGTCAATTGCTCAACGTTCAAGACAGCGCTCGTTGGTCTTTAAAGCGTCAGCGCTAGTCACGCTATCGCTCGGCAATCTGATCATCGCTTATCAGATCTTCATCCAACGGCTACTATTTTTCCCCTCTATAAATACCTAATTTCAATCTCATTTCAACTCACACCAGAATTTCTCAATCTTCTTCTTCAAATCTAAAACAATCTCAAAGTCAAGGCAAAGGCAAAGCTAAAAAAAACAAAGTCCTTGGTGCAAAACACAACATGATAGAGGATGAATGCATTTTTCGTAATTATGTTTTTTTTACCCAAGATTGTATCGATGGTGCACAACAACATGGTAACACCATGTGGGAAAATATATTTCATAAATATGAAGAACAAACCATGAACATCAATTCTCGTGATGCAAAAGGATTGGCAGAACACTTTATTGTAATCAACAAGGAAGTAGCCGGTTATGTTGCATTGATAATGCAAGCCAAGAGAGCAGGCAAGGAGAGTGGTCAGGTGGATGTTGATTTTGAAAGACAGATTCGTACAGATTGGCAGCAAAAACATGGTAAACAGTTCGCTTTCGAAAGTTGTTATCATATTTTGAAGGGGTTGAACAAATATAATCCAGATTTCTTATCAACTAATCAACAAGTACCTGAAAGGTCACCATATAATTCTTCTCCCTCAATACCAAATTTTTCACCATTTTCACCAGGTTCATCAAATTCTTCACCAGATACTGCAAGAAACCCAAATGGTAACTTAGTTTTTAATAATTATGATGATGGTAAGAGAAAACTGCTAGGGAGGAACAATGCAAGACTAGCTAGAAAATTAGCTCAAGAAGGAGGGAGTTCCGGTGGATATAACATGGCGGAGTTTATGGAACATCAAAAGACGTCGAGAAGCAAAGAGCAGTTGATAGGAAATCTCAAAACAGGGAGAGTAAAAAAAGTCGTCTTTCGCAAGAAAAATTTGGGCTTGACTATGATAAGCATAACATTCTTCAAGCTAACACTTAAATTATGAACGCCCAACAAAAACATGTGTGGCAAATTGAATTTGACAGAATTCAAGCACAGATTGAACAACAAGCTGGATTTACTAACAACAATGGTGATGATGATGAGGATGGAACTGATGATGAGTTTGATGTAGTAGTTCCTCTAGATGATTGATGTATTAAATTAAGTTTTAATTTAAAGTATTGCATTGTAATTTGAAATGTTGTTGTTGCATTGTACTTAATATTAGTTAGAAATAAAAAGTTGATTAATTTGAAATGTTGTTGCTCATTAACTTAAATGAAAATACATAACTCATTGTCTTCCATGCTCTGCCCAAAGATTCAATCTCATATCTTCTCTTAAACTGTCATACAAACTTCGGTTCTGAATGCAATTAGTCATTTGAGCATAATTCCTTGCATGGACGCCTCTTTCTAGTTGGATCTTCGGCCTCAAATCTCCATCTTCATAGTTAGTCCACTCCGGATCACGACGGTTTCCAGAATTACCATTTTATGAAGAAAATAATCGGGAAGAAAATAATTGTGCATCAGCTTCTGATGGTAAAACTCCCTCCCTTGATACATATACCTTCTTAAGAATACTTCTTGTGGCTCTGGAACTCTAGGTATTTGGCCATATGTACAAGCATCAAAGTGTCGATTAATTTATTATCTTCATCTTCCTCATCATCGAGTTCTTGCAACCTCCTTCGATGCATTTCTTGTTGTGAAAATGCGGGGGTCTAACAACCTCACCCAATATTTTGATCAGAAATCTGTATATACAACGCACAACCTATGATATTTCAGTTATTTAAAAAAATATAATGCGGAATACAAATAACACAGACACCAGAAGTTTTGTTAACGAGGAAACCGCAAATGCATAAAAACCCGGGACCTAGTCCAGATTGAACACCACACTGTATTAAGCCGCTACAGACACTAGCCTACTACAAACTAACTTCAGTCTGGACTGTAGTTGAACCCTAATCAATATCATAATGATTCAAGGTACATTTGCGCTCCTTACGTCTCTGATCCCAGCAGGATACTACGCACTTGATTCCCTTAGTTGATTTCACCCACAACCAAGAGTTGCTACGACCCAAAGTCGAAGACTTTAATAAACAAATATGTATCACACAGAAAAGTCTACGATAATAGATAAATCTATCTCCCACAGATAAACCTATGAGTTTGTTCCGTCTTTTGATAGAAATCAAGGTGAACAAGAACTAATCGATAAACCGGACTTATATTCCCGAAATACAACCTAGAATCACTACACCATATCCTGGATTTTGCAACATGGTGCAACGCCAATATCCGTTCCTCACATAAAAATACGTTGGGCAAAATAAATAGCACTGATTTATTAAAATAAAATTATTGGAGCAACGTATTTGGAATTATTAAAATGTTGGGCTATCAGGGCATTTAAGTAATATCAGGCGTTTTCATTGGCTTTAGTAATCTGGTTTTTTTAGTCTTCAGACTTTTTCTTTTTCACATTTCTTTTCGCACTTTTATTTTCAGAGCTCATTTTGACTTCCTCTCTTTCTTTTCGAGACATCTCAAAACCTAGAGATTTCTTTTATTTCCGAGAAATTTTAGGAATTACAACCTTCACTCGTAATCAAAACCCTGAGATCTCTTTAGTTGAAAATGTAGAAAACCAAATCAAACCCAGAAATATCGATCTAAACCCTAGAAAATCAATTTTGTTCCTAAAATCGAAAATGGATTCATCTGATAGTTGATTGCTTCGTTGATTTTCAAGAGGTATAAAGCATTATACTACTGTTTTTGTTTGATTTTGATTTTGTTGGTTATACTTTAACCTAATTGTTGACCTAACTCTATGATGTTGGAGTCTTATGTAGTTTTAAAGTAAGGGGTGTGTTTTGATTTCAATTTTGAAGTCGTTTTGGTTTTTGAAGTTAGGGGTTTTACTTTGGGGTTTGTTCCAATTTTAGTTTGGTTAAATTATTTTTTTATTTTGAAATTGTATAGATTTTGCTATCTGTAATGGGTAAAGAAATGACATCCTTGAATTTATGGGATATCCCTTGTCAGGTGGACTGGTAAGATTGTATTTCTTGCATAATAATTGATCACTAAGTTAAAAGTTGACGGTTAAAGGTTCGTAAAAAGCAACTGGATCAAACTTATAGTCTTCGTAACAAGGTTCCTTTTTACTTCTTGATTTTGATCTTAATATAGTATCTCATATTTTGTTTTTGTTTTCTTGTATTTGCTACTTTAGGTGGTTATGACAAAGAAGATAAGGTTGCTAGAGCTTATGGATTGGCTGCAATGAAATATTGGGGATCAACCACAACTGCAAACTTTCTGGTATGCTCATTACTATCTGATTCAATGGGTAGCTTAAAAGAATTGTATTAGGCTTCCATAAGATCATATGATTAATTGGATATTATATATCCTTTTGCAGATTGCTAATTACGAGCAAGAGTTGGAAGATATGAAGAACATGACTAGACAGGAATATGTAGCATCGACTTAGAAGGTGTAACTTTTTTTTTTTTTTATCTGGTTAGATCATTATTCCTAATTTTTTGAAATTCTAATGCTAACTCTATATGTATTAACATTGTCAATGGTTCTATATATATATACAGGAAAAACAGTGGTTTTTCTCGTGGAGCATCAGTTTACCGCGGTGTCACCAGGTGCAGACACAATTAATGTTTGGTAATCTTTAGGAATGTAATTTCACTGCGAAAATAAATTGGTCAGAGAAGAGAATTTCACATTGTTTGCTAATTTTATGAATGTTTCGGTATTCAAATTTAGTTATCCAAATATTTATAGGGAATGGTAAATGTATTATTATTCGCGGAAGCTCCACCTCGTCGGCTCTCTGGAAGGGCTTGTAATTATAAATTAATCTAGTTGTATATTTTGTGTGGCTAATCATTCTCATGCTCTCATACTGAATTAACGGATTCTCGTCTTCAAGCTCTCCTTACTAGTTAATTTTTTTAAAACTTCTGGGAGAGCTAAGTCCGATTATGCGTCCGACTCATGTCAGACATGGTTTTAGAGACAAGAGCGCCATCTAAGAGAGTAGATAAGTGAGTTGGTAGAGTGGAGGAATGTAGTAGTTTCCAGCTTAATCCTTAGTGTCACTGGACTGGTTCGAACCCGATAAGTGTGAATCATTTTGTCATCTTAAAACTCCGGTAGGTCGGAACCATTTTGTAGCGACCTGATTCTATGGACGATAAAGTCTCTTATAACGCTTCACCAGGATTAAAAACTAATCGTAGAAAAAGTTCTGATAAACTGGTTATTCTCCAGAAAAGGTTGGGTGAACAAATCCAGATCAACTCTGATCTTGTTGCATAAATTGCAACACTAAAGGATTTGAAACCCATTTTAAATTCCTTAGTGGATATGAGTAACTCAAGTAGTTCCTCTCTAAAGAACCGTCAAACATCAGTTGATAAACAACATTTAAAGGTTACGAAAACTGATATGACCCAGAACTGTTCTACCAAACTAAAAGGAGTTGGCCCGTGTTTGTTTTATGATTCCTCTAATCACTTTTAACATAATTGTGTGTCTTTTCAAAAGATATTAAAAGTTGCAAGTGATATTTATAAGAAAACTAAACAACTCCTTGCGTCTCTAAAAAGACATACAGAACAATTAGGAAATTCCAAAAAGAATAGTACTAATAGTATGAGAGCATTTGCTTTAAAATCAACATCACCCTTTTAATGGTTTCTTGACAGTGGATGTAGCAGACATATGACAGGTGATCTTACTTTGTTTGTTTCTTCAGATGACTATGAAGGTGGACCAGTAACATTCGGAGATGGAAGATATTGCTACATAAGTAAGAAGGGAACGATCAAATTACCTGGCGTACCAGAAATTCTTGATATAGTATATGTAAAAGGTATGACTGCAAATCTTCTTTCTGTTAGTCAAATTTGTGACAAAGGCCATCGAGTTGTCTTCAATGCAAATGGATGTGACATTGTAGACAAAACTGGGAAAGTAATTTTTCAAGGAACTCGTGGTAAAAATAACTGTTATCTTCTTGATACTCAGTTCAGCAACTGTTGCAATTTGACTAAGGTGGAATCTACACATCTTTGGCATGAACATTTTGGTCACATCAATTATCGTCTTCTAACTAAGATGATTAACAAAGAACTTGTTAGAGGCGTTCCCAAAATCAATGCAAAGATTGAAGGTGTATGTGGTTCCTGTCAAAAGGGTAAACAAACAAAAGTTCACCATAAATCATCTCAAGATATTCTAACTAAAGGTCCACTTGATTTAATTCATATAGATCTCTTCGGACCAATTCAACAACCAATGGTTGCTGGTAAGAAGTATTCTTTGGTTATGGTAGATGATTACACCAGATTCACTTGGGTTTCATTCCTATCTCATAAGAATGAAACCCTTGGAGAATTCAAGATTATTGTTAAAAGAATCCAGAACGAACAAGGTCGCAAACTAATTTTTTTTATGAGCGACCGTGGAACTGAATTCAAGGATACTAAGGTGTTTGAATTTTGTGATGAACTGGGAATTATTCAACAATATTCTCCACCTATTACTCCTCAAGCTAATGGAGTCACCGAGAGAAAGAATATGAATATTCAGGAAATGGCCAGGGTAATGCTCCATAACAAAAACCTACCTTTAAGGTTTCGGGGAGAAGCTATTTTCACAGCATGTTATTTGATCAACCGTGTCTATTTAAGGTCAAAAACCCTCAACACTCCTTATGATTTGTGGTACGGTAGAAAACCCAACTTGCACTATCTTAGAGTGTTTGGTAGTAAGTGATACATTCTGAAAGATCGAGAACAGAGATGGAAATTTGACACCAAAGTGATGAAGGTATCTTCCTTGGCTATGCTTCTGATAGTCGAGGATTTCAAGTATTCAATCTCAGAACCCAAGTCATGATGGAATCTGCTAATGTTATTATCGATGATTTTAGTAATTTTCATCATGACAATTCTCCTGCATTGTCGCCATCAGAGATAATTGAGAAAGTCAAAGAAATACCTGAATCAGTTAAAGTTATCCCAACTATTATCGATCCTGATATTTCTAGTGATGAGGAGAAGAACTCTGATCAAGCCTCTCCTGAAGAACAAGAACGTGTCCCTCCACGACACCTCTGGGTTCAAAGGAATCATGATCCAAACAATATTATTGGAGGAAGAGATTCTACAACTAAAACAAGAGGACAACTTCAAAATATTTGTAATTTCGGTTGTTATCTGTCTCTTGTAGAACCAAGAAATATTAATGAAGCTCTTAGCGATCCCGCATGGGTGAATGCAATGCATGAAGAGTTAAATCAATTTCAAAGACAAGGCGTATGGGAACTCGTACCTTGTCCCTCCAACGTTAATATTGTTGGTAGCAAATGGATATTTAAGAACAAGTCTGATGAATTTGGCACAATTGTCAGAAATAAAGCCAGATTTGTCCCTCAAGGATATTCACAAATTAAAGGTATCAATTTTGATGAAACCTTTGCACCCGTGGCACGCCTTGAGTCCATTAGACTCTTATTAGCTCATGCTTGTTTCCTCAAGGTTAAGCTGTTCCAAATGGATGTTAAATCCGCGTTCCTAAACAAAATCTTTAAAAAAGAAGTTTATGTTTCTCAACCTAAAGGGTTTGAAAACCTTGATTTCCCAGATCATGTTCTCAAACTCAAAAAGACATTATATGGGTTAAAACAAGCACTGAGAGTCTGGGTTAAAAGAATATTGAATGCTTTGTTACTAAGCTAATATTGATTGCAAACCCTAATTTGAAGACTATATAAGGGAGAACTTTAGCTATTAGGAAACCTAATCCCCACACATTCTGTGTGATACTAGTTATTCTAAGTTAAAGTCGATTCTCCTTTAACCTTTGATTTTCTTCTTCTAAAACCAGGTTAAGGACTTAAAGACTTCATTGGGATTGTGAAGCCAGACCGATACTACTTTTCTTGTAGTTGTGTGATCTGATATTGCTTCTTCTATCGTACGAGTATAATTGGAATAATTGGCTTGAGATTTATATCTCCGATAGGCAAGATATAAAAGTAGTCACAAACACTTCGTCTCATCATTTGTGATTCCTCAATAATCTTCTTCGCTGCGTCGATTAAGTTTATTGTGAGGTGATTGATAAAGCTGAGATGTTCTTCGGGAATATAAGTCTGGTTTTATCAATTGGTTCATGTTCACCTTGATTTATCAAAATACGGAACAAAACTCATAGGTTTATTCGTGGGATATGAATTTAACTATCCTTGTAGACTTTTCTGTGTGATATATATTTGTTTATTAAAGTCTCCAACTTTGGGTCGTAGCAACTCTTGGTTGTGGGTGAGATTAACTAAGGGAATCAAGTATGTAGTATCCTGCTGGGATCAGAGATGTAGGAGCATAATTGTACCTTGGATCACTGTGAGATTGGTTGGGGTTCAACTATAGTCCAGACCGAAGTCAGCTTGGAGTAGGCTAGTGTCTGTAGTGGCTTAATACAGTGTATGTTTAATATGGACTAGGTCCCAGGGTTTTTCTGCATTTACGGTTTCCTCGTTAACAAAATTTTGGTATCCGTGTTATTTCTTTTTCGCATTATATTTTGTTATATAATTGAAATAATATAGGTTGTGTGTTGTTCAATCAATTAGAATATCCGACATTTTATGTTGTTGATTTAAATTTATTGACACTTGGATATTGGTCTTTGGTACCATCCAAGTTATCTCTCTTTGATAAAGACTCGCATATTTCTATTTTCTTGAGTAAAGATCAAATTGACAGATAGAGATATAAACTCCTTGAGATATTTTCTATTAATTGAGTCTGACTGTCTAGTTGATTTCTAGAAAGTAACTCGGAGTTTTCCATATAGATTTCTAATCGAAATATTGGGTGTGGTTGTTAGACCCCCGCTTTTTCAAAGGCCTCTAAGATGACTTTAAGGAATGTCACTAAGAAGAGCACAAATGTCTTTATTTCATTTTTCGAACTAAAAATGTTGTAGCAAAAATGTTCCTATAACACTTCTCGAGATTTGTATTGAAAGATATAATTTTAACCATTGGATGAGTCAAGATTTATACCTAATGGATGAATTGTAGACTGTTTAGATGACTCACAAAAGTTCTGTGGACTTCGGAACTTTTTATGTTTAAATGGTATCCATACCAGTACGCATACTAAAAAAGTTATGTGAACTCCGAAACTCGGTTAAGTCTTGAGGTTTACATACCGGTACATGTACTGTGACATAACTATTCATGCACAAGTTAAGTAATTGTACCTTGTACGCTTACTTACCATGTCGATTAAATTCATATGCACATAAGTTATTTTTTCGAGATATTTGCATTTGAATAATCTCTAAAAACACCATAGACATATTTGATCACATGATTGTGTTTCGAGTTAAGTCTTAAGTGTTTATGAACATACTCAAGCTTATAATTCAGTTTGCTAGCTTCAGCTAACCATTCATGAGCGTGGTATTATACACTGTTCGGTTAGAGTTCATCCTAACCAGAGTGTATATCTTGATTATGTTAATCAGATTCAAAGATTCATCTAACGGTGGATATTGTTTTCTTGGTTCCAAAGCTATCTTAGCTTAAACCTAAAGCAACATATGCTTTGAATATCTATATAAGGAGAACTTCAAGCAACTGGGATCTTTGAATCTCGACAACAGTTTTCTTGATGTGTCCTAGTTGTAACTATAGTTGCCCTCTTCCTAAAACCCTTCTAGGGTTTAGCGACTACAAAAACTTCATAGAGATTTGTGAAGCTAGGTTCATCTATTGTTTATCTGATAGCTCGAGTATCCTGATCTTGTTCGATTATTGAGATGTTCACTTGAACAAGATAGACAGAAATCATCAAAGTTCTCTTCATCTCAGACTTTGCTGATTCCACAAGTTTTATACTTGTGAGATGAATAATAATCTAGGATGCATTTCGGGTTACATAAGTCTAGATTTTGAGGTTAGCTAGACTTTTTCTATTGTTATCGATTTTCATTACCTTGATCTATGATCAAAAAGTAGATCACATATATATAGGCTTATTTTTGGGAGGAAGATTGATTTAATCTCTTTAATTGAGTTGAAGCAACTCTTAGTTGGTGTGATGTCAGCTAAGGGAATAAATTGCGCAGAGGCCTGCTGGGATTCAAGAGGCATAAGGAACGCGACTTTAACTGAATTGATAGGAGGGTTTAATTCGGTCTCAACTACATTCCAGTCAGAATTTAATTGGTAGTAGGCTAGTGTCTGTAGCGGCTTAATACAATTTGGTGTTCAATCTGGACTAAACAAAATTTCTAGTGTTTGTGTTATTTCTCTTTCCGCATTATCTTGTTTTATCTTTATAATTGAAATGTCACATATTGTACAAAAATTAATCAAAGCAGATACATTCATCCTTGTTTGTTGGATACGACTTGATTGATTCATGGACATTGGTCTTTGGTACCGTTCAAGTAATCTCTTGGTAATTAGGTTCACGGACTTGATCCTGTAAATGTCCTAATTGCAAGAGTAAAGAGATTTTAGAGCATAGCTCGGCTGAACCCACCAAGCGTTGGTATGTCAAGTTTGGTTGTCATATTTTAGTGAATCAAAACTCATTTAAAGAGTTGCTTGATTATATACCAGATTCAACTTCGTATAGGTTAGCTTTAAAGTGTTAGGATATGAGACTTACAAGTATTACATGAAGACTTGAAGAATATGAAGAAGTATGGAGCTACAACGACAACATCATCCTTCCTCTTGAGGTTAGTAATATTTGACTTGAACTGTTTCATTCCCTAACATATCTTTCAAGTCGTGCATATTGAAAACATAATTGCGAAGTTGTGTATGATACTCTAGTTAGACATAATATTAAGGAATACAATACGAGGTTTATTGCTTAACCATTAAACTTTATATATAAGACATCGACATGATCATATGAATGATATGTTGACACATGAATTTGATATTAATGAATTTTGTTTACATGAAAACTTTGTAAATAATTACCGGAAGCTCATCTCCATCTCCCAAAAATGCATACTTCAAATGGTCCGGAAGTAGCTTCAACTCTAGTTTAGGTGCCTTCACAATAGATGGTACAAGTAATTCATCATTCATGGGTAAAGAAATATAGGAAACATTACCCTTAGCTTCTTGTAATGCCGTCAAGGCACCACACGTCTCCACCAATTCCGTGGAAATTTCAACATCCAAGTTAGACACGTCGTGGACGTTCAATTCAATGCTCTTTTGCAACACCACATCAAGTTCGTCCTCTCGATTCAATTCTACCATTTGTTGCGTTAATGAACCAACCACATCAATAGAGTAAACGGAATGCACATCACTTGGGTAGCGCATGGCTTCAAATATGTTGAAGTGTATTACTTCCTTGTCAAATTCCATAGTGAGTGTACCCTTGTCCACATCAATCTTCGTCTTTGCGGTCTTCATAAATGGCCTCCCAAGAAGTAGAGAAGTAGACGAACGATTCTCATTATTGTCCATATCCACCACAAAGAAATCCACCGGAAAAATTAACTCATTCACTTGCACTAGAACATCTTCTACAAGTCCCTTTGGATAAATGTTAGACTTGTTTTCTAGTTGGATAATAACTCTTGTCTCTTTCAACGGTCCAAGATTCAAGGAGTCATAAATATCGGCGGACATCACACTAATGGAAGCTCCCAAATCAAGTAAAGCATGTTCAAACCTTTCCTTACCAATAGTAATTGGCACCGTGAAACCACCGGGATCCGTGCACTTTGTAGTCATCTTCTTCAAAAGCATAGCCGACGCACTCTCGCCAACTTTAGTAATTTCATTATCAAGCAACCTATCCTTCTTTGTGCATAATTCCTTCATGAACTTAGCATACCTTGGAATTTTCCTTATGGCCTCGATGAATGGAATGTTGATTTCTATCTTCTTGAAGATATCCATGAGTACCTTATCTTGAGCTTCCTTCTTGGACTTAGCAAAATGATTAGGAAAATGTGGTGGAGTAGTAAAAGTAGGAACCGGTTCCTTGGATTGGGCGGTTGGTGTTGATGTCTACCTTGGTTAGGCATCCTCCTTCTCTTTGACTACCTCTTTACTAGCTTCTTCATGACGAGTTGGACTCTCCACTTGTATTCCACTTCTTAAAGTAACCGCACTAACATTCTCTCTTGGATTCACAATTGGTTGTGAAGGAAGCTTTGTGGATGCTTGAGCTTTCATTAAGTTCATATCGGTCGCCAATTGTCCCATTTGAGTTTGTAAATCCTTGATTGCCGAATCGGTCTTTTGTTGGGTTTGTTGTAACATAGAAGTGAGACCTTGCATGCTTTGCATTATCACATTCAACTTGTCATTATTCGAAGAATCTTGCTCCTTGACTTGTTGTGGTTGGAATTGTTGTTGTTGAGGTTGGAAACGTGATTGTTGGAATCCACCTTGTTGCGCATATGGATTAGGATCCGCCGCTTGCTTGTTTGCATAGCTAAAGTTGGGATGATCCTTCTAACCGGGATTGTAAGTATTTGAGTATGGATCGTACCTTGGCCTTTGATTTGGATATAAAGCATTTACTTGTTCGGTTTCATCATCTAGAATAATTATCGCGGCCAACCGTTGCACTACCCTCTCTATGTTGTTTAACCGTTGATCGGATTGTGAAGACGAGTCACTAACTTCATGCACCAACTTAACCATTGAATCACCTCTTGCATAGAATTGTTGTGAGTTTGCCGCCATACTTTCAATCAACTCGGTAGCTTCGGCCACCGTCTTGTTCACTAGTGCACCACCACCGGCGGCGTCAAGAAGATATCTATCACTTGTTTGGAGACATTCATAGAAGTATTGGATTATCATGGCGTCACTCAATTGATGGTGTGAAAAACTTTCCACCAATCTCTTGTATCGATCCCAACATTCATATAATGACTCTCCCACATGTTGCTTTATCCCACAAATTTCTTTGCGAATTTGAGTAGCCTTTGATGCGGGAAAATATCTCTCGAGGAAAAGTTTCTTCATCCCATTCCATGTTGTGATACTTCCGGAAGGCAAATAGTATAACCATTCCTTAGCATTACCCGCCAAAGAGAACGGAAAAGCTTTCAACATTGCTCCATCCGCATTAGTATTCGGTGGAAGCATGGCCGTGACTATGGTGTTGAATTCCATAAGATGTTTGTTTGGGTCTTCATTCACCATGCCATGGAACTTTGGTAATTCTCTAATCAACCCCGGCTTGATCTCGAAAGTTGAGTTAGTTTGGATATACCATTGTTGTGTATCGAGCTTGTGAGAATCTAGGTCCTTGAGTGTACGATCACCCATTGCTTCTTCTTCTATGTCCGAATCTGCGAATTCACTTGATGTAGAACGAGGAAGCGGAGTGTTAACCACTCGAATAAAGTCCTTTAGTTGAGTGCCGGATCGAAGACGTATTCTAATTGGACTCGGTCTTCCCTCTTGAAGCATTCACCAAAGATATAGTACCTACAACAAGGTTCACAAAACTAAGTTAGATATAGTATAGAATCTAACAAAGCAAGAATAAAGCAAAAAGAAAAATAAAAACAACTAAAATCGCCCGTTGCTCCCCGGCAACGGCGCCAAAATTTGTATGCGTGTCATAACCACAACAAATTAGTTAATACTTTACTACCTAATTAAAGAGTAATATAGGGTAGTCAAGGTCGATCCCACGAGGAGCAAGAGATTATAATTGTCTTATAATGTCACAAAAATGGGGGTATTGGTTCAAGATTTTAAAAGCAAAAGAAATAAACAAAGTAATTAAAAGTGTAAGTTGAATTCAATGAGAGAGAATAGATCAAGGAATCCTTCTTCGCTGCAAAACAATGATTAAAGTTATGTTCTTTTCCACTTGTTATTAGTCATAGATTATCACCAACCGTAGGATAGCAGGTTCGCTTAGCTAACCCCAAAATTCCTTATTTCACCGAGTAACAAGTTCTCTTATTTATCAGATTCTATTCAAAAGAACCACCTTGAGGTACGCTTACAAGATGTAATTCCCCGAACGCATTAAGATTTATGAACTTAGGTTTAGTACTAGTAGTTAGACTCGGTTCGCTTGGTCCACTTTCTAGCATTGTTTTCACACACAATTGCTCCACGGAATCCCTCCGCAAGGTCTCGTGTTTTCTACTTGTGTAAAGAGTCAAGAAACTATTACGTATTCCCTAACTTTCACTAGCTTTAGATTAAATTAACAAATTAATTTAGTGTGCACTCCAAACAACCTATCAATCAATCATAAACATTAATATTAGTAAAAACAAACGATAATCATATGAAAAACTTCAAAGTAGAATTGAAACAAAACTCAAACCATATGTTAAGAACTAGGAATTCATCCTCAATCAATAAGAAATTTAGCTACTCATAATTTGGAGTTCACACAATAATAATAATTATTAAAGGAAGAAAGAAAACTTATTGAAAAGATGATGGTTGCTCCTTCCTCCAATCCTTGTGCACTTTAACTCCTTCTCCAAAGTAGATGTGTGTAAAAAGTTGTAGAGAACTCCTTTATTTATAGGCTTCAATACTCTCCATATCTTTGTAGGAAAAGATTCATCATTCCATAAGAACACCACTTTCCCAATTTGAGCCATATTCCAATTTCTAGTCCAATTCTCCAAAACTTCCAAGTTTTCATCCAATTCCCAATTTTAAGTCTTCACACACATGAGAGAAGTCCACCCAAAATTCTGTAATTTTTTCTCGCCGGAAAACTGTGTTTTTGGCCGGAATTTATAACCGCCGGCCACCTGAGATTCTCCCCCGGTGAGGGAATATTCCATTCAGATCATGTTATCTTTGACTGTTGACTAACGGTCTTTAACGGTTGACCGGGTCAAGTTCTGAATCACTGAGTTAGAATCGAGTCAGCAGCTAACTCATCTGACTAGGCCACTGCACATACCAGGACTGTTCACGGCCAAGATGGTCGTGCCTTCTATGCCACCCAGCCATTATGGATGTTCACTGCAACTGCCATCACTCAACTTCAATTCCACTTCTTCATAACCTGAATTGTAACATAACCACACTGAACTACAGCTTTACCAGCCTGCAATCTCTGAATCAAACCCCTCTCGGAAACTATCACATAAATCAATTCAAACCCGCACCATTTCAGCCACCTCCATTTCCATGCCTGCAATGCTCCTACATCTGTGGTTTAGTTTCAGTTCCATTCTCTTTAGCTTCAAGAACCCAAGCTACAATTCATCTCTTTACTGCCTCCATAACCAACTCAGATTCAAATTCCATCAAGGACAGCACACATCATAACCCCCATCTGTATAATAGCTGCAACATCAATCAGATTCACTCCAACAGCTCATTACACGCATCTACGCCAACCCATTCATCTACAGCCATATATTCAATCCCAGTTGAGCAACAACATCACCTCCAATTCTCCTTGGTAATCTCCCACAGCACCAGCTTCCACCTTATTTTGTGCACATCACCAGCAAATCCATCATAACCTTCACTGCACAGCTCAAGCTTCAGGGAAACACAACCTCAGTAGCCATCTCTGTCACAGTAGCAGCTCCTGCAATTGCCTTCAGTTCATTCATTGCAATTCTGCAACACAGATCATTATCCAGTCCTGCTTCTTGAGCACCAGTTTCACACTAACCACCATAGCCTCCCCATACTGCATCACTTTGCACCACCAATTCAACCTTTTTATCTCACCAGTGCCACCACTAGCACATAACTTCAGTCCCTGCTTTTCCACCTTCACCTGCAACAAGCCACCAACACTGCTACTCTCATCCACAACCCAATTTCTTTCATGGTCTGCTTCACTTCTCAAACAAACCCTGATTTCTTCAACACAGCAACATCCCCCATTAGCTCTGAAAACCCATATAATTTCCAATATCAACATACTGTTCTTCCCTGAAATATGAGGCATTAATCAACACAAATTCTTCATTGTAAATCTCTATTTCTCGGTCATCTCTGATTTCTTGTATTCTGACAAAGCCACAGCCATCGTCTTCATCTGAATCTCACAACTGCTGCTCTTAACAACAGCTTCATCATCTTCTCTCGAACCCATATGTCAATTCGACCTCCATCAACAACACCCAAACCTTGATCGTAACCAGCAGACTCCCGATTTCCATCTGAATCTTGCATCAAACAACTGTTATTTTTTGAGAAAGACGAACCCAAATCAATCCTCGTATGTAACAACAGAAAAATTGCAGCTTTTAACTCAACCGTTCATCACCATCTTCTCCAGTTTCAAACTGAGAACAATTTCCATCTCAGTTTCAATTTCTTCTCCTTTAGCAAAACCCTAATTGCAGCTCATGGAATCAATATTTGAATTTCCATTACTGCTGTAATTCTCACCTCTCTTTTCTGTCAATTATCAAATCGAGCCCTCATCAGTTTCATACCCATTTCTCGATATGAGGCTCGGTTATCACAGCAGCTGCACTGCTTTTCCTTCTCAATTTCATGAATGATTGAATGAAAAAAATCATTGAACGAGAGAGATATTTCTCGTTTTTAGGGTTATGAACATGGGACGATATTTGCACCCAATATATCCACCCATTGATAATTACAGCCTCTAATAAATGATAAGGGGTACTCCAATGATAACCCCTTAACCGTAGCTGGTTTGCGTTTAGAATACCTCCAAGAAGAGTTGCCCTTTAACCGTGGCTCGTCTCCCGATAGTGTTTTCCTGGGAAATAACAAATTTGCCCTTTTCTTGCTCAATTTTTGTGATTTCTTCTTCTTTTCCTCCGTGCGACTCCAGAGTACCTAATAACTCAAAAACACACGTAAAATACATAATTTACAGGAAAAATAGCAAAGAAAGCATAACTACTAGATAGTAAATTAGGTGTATTCTACACCTATCAACTACGTATGTTTCTCTGACTAACTCTTTATATGTTTCTTTTCAACAATTATTTTTGGTATAAACTTTTAACAGTTCGTTTTTCTTTGTATCTGCAGTCAAGCATCTTGGAAAGCATAGAATCACAAGAAAATTCCAATATCAGTCCAAGGGAGTGAAATATTTTCCATGTTGTTCAATGAATACTTGGACGCCACATTGTTGGACTACTATATATACAGAAATTATAAAGTTTCAAACAAGGAGAGAACGTTCATGGAGAGCCAGGATAGTGAGACTCGAAGAAAGTATATCAACTTCGAGATTATGAATTCAACATCATTCGTAAGTGTGTTTCTGCCTATTCATTTGATAAAGTGAATTGTTTGCTTGTATTTTATCTGATTTAGAGAAAAAAGCATGGCTATGAAGGTTATTTGATTTTTATCTATTTGAATTATATAATGAACTATGTAATCCAACATGCATAGAATAAACTGCTTATCTAGTTCATTTCTCTTTTTTTTTTTCATACCTTTTTTGCGCAGCACAATGAACTGAAGATAATGGAAAAAGTTGATCAGTTTATAAGAGAGATGCATCACATAACCGAAAAGCTTCTCATTCCTATGAATATTGACCCACACAGTGGTAATGTGAAATCAAAAAGGCCTCTAGGTGAACACTGGCATCTGCTAGTTTTTGACGTTGGAAACTACACATAGGAGCATTACAACTCCATCAAAAGGGGAGAGCTTAGTAAGCAATGCAAGACTGACGCAAACAGAATGGCTGGTTACTGCATGAAACACATCAACTTGTGGCTACAAGCTCATGGTAGGGGAAGATGCACCAGCACTGTCTTTGAAAATCTGCCAGGAGTGCCAGATCAAGGAAGATTCCCAGATTTCCTATTGTACACCTGCTATTGGATCAAGAGAAGTGTCAATCCAACCACAACCAAGTCGTAGAGTGTGATGAAGAAAACTGACATGGTAGAGAAGATGCAAGAAAGAAGATTTGAGATGGCCTAAAAACTTCTTACCGCATCAGGAGATGAAGAAAGATAGAGTGAATATACCAACTCAGAATTCCTTAGCAATTGCTTACTTGATAATGGTGAAACAGATTAAACAGAAAACTCGTATGTCTAATATTACCTGAAATAGCATTTAGTGTCATTTTGGATAGTAAATTACTAGTAGATAATACTTTGACTTGTGTTTATAACTTCAATGTTCTGTCTTATGTTCTGTTTCTAGCTTCAATGTTTTGTCTTGCTGTCTTATGGATACTAGTTCATTTGGAATACAAGTTCATTCCAGTAAATAACCTGATACAAAATATCAGTACATATCCCATTGAATAACATTATCATTTCAGTAACAATTCTAGAAAAAGTTGTGTTCATTTTAGAAATAAAGTTCATTCCAATAAATGAACTGATATAATGGAAGTTCATTCCAGATAATGAAATACATATCCCATAGAAATGATATTTAAAAGGTAGGAAATACCATAACCTGATACAAAATATCAGTACATATCCCAATGAATAACATCAACATTTCAGTAGCAGTTTCTAAAAAATAATTATAGTTCATTCCAGAAAATGAAGTTCATTCCATTGAATGAACTGATATGTATATGGTACATATTCATTCCCATAGAAATAACATCTAAAAATAGCAGTTCTACATAAGAAAAAAAAATGGAATTCATTCCAGAAAATGAAGTTTATTCCAGACAATGAAGTGCATATCAAAAAGTAAAAAAAAAAAAAAAAAAACTACCACCAGTTCATCATCAAAAGTAATAACAGTTCATAAACCATAAAAAAAAACATAAACTAAAAATTTCAGGCATACTACTAGAGTAGCTTTGTTATGGTTCAGCTATACTACTCTAGCAGTAATAGACGACATGTAGCTTTATTTTGGTTCCCAATCTTCTTGAAATTTGATCACTTCATAGGCCTCCTCTCCTTCTCATAGGCACTGCAAATACGTTTCTTTGGTGGTCTTCCTGCAGGTGTCCTTGGAATACTAGGAAGGACTATGTCTTCAGGTTCATACACTTTAGGCCTGTCGTAGTTGGGAATGGGTCATTTTGCAGGAGCATAAGAATTCCTAAAATGGTTTGAACCGAAGTATGGCTGAATATACATCAACATCTTAGCACCCTTGAGAGTGATGGTAGCAGTAACATGAGCACAAAGGAACCCAAACACTTTCCATATCTGGAAAGTACACGTCATCTACATCATATCAACAACATGAGAGCTGGGAGAGTGAACCTCATATATTTCATTACTCAGTAACATTCCATGGACGACCTATATCGACATGTGACTTGAGTAATGATTTATAGATGAGAGTCAAACTATCTAGATAAGTTCTACCAAGCTCATGCCTTTCATAACTCATCCTCATAATCTTTATCATGAGCTTATTTGTTAGAGCACTGTTTGGTCGAACTCGTAAGCATAATATCTCAAGCTTGTTTGTCAATGCTAGTGATAAAAACTATAAGTCTTGATTTCTAGTCTACTTATAGTAATGTCTCAGACTAGGATAGATTGTGTATTTGAGCATTATACTTCATGGCATTCATCAATTGAAGACGAAGAACTATTAAGGAGATCTTTTGAAACTTCATCAACAAAAGGTATGTGGAGACTAAAACTCATCTATCACTTAGAAAGTCTATTTCTACTCTATCTCCTATATTGAGACAAAAGTCGTATTACTATATAGTATTCGATTATGCACATTTGAGATTTCGAGCTGAGTTTAACTCGCTTACATATTTCTCGAAATACGTATTGGTAAGCTTTCGCTTCAACCGAGTTCATCTTATATTCTTGACGAAAGTCAAAATATGATCATGTGAAAATCACCGAGTAACATCTTACATGGTTTGTGTGATACAATCTTTTGGTGTAGACTTGGAATGTTTCGTTAGGATTATTTCAATAACTTAAAAATTTCTTTGATGCTATTAGTTCATGAAAATAGCTACTGTCATCCTCTAAGAAAGTTTCAATGATTAAAATAGAGTTAAGAACACTTAACCATCATTGGATTATAAACATAGTATGCATTCTTGCATGTATGTGATCCATGACCGGAACTATAGTATGCATACCCGTATGCGTACTTGTAGTTATGGAATTCCGGGTACCTAAGTACACATACCCGTACACGTACTTGCAAAGGGTTTGGGTCCGGAAATTTTTGTTGTGTTTGGAAGTATGCATACCCGTTTGCATACTAGCGAAACCCAAACTCAGACCGGGTACTTAAGTATGCGTACCCGTTTGCATACTTGAGTGGTTAATGTTCTAAAATCGGTTTGTTCATGAACTAATACATTTATATATTAAGGAATGCATTCTTTGCAAACGTGGATATAATTTCCATGAATTGGTTCGAATGATTCAAGCCGATTTTGCTTCAATTGTGTTCTTGTAAGAATATAGCAATTGAACAACTCTTTAACTAGTTTCATTTGAGTCATTTGAACTAGTTGTGGTTGATCGCTGTCGTATGCGTCAAAAATAATTCACACTTTCTTACTACTCAAAATATAAATATAGCAAGGGAAGGAAAGGATCGATCCCACAGAGAGGACTAGATTGTCAAATTGTCTCGGTTTCCTATATAAAACACCGGGGGTTTTCTGATTTTTAATAAAGTAAAAGTAAAATAAAAGCAAGTAAAGAAATAAGCAAACAAATCAAATAGAAGAGATATTGGTTAAGGATTCATCTTCATTCACAAACATGTTCTTGTCATAATAATTAGAATTGATATTTTAATCTCAACTTTTATCAAAAGCCCTAGGATACCTTGATCGCAAGAATATCCCGCTAATCTCCTTTTATCATCAACAAACACATTAAAAGATGCGAGTATGAGTTCTATCTAAGAGAACAACCTAACGTGTAAAAGCACGAATCAAGTTTAATTCCCTAGATGCATTAAGTTCTATGAAATCAGGCCAATCAAAGCAATTGAACATGGAAAGCGCACTAATTCAATTTAACAAAGGTCATGGTTCACATATGATTATTAGGATATATCACTACAAGCAATAACCATATTTGTGCTACTTGTACTCAAGATGCATCACTTTTACGTATGAAACACCCTAAACTAGCATTAGATGTGAATATGAGTTCAATCAATTGGCCACTCAACTAAACAAATATTCAAATCATACATGGCGATATAGATAGTGAATCAAGATCGATAATTATGAGACAAAACTAATTTATCAATAAAAGAAGCATGCTTTGTGAAATCAAATCAATCCATAACCAATAATAAGATTTAACTACTCATGTTAATGGGTTTCATAACAAAACACATAGAAGAAAGCATCATGTTCTAAACCCTAGAAAACAAAAGTAGCAGCAGCTCTCCCTAATGGAGATATCCCCCCCAGCTTAGAACCCTAGAGAGTTTTTTTTTTATAGCTTCCTCTGTTGTGTGAGTACTAGTAAGTTTCAAAAATCTCGACCAAGTCCTAGCCAATAGTCCAACCCATTAGCAGTTATAACCCCGTTTAAGTTCTATGAAATCAGGCCAATCAAAGCAATTGAACGTGGAAAGCGCACTAATTCAATTTAACAAAGGTCATGGTTCACATATGATTATTAGGATATATCACTACAAGCAATAACCATATTTGTGCTACTTGTACTCAAGATGCATCACTTTTACGTATGAAACACCCTAAACTAGCATTAGATGTGAATATGAGTTCAATCAATTGGCCACTCAACTAAACAAATATTCAAATCATACATGGCGATATAGATAGTGAATCAAGATCGATAATTATGAGACAAAACTAATTTATCAATAAAAGAAGCATGCTTTGTGAAATCAAATCAATCCATAACCAATAATAAGATTTAGCTACTCATCTTAATGGGTTTCATAACAAAACACATAGAAGAAAGCATCATGTCCTGAACCCTAGAAAACAAAAGTAGTAGCAGCTCTCCCTAATGGAGATATCCCCCCTCCCCAGATTAGAACCCTAGAGAGTTTTTTTTATAGCTTCCTCTGTTGTGTGAGTACTAGTAAGTTTTCAAAATCTCGACCAAGTCCTGGACAACAGTCCAGCCCACTAGCAGTTATAAACCCGTTCAATACAGGTCCAAGTCCATCCAAATAGAACCGGGTCAGTGAGTTAACTCGGTGTATACCGATTCCATCCAAGTTCTGTCTGTTTCTGGGTGATTCCGGCCGATTCCAGGCCATTCCTTCACTCCCTGCAGTGGTATCAATCCTAACATACATCTATAAGGGCAATAACTCTAGTTCAGCTGCAACTGCAGCTTATTCTCGAACCACAACATCAAATAAGCAGCAATAATCCACTCCTATCATAACCTTGCCCAACTGCAGCTTCTAACATCATGACCTCACTGCAGCTCTATCCTCTCAGCACCAGAAGTACATCCTAAATCTGAAAAGGACCCAATTGTAACCCTTGCTGTCAATTCTTCTTTACCAGCTCACAACACCATTAGTTACTCAGCTTTGCAACATAACGAGAGCCATTGTCTTGGCCTTGGCATAAAAATTGTATCATTCCCATTTCTCGCTGTAATGCTTGAGTGTGAATATTCTCCTGTGTTGTAGCTTGTCCTATGCACAATGCATACTACCAGTTCCCAAAGCAATAGCACCATCTCATCTCACCTTATTGCTCAACCATCAAACCTACAGCTGCATTCCATCACCTGTAGCTTCTTTGATTTATCTCTTCTGCCACAATTGTGTTTCCCAGTTCAAATCTTGACACACAACTACTAACAGCAGACTCCATTTTTTCCCATTCAAACCCTAACATATCAATTCTAACCACGCAGCATCATTTCAGTTACATTCATCACAATGCCTACAATCCATTATCTGCAGCAGAAACTCGAACCATTCTTGCATTTGAGTCTCACTCGCTACTGCAACTCAAGACTCATTCAGATATCCATAATCTCACCTCAGTCTACATTTTTCTCTTTATCTCGGCATCAAATATGTTGTCTAACTCGCTGCAGCACTCTTGCATCTTCTTTTGAACTCAAAACTTGCATCACTTTCTTGCCTGCAGCAGCAACTCTGACTCTAGATAATAGCACATGATGCTCTTAATTCCTTGTAGGTCTCAATCCTAACATCCATTCCATAATTTCGTTTGAACGCCAGCTTCCACCATTTCCTGTCAGGGCTGCAACTACACCAGATCCAGTTCAATAACAATTTAATCAACAGCAGCGACGCGGCTTAATTCTCCCTTGTATCATATCATCTCAAACCCATTCTGCTCCATGTCTGCATTTTCTCATACACAACCCCATTAGATCAACATCTATCACCTGTACAGCAGCAGCACCTCAACTACAGCAGCTACTCTTGCCTGCAATGCCTCGAGTTGCATCACCACCTGTAACTCATACATAACTAATTACTCACTTTTCTTTCATGGCCACAATCATCTCAAATTCGAGCAAAGCTTTACTCCCCTGCAATTCAAGCTCAAACATGTCCTCTTAATATGAAAGTCACCATCACCTGCAGTTTTACATTACTGCACACAACAACAACTTAACTAACATCGTAATTAGTTGCATGCTGCTTCATTCTCTAACAAGTCTTCTCAGCTCTTCTAGTGCTTCAAGCAGTCTCACATATCCAACTCCCTTTCTCATCTTCTCCTTTCAATTCAGCTCAACCACCTGACTAGTGCAGCCACATCTTTCTACTGCATACTACTTCACATCTTCATCTGAGTTAGAACATATCGGTACCCGTATTCCATTTTCCACCAACAAAACCAATTCATCCATCAGTTCCACAATAGATCCAAATCTTCAACAAATTCAATTTCGGATTCATCACCTCAAACCCTTGACACACACTAGCTTCAAACCACAATCCCAAATTCTTCTTTTCCAAATACAAATATGATTGACACCCTACACAGATTCGAACCAATTCACTTCCACCTTCCAATTTGAGCCAAACCCAACTTCCATACTCTTCAATATTCATTTCTTCTTGCTTAAACCCTACCATACGAGCCATCACTTGACGGCGTGAACCCTTCACATTAGCTCTGATTGAGCATGCATAAGATGGGACATGAACTGAATTAGAGAGAAGAACATCGACCTAGCTTTTAGTTATGAAAGGGGAGGTGCCCCTTAATGAGTTGTAGTCTGTCTTTAGTGGATAGTCAGATGGTTGCCCCTTATCCTCGGCTGGCTCCAAATAACACTTGCCTTTGAAATATCTATTTTTAACCCTTTTTCACCTATTTCTTCTTCTTTTACCTCATATGACTCCAAAACACCTATAAAATGCAAAAGAAGTGTAATATACAAAAATACAAGAGAAAATAGCCAAGAAAGCAAAGGAAATTAACATTCAAAAGATGTATTTTAGGCACTTATCAGTGGTTAAGATGAATAAGGTTGATGTGAGAGTGTTCATATAGCTAAGCTCGGTTAACTACTTGTTAGAGCATTGCTCGGTCGAACTCGCAAGGGTTGCTATCTCAAGCTTGTTTATCAATTTTAGTTGCCAAAACTATATATCTTGATTTCTAGTATACTTATAGCTAAGTCACAGACTAGGATAGTTAAGTGTAGTTGAGCTCCAGACTCCATGGCGATCATCTTACAAAGACGAATAACTACTCAAGGAACTAGTGAAACTTCATCCGACTAAAAGGTATGTAGAGACTTGACCTCATATATCACTCAAAAATATATCTACTCTATCTCATACTCTTGAGACAAAGTCGTATAAGTATGATAGTTTTCATACATACACGTTAGCTATCTCGAGCCGAGTTTGCTCGCCTATCTTTGTCTCGAAATATGTGTTGGTAAGCTTTCGATTTAACCATTTTTCATCTTTACCCGTGACGAAAGTCATGATGACGTTTCAATCTTGAAAATGGCTTTGATGACGATAGTTGTGAATAACGACTATTATAACATTATATAAGAATGTTTCAATGTTTGAAATGTAGATTTGAGATACCTATGGATATAAGCATATATAGTGTGTTCGCACATTAGTGTATAAATCGATCTGCCAGAAACCAAGTGTGTGTATATGGTATTGGTGAAGGAGACAGGTTGGGTACGCGTACTGGCGGAACTATAAGGAATAACCTCGGTATTATAAGGAATGCAAGCTTTGTAAACCGTGGCTATATTGTTCACGAATTGATTCAAATGAATCAAACCGATTTTGTTTCAATTGTGTCTATGCATAAAGACCTAAGCAATTGAAAAACTCTTCAACTAGTTCTTTTGAAATCATTTGAACTAGTTATGAGAAAGATGAATACGGTTAATATGAAAGTGCTCATATGGATAACCATTGGTTAACTACTTGTGAACCAACTAAGTGTAAACGTTTAGGTACGGTTACTCAAACCTAAATTAAATACATTTCATTTGTGTGTGACAAGCTAAGTTTCGATCTAACGGTTGAAAGATATTAGATTGGTTGAATTAGGTTTTTCATCTAACGTGAATATTGAATGCTAAGCTAACATTGATTGCAAACCCTGATTTGAAAACTATATAAAGGAGAACTCTAGTAACTGGAAAAACTAATCCCCACACCTTCTGTGTGATACTAGTTGGTTTAGCTAGAGTCGATTCTCCTTTAACCTTAGATTTCTTCTCGAAACCCTGTAGTTGAGCGATCTGATCTTGCCATTTTCTATCGTACGAGTTCAATTGATAGATTGGCTTGAGATTATATCTTCGATAGGGAAAGATAAAAATAAATCACAAACATCTTCGTCTTATTGTTTGTGATTCCATAATATCTTGTTTCGCTACCATACATTAAGTTTATTGTGAGGTGATTGATAATTCTAGGATGTTCTTCGGAAATATAAGTTCGGTTTACCAATTAGTTCTTGTTCACCTTGATTTCTATCAAAAGATGGAACAAACTCATAGGTTTATCCGTGGGAGACATATTTATCTATTATCTTAGACTTTTTGGTGTGATACAAATTTGTTTATTCAAGTCTTCGACTTTGGGTCGTAGCAACTCTTGGTTGTGGGTGAGATCAACTAAGGGAATCAAGTGCATAGTATCTTACTGGAATCTGAGATGTAAGGAGCACAATTGTACCTTGAATCAGTGTGATATTGATTAGGGTTCAACTACAATCCATGCCGAAGTTAGTTTGTAGTAGGCTAGTGATTTTGTTTGTAATTGTTGTTGTAAAATTGGTAAGAAAGATGTCGTTCACTCAGACTTGTAAAGGATGATTTTTAGATTCAATCAAAACTAGAAAACTTAAAGAAGGTTGTATCAAGTTTTTAAAAAGCACTGAGACTCAGGATTCCACCATTAACCAATTATTAGTGATTCAATCTAATTAATATCATGCAATTCTTTTTCGTTTGAAGTGATTCTAATATTGCAAAAGTAGATTTTCAAAGTAACAATTGTAAATCCGAAGCATAGAACATCAAGAACTCTAGGTTAAGCATGCTCTATCAAAAGACATCACAACTATTCAATTATAATCCTTAAAACTATTTTATTCAAGGCACAAAATCATATAAGAAATTGCAAAAATAATTACCACATAATAATTGGAAAAATGGCTTCCTCCATCGCATTATCTATGGGGTTTAGCTCCTCATGTTATTCACGTGCTCAAAGTAGGTGTTCATATCTCAAAAGGGTGAAAAACAAGAGAAAACTACTAAAGCAGCGACTTTGTAACAGATATAATTGTTACAAAAGTCACTGTTACAGAGAAACCTTTAACAGAACTGTTGCGAACTCTATTAGTTGTTACAAAATTGTGACAAAAGGTATAGTATTTAAACTAAAGGCCACGGATTCTGCGACTTTCTTTTTCCGCTGTTCTGTGTTCTTCTTCCTCGTTTTACTAGTGATGAAGAACTTCTCTGCAACTTTGATTTCTCGGCTCTGTGTACTTCCAATCTCTACCCTAGGTCTCGACAAACCCTCTGTTATGTCCCAGTATCATACATATACACTAGAGTACCGATTAAACCCGATTAAATCTCCATTTTTCTTCCCTTTATTTTCTCTTCAAGTCGCGGGAGTCTCCTACAATCTCTCTACGCGTCTCTGTATGATCTGGGATATTCGAAATTATTTATAAAGGTGAAATGATGCTAAACATGGAAGATATTCTTATTCATATCCACGTAAATTCCTTAAATAATGCCAACAGAATCCGAGAAAGTCACTCTTCCCTGTTTTATCGAATAATTGAGATAAACTTCCCCTTTTACGTATCTATCTCATTACCCAACCATGTCCTGTCATCACAGGCCAAAATTAATGTAAATCCGTGAGAAAATCCCAGAAGAGCTCGTCCAATCCTCGTTCAAATGAAGCACAAAACTCCGACCATTTCTCTCCCTGTTTTATGGCAAGTCGATGAATACTTCCTATTTTTCAAATACGAGACTCTTACCAACCCTGTTTCATCAAGACAAGCCCAATCCAATCCTTGTCCGCTCATAAATCCAAGAACAACACACTGATGTCAAGCTTGCAAAGTTTGTTGTTAAACATTTTCAAGCACAACATTTCCCGCCAAAAACAATTGTTTTAAAAGGAAAGAGAAGGGTGTCCCCAAGTAATTCCCGGGGTTTAAATAGCAATGAGGGGCTCCTTAGTAACTAGTGTGCCCTTTATCCAAAATGGGGCTCCTTTTAGTAATTCCTCTGGGTGCCTTTATAACTTTTCGTGGGTGCCAATAACACTTCTTTGAGATGTCTTCAACCTACTTCCGGGGTGCCTGTAGTGCATCTTCTCCGGAGGTCCAAATGCCAATTTTGCCGCAAAAGCTCATTTCTCCAAAAACACCTACAAAGACATAAAAACCCGTAATAAGCAAAAAATCGAGCACTAACAATATGTACAATCGAGACCAAAATAGACACATAAATGCGTCCATCAAATACCCCCAAACTTATTATTTGCTAGTCCTCGAGCAAAAATAAAATCCTAACTCACTGTCGCAGGCATCGTCGATTGCATTTAGCGTATGCAATAAGCCTTTAAACCCCTAAGTGGCCCTAGTGGCTGAGTTATTGTCTCGGGAGGGATTACCAGAGGTATACCCACAAAACCTTTACTCCAGACCCTAGATATCTACGCAGAACCTTGGAAGGCACTAAAGAATATTCTTGGTTGGCATACTTATTGACTTCAGGAGGAAGTACCCTGATGCGAAATTCCAATTGATGTACACGAGTTTGCACTCAAGCATACTAAAATTCATATATAAGTCACAGAGCTCTACTCAGATAGTCGCACTATGGACATCAATATCCGGAGTCAAAACTAATCACATGGATAGATCAAGAAGATGAAAATAGAGAAAAACATAGATGGTTTTGATGTTTACTAAGTGAGCGGTGTTTCCCATATCTTCCTGAAGGCCTCCGCCAAAATGAACCTATCCTAAAGGACTGAGATACCGGTCTGACTAATATCAACACAACTGGCATATACAAGGGAACCCGTGGTCGATAATCCTAACTCTAGGTCAAACAACTGCATATACAAGTGTTCCAGTGGTCGACTTTATTGAATTTATTCTGGTTGGTCTAATGGTCTGGTCTCAATTTTTTTTTTCTTTTTTTTTTTTATCTCAATCACTCTAATTCACCCTAGCATTGGTAACAACTTGATTCGTGAGCCCCACCTAGTCACTTAGAGAAACATAGTTTTAAAAACAAAACAAAATAAAAACAAAAGTGAAAAGGACTCACCGAGATATGGTAAAACTATCATGTTATTTCTAACACCTAAGCTTTGTGCTTTTATGAATAGACTCTTTAGATGTTGCCATCTAATCAGATTGGTTCCTCAACTCCTACAACCAAAATTCTTCCATCCACTTAGATTGGTTAGTGCCATCTTTAATAAGCATAAATTTCTAGGCTCTGGAGTTTACTAATGCAACTAACAAGTTTCTCCCATATCCCCAAACTTAAATCTAACATTGTCCTCAATGTTCTAAAGATAAAATTAAGAGCGTGAACAATGAGAAACTGTTACCATTTGAAGCAAAAGAGATAAGGAAAGATATTACGGTGTCGCATGAATATTGGGTTACCTCCCAAAAAGTGCTAAGTTTAAATTCTTCAGCCGGACGTCAAATACCACAAAATGGCTAATTACCTTTCAAATCATATATCAATAACCGAAACAACTGTGGATCATCAAAACCAAATAATACTGCCACCAATATGATACAACTGTAGAGTATTAGAAAAATGAACAGATAAAGCACAACCTTATCGAAAGTTTCTTGCAAGACAACTGAATTTTTCTGCGGCGCCCATTTGGGCTTTATATGAGTGTCTTGGAAAACAGGTTCATCTGAATAACGGGTCTCTAATAGCTTGATTTCCTCCTGGACAGTATCAGGGGGATTGGGTTGTGGAGTCTGAAGAGATTCAAGTGATATCTCAGACGCAATAGGTGTAAGTCCCAAGTTAAGGACTTCTAAGGGTGAGACTTGACAATTACTAGAACTATCACTACCCCCAAACTTAGGGTAATCACTACTCTCAGACAAACCTCTAACAATTACTTGGATTTATGGATCTTTGGAGTCTCTAAAATTCTCAAGAGATTCTTTTAGTTCTATACCCCCAAACTTAGGGTCATCATTACTCTCAGAAAGACCTAACACTATTGCCTGAATTTCTGGGTCTGTAGAGTCCTTAAAATGTTCGAGAGCTTCTTCTAGTTCTAAAGTATGGTCATCTATATGACCTAAGAGAATTGTCTCATCAAATTCATCTAAAGAATCACCAAACATATTGTCGTCCTAATTATCCTGAACTAAATCATGAACTAAAGTTATAATCATATTCACTTCCTCTAAATCATCGGAAGGTTGTCTAGTAACATTAAAGACATTTAGTTCAGTGGTCATATTACCAAAGGATATGTTCATAAGTCTGGTCCTACAATTGATAACAACATTAGACATGGCTAAAAATGGGCGACCTAAAATTACCGGTATTTGATTCTCTGATCAGGGACAGGTTGTGTATCTAGGACTACGAAATCCACTGGATAAATAAACTTGTCGACCTCAATCAAAACATCCTCTATCACACCACGATGAATTTAAACAGACCTATCAGCTAACTGTAGTGTTATCTTGTTAGGTTTTAATTCACCAAGTCCTAGATGTAAGTACACATGGTACGGAAGTAAGTTCACACTAGCTCCTAAGTCAAGTAAAGCCTTCTCTACCATGTGTTTTCCTATCGTGCAAGCAATGGTAGGGGCACCTGGGTCTTTATACTTAGGAGTTGTGGTGTTCTGAATGATCGAACTTACATGACTAGCTAAAAAGTTTTGCTTAGGGACACTAAGCTTGCGCTTTCGCATACACATATCTTTAAGGAATTTGGCATAAGCCGGTAGTTGCCTAATTGCTTCTAGTAACCAGAGGTTTATGGTAACTTTCTTAAAAACCTCCATTATGTCATTAAAGTTGGATTCACTCTTTGTTGGTACTAGCAGTTGTGGAAATGGGGCTTTAGGCATAGAATCATACCTCCCAGGAACCGAATTGGCATCATCAGAAATTTTATTAGTCTCCTCAGCTATGGATGGTCCTGAGGGGTCTATAGTATGTTCACTATCGGGCATGGTTACCTGATTGTCTATTATTTTACCACTCCTAAGGGTTTTAATTGAATTCAACTGATGTGATGGTTTTGCACCTACTTCATGAACTCCTTTAGGATTGGGATTAGTCTGACTAGGGAACCTTCCGTTATCTCTCTCACTTAAGGTCTTAGCTATTTGGCCGACTTGAAGTTCTAACTTAGCAAGAGTCTGAGTATTAGTTTGAAAGTTCTGCTTGGTTTCCTGTTGAAAACTAATATGGCTCTGTGCTAACATTTCTTGAGTTTTTGCTAACAGCATAATAGATTCCTCTAAGCTAGTTGTTTTATTTTCTGGGCCTGAAGAATTCTTAGTGTAACCAAAATCTGGGGGAGCATTAGAATTACTAAACTGACCTTGACTCTGGCCCTTAGACCACGAAAGGTTCGGATGGTTTCTCCAACCAGGATTATATGTTTCTGAATATGGGTCAAACTTTTGACGATTATCGAATCTAGTGTTATTATAGAAAGCATTGGCTTGCTCTTCATTCTGGCCTTCCCAAAAAGGCTCCAATCTACCACTAATGTGACCCAATTCTAAAGCTTCTAGCCTTTTAGCTATTGCTGCAATTTTGGCATCTGATTCATAGGCTCCTTCTACCCTATTAACTAGTATGTAACCCGTGATATGCACCGGGTCCAGTGGGAATTGTCGATTGGTGTGGCGGGGCTTCGCCCCGCACCCGTTTCCGGTATATATCAGAAAATATTCAAAACGTTCTTCATTAGTTTGGTCATTTTTAATTAATGGATATGAATATTTGATACATGTTATTAATTAAATTACTTTTACCATATATATGCATGATTTAAAAAGATTCGCACATGGCGAAAGCATGAATGAAATTTTAAATTACCTACCAAATAATTTTGTGTTAGCAATGCTTAAACCAATAATGGAATGTTAATGGTAGATAAGTTTACTCTGTACTCCCTTGACAATAAAAACTAAAAGCATCAACCAAATTTTTGTATATATAGCCAAAATTTAGTTCGAATTGTTGCAAAATTGGAAAGGATTTTCAAACATTTTTGTTGGTTAATCACCAGCCTATTCATCACCATTCATGTCAAACCATCGAGGCATGCATGAAGATTACAAAGGACCTAATTTTTTATAAATTGTCTGGGCTTTGTCTAAATTAATAAGAGAAACAAAAAGCAAGCTTAAATTATAATTGAGAAATAATTAACATCCAATAAATTAATAATTACTATAATGAAATCCATTAAACCCAAAATTGTTAGAACAACAACATCCAAGCCTTTAGACTGAAACATACTGGGTAGGATAGAAATGGAACCCGAATCATAAACTATTTTTCTTATATCATTGTTTTGGCGTGACGGACCGTGGATGTTCACGTTCTCCAGTCAGAAAAGCTTTCTCTTTCACATATTATATTTCTTCAAGTATTTTTTCTCTTCATACTATGTTGCCGATCTTGGTCGACCTCTACTTTTCTTTGTGTCTGTGATGCGACTTATAACTCACCGGTGCCTCAGGGGGCCTCCATATCCTAGGATTTTGTTTTATAAAATTTAACACTAAAATGTCGGGGAATAATAATATGTTTCAAAAGTAGTGAGTTCAGAAATAAACACTTATTACTATTAATTATAATCTTCGTTCATAAGTAAACACTTTAATTCCTTGTTCATCCATCTCGACAAACGATGAGATGCCATCGTCCCTCTTTATACAATAGTAAATGAGAACACATGTCACTGGTGAGTAAACCATATTTTTGGGGTATCTTTATATCTTCCCTTTCTTCTCTTAGATGAGTCTGACTCTCATCAACCTATGCTCATAGCATATCAATTAGCAGTTCTTCAGTTGCTTGATATTTAATTGACTTATGTGAATATATTTCCAATGTTGACATGCCCATTGGAAATGTCAGTGCAGAGCTTTTGGGAAAATAACACAACATCATTATGATGTTAATGCTACTATTGACAAACTTTTTTAGTTTCTTGAGATGGAAAAGAACTATAGGACTGCAGAAACTCTGACACATTTCTTTTTACAAATACCAAGTGAACATTTTTTGTTAAGACATGCTTGATGCTCCCAGCATTAGAGAAAACCTTATATAACATTAGAATGAAAAAAAGTACCCCCAAGTCTTAATCGGCGTCTTCTAGCACTAAAACGACATCTAGCTTTACCGAAGGCTCATACACGCGATCAATTCATATGAAGTGACAAATCATCTAATTCGTCAAGTTAATACCCTTAGAGTATCTTCCTTATAAAATCAGTAGTTGAGAGGCCTATCCCAACCAAGACAACCTAATGATATCTAATAATCACTCTCACATTTTTTTTAACTCAACTCATTTCTAATAGTATTAAAGACTGGTCACAACCTTTAACCGAAAAGTGTTTTTTATCTTCTTTTTTTTGTCTGTATGACAATGTGGTATCCGTGCTAGCATGAACGCGACAATCATTCTTTAAGTAAAAAAATTATAAGATAAAAAATATGCAACAGACTATCAATGTTTTCATTCTACATGACCCAAAAACTTTTTTGGACTATTAGGATGGACCATACGTGAATAGGGAACCTTCTGACACGCAATCCGACATGCTAACATTGCGCCACAAATTCGTAGAGGTTAACATACTTCACTTAGTATTGGACGGAAACAATATTTACCTCCATTGCTAGTCTTTTCAATAGAAATTGGAAATGCAAGATTGAGAAATAGGATTTACCTTCGTTACATTGGTACCGTAGCTGTATATATATGTATCTTAGTGAAAGATAATGGCCGAAAAACATTATGCAGCAATAAAATTATGGACCCATAACTACATGGGTATGAATTAACATAAAGTTCAGTTCTTCGTATTCAAATTAATATCATGAACAAATACAATAATTTAGTTGATGGTTCAAAGAAAACACATACCATATTTACAAATGAAATAAGAATGGATGTGAAATCAGAGATCGGGATCTGATGTTAGCCTATTAAGCAGCAAAGCTGAAGACAACCAAAAAGATATTTTATAATATGTTTCATCAAACAACTGGCACGCTTCTATAAGGAGTTTATGTGCTTCAATTTAATAAACTATAAGTGAATATTAAAACTAATTTACTTTTTTTCCTAAGTGCAAAAGTTAGAACCCAGGAAAATAAATTTATTGTCTTTTCTAATTGTAAGAGTTTTTCTTTCTTTCTTTTAATAAACCTAATTTGCAAGAGTTAGAAACCTGAAAATCAAAGTCAATTTGGTCTCATAAAGGAGAACAAAAGGAAGTGATAAAAAACGTCATATCTAACATCATTTATCTTTTGCTCTCTAAGAGTGGAGATTTATCCTTTTATGGCATGTATGACAGCCTTGCTAAAAGAAAAGTTCCCAGCAGCAGCAAAAGTGTGGACTGACCCACCTTCTCTCTTATCATCATGTAATCCTAACACTAAGTATTTTCATCATAATTCGCAAATATTAAATAGTCTTAAAAATATCAAATAAACTTACAATTTTCCCGTAATTTCATCGTAAAGGAATGAGAAATACTTTAACAAAAGGTCGGTTGCCGGGTGAAGTCTATCTAGGACTTAGAAAGTATCCCTGATTATTTTTCTCAACATTTCAAGGGACTAATAAAAATCATATGCACTGTACTTTTGTTTTGTCTATCAAGTTTTATATTCTAAGAAAATAGCATACACCAGTCCACCCGATTTTTCACATCCAACATGTATCATCATAGTAGCAATTTTATTTCCATCATAAATTTGCAAGTCCTTGGCATATTCATTTTGGTTAAGAAATACACTATCAATTAAAGGTCAAGAAAAACAAACTATGATTGCATCAGAAAAGAAAAAAAAAAGGGGGGGGGGGGGGGTGAAGACCACTAAATAATATAAACACAACTTATATTGGAACCTGGAAGAAGTTTGACCCTCAACGACTTAAGAGCCGACCCCCTATCCAAAGTTTCCTAAACCCTGCTTTCCATACCATTCCAAAAAATATCCCATTTTTGCTCTCCAGAATTTCTCTAATTTCTCTACAATTACACTTCTATTTTCCTTCTTTTGTAATGATTCTAGTAAATTAAATTGATGTACAACTATCCAGATACATGACATGATATACCACTATGTCCAAATAAGAATAAAAGGTAAAGTAGAGTCCAAAAGAGATTATGAAAGGCTCAGAATGACATCCTCTATTCAGTATATCAAATAATAAAAAATAAGACAGAAACAATATCCCAGTTATTCTCAATTTGCAACTACATCCTTCTTGATCATATTTCATTTGTCCAGTCTAAAGCATTTCACATGAAATTTCGAACTAACGAAAATAAAATCGCCACCATGTTGTAGAGTACCAAATCCTGCTGTAATGCTTAAAAAAGGAGGGTCAACACGGATGTAAGTTTGGCCAACTAATGTCCAGCGTCCAGCAGTAGCACAAGTAAAATGTTAAGATAAATATACGATATTGTACCTCATTGTTGTGCTAAGAGATAGAACCACTCCAAGAACGTCAAAATGATTCTTAACAGCTCTATACAGTCCGCATCATAGATGATATCTCATGAATGCATATATTTGCAAGAATGCCCTATAAATAAGTGTATTTATACCCTCGTTCAACATTGTCACGAATAACCTAGCACACAACATAATGATCGTATAATGAGATAACAACAGTAGCACAATGAAAATGTTAAAGAGAAATATACCATACCGTACCTCATTGTTGTGCTAAGAGATAGAACCACTCCAAGAACGCCAAAATGATTCTTAATAGCTCTATACAATCCGCATCATAGCTGATATCTCATGAATGCATATATTTCCAAGAATGCCCCATAACTAAGTGTATTTATACCCTTGTTCAGCATTGTCACGAATAACCTAGCACACAACATAATGACCGTATAATGAGATAATAGTGGTTGATTATGTCTTAACTTTGATTTTAATGTTCCGGATTCCAGTTCAAGAACTAATTATTCACACATGTGCACCCATAAACTCAAGTAATGTAGTCACTCATGTATCTCGGTCTTGACTACATATTACTCGAATTTTCATTGTCAAAGGAAAGAGATATGCAGGCTCTTAGTAATGTAATTACTTGGCTTACACACCTTTCGAGTAATCAACAACTCTTTCTATGTTAACCATGAAGGTGTACTCACCCATTTCAAGGTTGGGTGAGCATGTAGGAAGCAAACAAAAAACCATATGATTTCTGACCTCTACAATTAATTTGAAGAGATTGCCGGCCTCAAAAGGGAATGGGTGTACATTGGCAGTATGCTAATGCACATAGGTCAAAAAATTCATTTCCTTCTCCAGAATCTCCGCCACCAACCTTTTTTTTATGTCCCTTCACCATATATAGTTGAGCCATCTAAATGCTCTCTTTCGCCATCACCAACAAAGATCCCACTTTGTGTCACCTCCTTCATTTTATAATCATTAAGATGCCTTCCCGAAAAGAACAAAGATTGTTATACAAATTATAATGCTTTTCAAGGTTTTTCGAAGTTTTGAAACCTCGGCTAAGTCAGCCTCCTCTCTTGGCATTTGGATCCCAAAATGATCATACACTTTTTGGATTCATTAATTTCTTAGTTATTTGATCAAGAACACATATTTAACGTATAACCATACTTGTTGCAATATTTGTTGACAGCTAAGCAAACCTCATCAACACCACCATGAAAAACTTGAACAACACCTTTAAAAATATCCTCCCAACCGTAAAAAGAGGTTTTAATTCCTCACGATCTTCCGTCAGATATTTAATCTTTGAAGTCTCAGTGAACCCACTATATGATTCATTGTCATTGAGCGACTGCGTGGAAATACCAGATGAAGAGCTAGAAGCACCACCATTAGAAACCTCCTCAACGAACAAATCAAAATGTGACAATTGCTTTGAACAAGAAACATCAGTTAGACCTTGAAGAGAAAAATCACAATTGATGAAAGCTTTATTACAACCTTCGCCATGACTAAATCTTATGCTCTAAGGAGTCAAGTTTCTCCAATAATCACAAACATATATTTTCAGGTCAGGAATCATCGTATCTAAAGAAACTTCCAATGGAATACCATCCCCTTTGTAATACACAACTGCATAACAACTGGAGAGGGACATACTGAACCTGGAAAACAAAAATGAAGGTTCACATAAACAATTGAACACACACAACAAGATGAGCTTCATTCCCATAAATGAACACCTAAAATTCTTAATAAAAAAAAGGAGTTCATTCCAACATATGAACATCTAAAAAACTTAACAAAATAAAGGTTCATTCTTAAAATGAAGACATTCTTCTTAACATAATAACAAAGTAAAAAGATAAACAAAGCAGCAGGAATACTTATCTATAATACAAAATAGCATGGGGTTTTGAGGGTTCAACGGCTAGATAATATTTTGGAGACAAACAGATGATCCAACCATCCCAGTCTCATCCTAGCCATTTACATCTAACGAATGTAAGAGTTGTAACCTTCTTCCATTATAGATATATGCATTGATAACCTCATAATTAGCTCCACACTAATTAAGAAAAATAATGTCCCACTAAAAAAATAAAGTGGAAAATCAAATACTAAAATCATGTAGAACTCATATTTTTACACTCATATTTGATTGTATAAAAATAAAAATAAAAATCCCTTGCACCATATCTTTAAGAAAATCAGATTAGCCAAACCTTCATAAACCCACAAAACACAAAGAACATTGAACATTGGCGGTTACAACGTGTAAAACCCAAACAATAAAAAACTTAGATCCTTTTTTAAAAAATACAAAGAATAATTTTCATTATACTCATTGTAAAGGAAATAATCGAAAAATGAAATACATATCCATAAAATTATTCACCGAAAATTTACTCTTAAATTATATGCATTATTTTAATTTTAGTGCTCGAATAAGCCATCCTTCATCAACCTGCAAAACGCAAGTAACATTAGAGCATTTAAGGTTGCAGTGTGTAAAACCCAAAGAAAAAACAACTTTAGGTCCTTTTTAAAAAAAAATACAAAGAATAATTCCCATAATTTTCATTATCTTAATGGTCGTATCTTCATGTTCCCCTGTAAAATGAACCATGTTTTCATCCATAACAAATTTAGCATTCTTAGGAACATTTGAGCATTCTTGATAACATTGCAAAACACAATGCAAAACATGGTTTATTATAACCCTAGCCATTTACATCAGGTCTCATCCTGACCATTTACATCTAACGAATGAGTTGTAACCTTCTTCCATTATGGCTATATGCATTGATAACCCTCATAATTAGTTCCACACTAATTAAAAATAAATAAAAATAATGTCCCACCAAAAAAATAAAGTGGATAGTTAAATATTAAAACAAATCATATTTTTACACTCATATTTTATTATAAAAAATATAAGAAAATTCCTTGCATCATGTCTTTAAGAAAATCAGATTAGCCAAACTCTCATGAACCTGCAAAACACAATGAACATTAAACATTGGCAGTTACAATGTGTAATACCCAAACAACAACAAAATTTAGATCTTTTTATATAAAAAAAAAATACAACGAATAATTTTCATTATACTCATTGTAAAGGGAATAATCGAAAAATGAAATACATATCCATAAAATGACTCACCAAAAAATTTACTCTTACATTATAGCCCTTATTTTAATTTTATCGCTCAAATAAGGCAACCTTCATCAACCTGCAAAACAAAAGTAACATTAGAGCATTTGAGGTTGCAATGTGTAAAACCCAAAGAACAACCAACTTTAAGTCCTTTTAAAAATATACAAAGAATAATTCTCATAATTTTCATTATCTTATATGGTTGTATCTTCATGTTCCCTTGAAAAATGAACCATGTTTTCATCCATAACAAATTTAGCATTCTTAGGAACATTTAAGAATTCTTGATACAGATCATGACTATCTTTTTGTCCATATAAACATGATTGACAATCGTGGTGGCTTAAGTTTTTACGGGGACATCAGATCTTAATCATTCATTGATGCCATGAACAGTTTAATCAAACTCTGCTTCCTCTTTAAATTGAGACTCTTTGCTGTAAAAAGTGAGATATGAATGACTTGACCAGCTGTTTCTCCTTAGAAATGTAAGCACAAAAAGTAGCCTTCTTAACCATGTTTAATCTTAAATTTAAGCACGGAGAGTAAAAATCTTGATCGGCTATCTTTCTTCTAAGGTACTATTATCAAGCTCACCCAGTTCACCGTTGATTTAGATTTTGTGTCCTCCCGGTGGTCTGTTTCGACACCAAGAAACAGTTACAAAAAGGGCCATCATAATTGAGGAGAAATTTTAGGACATGTAATGTGTGATTAAGGTATACAACTCACTTTTTTCTTATTTTAATCAGACCAAAAAGACCGGAAATGAATCACCAGAGCATATGGATAACGAACAGAGGACGATAGTCCTTGCGATCTAAAAATAATTTATGGGAGGATGTAATTACATTTATTGCTCATCAGATAAAGATTCCGCATAATAGTCTCATTTAAACCACCAATCTTTGGGGATCGTAATTTTTTGTATTCAAGGGCAAAATAAGATAATTTACCTTGATTTTTATCAAAAACTATTATTTTAATCAGTTGGAAGCGTAACCTTATTCATAATTATTTGGATGAAAAATATCTAAGATACACATAGCTACAAAATCTTATGAGTCAGATTAAGTCTTATGATAGTGTGTAGTAGTAATTATTAAAATCATTATGATCAAAAAATTAAGTCTTATCTAAGATACGCATAGCTACAAAATCTCATGAGTCAAATTAAGTCTTATGATAGTGTGTAGTAGTAATTATTAAAATCATTATGATCAAAAATTATCCCGTCTCATGCCGTGCCGTTACGACACGGGTTATTTCTAGTTCTTAAACAAATAAAGAGTTCATTCTAAAAAATGAAGCCTTAACAGAGTTCATTCACATTTTGCTCTTAAAATCAAACAACAAACTAATCTACAAAAATGCATAAACTTAAGGTTCATTCTTAAAATGAAGATCTTCTTCTTAACAAAATAACAAAGTAAAAGATAAACAAGCAGCAGAGAATGCTTATTCTTAAACAAATAATGAGTTATTCTTAAACATGATTTGAGAATACTTATTCTTAAAAAATGAAGCCTAACAAAGTTCATTCATATTTCTCTTAAAATCAAACAACAAACTAATCTACAATGCATAAACTTAAACATGATTCGTAAACACACATTAGGTTTCGTTACTTCACTAGACCTAATGAACTCTTGATAAGAAGAGAAGCACATCCGATCTAAAAAATTACTTCAAATAAAAATACAATCAGAAAAAGAATTAGTATGAATACTCACCAGAAACAAAAAGAATTCAGATCAACTACAAAAATCAACTCCAATCTTTCGAATATTAAATCAACTCCAATCTTCGAATATCAAATCTTCGTAAATTTAATATGTAATTCCGAAATCAACTACGTCAAATCGAATAAATCTTCGAAAACCAAAATCAACTTCGAAAAAAATCAAATCAAATCAGATTTGTAAATCTTTGAAAACCAAAATCAACTCCGTTAAAATCGAACCAGTCTTCAAAAACCAGAAAATCAACTCCGTAAATCAAATCGGTCTTCGTAACAATGAATTTATCATTAATCTGCTATAAATCGAATGAATCTTCGTAAACTCTAGAACTCTGTTGAAATCGAATCAGTCTTCTAAAACCAGAAAATCAACTCTGTAAATCAAATCAGTCTTCGTAACAATGAATTCCTCATTAATCTGCTATAAATCGAATGAATCTTCGTATCAAAAACAGAATCAATCTCCTAAACCCTAGAAAATGGTTCTACAGCAGCAGAAGATGAAGTAGGAGAGAGAAAATAAACCTGAAACTGATTCTGGTTTTTCTACTTATATACTGTAATGAAAGGGTATTGTAGTAACATAAAAATAATATTCCGTGTGGGTGGACAAAACCCTAGGACCAAACATTAATTTACAGGACCAAACTGTAATATATATTTTTATTAAAATAGACCAAACAGAAAGTTGACTCAATCAACTGGACTAAACTCTCTTTATTATATTATTTCTATGACCTATTGGTATTTTCTACTATTTCTTATCCACTACTAGGTCAGGGGTAACGGTATTTGGGCGTGCTAATCACCACCATGGTCCATGTCCATGACCTTGACTTGGTTCTGGTTTTCTTCGATTCCGGTTCGGTTCAGAATGACGCACCAATAAATGATTCCAATTCTAACATATTCTATTTTGATGCAATCTTAGGTTTTTTCTCTCTTCTTCTCTCGAAAACAAAGAAATTTTACTTGGTTAGGGTTTTTATTTGAGTTGATCGAAAATGTCAGGTGCAGCAAGTATTGTCAAGGCAGTTAAACCAAAACGCTTTCAAGCTGCTGATATCCAAACAGCCGCTGGTTGGGGAATGGTTGCTTTTACTGGAGCTGTTTGGGTCGTCCAGGTAAAAACATTTTCCTCTTTTCTATTTTCTCAATTTCAATTTCAATTTCCAATTTGAATTTCATCTCTTATTTGATCGTTAAATTATAGATTTTTTATTGTACAGTGGGTTTGGGTTCTTTGATTTTAGATCGATTTTTTTTTTAATCTCTAGGGTTGTCAATTTTTTATGAAGGTTCTGATTTTCATTTTTTTTTTTTACTTTATTGTTTATTTATGTGAATTTCGAAGAATTATGGTTCTCAGTTTTTCTTTTGGTAGTTTCATAAAATTTCATTTGGATCTCATTTGGACCTAATAATCTAAAATTCATGTTTATGTAGTTAAGTCTATCAAAGCAAGATTCATGTTATTGTAGTTTAACTTCCCAAGGGTAATTTTTGGTTTGTTGATCTAGTAGTTTGGGTTCTAATATTGAGGCAATCTGACTGTAGAAGTGGTGTTAATATTCACTGATTGTAGAAAGGATGTTAATTTTCACTTCTGCACATCCTTCATCACCTCATTACTTAAAGGGTATAATGCACACTACAATAAGTATTTAACATTGAACCTTCAGAACCAAAGGGTTTTAACATTTTCGCCATGCATCTATTAACTGGATCCCAAGCACATCTAGAGTTGAAAAGCACAGTTCATTTATGCTGCCATTGTTGTGTATTCAAGTACTTATTAATTCAGTCCCACTAGACAACCAAGACTTAAAATGTATATATATATATATATATATATATATATGTTGGGTCGTGCAACTCTCGCGTATTTCCTATTACTAGTACAATTGAAATTACAACTAGGCGAAACTTTCTAGTATGTCTTTTTAGATTCGAGTCTCTTGATCTCGTTGCTCGAAGGAAAATCTAGTTTTGCTTTAGAACACTAGAGAATCTGGCCCTGGTTATTTGGTCCACAGTACATTAAGATGACTGTATATGTGGGGATAGTGAAAACGTTTGCCTGGACAAACTTCAAGAACATCCACTTGATATGGAGAATGTGCACAAGAGGGTTAAAAAATCGATTAGGTAAACATCATCATTGCTAAGACATAGGGGATGATTGTGTTCAGAAGTAGTTATGTGATTTTGGTACCCAAGTGTTTTGACACGAAAATGAAAACTAATATATGTCAATCAATATATGCGTAGGGGAAAAAGAACTGCTTTAAAGAAGATTAGGAGTTGGCCTTTGTCTAGTGTAGTTCCTTGATTGTAGCCCTTTGCGGCATTGTTTTATTTTCTTGTTGTTTGTTGGCTGTGTGGTTCCTGCGGTAGCTACCTTTGTTGCTCTTGTCACAGAGTTCACCTTTGTACTTCTTTTTGTTTCCAATAAAATTTTGGCCTTTCTTCTCAACAAAATCAATATGTGCGTATGTTTGGATGCACGCAGCCCATGTAGTCTATTCTGTTTATTTTGATCTCAATCGTTTGTTCACACCATTATCACATTGTGATTGTATTTGTAAGTTGTAACCTCCGATGTTCTGATATCCAAATTATGGTTGAGTTTGGAAGATGCTACTTATGGCAGAAAAGTACACCTGACTAGGAATGTAGATATCTGTTGGAATAATACTTGTCTATACATGTAATGTAAGATCCGACTGTGTCAATTTCAATGTGATTACAGCCATTTGGGTGGATAAAGAAGACATTTATTGACAAGCCAGAGGAAGCTCAATGATTTGATGGAGGACTCAGCAAAACAGTTTCTGGTCAATGTAGCTGCTCTTTGTCCTTTTCTTTTTTTTGTGGAAACCTGATAAATAGAGATTTCCCCCCTAATAATGCAACCTGATTGTGTTTCTTGTTAACTTATTGGTTATACTTGGAGGATTTTGGTGACAACTCTCTGAGATCAATAGAGGCTGTCTGAATATGTGTTGTTACAAAATTTGATTGCTCCTTTTCTTTTCGTTTCCATTTAGTTACTTTTGAATCACTTTGTCTTCAAATAATTATGGCCGTGGCTATTCACAGGGCTCTATCTATCTTATTCACATTTCGAACTTTTACAGTGTCAAAATTTTCATGTCGTCGCATCAGACGACCACTCTTCTCTGCTTCTTCTCTTTTTCTGTAACTTAGCTTCTCAGAAACACATTGATTAGGAAAACTCGAGAACCCGGACAACTAACATGGGCCAGATATAGGACAATCAATCCAGACCTGTGAACATTCTCATCTTCACCCCACTATCAATCCCAATGCTAGAGTTCTTCCCGTCTTTACCTTTCCGATTGTGACACCCCACTATCAATCCCAATGCTAGAGTCATTCCCGTCTTTACCTTTCCGATTGTGACACCCCACTATCAATCCCAATGCTAGCGTCATTCCCATCTTTACCTTTACGATTGTGGCAGGTCATAATATTACCCTAAATTCCCATTAACACAACTATGCAAATGAAAAAAAAAAAAAAAACCATTTGCAGTAGAGTTCTTTGGCTCACTTTTTTCCGCTTGCTTAACAAAGCTTTTCCTCATCTCATTTTCAAAACGAAAATTAGTTCTTGGAATGTCCTGATATTTACTCAATACAACTTCCCTACTCAGGCTTTCGTTGAGCCGGTTCTGTCAGGGGGGACTTGTCCTTCTTTGCAAAAGATGGCTTCACTCTAGAAATAGTAGATTCCAGTGGAAACATGTTTAACATCCTTCTACAAGCTGATCTAAGCATACAAATTATCACAGGAAAAAAGATGAAAGGTTTTACATTAGAGAGTTCGGAACTGAAATTAACCAGCCATGGGTTCTCCATGGAAATCTCAATATCCATATGATAGATACTTCTTCAGATGGTTGGGTCAACTCCATTCTCATGGAGTGTGGTTTAAAGGACTTAGGATTTGATCAGTAACAACTTAGGCGCTGGTTCCAGGAAGTCTAGAATTGACCTAGCATTAGGAAATGGAGATTTGAATAGTTCATCTTAAACAGGTTCTTAGTAATCATAGCCGTCGCTTTCTTTATTGATAATGCAGCCTGTTTGGTACAATTTTTAAAAACAGTTTTCAAATATAGTTTTCCACTTTCTAAAAATTATTTAATAGGATAAAAAACTATTTTTGAAAACCAAGGAAAATAAACTAAATCATATCAAATGTAAATACTTGTGTCTAAGAGATAGTGATACTGGCCATGACTAACTTGCAGTCATTCCCCCAATGTCTTACTTTGTTCTGAAAAGAAGAAGAAGGAACAAAAAATGAAAAATGAGATAACACATAAAACAAAAATCTGTTGTTTTCATTTTTTTGTTTTCAAAAACATAAAACAAATAGAAAACATTTAATAAAAATGTCCTTACTCAACGCGTTTTCTTCTGTTTTTAAAAACAGAAAATAGTTTTTGAAAACTGTACCAAACATGCTAATATTTCTAATTGCTAAAAACCATTAAGATTTTCTTGTCCTTGTTAAATGATAGCACTTGTTTCTGATCAAATTGCTCATAATGTTGGTTCACCTGCTTTTCGGTTTGTAAAGAAGCTTCAAGCAACTAGACGGGCTCTTTCCAAACGGAATAAAATAAAAATCACTTTGGAATTATCAATAAGCGGATTGATGAAGTTCAAGAAAAATTAAGAGTTCTTCAAGTTCAAAACTTCTCTAATGAAAACCACTCTCAAATGATTTGCTTAAATTCTGAGCTTGGTCGATGGCAATAAAGAGTGATTTTTATCAGCAAAAGTTAAGAGATAACTTCCTCAAGGATATGGACTGCAACACCAAATATTTCCATTCCAAAACTATTAGGAAAGCGGCAAGAATAATAATATTTTTTGATCGGTCAAATAGAAATTTCATTGAAGGAAGGCACTTAAGTGGGGTACCTTAACCCAATGATTACAACCGAACAAAAAAGGGGAACCGAAAGGGGATTCGGCTACCCAAATAAAAAACACAAAAAATTATGGAGGTCGGTATAATGAATCCCATAAAGAGATCACCGTATTTGCAGTAAGACCTAACATTTTTGTATTCGATTCCGCCCAAAAGAACGCTTGTAGTTTGATATCTCTAATAAGGCTTTCCAAAGTTTTCTTTTTTTTTATCGGAGGTTCTTGCATTTCGCTCTTTCCATATACAACACCATATAGCAACCTGGATGTTTTTCCATATTCGACTAAGTCTTTCATCTCCCCAATTAAACTTCCAATCCTTCATAGATGTAATAATATTAGGGTCGTATGACCATCCAAAGTGGCACCCTTCAACAAATTAATGCCATATTATCCGAATTCTCCAACAACCATAAAACAAGTGCGAACTCGATTCATCGTCTTCCTCACAAAAACGACATACACAAGAAACATCCATACCTCTTCTTAAAAGTTTATCCGCCGTCATTATCCGATCATGAGAAAGGAGCCAAAGAAAGAAATTGATTTTGTGAGGGTACTCATTACTCCAAACAACATTGATTGGATAAAGCGTCTCATCTTGATCGCGATTGTCTTTAACTCCATCCTTAACCGTATATTGACCATGATCACTACCAACCCAAATTCGGGTATTCATAACCCCTTCTTGAATAGAGATCGAGGAAAGAAGATTTGATATAGATAACACTTCACTAGTAATGGTTTGAGAGTATCATTGCCTACACATAAACACTCACCTTACACCACCTTCCCTAAGTTCATACATACTAGCCACCACAAACTCCTTCGTCCTTGAAGCTTCATAAGCCAAAGGATACATATCACATAATCTTCCTTCACCAAGCCAAGAATCTTCCTGAAAAAGCGGGGGTCTAACAACCACACCCAATATTTCGATTAGCAATCTGTATGGACAAACTCAAATATACTTTCTAGAGAATCAAATAGACAGTCAGACTCAATTTAGATAAAAGTATATCAAAGAGTTTATATCTCTATCTCTCTATTTAAATATTACTCAAGCAAACTGCGAATCTCAATTTAAATACAAGAAAGATAAACTTGGATGGTACCAAAAACCAATATCCAAGTGTCAATCAATTTAAATCAACAACCGAAAGGTCATATATTCTAATTGATTGAACAACGCACAACCTGTATTATTTCAATTATATAACAAATATAATGCGGAAAAGAAATAACACAGACACCAGAATTTTGTTAACGAGGAAACCGCAAATGCAGAAAAACCCCGGGACCTAGACCAGATTAAACATACACTGTATTAAGCCGCTACAGACACTAGCCTACTCCAAACTAACTTCGGTCTGGACTGTAGTTGAACCCAAATCAATCTCACACTGATCCAAGGTACAGGTATGCTCCTACGTCTCTGATCCCAGCGGAATGCTACCTACTTGATTCCCTTAGCTAATCTCACCCACAACTAAGAGTTGCTACGACCCAAAGTCGAAGACTTTAATAAACAAATCTGTATCACAAAGAAAAGTCTACGGTAATAGATAAATCCGTCTTCCACGAATATACCTACGAGTTTTTGTTTCGTCTTTTGAGTAGTCCTTTGTCTTGTATGATGATTGCCATGGAGCTCTTGATCTCAACTACACTTTCGATCATAGTCCGAGATCTTAGCTATAGTAGACTATAAATCAAGACTTATAGTTTTGATCACTAACATTGACAAACATGCTTGAGATAGCAACGCATGTGAGTTCGACCAAGCAATGCTCTAACACTTCCCAAAATCTAGTTTCCTTACCCTCTTCAATCTTGAATCTAATACTTTTATTGAAATCTTCAAGCTCTTTATAGATATTAAACCACAAGCTGACACATTTCGCTCCTTTGGGTTGGAGAGTTTCCCAACTGGTAAATGTTTCGCCAAATTTTTCCACTATCATTTTACTCCACAACGCATCTTTCTATATGCCAAAATTCCACCACCATTTTTTTAGCAAAGCCGAGTTCACTTGCTTAGTTATTCTTATACCAAGACCACCTTTTTCTTTTGGTTTTGAAGACAATTTCCAACCAATATTGTGAATTCTTTTATTATTTTCATCATCCCATAAGAAATTTCTCACAACTTATGGAGCAAGGAGCAAGACAAATAGAGAGATAATAAATGGGTAAACTAGCTAAAATGCTTTTGATGAGAGTTAGCTTACCTCCCCTTGCTATTGTTTTTCCATTCCAAGAAGTAACTCTTTTCCCCCAAATTTCAAATGTTCTTTTCCATTTTTGAGTTCCCCCAACCTTGTCTCCCAAAGGAAGACCAAGGTATACGCTAGGAAAACTTGCATCCTAGCATGTTAGCATAATTTTCAGCTTCCTCCTCGACCGCGACCCCAAATAAGCTATTTTTAGAGAAATTTATCTTCAAACCCGAAGTTAACTCGAAACAAAGAAGAAGGTAACAAAGGGCATCGACTTGTACTCTCTTAGCATCAAGAAAGATGATGGTGTCATCAGAAAATTTCAAGTGATTTATTTTTGTTCCATCCTCCTTGACCAAAAAACCCGAAATTTGATCAAGTTCTTGTGCTTTGCTCAACATAAAACTTAAGACTTCACCAACAATAGTAAAAAGAAAAATAGAGAGAGGGTCTCCTTGACGAATTCCCTTTTCACTACCGAAGCAACCGAAAGACGATCCATTAACAAGAAATATTTCTCAATATCTCACAAGCCATTTCAAATCTATAAGCACTACTTCTAATCCTAACCTGGATGAAGCTCTTTTCAATGTCATTCCAAGTGTCATCACTGCTGAATTAAATATGAATCTTATTAGAATACCATGCAACGAAGAAAGGAAAACTGCAAGGTCTTCACTTGCAGAGTATAATCTCGCTAGTGCTCAAAATTGTGCGCGCACCGTCTTAGAAAAAGGTCAGTCTACATGGGCGGCGTAACATTATGTATAACGTTATCAACGATATTAGCGTTACCAATACTTTGAAATGCTCGATTTTTGTTTCAGATTGTTAATGTACTATGGCGTGGGATGTTAGTATGAATGTTCTGGATTATGTTTTGGGGAACCATGGTAAGCATGCTCAGGTAAATAACAATGGTATGATCATGATGGTTGTATGGTATTGTGTTTCTTAAAGTTTTAAATTCATTGTTCTGCAGGAATGGGTTGGATGAATACATGTTCTGTATATTTTTTTTCGGAGGGTTTTATGGGTTTCTAAGGGTATATAAGGATGATGGTATAATTAAGTAGGTAAATCTACAATAGATTGGGATTGGGTACAAAGATAGGACGGGTAATTTACAGAGTTTTTACAGATGTCTATCAAAGCAGTAGGGGTGATTTTTGGAGGGATAAAGGTGTGAATGTCTTTGGGATGGTATAGAAGGAGGTGGTAGTAAACAAAGAATAGGTAAAAGACGGGGGCTTACAAAATTGAGGTCAGGTTGGCTGGGTCCTGTTAACTTGGATAGGGGCAAATTCCACATTAATCTGTATTGGAAAAATAAATAAGTTGTTGAATTAATAACAAATTATTGTTGTCTGTAGGTGGAATCTGAATTCCATTAATACGCTTCAATTAATCCTGTCTTAATGAAAATTAGAGATAGTCAAACAATCACGTTCTTTTCTCACTCTTCTCTACTTTTCATATTCATCTTCTTCTTTACTTTTCAACTTCTCTTCTTCTCGATTTTAATCACACCGTAAAACCCTAAAAAGACTTTGTTCACTTCAACTATCTATCCAAATTGCTACAGAAAAAAAAAAGGAAAACTATCTATATAGACTGTTTTCTCGCATCGTTATCACAGTCCTCTTTCTTTTTGATCTTGTGGTACAAATTGGATCTTTTTGATCTTGTGGTACAAATTGGATGTTTTTTCTTCTTCTTTTGATTTGTATATAAATACGATTTAGTTAATAGAATTGAATTACAGAGGAAGAGATGATCATTTTAATAGGTTTGGATTGTTTTAATTCCACTGATCTATATTGTTTTGGACTTGATTAAGATGATTTGAAAAATAGTATGCGTGTTTCCTAAATCTCAATAGATTGGGAATTTGTATCATGATGGTTAATTTCTAAGCAAGAGAAGCCAAGGGTAACAACCGGCGGTGACTTCTTTGGTTTTTTTCGGTTTACTTACTTAATTTAGGATAATACAGGAAATCATTAATTAGTTTGAGAAGATTTCATGGAGAGAGAAGTATATTTCTCATTGACCGATTGATACAGTAAATGGAATTTTAGCTTTTCCTGATGAAAAAACTTGCATTTCCAAGATATTTAAAACTCCAAGAGAATTATCTAACACCAATAAGAAAAACTAATTTTTTATTCCTTCTTAATATGTATTCTGGATACAAGTTAACAAAGGCCATATTTTATACCAAGAATTTCAGGAAAATTATAATCGGAGGGAGAACTCTTAGGTGGAAGTACTGAACTGGTGTTGCATGTGATTTTTAGTATACTAGTTTTGAAGGTAGTGTTATATCTTGAGCTCTGATGATTCCAAGAGAATTCAGAACTTTTGTGATGAGTTTGTTCTTCATCTGAGATTGATTTTGGGAAATGCTAGAAAACTAGCTAATTCCTTGCTAATTGCACGCCTTCCTACATGGAAAATAGACGTGGCAAGCAGATGTGGATTAATGGCATCACACATCACTATATGAGAGAGAGAAACAACTGAAAAATTCTTGAATTTTTCTTTTTTGTTATGCCTCTCTAGAACTCTCTCTCTCTCCCCCCGTTAGTCTTCTTCTTTACCGTCTCCGATGAAATCAATTGTGGTTGTAAAGATCAATCAGATGTTGAAATATAAATCAGCATCATACTAAGAAAATTATATTGCTGACAATTGATTTATTCAAACTGCTATTATTAATTTTCTCTTTTAAGGATTTGAGATATTCAAACTTGATAGTAGACTTCAGTTTTACGGATGTTGTATTCACTGGGTTTCTTTAAAATCCACACGAAAAAGAAGAACTCAAAGCATATCCCATTATGGGTTTATGGACTGAGAGTTATTTGAGCCCTATTACTCTTCGGCGGTGTGGATTTAGTTTACAGAAGTGATGATGGTTTCCTCTTAAATTTATGATTCCTTATGGATAAGTTCACTTCAATTTCGAAATATCAGATCTCGGAAGGAAAAGATGAAGGTTTTGATGACCATTTGCAAATCAGATCTTGTTCAAATTCCATACAAACCTTCAGTACCTGAGCTACTGCATTTTCGTGCGAATCAGATCTCATTTTCATGCAAATAGTTTAGGATCCCATTTTCGTTCAAATCAGATGTTGTTCAAACCATCAGTTTTGTTTGCATTTTCGTTTGACCTTCATCTTCTCCTTTACACTTTGATAAATTCAAATCCTAAATTTCTAAATTTAAACCAGATCTATATTTTCCCTTCTTAATAAACTTATAAAAATCATCAGATTCCAAAATCAAACACCCACACAATATCAATCACCATGGTTTAAGAATCAATAAATTTTGAGTGATTTGAATTTAAGAAACAGAAAACAGTTGTTCAGAGGAAAGTGCCGCACACAGTATAACTTCTCTTTTCATCTCTCTTTAGAAACCTGGAATGAAAAAAACCAAATCACCCAGCCATCTCAGCGTGCGGGTAAATGGCGAGTAATGAGCGATCCGTCTAGCACGACCAATTTTGGGAAATGCTAGAAAACTAGCTGATTCCTCGCGAATTGCACGCTTTCCTACATGGAAAATAGACATGGAAAGCAGACGTGGATTAATGGCATCACACGTCACTATATGGGAGAGAGAAACAACTGAAAAATTCTTGACTTTTTGTTTTTTGTTATCCCTCTTTAACACTCTCTCTCCCCCGTTAGTCTTCTTCTTTACCGTCTCCGATGAAATCAATTGTGGTTGTAAAGATCAATCAGATGTCGAAATATAATAAATCAACATCAAACTAAGAAAATTGTATTGCTGACAATTGATTTATTCAAACTTCTATTATTAATTTTCTGTTTTAAGGATTTGAGATATTCAAACTTGATAGTAGACTTCAGTTTTACGGATGTTGTATTCACTGGGTTTCTTTAAAATCCACACGAAAAAGAAGAACTTAAAGCAGATCCCATTATGGGTTTATGGACTGAGAGTTATTTGAGCTCTATTACTCTTCGGCGGTGTGGATTTAGTTTACAGAAGTGATGATGGTTTCCTATTAAATCTCGGATTCCCTATGGATAAGTTCACTTCAATTCCGAAATATCAAATCTCGAAAGGAGAAGATGAAGGTTTTGATGACCAGTTGCAAATCAGATCTCGTTCAAATTCCATACAAACCTTCAGTTCCTGAGATACTGCATTTTCATGCGAATCAGATCTCATTTTCGTGCAAATAGTTTAGGATCCCATTTTCGTTCAAATCAGATGTTGTTCAAACCATTAGTTTTGTTTGCATTTTCGTTTGACCATCATATTCTCCTTAACACTTTGATAAATTCAAATCCTAAATTTCAACCAGATCTATATTTTTTGTGACACCCCGTTTTCCGGGCCTGGATTTCGACCCAAACCCAAACCCAAAATCCAAAATGCTACATTTAATAACAAGCCTAGACTTCCACCCTTGGTCCAAGTTCCAACTAATTCTTTGTCTAATCTTTATTTATGTTCAATTCAGAAATTCTGTCGTAGCGGATACATAAAAATTCTTTTAGGAACATCTAACCGTTAACTTGTCGTGATATTTAACCCACACGAACACTATAGAACTATATATTACCAAAAAAATTAATTTCACCGATAAACGTTCCAGATTTAATCCAAAAGAATCGCATGTTTAAGGAAGAAACATAAAAAAAACAGACATCAGTTAACTCCAAGAATTTTACTGAACCAAATTTAAATCCAAAACTTATTATTATTATACATTCTGAATCCTAACTGAGTATAGTTCCATTCATAAATTTTATATAATTTTTAGATTATTTTAAGGACCTTTTGACCATAGTCAAACACATAGTTGACCAGAACTGTAGAAAATAAAAACAGAGATAGTCCATTCTATAAAAATCATATAAAATCACTCACAACTCCAAATTGGGTTTAGTTTACCATTTTAAAACTCAAAAATAAAGATCTTAAAGTTTACAGAAGACACCAAATCCTAAAACATGTTGTAGAATAAATTTAAAACAATAATACTTCAATATAGTTGAATCTGACAGAAAACGTCTGAATTTCTTACAGTGAAAAACAATTGTTTTAACAAAATACTTCTGTGAGTCAGAAAATTCTAATATTTTAACCACTTCATTTAATGCGAATTCTAGACATATTATAAAATTTTCAGGCATATATATATTATACAATAATTATCATTAACAGTCAAACTAACATGACTCAGAAATTTTCATTGTCTAATCAAATGAAAGTTTTTTAATAAAACATTGTTCCATTGATTATACATTAACCCAATAATCACCAAAATATAAATACTCAATAAACACTCAATAAATCATCCAAAAGAGAGTTTGATGATATTTTATTACAATTTTCCAATCATAATATGCAAACTACTAATTAGAACACCAAAATCGGTCTCTATGCTTTTCCGCCATTAGCTCCTTGTGGTGTCATAAAATATGGAATTTTTGTCGTGAAACGACGTGAGTTGTGACACCCAGTAGGAAAAGAAGCAACAAGACATTTTATTTAAACATTTTTCAATTTCTTTATAAAACAACTAGCATGATTAATAACCTGTAAACACATGGAAACACCACATCCATAACAACAATAAATTCAATCAATCCGCTCGCCCCAAGGAGCCCCACGTGGTTTTAGGAAACAAAACCGTTCCCAAGGATATCTCGTATCCCGTCATAAATAATTTTTAAGAATCACAATCTATGGACCGCAACCCAACATTCAGAATCATGCTCACTACATTGATTATCATCATCATCCATTAATAAAACTTGCAAACATAAATTTAACTGAAAGAAAATCAAATAAAAGAAAGGTTTTTTATTGTGTTGCGCCTACCTCGAATCACAATCCAAAAACTATCAACAATACAAGGAAGAGATTTATCACCGAAGAAATCGTCTTTGATATAAACTAAAAGAATCTCTAGCTATTTCTATTAATTTATATTTTAGTTTCCATTATATCATTCACAACTACAAAAGAATAATGGAAAGCAGAAGAAAAGGTTGGCTAGGTTACTCTTTTCTTTTCAGTATAAGATATATATATATATACTCACAACCTAAAACGAGCTCCACCTAACCCCAAAGTTTTAGTCTGCATGTTTAAAAGTTTTGGTCAAGATAAGGAACTAATAATTATGTCCTTCAAAGTGGTGCTAATAATTAATGTCTACCACTACCACCTTCCTTTAATTTCTTTCTCTCTGCAACATAATTCTTACCTTTTATTCTTTATTAAAGCAAACAATACTATAAAGAAAAGTATTTCATTGAGTGATTCATAGGATTCCACCAAAAACCAAAAAGAATTTTATTTTTCAAATTTGAACAGAACAAGTTATTAATATCTATTCTTTCTTAGATTTTCATTATTAAAACAACTACTTTCAACAACAAAAAGAATTCTTTGTCTACCACTAAGAATTCTTTAATCTAATAATAAAAAAAAGAATTAATAACAACTACTTTCAACAATCAAAAAGAATTATTTGTCTACCACTAAGAATTCTTTAATCTAATAAATAATAAAAAGAATTAATAACAATTACTTTCAACAATCAAAAAGAATTATTTGTCTACCACTAAGAATTCTTTAATCTAATAATAATAAAAAAGAATTAATAACAACTACTTTCAACAATCAAAAAGAATTATTTGTCTACCACTAAGAATTCTTTAATCTAATAATAAAAAAAGAATTACTAACAACTACTTTCAACAATCAAAAAGAATTCTTTGTCTACCACTAAGAATTCTTTAATCTAATAAATAATAAAAAAGAGTTAATAACAACTACTTTCAACAATCAAAAAGAATTCTTTGTCTACCACTAAGAATTCTTTAATCTAATAATAAAAAAAGAGCAATCCTCATAGAAATCCTGCGGTTTCTATTTTTCTTGGCAGAAGGACAAAGTTTCAGTTTTTCTACCTAGACGGATATAGTCAAATCAGTTGTCCTGGTTAGCACATAATCGGTTTGAAATGACCTTCTAGTCCTTTAAGTGGTTAACTTAACCAAACCGAGCATGAGTAGACTAAATAAGCCATACCCGTAATATGATCTGACACCCAACTTCCATGTTGTGATTTCACTATAGTTTGTTGTTTATTGTCTGAGAAAGGGGGTTTTCTTCATTAACCTATTGCTCCATAGGGATTGAGATATTCTGTAGCTCTGCATCACTTTGTTATTTCTGTAGCTCTGCAGAAAGCAACACAAATTTGTCCAGTTCACTCAATTGATAATCCTGAAAAGGAAAATAAGATATGGGGATCCCAAAAGTAAAGGTAAAATATTTAGATAAAAAAGAAACCAACAAATAAAAATGTTTTAAGCAACATTGACCATACCTTCACTTTTTTCAATGGCGCTTTTGCATTAGGGTCGTTAGTGAAGTGATCACGAACAAGCTGCAGATAATAGAAAGAAAGAACGAGTCAGGCAACCTTTAGTCATTGCTTAAGGTTCGGATGACATAATAAATCAAAGTTGATCAAAAAAATAAAAATGCAGACATAACGAGGGATTTATCCAAGCAATGTGAAAGAAGAAGAGCCATCACGATAACAAAATAAAAGTAGTCATATGACCTGCACAACTCAACCTTCTTAGACCCTTAGTTCCATAACACAAACCAACATGTGACTGTATACAAATGACCGTACAGGGAAGTTCTAACATCCAATTCGTTCATAAAAGTTTTTTCAACATTTGAAATTACACTCGACATAGAACTCACGTGTATAAATTATTGGAACAAGTTCAAACTTAAATGGTAATAGCTTGAGTTGACTTAAGCAGTAAATCCAAGATTGATAACATGAACCCATACATTCTCAGAAATAACACAACTACGAATTGGGAACAGATGGAAAAACTAGATCAAGGCTGATTACAGGATAGTACCTTGATTCACAAGTGTTAAGGATTCATAACATGAGATCATATATAATCAGAAATAACACAACTATGGATTGGGATACTCTAGGAAAAACAGATTAGGGATGAATACAAGACTGTTACCATGACTCCCAGTTTTGGATAAAATGAAATCAATGATAACCAAAAAACAAGATGATCCTGGAATGGGAATATTCTGAAGAACATCTAAAATGCAAACCAGATAATAGTTGAGTACAGGTTTGTTACCTTCAAGATCTTATTCAAAGATCTTTCACATTTTGAAAGAGCTGGCTTGAGATCAGTAGGATGCAGTTCCTCATTTTCATAGTCAGCAATTAGTTCTTCCATGCTTTCATAAGTCCTAAACAGGGAAGAAGTAAAAATAGAAAGCATACAAGTCAATTATTGAAAAGAGGATCCAGAAGACAAAAAAGCTCTCATAATGAACCTTAAAGCTAAAAGAGAAGCAGAACTAAAAGAAACAAATGAAATATGCATACACTAGTATAAGGTAACTCACTTATTCCCCCCATTTTTTTTCCTGTCGTTGTACTTCAAACACCCCAAACCACGGGAAAATGATGTATTTTATGTATTCTAAACATGGGTTCCCTGCCACAATCTTTGGAGGACAGTATGCCTTCTTGATTTTCACATTAACTTCAGCCTGTTAACATTGAATTGGATCATAATAAAATACAGTACGCATAACTATGTAAACAACGTGGAACTGAAGAAGATAAAATAACATACACCAGACATGCATAAGACCAACAAAACCAAGTTTTAAATAAGGGGAAAACATAAATGGCACAGAACCAATACAAATAAAGTAGGAACGAAAAAAATAAAAAGACGAACAGGAAACAAACACAGGCTAGTTGGTTAAAAAAACTGAGCTCCCTCCGTTTATCCCAATGTTCACATCTACATATCTGTGGAACTAAGAAAACAATATCTGTCGATTTTGAAGCCTAAGATAGAGGTAAGCCACATGAATGGATTGATTTGATCATGTTGAATAAATCATTCAGTAATGACATTCAATTTCTTCCATCCATGATATATCAGACATTCAACATAAAATTTATGAAGAATATACCTCTTCATCTTCCAGGTAAATGGAGGACGATGAGTCAGTCTTTGACATCTTCTCCTGCCCTTGTTGCAATCCAGGTAGCATGTCTGCGAGGCAATAATAGTAAATCAGACGCAAAATATAGGTAAATTGATGAACCACCAAAACACGAAGAGATGCTTGTAAGAGGGTTACGGTGTGACAAGATGACATGCTTGTTCTTTCTCTTGATAGAGTTGCAGTACTCTCTAGAAAGTACATTCACCTTACACTGATTCATACCCGGCTGGTAGATGTCAGCCTGACAAGAGACATATTAACATCTTATTAAACTTTTCTCAAAGGTTTTAAAAAGTCATATTCACCAACCCACACCTGTAGGTCAGGCCACTAGTTAACATGTCCATTATATATATCTAGTGATATGGCTGACATCTTGGAGGTGTACCTACAAATTGTCATCTCAAAGGTTTTCATACGTTACATTTCCAATCTCTAACACCTCATCTAGTTACTCACCATTGACAGAAAACACAGAGAAACAAGAAGGCAAAATCAAGATAACCTGAATGTAGAATATTTGCTATTTACAGGCCACCCGATAATGTGCCGTATTTCGTAATATTATGTAGCAGAACTGATGTGCTAAGAGATTATACTGATGTGCATTTCGTATGTTGAAGTTCTTATTATGGTGAAGCTAGAGCTTGCTAAGAGACCCATTTTAACATATATGACTGTCCAGATCAATACCCATATTTATTTATACTCTCATGGACCATACCCAATTTATTTTATAAGACAATACCCAATTTATTTTGCACGACCTACTACCGTGCATGTTGGGAACAATATACACGTTTAATGTTAAGCATATGATTTATCAATATGTTGTTTAGAGTTTATTTTTGATAAGAGATGAATTAGAAAGTTAATAACACTAATGCAATGTAATAAGCATTATCATTTATGTAAAACTTTCTCAATATACCTTGCCAATCATCGCTAGAATACTTTTCAAAGTCAGAGAGTAAAACCTATGAAACCGACTTAATTGTAGTTTCAAGGGATCACAATTTCATAAACTTGAAGTCTCTGAAGTCATGCATCTCCTTAAACAAAGGCATCCATCTGTTGAGAATTCCAATGATTCGGAAAATTGCAAATTCGAGGACCTACAGAGTTCAGAATGCGACAAATAGAAAAAGTACATATAGTTCGAGATCAGCTAAAATTTAGCCAACACCCCAAAGCACTTCCAGTATGATAATTTCTCTAACACCCTAAAGCACTTCTGGTTTGTATCAACCATTCTAGACAATATATATAGACACCGAAACGAAAGAGTGCCACATACAAAAAACAGAATATACTTACCTTTACTTGAAGCTAAAGCTATCCGAGCAGTAGTATAAACTGGAGTAGTATCGTTTTTCCTAGCCTAAACTGCGTTAGCATTATTACATCTAACAACGAAATTTAGATGCAAAAATGCTAACCAAGTTCATCTAGTACCAGTAGTTTCTCCCTATGTAGCATGGAGAGTTGAGCAAGAATGCAAAAGATATCCTCATCCTTGGAGATCTAAACCAAAATGCCCTTCGGCAAATATTGAACCAGGTAAAAGACATGGATGTCGATCAATTAAAGCTCTTACCTTAGTCACAATGACTTTATATATTCTTATGTATGCTGCATTCGTTCTGCCCTGGCTAAAAGAGAGTTCTATTTCAATCAATAGGTTTCATGCATGCATTGTCTTTGACGGAGCTCCATAGACCCAATTTATTTTATATGATCAATTTATTGTATACCCAGTTTATTATTTACGACATTTGTGGAAGACTACCCAGTTTATTTTATTGGACAGTGTTAGAAACAATATATGTTTATTTTTTCGTGCCATATACCTTAGCTGAGACTTATATACCTTTGTCTAAAAGGGAGTAATGAACAAGCTAGTTTACTATGAAATAAACAACAAATGCCAAACAAAGAAAATAATTTCTAAAATACAAATTGTGATGGCTGGTCGCATGGACATTTCTCTTGTTAATGATAGCAACCTGCAAATAAATTCCCTAGAGGATTCGCTCATGGAAGGTAATTTTCATAAGGTGGTGTTCATCTTGTAAAATTACCTGGTGAACTCTGTTGATCATTCACAAGTACTTATACCTAAGTATCATTTACAATATGAGATTAAAGACGCCCATTATTTCCGATAAATGACAGATAGAAAATGAACTCATTTATAATATGAGATTAACCAATTACACGATGTGTGCCTAAATGCAGAAAGAATAGCAAAGATTAGACAAATTATTAGGTTAGATTATTATAAAACAAGTTCTGAAAGTAAAATTAGCCGATTAGGTTTGGTTTATTATAACCCTCAAAGTGACGAAAACCAAGCAGCTAGACAGGTCAAATGGGATTTAGTAAGTTGGTATGGTGATTTTCTATCTTCCTAAGTAGGCCTTATTTTAATAAGCTAAACCAATAGCTAGATCATAAATAATCCAAGTTGCACATTTAGTAGCTCTAAGAACTCTCAACCAACAATTACCTTGTATTAAAATGTATAAACACTAAAAAGAGTTATGGCTCAAAACAGTTACAACGCGGACACAACATACATAACCTAGAGGGTATATAGGAAAACAAAGGAATTGAACATACTGCATAAGGGTGTGACATGAGCGAATACACTAGAGAATAAACTCATATTGTAGCAATAACAAGGACAACAAAATTGATATCAACAGTCTAAAAAAACAAGGAGAGCCATGATAAGTTCATACCTTACTAATCAAACTATCATCAATCACTGAACTGCTAATACTCTTGAATAACTCAAAATAACGCTTCAACTTCCCTTATATGAAATTTCGATAACATATAAAAAGTAGCCGAGTACGAAGGATAAACTATAAACACACTATTCGAAAAGAATAAAAAATACAATGCTAAGCTGACCATATTCAATTCAAATTGCTTACATGCAGTTTGCGAAGCGAGAATCACATGGTTTGCGCGTGTCGTGAACTGTCTTCTAACCATTGAGTTCAAATAGCCACTGACTAACTAAAGCCTAAGCTTCATTATAATATCTCCTAATTATATTAAACCCTACAAAATTGAACAACAAAGTGAAAACACAAATTAGTACACAAAAATGTTTCCAATCCTTGGTCAGACAAAAGGGTTCTTAGAAAACCCATTAAATCACAAATTCATATTTTAATTTCACATAAAAAGAAGCATAGATCTCTAATTTAAAGGAAACAATTAAAATCTTATCTTGAATAACTAAACGTAGTAAATATCTAGATAAATCAAAAGGAATCAATTGAAGTAACTTACTGAATATGATGGGAAATCTTAGCTAATTTGAAAATTGCAGTAGTCAATAAACAAAACTAAAGATGGGGTTTTCTTTACCATTTTCTTTGTTAATGCTCCATTCACTGCCAATCAATACTCCCTCCGGAGATCGATGATTTATGTTGGAGATAAATTATTAATCTTCCGTATATGCAATAACCCTTCCTACTAAGGGTATCCATTTATCCGGGATTTCGGTTCAAATAAACTAACCATATTCCAACTCGATTTAAGGAGTAACTACGGTTGGCTTCTTTTAACTGTGGTTGAGGGGTTATATGGAAAAAGAAAACGAAACTTAAAATACCTAGACGGACAACCGATTTGGTCCGTCAACTTCAGTTGACTCTAAACTTGTTTGTTTGTAAAGCAAAATAGAAACTATTGGATAACTATGACGATTGCTCATAAAAAAAGAATTACTAACAACTACTTTCAACAATCAAAAAGAATTTTTTGAAACATCTAAGCAAGCACAACAACTGCAGAATTTTATATTACATGTTTCATAATGATTCCTCAATCCAATCGTCTTCAAATTTCAGGGGAGCATTTCTAACATATGTATCTATGTCATATCGAATATTTACGAAAATCCAACGGTTCAAATGAAAGTTATTGATTTTATACGATTATTTTAAAATCTGGACAGATTGCATCATTTTACCAAACCATTCACAGTAAATTCATAATAATTCGAAATTTAGAAAACTCAATGCACAATTAAAGATAATACATAAATCCACAACTTCTATCAGGACCTAAAATCGTTTTGATATCATCCATATTACCTAAACACAGTCAAGAACAGACAAAGCGAAAACGTACAGAAATTTCAGAAATCAACATCCAAGTTCAAACAAACATTTAACGGTGAATATGTGGTGAAGTATTCTCAAATTTAACTAGAGATACCTAGGCATGTTATCTATAAATATTAAAAGGCCGGTCATCAATTAACTTCATAGATTTAAATCAATAAATTAATGAGACCTAATTATACAAATTCAAAATCAAGTATAACAAAAACATAAAGAGAAAGGGGATCTAGCATTCTACCTCAATTGCTTAAAAAAAAAACTCCTCTTGATTCTCCACTGATTTTCCATGGTTTCCCTCTCTAAAATAAACCCTAGCTTTTAGTTTCTCTCTCTAAAACTTCTAAATTTTTAGTTATAAAACCTTAATAACATTACTAAGGAATAACAATGAATTTGGGTGGCTCTATTTCCACCCTAACTTGTAGCCTTTCTTGTTCAATCCACCCACCTAGGCTAAGGCTAAGGAACAACAATCTAAGCACAAGGTTAACCAATCCAGGTATGACCCGACCCGAAACAGTAGCTAAAAAAAATACAAGGTATTACATTCTACCACCCTTAAAAGAAATTTCGTCACGAAATTTAGAAGTTACCTTGGAAAATCTCAGGGCATTTGATCCGCATCTCGGACTCTAATTCCCACGTTGCTTCTTCGACTTGGCGACGCTTCCACTGCACCTTAACCATATGGATGGTCTTTGTGCGAAGCACATGTTCCTTAAAGTCCAAAATTCGAACCAGTCTCTCCACGTACGTAGCATCCTCTTGAATCTCCAAATCTTTCCAAGCAATAATATGTGAAGGGTCAATAACATATGAAGGATCCCTCTCGTACTTCCGTAACATTGACATGAACATGCCCAATTCACTGAGGTAACTCCAATTGATAAGCTGCTGCACCAACACGCTGAATAATCTGGAAGGGTCCAATGTAACGTGGTGATAACTTTCCTTTCTTGCCAAAGCGCTTAACACCTCTCTTTGGGCTCACTTTGAGTAACACCAAGTCACCCTCAGTAAACTCTAAAGGTCGACATCTCTTGTCTGCATAGCTCTTTTGACGACTCTGAGATGTCATTAACCTCTGTCGGATTAACTGAGCCTTCTCCGTCGTCTCTCGTACCAAATCAGGTCCAAAAATGCTACGTTTGCCGATCTCGGTACAACACACTGGAGATATACAAGTTTGTCCATACAATGCTTCAAAAGGTGCCATACCAATACTATCCTGATGGCTATTGTTATAAGCAAACTCTACTAATGGAAAATGCTCACTCCAACTTCCTTTGAAATCCCAGGCACAAGCTCGTAGCATATCCTCCACAATCTGAATCACCCGTTCAGACTGTCCGTCGGTCTGGGGATGAAAGGCAGTACTAAGAGAGACGTGTGTACCTAACGCCTTCTGTAAACTTTTCCAGAACTGAGAAGTAAAATTAGGATCTCTGTCAGATATAATTGACACCGGCGTACCGTACAACCTTATTATCTCATGGACATACATCTGACTTAACGTGGCTAACATATCAGTCTTCTTGATTGCTAAGAAGTGGGATGACTTGGTAAGTCTATAAACGATAACCCATATAGCATCCTTGCCATGTGAAGTTTTGGGTAATCCCATGACAAAATCCATAGTGATGTGTTCTCATTTCCATTCTGAGATGGGCAATGGTTGAAGTAACCCTCCTGGTTTCTGATGATCAATATCTACTTGCTGGAAAGTGAGACATATCGACACATATAAGGCAACATCTTTTTTCATCCCTTTCCACCAATACTGTCTTTTCATGTCATGGTACATCTTCGATCCTCCCGGATGAACGGTAAACTTAGAATTGTGAGCCTGTTCTAGTACTTCCATCCTCAATTTCACTGGCACAAAAAGTTTTCCCATAAAACGAAGTACACCATCAGTTTGAGTCCAGTCATCCGGTGTTTGACCTTTCTCTATTTGAGCCAGAATTGAAATCATCTCTCTATCAGTCTGTTGAGATTCTACAATCCTTTGTTGTAACTCTGGAACAACTACAGTATTATAAATCATATCGTCAGAGCCTAAGTCACATTCCTCCATAAGTCTGCACAAATCCCAAGCATGAAGAGTCATACTTGCTACACAGGCCCTCAATTTTTGGCTGAGAGCATCTGCTACAACATTTTACTTCCCTGGATGGTAATGAAAAGTGTACGTGTAATCCTTAAGAAATTCCACCCAACGCCTTTGTCTTAGGTTCAAATCTCGATGGGTAAAAATATACTGCAAGCTCTTATGGTCACAAAATATGTTTATCTTCTCACCATACAGATAATGTCTCCACGACATCAGAGCGAACACAATAGCTGCCAACTCGAGGTCATAAGTTACGTAATTCAACTCATGAGTCTTTAATTGTTTTGATGCATAAGCTACCACTTTTCCTTCTTGCATAAGAATACATCCCAAACCATTCAACGATGCATCAAAAAAGATCACATAACCAATTCCACTTACTGGTGTTGTCAAAACTGGTGTAGTAGTTAATTTATCCTCCAGAATGGAGAAAGCCTTCTCACAATCATCATTTCACTCGAACTTGGAATCCTTTCGACTCAACCTCGTCAATGGTGAAGCAAGCCTTGAGAAATCTTGAATGAATCGTCTATAGTAACCCGCTAAGCCCAGAAATCTACGAACTTCAAACACATTCTTTGGCCTTTCCCATTTAGTAACTGCTTCAACTTTAGATGGGCCCACCTTGATTCCTTCTCTACAAACTACGTGTCCCAAAAACCGGACTTCAGAAAGACAGAAGTCACATTTACTCAACTTAGCATACAACTGTTGAGATCTCAACAATTGCAACACTAATCTCAGGTGCTCCTCGTGCTATTCTCTTAGAGCTAGCACTATGGGAGGGGATTTCCCTTCCCTATCCCTTCATTTCCCTCAAAATCCTAAAAATGCAACCACTATGGTCTCCCATATCCCTACACGATTAGGGATACACACCACAATCCCTACATGGGTGAACAGATCTGTTCAGCCTTGTAGGGAAGGAAAATCACACGGGTACTCAGTACCCGTATGCCTTTTCACTTTACGGGTACTGAGTACGCGTAAAGCCGTTGATACGCATATTGAGTACGCGTAGCTTTTTGTACACGTACTCAGTTCCCGTTTCGGCAAATAATATTTGTTTGACCTTTTTCTTTGACACCTCTCTCACACCCGATCCTAACCATCCATCACTAATAACGGCTCTATTTTGTACGCCGTCGGATCCCAACGGCCATTTTTTCAAAATCCCCTATAAATACCAATCTAATTCTCTACTCAAACCACACCAAATTAATTTCTTCTTCCTACATCAATTGATTTCTTCACTAAAATCATTCCAATTTTATATTTTTTTAAGTAATATTTATATAAAAAAATTTCTTATCAATGGATGAGACTCAAAGCCAAAAAAGAAAACAAAGAACGAGATTTAGTGTTTTGGAAAATCATTACCTTATTACTCAGTACCTTGTTGTTGGTTATAGTAGTTATGAAGACAAGGAACTTTTTTGGGAGGTGCTTTTTCATAAATTTGTCGAAGCTTGTGGTGGAAATCGATACGGTCGTACTTTGAAAAGAGTTCGTAATCGGTTTAGCAAAATCAAGAGTGAAGTAGATAACTTTTCCGGTTGTGTTGCAAGAGCTACAGTCGCTAATCTGGGCATTGACTCAATTAATCGGGTATGTTATTTAAATATTTTTATTATAGTTTCTGTATATGTTGTTTGTAAACATTATAATTTACTAATATATTAATTACGGTATCTTTACATTGATGTAGATCATAATTGCGAAAAGCTGATATGTTGATATATATAGAAAAGCTTTTGAACGAGATGTTGAGTATGATATGCTTAAAGATGTTCCAATTGTACCAGTCGGTGTGAATGAAGATATGGAACAAGATTTTAATCCTCCTTCATCTCAAATGAATGCAAATTTCTCTAATATGTTTAATTCCCCACCCCATAGTTCCCAAAATCCACCCTCAAGCCAGTTCGTCGAAAATCCATTTCAAAATAATATACCTAGCGGTATCCCTTTTGCATCAGGATCAACCCCTACTACGAGCCCAATGACTATACCTGGAACCTCGTCTGGTGGATTTACAGGAGATAAACGCATTTCCAGAGCAGGGAAACAAGCGCAAATTCCTAAAAAGCGGGTTGCGAAAAATAAACCCGACACACCATCCTCGCAAGACTCTCAGATGAGTGATACGGGAAGTAAACTTGTTGATTATCTAAAAGAATCCCGATCGATTATCTCACCTCGTCATCTACAACAAAACCAAATTATGGAAAGGTTGTTAGAGATAACTCAACAACAAATTCAGGCAGCTCAAATGAAAGAAGAAAGGGAAATAATGCAATTGGATCTCGAGATGATGACTCCAAAGGAAAAAAAGTACTTTGAATATCAACAGAATTCCATACTGGCCAGGAAGATGCAGAGCCAACAAGATAATCCGTTCCATTTTTAATAGCTTAGCTTAAGTGTTTATTCGTTTTAAGTAATGTCGTATTTTATTTCTTGTAATTCATTCAATTTGTAATAGATTAGTTTAATTGTATTTTATTTTAAGTAACGTTGTTTTTATTTTCCGGTAGTGTAGTTAATTTTATGTCGGTAACAATTATTTATGTATTTCTAATTATGATAATTTGAATAAAATTAAGTTATTCCAACGGATCTTTCGTAACGGGTAAATCCTAACGGCTAAATTCCAACGACTACTTTAACTGCCTATTATAAGTTATCAAAATATTTTTCAACCTAAACAATTCAAAATTTTAAGCGTATCCTCAGTATATAAAATTTCCCTGATTTTGGAAGATAACACGGTAATAGTTGGGTATACAGTAAAAGAAGATGTTGCAATCACCACAGCGTTTGTAAATGCTTGTAATCTGCCTACTGAAGATACCCAATACCTCTCCGCGTATGAAAAATGCACGTTGGTGTTCGACGTCTTTGTACAAGCGTTCAGAAACGTTAATAACCGAACAAGACGACAAGTTCAACAACGGATTTCTCGAATTGATATAATGGTTCGCAAGTACGTATCAATTCAAAAAAGGATTCATGGTCACTCCCCATAGCACATGACAGTTGCGATAACTGTACATCATCGTTAATTGTTATGATATTTAAAATGTTGTGTGCTTCTACACACTAATCTATTGTCTTTTTTTTTTTTTTTTTTTTTTTTTTGTTTCGTAGGAGGAAATGGGCAAATTTGTGTACCAACTAGATACTCGTACTGAATTTACATGCTTTGAGTGCTACTTAATCTTTAAAGCTAACCTGGGTAACATGGATTATTACAATCCGGAAATGAATGTCGGCGGTCCTCCAGAGGTTTAAAGGCTTGGTGCACGTGTTGTTCCGCAACCAGGATTAGTAAAACTAGTAACCTGCGCTTTTATTCAATAATTGTAATGTACTTTTATAACGACTATTTTCGAACGACTATATCGCAACGGCTAGTTTTTAACCTGTACTTTGTAACGGCTATTTTTGACGGATATTATAAATTGTGTTAACCATCTTCAAACAACAAACAAGGATTTTAAATACAAATGACTCTATTTATGATGCTGAATCTTACCACATGATTGTTGTTCCGAAGACTTGATTAACATCTGATGCTTAAAGTTGCAATTCAAAAACCGAAAATTACATAAATATAAAGATAGAACATTCAAATTCAATCAATCTTCAGGATTGTTTTTCCGAAGACTTGATTAACATCTGATGCTAAAACCATCTTGCAATATAGATACATTTCATTAGGATTATAGGTATCGTAAACCGCTCTTAATAGCTGATAACATTCATCATGAGGAAAGTTGTCGCCCGTCTGGTTAAGATAGCCTAAACGAGCAGCAGTTATCTGAAATTTATCAATTAAAATTAGATTAAGTATATTTATTTACTTAAAAGTGAAAGAAATATGTAAAACATTCTTACCCTTTGTTCATATGCCATTCCATGATTGCGTATGTTAACATCGGCCTGAATAGTGACAAAAGTTATGATCCCCTTGTTCATCTTGCTCCACCCAGCTCTCATACCTCCCTTGTCTCTGGCGTTCGGATTTCCAGAAATGTTATCAAACAATTCAAAAACACTCTTCCAGAATTTGTTTCCTGAAGCCTGAACTTCGTCAAGATCATTGTTTTTTGCTTCAATCCATGCTTGCGTAAGAGCAACATCTTCTTCTGTGCTGAATCTTACCATTTTTATAAAACAGAGGTATGATTGTTTGTTGGGATAGGTTTTATGTTGGAAAGTAATTTGATATTTATAGAGATATGATGAGAGGAATTTGAATAAAAAAAAGGTCGTTATACAGTAAAATTAGCCGTTATGTTGTGAAATAATGACGTTATACAGTAAAATCATCATTGAAAAATGTGGAACAAAGTTCGGAAAGTCTTAAGTAGCCATTATATTGTAAAATAAAATAGTTATGTTAAAAAATTTAAATACTAGCCCTTTTTACACATCAAACCATGGAAAATTTCCACTACCCTGATGTTGGTACGTCATTGTACTTTAGTCGAATGGCTCAGATGGATTTTGACCTAACTAAGGTTCTTCTTGACTATTTGGAACAAAAGAACTGGTAGACGGTCCCGATTCCAGAGACTAGCCTTGGCTAGATGACTCACATGTATATGGGGCTTCATACGGTTTCACAAATCTCACACGGGGTGCTTGACCGTATTTGATTTGGTGTTGCAGCTCCGCTGTGTAGTCATAATATTGTTGATTTGAAGCCTTGTATCTTTGTTCCATATCCACATAAGCATCGCGCCACATCTCCTGTAAACAACAAGGAAGGACGTGAGTATAAATATTTTTCACAAGTCAAGTATATTGGAATTAAGGGTTATATTATACTCACAGGTGTACCCAAGCTGACATCATAGTTGGATTTAGGAAACATTCCCAAATACTCCATTCCAACCGGTACCTCAAACGCCTGAAAGTCGGGGCCACATATCTTATTCGTCGTTTGGCTTGGTGGATATGGGAAGAGATGACGGTCGACGGGCACCAACTCTTGTGTGTATGTGCTTTGGCGTTGCGGGGCTGGTCGGCGTACATACGCATCGTTATCTTGGGTGCCATGCAAATCCAGGTTTGCTTCATGTACAATTACACCCCTATACTTCCCTATTGACCTCTTCTTCCACCATAACTTATATTGTCGATCGGATACTTCATCAAAATGCAGGCTATGAAGATTCTGGTCCGTGTAAAAATATGCATTGTTGATGTCTACTATTGAATCAGGAGGGTTGCACGGTATTACGGTCAATCCAAGAACTTGTTTGAGACATCGTTCGCCCAGGTACCAGACGCTGTGACCAAATGGATCGTAAAAAACTCTATGTGTTACTGAGATTCGTTTAGCCTCTTCCACCTCGGGTTTACTTCTCCCACTCTCCTATCATGGCGACCAGTATACGGAATCGAATGCAAAGTTATCAATTTGGTTACGAACAATAGTCATAGAATGGGTACCTGAATCTCTCTGACCGCCTTTTTTCGTCTCTCGTTGGGATCCATCATATAACCTACCAGCTGGCCACGGATCCATATTTTCACTTTCAGCCTTTGTATAGGGAAACAGACATCGGAAATAAGCCCAAAACCATGGATGCAAAATTAAACGTTGTAATTAACAAATATAAATATATAGTGGTAACAAAATTAAATAAAAAGGAAAGTAAGATTACGAGAGGGTAAAGATTTTTACCATCAAAGGAAACGAGAAGAACTGCAATTCAGGAGCGTTTCTCGTGACTCCGGTACTCAGACCCCTTAACATATATGCATACACCGCCGAACCACAATCATAATGCCTCAGCACACTTAAATACCTTATTATACGAAGCCTTTTAACCTCAACAACACTGTTTTTGTTTGGGAGAAAGACATTCACAATAACCCAAATCAAAAACCATCTTGCCATATGCTCCTGCATTATTACATCGTTCTCCAGCCCGAATCTATGTTCAAGAAACGATTTAATTATAATATTCTTGATCCCGTTGCATCTATCCACAAGTTTCCGTCTCAATGGGGACTATTTATTCATCTCTAATTACTTCTTTGACTCCAGTAACGATAATGTGGTTCGCGCCTTTTTTCTTCTAGTAGTAGGTCTCGCCTTAACATATGGGAGCAAACAATCTATGGTCTGGGGAGCAATTTCATGTATTTGCTCCATACTAATTGACTCCAATGATATGGGATCTCCTCGACCGATTGGAATTCCGGTAATTTGAGTGAAGTCTAATGGGGTAAACCCTATTTCAAAACTAGGGAAGTGAAATGTATTGGTGGTATGCCACCACCTTTCAAATATTCCGGTAGTAAGGCAATTGTCTGGTAGTTTTGGATATTGTACTTGAAAAACTGAACCGAACCCACAGTTATCTACAATCACTTTAGCATTAGGAAACTTAGAAATTGAGGTATACACTTCATGAATTGTACTTATGGTACTGCGATGTCTCAACGAAGTCATCCTAACATTAGACGTATCAAGAATTTTCAATTTATGATCACTATGTTCCGTTGAAGAAACGGGAAACCTCTCTTCCATAATTCGTCGAAAATCAGCATTGTTCATCTACGACACACATATACACAAAAATCATCACAAAACAATCATAAATCATGTATTTTACATATTCAAACAACGATCATAAATCATGTATTTTACATATTAGCCACATTGTCTACCAAAATAAAAAATCATCAAACATAATACGATATCCATATACATTTAATCATTCTTCAATACCAAAACATTCATCAATTTGCCACCAATGTATCATATACATAATACATATGCTCTTAATCATTCTATAATCCCAAATCATCAACTACACTATCTTATACATATCAAAATTCATTCATACACAACACCCTATTTCAAAAAATCAAAAAAAATCAACAAAAAATCATTCAATCAATCAACAATGTCCACAACTACGAAACAACATTATCAAAACAACCCAACATCTCAAATTCGATTAAAATCAAATTAAAAAAAAAAACCCTAAATTTTAAATAACTCACCTTGGATGATTATGTTGATGAAACAAGAAATTGATAAAGGAAAACGCTACACCGGATACTAATGAACAAACCCAATGATTTTTAGCTCCAAAATCGTACGGGAAGGTCTTCAAATCGATAGGGAGAAGAGGAGGAGAAAAATAGAGAAGAAGAGGAAGAAAAGAAAAAATGGCGATCCAAGTGCGGTTTCCGTGAACTTAAACCTATCAAACGGCACCGAGTTCGCGTATTGAGTCAAGTCAACGAGTTGACAAATACGCGTACTCAGTACCCGTTTGGCACTATTCATATGCGGGCTGAGTACGCGTATAGTGTAGGGAAGGGATAGCAACGCACCATAGCAGGATTGCCTTTCGTGTGCCATCCCTTCCCTTTATTTGAGGGATAGGAAATGGATAGCTAGCACCATAGTGCTAGCTCTAAGGAATAACAATGAATTTGGGTGGCTCTATTTCCACCCTAACTTGTAGCCTTTCTTGTTCAATCCACCCACCTAGGCTTAGGCTAAGGAACAACAATCTAAGCACAAGGTTAACCAATACAGGTATGACCCGACCCAAAACAGTAGCTAAAAAAAAAAGGGTATTACATTTCCCCTTAATTAACTTATAAAAATCATCAGATTCCAAAATCAAACACCCACACAATATCAATCACCCACACAATATCAATCACCATGGTTTAAGAATCAATAAATTTTGAGTGATTTGAATTTAAGAAACAGAAAACAGTTGTACAGAGGAAAGTGCCGCACACAGTATAACTTTTCTTTTCATCTCTCTTTAGAAACTGTGGAATGAAAAAAATCAAATCACCCAGCCACCTCACTCAGCCATCTCAGCATGCGGGTAAATGGGGAGTAATGAGCAATCCGCCTAGCGCGACCGATTGATTTTTCTTCAATTGGGGTTGATTTTCATGAAACCAGGGGAGAGAGTTACCAGATTCAGGTGAAAAATAACCGTTCGGAGGAAACGAACGGCTATAATTCAGGCATGAAACCAAGAAGAGAGACAAAGAACACAGTAGTAATGTTTCCGATAGGAAATTTGTTCGTGTTCCTTTTTTTTTTTTTTTGGGCAAGAGATTTGAAATTTCACTGCTGAACCCAAGCACAAAGCTCTAGTATACAGTTATTTTGTCAGAGCATATACGTATATTTTTTGCGTTAGTTATCTAAACCTGTTCAAGCCCTTATACATAACCAGCTACGCCGCCTGGACCATAAAACTGTGACAACTCTATACATGCAACCTGATCTGCCTTTGTAATGGATCACAGAAAGAACCAATATCCTTAAAATACAACTCAGCTCTGAGTTCCCAATCTCTCTATAACTTTTTTATCCTTCAATTGGCAATTTTCACCACAAATGGCAAGCTACTTTTCCTCCAGCTCTCACTTGATCACTTTTATCTGATATAGGAACAAAAAAAAGGTGAGTCAATAAAATGCAAAATAACCTCAAAGAAATACAAAAGATCCTTGCTTTTCTTGGATAATTACAGAAAACAAAATTAATGCTTGCATTGAGAAAGCCAAAAATAAAACTATTTCCTTGATAGTGAAAATACACAGTGATATTTGCCAGTACTGATCCTCCTAAAAATAAACCTAGATCTCTTCTAGTCTCCTCCAAGCCAACTACTTTACAAACAGCTAATGTTGAAACAAGGAGTAAAATCCAAAAAGGTACAACAATCCACAAAGAAAACTGACTTACCATGAGACTTTTTAGCGATGAACTCCACAAGGAGGGCCATATGATGGATACTTTAAAGACAAACCATTAAAAAATGAGGTATGACCGCAAGCAATGTACATGTCAACTTGAACTTTGATCTGGTTTTGGCTGCAGAATGTGACGTTTTTTCCTCAATATTTCTGCTTCTCTTGCTATCTGAATATCAGAAGGCCAAACTCTCTGACGCAGAACCTTAAAAAGGAAACGAGGAAGCAATGCTAAAACGGTGATAAGTAAAATGGTGACCCAATAGGTAGCCGAGTTTGCCAGATGATAAATTGTCCTGTCAAACATCCAGACATCGTTAAACCATTGACATACAAGTTTATAGAAAAACTAAATAAATACATGAAATGACTAGAGGCTCACCCGTAATTCGGAAAGATCGGGATGGAATCCAATACCACCATACATGCATATGTGATGACTATAGATCCCCATGTGGCAAGATGAGTAAGTAATAGCCAACGCTGAATGTCCATAGCCAAGTGTATATTCACAAGTACAACAACAGAAATTGTCCATAGACTGCCCATACTCCAAATATCTATGGAACTTCCTTGGAAGATGAATACAGGAACGTAGAAGAGAACAAGACTTTGCCACAGAGTATCAATCATTGTGAGCCAGAAAAGTGGCATATTGTAACTCTCATGCCTATGTCCAGATGCATAAAGCTTTGGGTACTCGAGCAGTGTCTTATGGCTCAAGTCCTTATCCAAAATACCTACAACTATCGTAGGGACAGAAGTATAAATAATGGAATAGAGCATACTGCTCCAGTCTGTTATTGCAGATGTCGTAGAATAACCCGTGCACAAGATATACCTGCAGATAAAAAATACACTACTAAGCAAAAACAAGGATGTGGGTGATGTAATTCTACCATCAAGTGTCGTTCAATTTAAAAGTCCACAACTAGATGTGCATTCACAAATATGCAGATAAACTGTAAAATATTTGTTTCGGGAAAAAAAAAAAAAGAGAGAGAGACGACTTCATTTAAAGCCATGAAGGAACTAAACGTACCAGAACAGCATCAGTACAAATACTGCATTACGGTAGAAGTTGTACAACACCAAATATCCAACACGCTGATAATTCCAATGACCATGTACAAGGAGCAATCTTTTCAGAAACCTGAACTGCCCCATGGCAAAGTCAGATGCCATAACTGCTTGACGTCCTTCTTGACCACATAATCCGACGCCAACATCCGCCATTTGGATCATTGAAACATCATTAGCCCCTGTTAAAAAAAAATCAGATTGAGAATATAAAAAAGAGCTGCACTTGATAAAACTACAGAATAAAACCATAACTAAGTAACCTCAGCATGATAAAATCCCCCAAACACACAATACATACTAAAAGTGATTAGTACACCAACTCAGCAGATGCCGCCCCACGTTCGAAAGAATCACATGCAAATGTACTTGAAAACAAGTTCGTGGAAACTAGAGCTGAACAACTCACCCCTCATATTCTAACTTTGCCCTGAGTAGACTATATGAACAACGAGATTGTAAAAAAATAACATAAGCAGCTTACCGTCTCCAATAGCCAGTGTCATGTCATCTGTTCTGCTTTTAATTAGATCCACAATCCCAGCTTTCTGCAAAGGAGCAACACGGCAACAGAGCACAACTTTACAAGAAGTTGCTAGATCGAAAAGCTGCAGCAAAAGAAATGCTAATATGAGAATAGAGACGCATCAAGCTTATACAGCCACAGCAAATACCTAAACGTAAACAAAATTGAAAGACTCCAGGAGTGGACAAAATGAAGCAATCCTAAGTCTTTTTCGGTACACTGATATAATACGATCCTTATCATTACATACAAATAAGTCATACTACAAGGTATAGAGGAAAGAATCATACATCTGACTCCAGATCTTTTTCTAATATGTACACGAGACTGTTCCCATCGATTATGAGAGCCGTGTTGGTCATATCAGGTACAGTTTCCACAGGCCATTGTCCCGCATTGGAAATCCGTGTTTCAACAGGAATCTGAAGGTAGTCATTCTCAACAATCTTTTTCTGCCTCAAATGCTTACTCATACTACACATTGATGATTTCACACCATACTTGACCTTTGCAGCAGCCAAAAGGTTTCTGCATTCCTCCTCAGTAGTACCATTTATAATAATCTGCTGCATATCTGGGGTCAGGAGTTTGCATGAGAGGCCGATTGAAATTGCAGTCTCTTGCTTATCCCCAGTAAGAACCCAAACTTTAATACCTGCTTGCCGAAGGGACTCAATGGCTTCTGGAACACCTTCTTGTAGCTTATCCTCAATTGCAGTAGCCCCAAGAAGATTAAGATTACACTCTATGAGAGATGCTGTCTGGCGTAACTTAGCGGATCTGTCAATCAACGAAGTGCTCGCCTCTTCATAACAGCACTGCCACTCTTCGAGTTCTTCATCTGTAAGATCCCTTGAAGCAAGGACAAGCGTGCGCAAACCTTCTCGAGAATACTCTGTCAAATGATTCTGAGTTGCATGCTTTATATCTCTTGACAAAAGATCTTTACGGCTGTCCGTATTATTCTCTTTACCCAAAATGTTGAGCATTGAGCTATCAGCTCCCTTCACCAACACTTTTACGGCATTGTTAGGAAATCTAATAACAACTGACATTCTCTTGCGCACGCTATCAAACTCATGCAGGCCCAATACGTCCAACCTGAATTGGACAAAATTGACAAAATGCCGATAAAGATACTGGTGAGAAAATTTTCAACAGTGAGACAAGATAAATACAAAGCTTAAGTGTTGGTTCTGTAGCCTGTACTATACCAATATATCACTGGTGGAAAGACCCATCCATCAGCTCCAAATTTTGGACATCAAGAAAAGCATACTTAATATGTAGTGAACTAGGTCAAGTATATTCAATGGGGTGGAGAACTGTACCTTAATTTCTCACCATTGACATCAACCACGATGTGCCCAGATGTACGCTCAGTAAGAGTGTATCCGTAGGCAGAAGCAGCAGAAACTAAGGCTTGCTCATCAGGAGATTCACCCTGATACTCAATAGCTCCTACATCTTCATGTATTTCAGTCAACATCCCACTAACAGAAGAAGGTCGATTAACCATTGGGATGACAGTATTACAAGCCGCCAATGTAAGGAAAAACTCATGTGCCACTGTCCTTTCATCTCCATCCAAGTTCTTATGCAACAACTCAACAAGCTCACTATCAATGGCTATTTCAGATTTGGGCTTTGCCACTTCTGCAACAGAATATAACAAATAATGATTCAGAAGGTAAAGCTATATGGCATCTGCAAAGCATGATTTATACATACATATGCTTTATTTCTCTTCTTTAAACACAACATACTGGAAACACTTTATGCAAGCGCAAGAATGCAGTGTCAACTAAGGATGCATCAAATTAGGCTACCACATATCTAACAATGGTAAAATCACATTTCTCTAATGTTCTTACAGTTTATAATGTTTTCTTTACCTGCAGTTGACTACAGATTTAAAGTAATTTTTCCACAACAAGCCAGTTAAAAGGTGATCGATAATACCATCCAACAGCAACTACAAAGTGAATTAATAAACATGACACCCCATATGTTTATCTATCTTTACTACAATTTATAAGGAGATCAATGTACCTTCAATAGATGATTCATGCACTAAAAGGTCAGTATCATGCAAGGAGCTCCCATAATTCTTGCCATACAAGCTGGCTCTACGGAATTCCATCTTGTTCTCAGTTAAAGTCCCAGTCTTATCGGAGAATATGTACCGTATCTGACCTAAGTCTTCATTTATATTCAACGATCTGCACTGAAACCTTGACTGAGAATTGCAGCAATACATCCTCTTATCTTCAATCATGAAGTACGATTGCCCCAACCTGACCAACTCCATCGTAATATACAACGATATTGGTATCATTATCTGAAACACAATAATGGAACTCAAAAACGAGAACAGAATTTCCATGGGGATTTTATAAGATTTGTATGTTCTCCCGTTGTTAGTCCCTGTCGTAAAGTATCTTCTTCTATAGTAAGGCAGGGTATCAAGCTGGTGATCATTGGCTCTGAGCCACAAACCCATCCCAAGCGCCACTACCACACACATAATAAAAAGAAAAACCGACAACCACAAGGTTTCCCTGTTCATATGGCTTTCCAGTCTGCTTCTTTTGGAAGGAGAGGCTGCACTATTTAACATTGCTTTCGTTTCCTGTCCAGCGTACACAACAACACCGATTACCCATTCCGTGTTCTTCAACTGGCAACCCCGCAAAATGATATTTGATTGGCTGAGTGGAAATTTATGCCCATCAAATTTCATGTTGGCAGTGAATTCGTAAATATTTCTATTAGGGTGCTCACATGTGATAGTCCCTCCAATATTACTGCCTCCGTCAGAAGCCATTGAAACCGTTTCTTGCCGGGCATACCTCGTCTTCAAGTTTGATTCACCGTCAAGATTCATTGTTTGGATGTATGCTATCCCGCTAATATCACTTGTCCCTAACAAAACCATGTCACATGGAATCGTCTCATTGGCAAGTATTTTAACAACCTCGCCAGCACGAATCTTTTTCCACTTTTTTAGACGAAACTTGCCAAGTTGCAACACAAGAGATTCCCTGTTGTTCTCGTTTCTGTCTGATCTGTGTCTTCGCCAATCTTCATATCCATCTTTAATAGCTGTAACACAGAGCACAAAGAGCAGAGGAAAAAGCGATACCGTTCTACCAAAAACAGCAAGAGGGGGGAGCTGGTTCAGAGCGGCAATGGCCAGAAAATACAAATAAGCAACTCGATGGAATTGAATAAACAGATTCTTCGGCAAGAAAGTGATCACGGTGTACTTGCTAGTTCTAATCTCATTCCCTGTGAACTCATACTTATCATTTGTTTTCCGAGGATCATTAACATAAATCACCCTAGAATCCTCTTGTGATAGATTATCTTCAAATTGCATACTTTTGTGGCGAACACGCTGAGATTTCTCCAGCTTTTCTTGCACAAGAGAAGTCATAGAAATTTCTGAAGGTTTTGAATTGCCCTGCAGCTCCATTGTACCCCAGGACACAAGCTGCCTTCCTTTCTGAGTTGGGCATTCCAAAAGCAACTCCTGGAAAAAATGTGGATCAGCCGTATGAAAACGTTTCACCCTACCGATGGAATCTGAGTGGTGAAAGGGTTCCGCGTGACAATCTGTATCTTGAGTAGAAACAACCTGATGCTCTTTTGAATCAAACGAACGCCTTCGAGCCTCTCCGGAATCTGCCGGGGAGTACGAAGAGTTGGGGCAGAGGCAACTACAAGAAGACGAAAGCGGCAGAGGAGGCAGCACAGGTGAAGAATGTGACGGCGATGATGCTAGCAATGGCTGGTCACCTTTAGGCATAAATATCACCAACCGAAGTCATTGGTCAGAAACTATGGCAGTGCAACTTTCCCCTCTAACTTGATCAAGATTAATCTAAACATCCATCTTCTCTCGATTCCAGGTTAGATTGTAGTTTGAAGGCAAACATTTACTGATACACTAAATCACCTCATCTTCCTAAAATTACCTATTATGATTAATGTTCTTCTCTATAACTTTACAAAACAAAAACCCTAAGGTTGTAATCTCCACACGTTGTAATCTCCACACAAAATGGATCAAACACTACTCTAAAAAACTAGAAAAATTTGACAAATTCTGACCATTTTCCGACCTGAAATCACCCACATTGTAGGGGAAAAAAAGAAAACTATATTAAAGATCTTCCAAGAAAATAAAAACAAAATTTTGAAAGAATCGACGAATTAAGACAATTCGAAACCCTAATTCATCCCAACTATCCACCAACCAATACTACAAAATGATTCCAACGTACTATCCCCCCAAAGAAAACAAAAAACTGCACTTATTCAGAAATTTAAATATCAAGTAAAAGATCCGATCAAATAAAAAAAAAGTACACATAGAATACAAACATTACCTGTATAAACGATACGAACCCTACCAAAATGTCACCTCTTCATCATGATCCCAAAACCCTAAAAAATGATCTTCTGCTACAACTGAATCAAAAGAAGAAGAAATGATCAATCAAAATCACGCCTTTCCCTTTTCTTCTTTATCCTTTTGTGATTCTCTGATCTGATTCAATGATAATTACGTGTTGTTTGGGTTTTCTATCTATCTCTCTAGATCGAGGGAGGAAACTGAAATTGGGAAAATTTAGGGATTTAATGAGGAATCTCTCTCTCTCTCTGTAGATGGAGATTGTTGATAGAGAGAGAGAAAACAGAGAGACGGGGGAAGGCTTTGATGGTTGAGGTGTTTTGAGGAGAGAGAAAATCAATTAAAAATTGCAGGAAATTTGGAGATGGTCAGATTGAGATGATCGAATGGTTTAAGTAGACAGAGATGAATGGTGGTGGAAGACGAGGAAGAGGACGAAGCAGCATCATCATCGTCATGCTTTTATTGCATTTTTTTCTTACCGTATTCCTTTTCTCTCTTAAAATGTAAATTTTAGTGTCGGTTTTTTTTTTGTTTTGTTTTGTTTCTTGTATTTTGAGGTAGTGTTATATGGGGATCTGCATTGGATAAGGGGTTTCAGCTAGCTGTTAAAGTAATAACACTGACCGTCTGTATTTGAGGTTACCAAAATGCAAGAGAAATTATTGATGAAGATTGTTTTATTTTATATGAATTTTGTAACCCTCTATAATAAGTTCGAGGATTTTTGTTGATCAAGACTTAGGATATACAAGATTTCAACAAAAAAATTATCGTAATCCACTATTGTAATTGAGAAAAAAATAAAAATAAACAAAACATATATTATTATTACATGAAACTAGTTGGAAACCTAACAATCTAGGCTCCAACTAGCTTATAAATAAAAAAATGATTGTTATTTTGTATATGAGTGGACAAAATGACAAAACTTATATAATCAACCACTACTATATTGATATAAATGGGGGCATATTAGTGTTGCACATAGTGGGTTGTTGCATTGTTAATATCAATGTTTGTTAGAAATTCTCACATTCACAATTAAATGTAATAGCAACTATATCTTCCGGTGATGCATTAACTTGGGCAGAATGCGTGAATGTGAATAAGATCTCCTCTTTATCCAACTGCTAGAACTGTCCATTTGAATTTAAGAACCAAAATGGTTTGAGAAAGAGACAACTCGTAAGCATAAATGAGTGTCATCTATAACATCACCATTTATAATGTTTAATTATCCTAATATCTTTCAAGTAGTATTACAAAACTGTTTTCTTATCGGTACGGTACGGAACTTACTCTGGAATCTCTCTTTCCGTATTCAAAGAGAGAGTGTGCAGACTGCAGACACAATCTTTTATACTATATCCTAAACCCCGGAAATGCCCTCAGTAAAAAATAATAATAATAATAATTGACAGAATTCTCTTTTTTTTGGTGAGGTGATTTGTAGTGTTTCTCTTTGTCACCGCAAAACGGGCAGAATCTTCTCCCACGCTCTAATGTAATTTTGAGTGCATTTCAAGCTGTCAAAATGCTTGTTATGATGGAATTTCACCATAAGGAGATAGGTTATAAAAGTACAATAGATGGACACTAGTTCGCTTGTAGCATTGCATTTGTGTTGCTTGCATTACAAATCATGCTTCATTATTTGTTTGGTTTTGAATTACCATAAGCTGTCAAAATGCTTCATTATTTCTTCACGGCTGCAGTAGCACTTGAATAGACTATAATTCTTTCTACTACAACTACTCGTATATGTAGCCAATTCAATGTACTTCCAGAGAGATCTCAATGATTCAATGAATGCATTAAGGAAGAAAGAAAATGACATTCACTAACATGAGCTTTTAACTGAATATAGTAAGTGACATAACTTCAAATGAGAATAGTGGACTAACCAGAATAACTTTACAGCTGGAAATCGAGAAAGTGACGGTCACTGATTATAAACACAGTTTTGTTAATTGATTGACTACCACAACAACCAAGTTACTAAACCCGGTTACCCTACTCGATTAATAAATCCAGCTACCTCTATATCTACCTTTTAGATAAAGAAATGAAGTTTTAAACACACATTATCGACCTCTAAATAAAAGAACGAGGTTTTTTGTGCCTTGAGACTTGGTCTTGACACGTAATATCTACTTCTCCTACCAGTTGCTAGCATGCTAAATAGTTACGCTGAATGATTCAGCGCTTGAAAAACCACATTTTCGCGGAATAGTTCAGCACTGAGAGATTTATTTTTGATCTGACGGCTGAGATTTAAAGCGTTGAACCATTTAGCGTTGGGCTGACATGGACTGCTAATCTAGCTGCTAGATTAGCACTCCCATAAAACTTATGAGGTGGTCCTAACCGCCAGACTAGCACCTCATGAGACTAAGACTGAACCTACCAAATTACTAGTTTATCTCTAGTAGTCGTAAGTGGTGCCCACTTGGAAGTGACTTTATAATGGTAATGTAAAGAAAAAGAACAAATTTTTGATGGATTAGATTTTCACTCGCTGGTTTCATGATTTTTAAGGAAAAACGATGAAGCATGTGACAAAGCCATGAACAGTTTACTCCTGATACTGAAAGATATATTTCCCGGCTTCAATTTTTACCGTTGTTTCAATTACTGTTTTGCTTCCGATAAAAGTTGTGTGCATTTCTCACGCTCTAGTGTATTTTGAGTGCATTTCAAGCTGTCAAAAAGCTTGTTATGATGGAATTTTACCATAAGGAGACATATAGGTTATAAAAGTACAATATTGGAAACTAAGTTCGCTTGTAACATTGCATTTGTGTTGCTTGCATTTGTGTTGCTTTATTTGTTTGGTATTGAATTAGCACCCTCATGTGATCCCTGTTTAAATGAATGGAAATGGAATGTGTGTGAAACAGATTATTCTTAAGGTCACTCTTTGCTGACTAATTAACCTATTAGATTGTGACCCTAAACTTCATCGAAAATGTTTAGTGCACCGTGCGTTGCACACTCACCGTGGAGAGAGAGGGAGAGAGGAAAAATGAAAATGGCCTCACCCCTGCACCGCTACAGATCTCGATGTTTAGAGGGAATCCTGGACTGTCCGGTGCACGCTCGGTGTAAAAAACGTTGTGCGTGTATCATGGTTGAAACTTCATCCTAAATCATGCACTTTATCAACTTTTGAAAAAAAATAAAGCCTATGATTTCTTTTCTTTTTGTATTGGCTTTGGTTGTACATTTTTTTGTCATTTTCTTTGATATAGGGCGATCTTGAGACACCACAAAATGCAAGCAAGCTATACAAGAATCAACAAGTGGACTAATAACTTTTAAAAGTCTTAATTTAGCTGAAAAATAAGATTCATTGTCGCCAACAAAGATTATCACATATAATGCATCTTTTGTATGCCTTTAGCTCAACGTGTATTCCACTAATTTTGTTGCTCTTGATGTCATCGCCTTACCTGCACACATCGACCTCCTTTCGTTTCATGTTAAAATTTTAGGATCATCTTCTCTCCCTTTTTCTTCTTTTTCAGTGCGTATTTGTTTTGCATGGTAAATTTTTTTTTTTTACTTACTCAATTATAGCCCAACACGATTCTTCAGAATCTGTCACATGATACTCTTTTATTTCTAGCAATGACCTATCCAAAAGACTCTAAAGACTAGAGGCACATATTGCTTTGAGTGTTGTCAATAAAGGACTCACGGATGAAATTATAGACGTTTGGACTTTGGAGCCTACAATGAATATGAAAAGCATATGAATGTCCGTGAGATTCTATAATCGATAAGAAACCAGCAAACTCAGAACACTGTGGCCGAAGTACCTCCTCACTCTTCATATGCATTAGTAGACCACCATCCATTGGTACTACTTTGGCCTGGTCTGTACAGTGCGAGAGTACAGTATTGTGACTTTGTGTGGGGACGGGCTATATGATGGCAAAACCTACCGCCTCATAAATGGAAGAGTTCCCAGATCTGGAAGATGAGTCATGGATTAGTCTGACAAAATAGAAACAAAACAATAAACGTGATATAGGGACATGAAAGAGGGTTACCCTCGGTAATACAAGGGACCCACGAATAGTATCGTTGATGTGTTTGGATTTTAGTTAAAACACACGTTGTACTTGGAAAATATGAGCCGTACTCTGTGTTTTAGGGAATGCGAACTTGGTGGGGCAATCAAAAAAGACGAAGTTGCTACGCTTCCCCACTCATTTTCCCCAGTGTCTTTCCCCGCTATGTAGCATCCAAAATCCTTTGTTTTATTTTTTTAAAAGAGCATCCAAAATCCTTAAGAGTATTACAGTCCGACCAATCCTTAAGAAATAGCCGAACAGAAGCAGGAACCTTATTCACTCAATCCTTTTTATTGATTAGCTTTCTTCTTATTCTTCCTTCCTTAATTTGAAAAATTGAACAAGTACTCCATCAAATCAAACCTATTTTTAGAAGTTCAGAACTACAACTAAAAAAAAAACCATTGTTTCACCAATGAGGAGAGAAAAACAGGTTTTAAAGGCTGTAACCCGCTGGACATTACTGATTAGTTCAATTTACATTTTTCTTTTGAGGCATTCAAATTACAGATTGCTAGTAAGTCATGACATATTCACCAAAAATGACATCGAGTCAATTTCAATCTTCCCAAATTTTGGACTCACTAATGGGCTACTTCTTCGTAGTGCTATATGCTATCATTTTTAAACAAATTCAATCACGTGATATAGATAATGTAAGGATTTTGGATTCCCATTTTAAAAACAATTTAAAAACAAAACATAGCGGTAGCTAACTCAGGTTAACTCAAGAGTTTGATTATGTCATAGATGGCCAAATGTGTGGTCAGAGTGCTGCTAGATCATGTTTGCTCTAGTACTGCTAGAGCAAAATATTTTCCTATAGATGCATGGAACAATTACAATCAAAAGTGAGAAAGTAATGCCAAAATTAGCAATAACAAAAGTGAAAACAAATATAAGATAAACAATTGAACTGTCATAACGCGGGTACTTATTTATTTATTTTTAGAGAAAAGAAGAATATATTAAGAGGAAAAAAATGAATTTACAATATATATATAAGTTTTGTCAGATCCTTAGCCAACCAAAAGAAGTAGAACCAGAAAACTACATACTGAATAAGTTCTCATATCGAAACAAAACCTAGTTTAAAGAATATCTGAACATCTTCATGTTGTGAGTTTATAAGTGAATCGCCTGCTTGATAATAGTTTTGATTTCATCCTTAGACTTTGGCCTTCTCTTATGAATTCTTGCATTTCTTTCTAGTCAAATCTCCCAAATCACCGCAAAGAGAATGAGTCTCCATAAATCCTTTCTGATATCATAGAACCTGAAGCAATTCAAGGACTGTAATAGACCATAAAAAGAATAGGGCATTACCCAACTGATGTTGCAGGAATTAATAAAGTAATTCTAAATGTCTGACACCCACGGGCAAAGGATAAACTAATAATGTAGCGATTCTGAAGCACCACTGCATAAAACACATGAAATACTTTGTACCTGCTCTCCCCTATGCTCGAGCATCATTCTGGTAGGGATTGAATCATGTAAACCTGCCCAACACATAAAAACTACCTTTGGAGGAATATATTTTACCTCTAACGAACCTGCAAACTCCCATTTAACCTCTTCTTTACACAACTGCTCATAGAGCTTCTTAGATGGAAAATCACCATCTAAAAAATCTTCCCCATCCTGCAAAACTACTGTATTTAGATCGTCTCTTAGTTCCAAGAAATCAATTCTCTCAATCGGGCCTAAACTTCTGTTAAAAGAAAGTGTCCAAGCATCCCACTTAACTTCAGCGACAATATAATGTTTTTGAAGACTTAACTTATATAGTCTAGGGTATTTGATCTTTAAGGTAGATTTGTGAAACCACCAGTCATGCGAGAAACGAGTTTCATGCCCACCCAGAACCTTAATCTCCACACATTGTTGAAACTCCGCTCTAGACCTCAGAATCCTCTGCCACATACTTCTTCCAATAATACACTTTGTCTCATCTGGTACCAAAAATATTGACTCTCTACTGCTCCTTTTCGCCACAATCTTCCTCCACAAAGCTTGTTTTTCCTTAGAATATCTACATAACCATTTAGCTATCAATAATTTGTTAACCAACCTCAAGTTTATTATGTCCAGTCCACCATATTTCTTTGGTTTTCTTATTTTCTTCCAAGATACCCAATTCATCTTCTTCTCATTATCCGCTACCCCCATAAGAACTTTCTCATAATGGTGTTCAACTTTTTCTCCACAGAAACTGGAAGGTGAAGAAGAGAGAGATAATAAGTAGGTAGACTTTCTAGAGAATATTTTGTCAATGCTAACCTTCCTGTTTTATTCAGGCATTTATTTTTCCATACAACAAGCCTCTTCTGCATCCTATCAATCACCACATCCTAAATTGCTACGTACATTCCTAGAAGAATCACCCACTGTCAGTCCTAGATAAGTTACCGGCAATTTCGCAGTCCTACATCCCAGCTATATAGCTAAATCTTCCACTAAATCATCAGCTCCAATGCTAGTAATTGTACTTTTCTCAAGATTCAATTTCAAGCCTGTCAGGACTTCAAAAATCACTAGAATTATAAGCAACCTTTTGACCTCCTCCGTAGAAGCATTAAGAAAAATAATTGTATCGTCACCGAAATGTATATAAAAAATAGTTGTACCACCTTCCACCACTTGAAAACCACCAATTTTTCCATTATGAACAGCCTCATCTAACAATTTAGCTAAAATCTCCACCACTAGAATAAAGAGAAAAGAAAACAATGAGTCACTTTGTCTCACACCTTTTGAAGGTTTAATCTTCTCGGAAACAACTACATTAACTATGATAGAAAATCGCGCAAAAGTTACACACCAATGAATCCATCGGATCCATTTATCACCAAAACCATGCTTCTTGGGAATAATTAAAAGAGAGTTTCAATTAACATTGTCGAATGCTTTCTCCATGTCAACTTTACAAAGAATACCTGGATTTCTTTGCTTCAACCTGTTGTCAATGCATTCATTTGCAATTAAAATCCCATCCAAAATTTGTTTCTCCCTTAGAAAAGCACCTTGAGAGTGAGACACCAAACTAGGCATGCCAACTTTTAACCTTTCTGCTAGCAGTTTAGAAACAATTTTATAGAAGCTACTAATAAGACTTATTGGCATGAAATCTTTGGATGTAAATGAGTCATCCTTCTTAGGAATATGCTTCATAAAAAAAAACATTGAACCTCCAATCTGTAAACCCTTTGCAATAAAGTTCCTGCACATCCAACATCACATCATCCTTCAAGATATGCCAACAAAGTTTATAAAACTCCACTATGTACCCATCAGGACCTGGAGCTTTGTTTGCACCAAAGTTCTTAATCATATTGTGCACCTCCTCTTCCTCAAAAGGTCTCTCGAGCCAAGTATTCTGATCATCATCAACTTGAGAAAAGTTTAGATTATAAAAACTTGGCATGGCAGAATGAGTAGAAGTGAAAAGACCTAAATAATATCGATGCAACTCCCATTTAATAGCTTCCTGATTGAATACATCCACCCCATCCACTTTTTTTTTTTTTTTGATAACAAAGAACATGTATTAATTAGGCAGTTCTAGGAACTGGAAGCCCAATTAACAATGCTGAAATCCATGGAGAATAATCCTGATACTCTTCTAAAAAGAGCTTGTTTCTCCTGACTTTTTTAGCAACACAATCTTCTAAATTATTAAAATCTCTCTTAACATGAGAGATTCTACAGAACTTAAAAGAAGAAATTAGAGACTTAATATCTTTAATGAGATGATTATTTTCCCATCTAACGTGCATACTATCTGTAATAATAGAGTGAACCACCACTTATGCATCTGTATGAATATGGACTTCATGGATGTTTAAAGATTTAATCCATCTAAGAGCCTCCAAGATTGAAATACATTCTGCAGCTTCTGAATATATCACTCCGTTTGCATATGATCCCTTAACTCCATCATAGGTACCTGTAGAAGAAAACAACACCATACCAGTGCCAGCAGTATTAGTTAGATGATCAAATGAGGCATCAACAAATTTTTTTTGCAATATTGGGAACAGAAGTAACTATAGTGTTAGCTTGAGGTGGCACAATCAACATATTGTTAACTGTGAAACTGAAATTCTGCAGATGAAACTGAATCCTTGTCACTGTGGATAAGTGATTAAGAGTTTGTTTTTTTAAAAGACATGTTCACATCTTTCTTTCCAGATAACCCAACATCCCACCATTAAAGTCATTCTCCAAGTGTTATTAGCTTCTGCCTCCATTGTTATTAGTATTACCGAACCATGATATTATCCATTCTTTTACACTTCCACAATTTGCAGCAACTCCATCTATATTGATATTTAAACTTCTCCAAACTAATCTGGCATGCCTGCAAACTAACAGCAGATGAAACAAGGTCTCCAGAGGTTGATTACATATACCACAGTGTTCTGAAATGTTATGATTGAACCTAACAATCTTATCCTTGGTTTGCACTATTTTCTTAAGACACTTCCATATGAATAACTTCACTTTGTGAGGCACTTTCATTTTCCAAATAGCTTTCCAAACCTCCTTAGGAACATTGTTGATAGCTTGATGGTGTACAAAATTTCTTTCAACCAATTTGTTATAAGAACTCTTGACTGTATACAGACCATCTTTGGTTAGTTTCCATCTAATGATATCTTCTGCATGAATATTCACCTACATTCTTGTAATTTTCTCTACCATATCAGCTGAAAAGAGAGATTGTACTAAACTCAAATTCCAAGTGTTAGAAGTTACAGATATGAGTTCAGAAACATACTCGTAATTCTGATGATGTGGTTGTAAAGGTGCAGGTTTTTCCTCTAGGTTAATGATCCAATTATCAAGCCATATACGAGTTTTCTTACCATTTTGTACTTGCATAAAGATGTTAACCTTAAGGTTTTTAAGACCATATTCAATGCCTTTCCAAATCCAGCTAGTGTTATGTTTATCTTGTTGGATGTGTAAAAACTCTTCATTCCTAGAGTACTTTGCCTTTAGAATTTTGACACACAACAGCTTTGAATTTGTGAAAATGCGCTAGGCCATCTTATTAAGAAGATCTTGATTGAGCTTCTCAAGATATCTAAATGCCAGACCACCTACCTCTTTTGGAGTACACAGGTCATTCCAAGCTATAGGGCTATGACCTCTAGTAGATTTATAGTCCCAGAAAAATTTTCTTTGAAGAGAATCCAACTGTTTGATTAGCTTCTTAGGAATCTTAAAAATACTCATTTGATAAGAAGGAACTGCATTGAGAACTGCTTTCACCATTGTACCTCTGCTAGCTTGACACATGGTTCCTCCTTGCCAGTTAGAAAGCCTTCTTTCAAAAGCAGAATTGATGTCTTCAAAAGATTTTACTTTAGACTTACCAATTAGTAAAGGAGATCGTAGATATTTTTCACTGCCTTCCATATTCTTTACACCAAGAATGTGACTAAGAGTGTCACAAATAGAGGGATCCAAATTATTACTAAATAAGATGGAAGATTTGTCAAACTTAATGCTTGACTAGATTGTGAGCTGAAGTTTTCAATAACTTGTAGAAGATTTGTCACACTGGTTAAATTGGCATGTGTAAAGATTAAGCAATCATATGCAAAGAGTAGGTGATTAATAGGAGGTGCTCCCCTAGCTGCTTTGATTCCTTGTATTAGTTTTAAGAGGTATGAGCTTCAGATAGAGTTTTAGAAAACCATTTCATGGCCAAGATGAACAAAAAAGGGGACAAGGGATCTCCCTGCCTTATACCCCTTGTAGGCTTAAATTCTTGACAAGGGCTCCCATTAAGTAAGACTGATAGAGTAGTGGTGCTAATACACTACTGAATGAGCTGAATCCAATCCTCACAGAACCCAAAACTTCTCAAAACTTTTAGGATGAAACTCCATTCTAATATGTCAAAAGCTTTTGACATATCAACTTTTAAAGCAAGCCAACCAACTTCACCTTCCTTCTTCTTCATAGAATGTATTAACTCATGAGCAATAATGGTATTGTCATTTATCAATCTTCCAGAGACATATGCTGCTTGGTAAGGAGACACAATTTTGTCCATAAGAGGCTTCATTCTTGCAACTAATATTTTAGAAACAATTTTGTATGAAGTATTACACATACTAATGGGTCTAAATTCAGCTGGAGTTGTAGGATTTTTAGTTTTAGGAATTAGAGAAATATAGGTTTTATTGAGAGACTAAAGGATGAATTTAGAAGTAAAAAAAGTCTTCACCATATCACAAACATCATCACCAATAATACTCTATTGAGACTTATAAAAGCCATCTTGGAAACCCTCGGGACCAGGAGCAGACCAGTTTTCCATACCTTTTAAAATAGGGAAAATTTCTTCATTAGAAGGTATTGCAGTGAGAAGTCTGTTATCATCTTCAGTGATAATTGTAGGAATATGATTGTAAAATTTTTCTTCAATGATTGGGTTTGTTGAAGTACTGATTTCTTGAAAATTATTAGTGAGTAGATTGGCTAGCTGATCTCTTGAATGTAACCAAGTGCCATGTTTGTCTTTGAGAGAGTCAATATTGTTTCTAACTCTTTTCCTTTTAGTAAGAGTATGGAAATATTTTGTGTTATTATCCATATCTTTTAGAAAATTATCCCTGGATTTTTGCTTATTAAACTCAAACTGAATTTGATGCCACCTTTGAAGTTCTGCATTAACTTCAAGAGCTTTAGAAGTATTATCTGGAGAATGAGGTTGTGACTGGATGACTGTAAGTTGTTGTTGAAGAATATCTACCTGGGTGTTTATGTTTCCAAAATGCATTCTGTTCCATCTAGACAGAGCAATTCTTGTAAACTGCAATTTCTTAGGGAGTATGAAAGCATCAGAACCCTGAACATGTTTACTCCAAGCTTTGGCAATCTCAACAGCACATTTTTTGTCATTTAACCAGGTTTGAAAAAACTTAAAAGGCTTCCAAAGTTTAGGTTCATTGTAATCAGTAATGAGCATTATAGGACAATGATCACTACCCATTTGACTTATATGAATAATTTTGGAAGAAGGAAAGACTGAATTCCAAGCTACATTTGTAATGTTGCATCTCATATTTTTTGCATTATCCATCCTATTAAAGAAGCCCGTGTTTTTATCAGTTTCCTTAAAACCCTGAACTTTGGTTGTTTGATAAGTCATCCTGGCTCTATCAACTTTGATCTCGTTCAGTTTCACTTATTCATTTTCCCTCTCCACAAACTCAGTATCCGAAAGAGCACCACTCTCTTCCTGCATATTTAATATCGCAGTATTGTTTTCTTCTTTCCTTTTTCAGGTCACCAAACGTTAACCTACTCCACTGCTTCAATAAAAAATTTAGGTTCTATAATTTTCGGAATAATACATAACTTGGCGTACCACTGAATTGTAACTCCCTCAACCACGTCTGAACATTAGTAATAAAGTCTTTATGCATGGCAAATGATGTTCGATCTTAAAAGAAGATATGAACATTACCTCTAGAACTAGCTCAACCAACAAGGGATTATGATCCGAACAAGTCCTTACCAAAGCATTTTGGGTTGATCTACTAAAATGCAAGTCAAAAGCACCGTCAAAAAGACATTTATCTAACCTACAAAAAAGCGGAGAAACCTATTTGTCGCTCTAAGTATAAGATCCTCCATTAAGTGGAAAATCAACCAACTCCAAGTCCGAAATAAAGTCATTCAGAAAATGCATATTCCTCTCGTCACCACCACTTCTATTTCTTTCAAAATTACTTATCACTATATTCAAGTCCCCCACCACGCACCAAGTTGCATTCTTCCACTGCCTTACATTTCTTAAATCCTTCAAAAATTCCTCTCTCCTTGTATACTCCCAGGAGCGAATCCGGGACCTTAAGAATGATCTCACTGATGAGAAAGAGCGCTCGGCTAAGAAGGATCAGAGGATTTCGGAACTCGGCAGTAAGTTTAACCTCTTCTAAGTCTTTAATTCTATCTTGTTCCCGTCTTTACTATTCTGTTATTTTTGTCAAGCCCGTTCTGCGAAGTATTATATGAGTTTTGAAGAAGCCAAGTCGACTGCCGATGATTGCCAAGCTGAACAAGCAAACCTTATGTCCTAGATCAATTATTATTTATCTAAAAATGAGATCTTAAGTGAAAAGCTATCGACGTCATATTCCCTGGCTGAGCGTTTAGCTAATGAGTCTGCTAATAGTGAAGAGTTGAATTTCCATCTCCACGAAGAGAATGAATATTTGAAGGTTGAGCTTCGACGAGTCAGTAATTCCCTCACTACTTCTCGCAACCTACATTCCTCATCTATGGATCAGATTAGGCGTCTTGAGGAGGACAAAGATAGGATTATTAAAAGGAAGGATCGATCCGAAGTTGAACTTCGCAAACTCAGGAGCGAGCTTTTCGAGTTGAAACTTCAACATGAGAAGCTGAAGACTAAGAAAATTAGGCTAATAGACAAGAATAACGGGTTAAATAACGAAATATCCTCTGTCCTGGCTCGCTTGGAGAGACTTCAGGGCAAGAAAACAGCTCATATTCCTCCTGCGAAGAAGAAGCTTGTTATTCCTCCGAGAAGAGGTAAACTTGTTATAGGGTATCCTGATGATGATAGATCCTTGTCTGGCCACAGAGATGACGTAGACAAATCGTCTCTTGAACTTCACAGCTTTCTTGAATCAGAAATTTCAAGACTTGATCATTTTAACCTCGACGTTCAGAAAACTTTAAATTCTGTTATTTCGCAGAAAGAATGTAGCTCTAGGTGTTATTGTTGTGCTTCATGTTTTGCTTCATTTGACTTGCTTCTGACTTCGCTGTTACTTCGCAGAATTCGAGGAGAGTCTAAAGAGTCAAATTCTGCACCTTTCTCAACAAAAGGACGGTTTTTCCAGAGAAGTGTCCAGTATGAAGGAAAGCCTTGCATCCTTGAACGAGGATTGTGACCAGATGGAGAAGGATGCCAAGAGAGTTGCGAAGTTTACTCGCAGAAACGCTCAAGAGGAAAAGGTGAAATTCGTCACCGAGCTTTGCAGTTCCCATGGCATCGACGTTCCTCACATGGAACTCGAGGTTTTCTCCGATGATGAGCCTACTGTCGATGAGAGCGAAGATACAGAGACCGATGAAGACATTGGGGGAACTCACCTCGAGGTTCCTCAAAGTACAGGAGGTATCAATGGTGCTGGGGATGGTGTCGGTGCTGGATCTGGCAATGATGTTGGGGTCTCAGGGTCCGGTGACGGTCTTGATGAAAAAGAAGCTAACAATCCTTGATCACTCTCTTTGATGTTCGTTTGATACTTTAGTTTTTTGCCTGTTTGACATTTTATCTGGGCGCTCCCAAGCTTGGGGGGCATGGCAATTTCTGTTCTTATTTTGCCTTAGTATATTAGCTTTTCCTTTAGTTGCTTCATATTCTTACTTCGCTCTGCTTGTTGCGCTTACCATGGTTAACACATATAATCTGCATATCTAAAAATGGTTGCCTTGCCCTGATACTTCGGAATCAATCCGATATATCAAGTATATACTGTAGCGAAGGAAATAATCAAAGAATAATGAGTGTACTCAAGTATATACTTGCCCCTTATTCTTTGGGTATTTCCGAGGTAAATGTTCCCTTACCTTTTGCGAAATAAATGCTCAAAAGAATAAAACCTTATTTAAAGTATATACTTGCCTATTATTCTTTCGTGGATTTATGTAGCATACCTTGTGCTTTCAGCTCCTCGTGGCTTTACTTTTATTGCCTTAGTCGTTCATCTGCAGTTTATCCCGCGTTGTTATCATCTCGATGTAATTATTAATGTTCAATTCATAGTAGAATCAAGTTAATATATATCATCATATGTAATATTTCAATTGCGCGTGCTTCTTATGCAATGCAAGAAGTACTTCTTAGGATTGTGTGACTTGTGTGATCAAGCTTTGTAATGTGCTTGCCTCTTGTTTTACTTTGTATCTTGCCTTTTGTTTTGCCTCAGGTCTCATTTTTTACCTCACATCTCTCTCATCATTTCGGGGTCTTATTTTGCCTCCTAGTTAAGGTCTTATTATGCCATACCCCGTTGGTCAGGGCTTTTCGACGAAGTATTAGGAGCTCTTTACTCTTGCGAAGTAAATATACATCAACCTCGCCTTATCTCACTCATTGAGGTCTTATTATGCAACAATATCACATGTCTACCTACTCCCGTGAGTACCAGCCCCGTAACATTGCTGACTTTTGTGGTCACTCAGCTCCCTAAAGGAGGGTGCCGTCCCTTCCCCTCTGAGTACCCCCGTGCTTAGGTATCAGTTATTTTGTGACCTCGTGCCCTTTCTCCTATATGGCTCTTGGTTAAGAAGTCACACCCTATTTGAGGTGGTTTTGGGACCGAATGGAAGAACTACACCAGGCCATCTTCTTTTCCACTGGCTCGTTCTTACACCCCTTACCGAGTGGATACCCAATTGGCCCCCCCGGAGGATGGGTCTTACTTCTTTCCCCTAGCTGATGGTTGTTAGCCATATCCCGAGATTATCTCGTGACGTGCGTTAGGTCTTACATTTACCTCTTGCACTTTGTGCGAACTAGGTTGCACGCCACGAGGTCTCAGCCTCCTTATACAGAGGTTTTATATAGGGATTACGATCACCTATTATTCTGTACGTATTTTCTGTGGGTCTTACGCAGCCTCCTAATGAGGTCTTACTTTTGGCCCTTGCATTCATATACATTTTTTAAATTTTCATCTTGTTTTCTGCTTTGTCTTTGTTGCTCTTTTGATTACGAAAAATAAACGCTTCATTCCATTTTCTGGTTGTTAACAAAATGATATATATTTTAAAACAATTCTTTACGAATCTCGGCTTCTCAAGGATAATACTTCTTGATGTAAATTGGATTCCATGGATGGTCTAATCTGCGACCCTGCCTTTCTGCTTCGCCATATATCACGTCTCCGTTGCTATCTGTATCTTTTCCTTCACAGTCCGTGAGCTCATAAGCTCCGTTCCCTACTCTTCTTTTCACGATGAAAGGTCCTTCCCACGTAGGCTCCAACTTTCCTCCAGGTCCCTTTTGATACGGGGTATCTCTCGCAGAACTATCTCCCATGGAACGAAGCTTCTTTCTTTCACCTTCTTGTTGTACTCACGAGATAGTCTTCGGTGATAGTTCGTCATGTGATGTAGAGAAATATCCATGTTCTCCTCCAAGTCATCTAGCTTTGCTAAGATCAGGTCCAAGTTCAGGCCCTTTTTCCAGGCCTCTCGTTTTGTGGTTGGAAACATGATCTCAGTAGGCAGAACCGCCTCTACTCCATATGCCAAACAGAAAGGGGACATTCCGGTTGCTTCTCGTCTGGTGGTTCTGTATGACCATAGCACCTTCAGAACTTCTTCGCACCAGTTATGGAGATTCCCGTCTAACTTATTTTTTAAAGTGGATGTTATCGTTTTGTTCGTTGCCTCCGCTTGCCCATTACTTTGTGGGTATAGAGGGGTTGACTTCGCGGACTGTATCTTAAAAGTACTAAGCAATATCTTCACGTTTTCTCCCTCGAATTGCATCCCGTTATTAGAGACTATTTACAGAGGGATTCCAAATTTACATATGATGTGTTCGAGTATAGAATCGTATATGTCGCCGTCTCGTGTATTCTTCACAGGTTTGGCTTCAACCCACTTCGTGAAATAATCTGTTGCCACTATTAGGTATTTTCGCTGCAAGCTTACGGCAACAAACGGTCCCACGATGTCTATTCCCCACATGGCGAATGGCCACACACTTAGCACATAATTCAGGTCGTCGAGGGTGCATGTATACGTTTTCCGAATCTCTGACAAGCCTCACACCTCGTCGCTACATTTTTTGCATCTTTATGCATGCTCGACCAGAAGTATCCTTGCGTTTTGGTTTTATAGGCCAATGATCTGGTTTCGCTGCGATTTCCAGCATCACCGTAATGTATTGGCTTCATGATCTGCACTCATTCTTCCTGTGACAAGCATCGCAATAGCGGTCCTAGGTATGATCTCTGATATAGGATTCCTTCTCTTAGCTCATAGTTTGTGGATCTCCCTTTGATTTTGTGTGCCTCAAATCTGTCTCTAGGTAAATCTCCCTTTTCGAGGTACTTGTGAATAGGTATCCTCCAGTCATCTTCTCCCAATTTGTCAGGTATGCTATCTTCTATTATCATTATGGACTTTTCATCTTCCAACTCGTTAGTTACTGAGGGGTGCATTAATCTTTCAATTCGGATATATTTCTCCGAGGTATCCTCGATCATTGATGCGATGAAGGCTAAGGCATTTGCATGCCTATTATTATCTCTGCTTACTTGCCTCCGGATTATATTTGGTATTTTCTTTGAATGCTCTTTCACGAGTTGCAAATATCGATTCATCACAGCATCACTCGCTTGGTACCTTCCTTCTATCTGCCTGACTACCAACTGAGAGTTGCTGGTTATTCTTATTTCTTCCAACTTCATCTCGATGGCTAGCCTTAGAGCTTGTATGACTGCCTCATATTCCGTTTCGTTATTAGTAGCTTTATATTCTAGGAGAAAGCAAAATACCTTCCTCGCTCCTTTTGGCGAAGTAAATACTATTCCCATTACTCCTCCAGCGCTGTTGGAGGATCCGTACACATATATTCCCATCTCCTTGGATGATTTTATTTCAGTAGATCTGTAGGATCCGGAGGCTCCTCATCTACATCTAACATCTCTTCCACTCCTTCATCTTCTTCTATCGGAAACTCGACCAGAAATTATGCGACTATGTGTGACTTCGTCGAAGTCTGGACTTCATATTTTAAACCGAATTGATCAATTCGGGTATTCCATCTTTCAACTCACCCAACTCTCCTCGTATTCTTTAAAGTTGACTCTATAGGTATTCTGGTTAGAACCTTTATTTTGTGAGTCTGAAAATAGGTTCTTAATTTCTCTGACGAGTACACCAACGCTAGAATTAACTTTTCTATCTTTGGTTAATTCTTTTCAGCAGCATTGAGGGTTTTGCTGACGTAAAAGATAGTCTTTTCGACGCCTTCATCTGTCCGAAGCAACACTGAACTTATTGCATTTGGTGTAGCTGCGAGACAAATCAGTAATTCTTCGTCTGGTTCGGGCTTCTGGAGAATTGATAAGTTAATAAGATATTCTTTTATATTTTGCAGTGCATGTTCACATTCTTGTGTCCACGAAAATTTTGCCCCCTTCTTCAAGATGTCGAAGAAGTGTTTGCATCTATCCGAAAATTTAGAAATGAATCTACCCAAAGCTGCCAACTGCCCATTTAGTTTTTGCACGTCTTTTACCGTTGTTGGCGATGGCATGTCCAATATGGCTTGAACCTTGGCTGGATCCACTTCAATTCCCTTCTCGGACACGATATGCCCCAGAAACTTCGCTGATTCTACGCCAAATATACACTTCGCAGGATTTATTTTCATTTTGTATGCCCTCATATGTTCGAAGATTTCTTTTAAATCCTCAACATGATCCCATGACTCCTTAGTTTTTACCAGCATGTCGTCGACGTAGACTTCCAGTTTATTGTGCACCCATTTAGCGAAAATCTTCTCGACCATCCGTTGGTAGGTTGCCCCCGTATTCTTCAAGCCAAATGGCATTCTCGTGTAGCAATACAACCCTCTAGGGGCGAAGAAAGCCGTGTGCTCTTGGTCTTCCTCCGCGAGCGGTATCTGATTGTATCCAAAATAACCGTCCATCAACGTTAGCCGCTTGTACCCGGATGCATACTCCACCATCTGCGGTATATTGGGTAGTGGGAAGCTATCCTTCGGAGAAGCAGTATTCAAGTCGCTAAAATCTATGCATATTCTTATTCCTGTAGTATTTTTTGGTACAATCACCATGTTGGCTATCCGTGTTGGATACTTCGCGGGTCTTATTATTCCCGAGTCCAGCATTTTCTGTAATTCTTGCTCTATTTGCTCGTGGTAAGCAATTGCTATCTTTCGTATTCATTGCCTTATTAGCTTGATTGCTGGGTTTAGATCCAGTCTGTGACAAGCGACTTCGGGGTCTATCCCAGGCATCTCGTTCATTCCCCATGCAAAGATATCAAGGTACTCTCTTAGCAGCTTTATCAGGCTTTGTTCCTCGTCTGCCTCCATCCTTGTCCCGATCCTCACCGTTTTCGCTTCATCTTCGCTACCCAAGTTTACCTCTTGTGTGGGTTCTAATGCTGCGAAGTTCATGATCGGTTCTCCAAGTGGGGATAGTTCCTTTAATTGCTACAAAGGCTTATCCTTGTCTTCCGGAATTTCACTGGGAATATCCCACCCTTCTTTCGCTTTGACCATATATACCATTAATTCTTCTTCCCTCTTTGCTTCTTGCACTCTCTTCTTTTGTTCCTTACTTCGCCTTATCTTCTCGTCATAGTTATGCACATCTTCGTCGTTGCACTCTCTGGCTTCTTTCTGATCTCCCTTTATCTTGCCGATTCCGCTTGGCATTGGAAATCAGATATCTTGGTGGTAAGTGGATGATATTCCCTTGATTCCATGTATCCATGGCCGCCCAATCAGAGTGTTGTAAGGGGATTCCACATCCACCACACATACCGTTACCTCGGTTTCTAGTTCCCCTGCAAAAATTTTCACGACTAATTCCCCTCTAGGCTTTGATGCCACTCCGTTAAACCCATATATATTATAAGTCGACGGCACTAGGTCCGAATCTCGGTAACCCATTGTTTTAAATGTGTGATAAAAGAGTATATCCACCGAACTGCCCGTGTCCACTAAGATCCTGTCTATTGCCCATATTTTCTTTTTTCTCGTGGAACTTTCTTCCCACTTTGTATGTTCTCCGAAGTTCAAAGTGATCACCAAAGGATCTGTGTGCGAAGCTCCTCCCTCTGGGGCGTCTGTTGCCGAGAAGGAAATAATTCATTTTTTCCATTCTTCCAATGGCTCCTTCTTTGCAATGATAAATATCTCATTTCCTTCAAAATCTCGCTTATGAACCCTTTGTAACACATTATCATGAATGTTACGTATATTCTTCGCAGAATGAATAATGGAGTTACAATTTAACCTTTGGGTTCCTCTATCGATTTCGATTCTGTATACTTTTGTTTTCTTTTGATCACCTTTCCGAGGTGGCGGTGGTGGTAAGGGTTCTGAATTTTCCAAAAAATGCTTGAGTTTCCCCTTTTCGATTAGACGAAGTATGATTCGTCGGATGTTTCTGAAATCTTCCGTGAGGTTTCCGTGAAAACAATGATACTTGCAAAAGTCATTATTTCTCACACTTGAAAAGGGTTTCACCCCAAAAATTTTCGGGGGAGGAATTTCTTCTGTTAGAACAATTGATTCCCATATCTTCTCGATTGTGGTGTTAAGTTTAGGTAATACTACGTCTTCGAACTGTGGCCTCTTCCCTCCGTATTGCTGTCCTGGATTATATCTTCGTGAATTCCTCGGATTATCACCTTGGGACTCATAGTTCCGAGGTCGGGGATCGACATACCTCGGATGTTGATCTATCCACTCTTGGTATCCACTGGAAGATGCTACCAACTTCGCGGGGATTGTTGCTAACGGTTATGTATCCACATATTTCGTGTTATCTTCTATTACGTTCGCTATTCTTGGTAGAAGTCACGAGTTCCCTTCCTTGTATTGAATCGGAGATGACTCAATAGCCTCCCTTTGTTGTTTTTTTCAACGCCACGTACTCCTCCTGATACTCTCGGAGTTCACTCATCGATATTGTGTTGCGAATTACGAAAGGTTGTGTGCGTAAGAGGTCGGTTGGTATTAACGCGTTAACGAAGGATAGAATGAAATTTCTCTCATCTACCCTTCCCGTGAGTTCACTGCATACTGTTCTCCATCTTGTAATCATATTTTGCAGATTTTCACCTGGTTTCCTTCTCAAGTTAAATAAGGTTTCTATCCCAGGTCTTAACATATTATTGCTTATGTAAGTTGTCAAGAATATCCTCTGCAAATATTTAAATGACGAGATTGAACCTTCCGCTAACCCTTCAAACCACTTTGAGGCTTCCCCAGTTAAGCTAGCTGGGAAATACTGGCACAATACCGTTTCGTATTTCTCCCACTGCATTAGTGAAAGGGTGTACTGTTTTAGATGTTGTACATCATTTCCTGTTCCGTCGAAGATACTTCCGAAGGTAGGCAGTGAACACCTTCCTGGGATTCTTCCCTCCAGTACTTTGCGCTAGAATGGCGATTTGTCAGCCTCCACAATTGCCTCCGCCAACTGCACTCTTCCCCCTCTTCGTGGATTGTTGATTAATGCTTTCATCTCCTGTATTTCGTTCATGACTGTTTGATTGACCTCGTATCTTCCTTCTTCTCACCTTCGCTTTCTCCTTCTTCTATCTCGCTCATCATCATCTTCTCTCCCTTCTTCCTCGTGTCTCCTTCTCTTTTCTCGATATCTCTATTATTCCTCTTCCGCGTATCTCCTCGCTTCCTCTTGCCATTGTTGTTCACGTCGTCTTTTTTCTTCCCGAGATCTTTCCTCCCTTCGTATCCTTTCATCTTCTCTTCGCCTTTCCTCTTCCCGAAGCCTCTCCTCCTCCCGAGTTCTTTCTTCCTCAAACCGCCACCTTTTGTCTTCCCACCTAGTTTCCTCCAAAGATCTCCTCAGCAACCTTTCTTCGCTTCTTTCCCTGCGACACCTCCTCCTCCGTTCTTCCCTTTCTCCTCCCTGTTCATCTTGCGGTATTCCTTCCCCCTGGGTTACGTTTTCTCTCGTACCGGCTTCATTTTGTACATCATGAACAGTCCTTTCTTCATTGAGCTGGTTGTTTTGTTGTATCAGGATCGCATTCTGCCTCATGAGTACGGTTCTTTGCTCCATTAGAGCTCTCTCTCTCTTTATCTTTCTAAATGTAGCACCTCTCTGATCTGATCTAATGTCATATTTTCTTCACCGGCGTTCTCCTCTCCGTTTCCTTGAACGGGTTCTTCTTCCTCCTCCATTTCGGTGTTAAAGGTATGGATCGATCCTTCTCGATAACGATCCTCTTCTCCCTGTTGGGAAACACCTTGTATTCCTCCTCTGCTTGACGTTTCTCCTCTCTCCATCCTTCCTCCTCCTCTTCCTGCTAGACGCAAGCTCCTCCTTGATGCGATGATATATTGCGCTCGTTCCGGTATTCTTTCCATGGATAGCCTGCTAAACTTTCTTTATCCGATTCACCGGATTTGACCAGATCTAACTTGTTTACCTTCCGGAAAGAAGATTTCAGATCTACCTTTTCTCAATATTACTATGTTTTCTTGATCACTACTCTCCAACCCTTGTGAAGTAATAACTCACTTAATGATTTATAACAACAGATCTCTCAAACTATCTCAAGTGAGACTGAAATATCAACTTGAGATCCCTGTTTCTCGGCGCCAAAATGTAACTACAGAAAATCCATAGTTACACCCATTTACTAATTCGACAGATACAAAGCTACACAAGCACGAGTGTATATTCAAATCTTTTGCTTTTATTGAATTTCTTTTAGTATCTATAAGTTACAAATCGATCAAGTACACTCAAGATCCAAATCCTCTCTTACAAATGCACTCTCTCTCTCTCTTAATGTTCCAACCCCTTCTCAGAGGGCTAAGTCCTCCTTTTTAGGTAAAAGTTACATAGTGGGATACAACCCGATTCATCTCGGGGGCACACTTTTTACTTTGCTCAGGACAACTTTATGCGTCATTTACGCCTTAAATATCGGCTCTTGTCGGGGAAAGCTGTCCCATTTCTTGCACAACAATCCACATCTCGCTGATTATACCTCGGGAGTCTGTTCATTTCTTGCACTGCAAGTCACACTTCGCATAGTTGACTTCGTGTGCCTCTTCATTTCTTGCACAATAATCCACATCTCGCTAATTATACCTCGGGGGCCTTTCCATTTCTTGTACTGCAAGTCATACTTCGCGCAGCTGACTTCGTAGAATGCCTTCCTTTACTAGCCCATGTTATCTCGCAGGTCTGGCACTTGATTTAACTTCTCACTGACGCATTACTTAGGAAATGGTGAATAATATCTTTTTCGAAGATTCACCTTGCTGTCTCGCCCAGTTTATCTCGAACACGTGGCGGGTAAACTTTCTGTACCTACAAAGTCTCTCATCCATTAATTCCACTCTAGAGCTATCCCAAATTGTTAAAAGCCCACCACTATTACCATCCAATCCTTGAGAAGGCAAAAATCTCCATTCGAAATCAGCATTGAACCATGGTTGTCTAACAAATAAAACGGACAATTGAGGAATTTTAGTTTCTTGTATTGTACATGCTAAGAATCTATGAGCCAGAGTTTAATCCTTCACTGCCATCTGCTTATGGTATGAATTCAAACCCCTAATGTTCCAATTCAAGACTTTAGAAACCATCACCAACAATAGCTTCCCTTGAAGTAGCCTCATCCTCCACTTCAAAATAGTCTGACTTTGCTTTACAGGACACGAAATTATCAGAACCGCCCTCACTATCTTGAACTTCTTTTCCAGCTGCAATATAGTTATATCTTTGCTTATACTTGAAAAGTATCGCCTCAGTGATCTTTTTGGATTGACCCTCATCTTCTATGCACATACCCCCATAGGTGCAATATAGTTGAATAACTAGTTTAAAGGTAGATAAAATAACCTCACTGATATCAACTTTAGCTTGTTGAATATCGCCTAGGTTAATCACTACCTGGTCTTCAACAACCGAGAAGAGACTACCTTTTGAAGCAAAATCCAAAGGCTTGGGAGATGGCAAAGATTCAACTACATCAACAGAAGGACGTAGCACAAATTCATCATCATGGTTTGGTGTAAAACCCAGTATGTCGGGAGAGGTAAGAACTCCCAGTGCACATCTACCACTATCCTGAGAGGCCACCAAAGCACCGGACTCTTCTCCACTCCTAGATTGCGATTCTGTAACAATGATGGGTATACCAACCCCTCCATCTTTATCACAAGAATGTTTCCTAGGATTCGAGGCCGAAATAGAGTTTTTACTTATGATAGGAACTGCACCTTCCCCTATATCAATCATAACACCCTCCGTCCCACAAGTATTATCCTTCATATAAGAGTATGGAACACCAACATCACTTCCTACACTTATAGGTATAACACATGCGGTCTCTGAAGATAAAATTGAGTTAACAGCAATAGTGGGAACATCACCTACATATCCACTATCCACGCGGAAATTCGCATTCATATTAGTGATCGGAGAAACATCAACAGGTAGGTCTTTAATCTCTGTGACAAAATTATTTGCCGTCAAGAAAGATTTCTCAGCCACATAAGTGTTAACCAATAACCTTTTATTACTAGGATTGGACTCTGCAAAGCCCACCTCCAAGTTACTATTGGCTGAGTTAGACCCCCTGACTCGGACTTATTTAACTCCTTAAGTAGCGGGAGTTTCCAAATTTGAAGTTTGTTCACGAGATGAATAAACGCCTCCAAAAAAAACCTTATTCTTCGGTGAGAATTTGAAATCCCACTCAATTGAAACATCCCATTTGTGACTGTTATCTTCAACGAGAAAAACTGTCGGGATTGAAGCAAAATCCCCTTAGACTGCGATTTTGAAAAAATTGAGATGTTTCATTCTCAACATGCTTTCAGATACACCAAATAAAACCCTAATGATTCACCAATCGATTTGAATAAAGCATAACTCCAAAATTTTCTTGGGATTCATATGATTATCAACCACTTGTAAAGTCTGCTTATATTTTAAATCGGAATAATGACTTCCTCCTCCATCTTTTTACTGACTAATGGGGGTTGATTCTTCTTCCCCAAGTTACTTGGGTCATGACGTGAAATATGAATATTCACCCTATCACATAATATTGACCTCGACTTCTAGAGATCCATCCATATCACATCAGAAACACCGAAAACTGCCAATTTTGAATTAACAATCTCCAAATCTATAAAGCATCTCAAGTTTATCAGCTTTTTCATATCTCTTATTACTTTGAACCACCTTACGCGACCATCACATCTGGTCCTCCTTCTGAATTGATTGTCTACCCACCGCTAATGCTTGAAAATCAGTATCAGAAGGAACTCACTGATTCACTATCTTCGGAATCATGTTCACCTGCATTAACTTCCTTAAATCTCTGATTATAACCACCCAATAATAACCACTATCACCACAAGGAATACATAAGTCATATGATTTATTCGTATCACCTCTTCTAACCCTAGAGATTCTTAAATATTTCCAATCCTCATTTGCTCTTACTTCACAAAGATACGAAGCTTCATCTTCTCTCTTCGACCATTTACGAATCCTAAAATCACCCATTTCTTCCTCCATGACATCGCACAACCAGTACACTATTTCAGCAGAAAAGTGTAACCATGAACTAAATCCTCATCTCTTCCTCTCCTCCAGTTTAATCACCTTCTTATTTCCTAAAGATTTTAAAGAGATATGCATGATTTTCCTTTCCAAGTAAAGGGGTTTCGCTCTTTCTCTCTCCATCTCTGGGTTGTCCGTCGAAATACTTGGTGAGGCTGGTTCTTATGAGGAATGACTAACCCACACATTTACTATGACAAGTTTCCAATCAAACTGGGTGCGTCAAGCATTAAGAGACCGAATCTTTGTCGGACGTTTTAGACTACATCGCTAGCAATATAGTCTAAATTGTTCGTTTTAGTTTTCATTGTTAAAGTGCTCTGTCGGCTATAAATAGAAGTGCTACCCTTCCATTTTCCTTCACACTTGTTCAAAAAAAAATCATCTTTTCCGGAGAACAAAGAAAAGCAATTTTTTGAGCAATTTTATTTTGAAAATGAGCAGTAGAACACAAGTAAGATCAAAAAGTAATAAAAAAAAGCAAAGGAATAGCCATCACTCCAATATATGGTGGCGTTTGAATCAGAATAAAGAAACATGAGTTCGTAAATGTTAGACAACTAGCTGATATTTTTGTTTATTCCTTGTGCATATGTATAGCCATATCGAGCGAGTTAATTAGTTAAACTAAGAGGTGGGTGGTATGTTGCTGCAGTGTTTGAATTCCTTCCCCATGATGTTCAATAAAATATCTGAAGATATCCTTGGTGGCATTTATATTTTGAAATTCAAGAACCACAGGACTCAAATTGTGCAAGTTATATTAGAACGTTGGTGGTTACTGCAAGTACTTTCTTTTTCAAGAATTTCGAATTTGGTAAGTTGTTTTCTTTTCCAATTTAGTTTTTAGTTTTATTAAGATTTAATTTTTAGTTACATATACGTACTTTAATTATGACCATGTTGTTTATAGGGTTTACATTGTTAGATTAGTAAATATTGGACAGGAATACAATGTGAGTGAGATATACTTCTATTTAACCAATTAAAGTGGGAGTCGGTAGGAAAAATCGAAAGAACTTATTCCCTTGTACAAAAAATTACACTCACGTGGAATAAGAGTGTCTGGGTTGCAGAATTTTTTGAAGCTTTATGCTAAGAAAATGGTAGACAACTTTAAATTTATACAAGAATACTTGTTCTTTAAAGATTATACTGATCAGCTTGAATGTATATTTGTGTTATACGTACTAGGCCAAAGTGTATTCCGCAATTCTAGTTCAGTGTCATTAGTTGGTTTTCTCGAACCACTGGAAGATTTAGCAAAATCACCAACATATGACTGGGGGTCTGCAATTTTAGCTGAACATTATGTAACCTTCGGTGAATGCTCGTATCCTGTAAAGGATAGCATAAATGGATTTTGTGGAATGTTGGAGGTAAGAATCATTATTCATTTTTTTTATTTGATTTATTATCAATTAGTAAATGTACTAAAACAACAATGTTTATCAATGTTATTTTCAGTACTAGTGGTAACTTACTTTAGTGTTTCTTAACCTAAACTTGACGATAAAAAATTTATTTTTCCAGTCGTGTACAAGTACAAAGCCGATAATTGGATCTATGGTCAGGTTAATAATAGTCCAAATGTTGCTCATGTTCAGAGGTTGCAACAACTATGTAGAACAAGTAAAAACATTGTGTATCTAGAACAAGTAAAAACATAAAGGTCATGTCTTATACTTCAATTGACGAGTACGAAAGTATTAAAACCCAGAGAATGATAGCATTTGTCTATAAGTGGATTGTGTTTTACTGTTACCGTTCATGTTATTTGGTACTATGGAGAAAGGCACCTTCTTCAGCTACAAGGCAGAAGGGTAAAAGCAATCAACCTCTTTACAGGCTCGTTAATTTCTTAAGATGTTTGGACATATTTCATAAAGAATGGTCAACCATGGGAATAAGATGATGATTTGATCAAACTCCCTCAGAATGACTTTGATTACTTGAATTGGTTTCAAAAGATTTGTAAGCCAAACATTGTTATGCAGCCATAAAATTTGCGTAATGTAGATTTTCTGACACTAGGTAGGATGTCACTTAGCGATCTTCCTTCTCAACCTCCACCATCGCATCGCTCTGTGTATATGTATCCTAACATCCAAATGAGTTGTTTGTCACATGTGCCTCAATTATCCTGGGATGTGAAGACTTTGTCTCCTTTAAAAGATATTATTATTGTTCCAATTAGTTTTAAAGGTCTACAACAAACTTATATATTTTATGGGATGATGGCTACACCGAAGAAGTATCGGAACAAGTTAATTCCTGTAAATGCATTCATCTTTGGCTATGGTAATTTTGCACCCTGAATTTTGTACAACCGGCAAGTTTGAAAAAAAAAATTGAGAATCCACATTAACATACATGAGTGATAGAATTGATAAGTGTAGGGAAGGTGTTAATACGAAAGTAAAATTTGGTATTTTAAGTGATGGTTTTCTGTCGTTGGATGAAGAGTTACTGGGAAACGTACTCTTCACCGGGAAATCTAATCTAGGTCTCTAGCGACAAAGACTTGACTAAATGTTGCAATGTCTACCGAGTAATCGAGACTCTACTGCTCGATAGATACTGCACCAATTATGTTTTCCACTTTTCCATGCCCATAATAGGTGCAAAAGTGGTAAACTAACTACTTTGCGATGCTCATAGGAACAGGCCTAAAAATCAAACGGTATAACTAAATAATGATACATTAGTTACGATGACATTTTGAGACTATTCTGTACTAGGTAAGTAGGTGGGAAAGCTGCAAATTTGCAATAATAATGTTCCACGTTTCTATTTTTGTTAGAGTAACAATATTTTTGATGGAATTTAGGATAGAAAAATTACAAAAATCAAATTAAAATCAAATAGTAAAAACTCATGTACCTTAGAAATTAAAATGAGTTACGACGATAATCTTGGGTTTCCTTTTGATCTTTAATGTTAGGTTTCACTTTTAGTTTAAGAGTCTTTAATCTCTTGATCTTGTTGAGAATTGATATATTTGAATGAAATCTTTCATGGATGCTCGGATGAAAAAATCAAAAAGACCCAATCATAGAGAAAAAATCATTTTTCGATTTCTCACATCAAACCGGTTTCTTTCCAAGTTTTTCTTCACCTTCTATTTTGTTTCCTGCCTTGTCATAAGAGGCTAATTAGTTGATTGTAAACTATGAAGGCTAAATATTAGTAAAAATTTGAGTCTCATTTTTGCAACTGAAGCAAAGTTGGGTCTTTGGGATTTTTCTTAAAAATATTTTTTCACGTGGTTCCTTTAGTTAATCTACCGATAATAACATGTAATGATCTGCATTGAATTTGTAATAATATTAATCAAAATGCCTATACCCAGCTGTTGATGGTGAATTTTTAACGAAGGTCATATTCATAAAATCACATCGGAAATTATGTATCTCTGATCAACATCAGAAGCATAAGAAATTTGTATCTTCAACTTCCGCAAGAGAAGTAAATTACAATTTTGTAACCTCATCAAATGTAATAGTATATAACAACAATATTAAGGTTACTGGAATAGAACCTTCAATATTTCATGTATTTTACAGTTAAGCTGAAAGACTCAGCATTTCTTATTTGAATTCAAAATTCATCCTTGTTGTCTGAACTTCCCCTAATTAATATTCAGAACTAATATGATGTTGATCACATCATATCTGGATCAATTAAATACTCCTAAACATATTGCGTGCTAGTATAGAGCGATTAATTAATTAAACCTAACGCAATATTCTTTGGTTCAATTCCTAAAGAAGAAAAAACATTAATTAAACCCTAATATTTATTTACTCAGATTCATGGCTTTTCCCAGCTGAATTTTATGGAATAGTAATGGATACGCACATTTTGGTAATAAAGGGCACCCCCGAGTAAAAAGGATGGGTGCATTTAATAGTGCTCAAAGGAGCATATAAAAACATGCAAGAACAAGGATATGGAAGTTGTATCAAAATAGGAAAAGGACTTCCAAATATTGATCAAAACTCATTGTTTCCACATCTTTCCAAATATTGCTCCATGGATCATATGGTTAGCAAAGCAAGCGGTCCTGCAACCATTATGTCTTTCTACCATAAAAATATTAAAATAATACATTTTATAGTTGGTCGTTCAACCAAGATTAAGAGTTTCAGTCAAACTCAATTTCTCCATAAAATGATGAAATAATGCTCGAGTGACCATCAAAAAATACCCAAATTCCCATGATTAGTCCGCGGACAGCATGGTGACACAGGCATGCCACCATGGTCATTCATGGTCAGAACTTTGGCTTGTAGAATCCGGTCACACATTCTTCAATGATTAATGACCTAATTAATCATTCATAATCCATATTTGTTTCAAACTCTCTCCAGCAACTGGGAAGATGATCCATTCACCATCAGATGGTACCACGACCACCAATGGTCGGTTCCACACCCTTTGGTCGATCCCTCCTTTCTCCATAATTAAGTTTTACTACCTAATGCTCAGTAAAATATTATTTTATTAATAATTAAAGAGCAATTAGTCACCCTCTCACCACTGCTCTACAAAATACTTTGGTGAATGCTCAATCGAGCATCTAGGCACTACATGGTCGGTTCATCACCTCATGTATCTGGTCCCCCTCTCATCCCTTGGTTGATTCTCATTTAATCATCCATTGATCATCCATCGATCAAATTTGGGTTTTTAACCTAAAACCATGTCAAACATAATTATGAACAAGTTCAAACACCAATATTTTTGATATTGATCCAACAATAAATATTTTAATTAATTATATGATATGATATTCAATTTAACTACCAGTATTTTTAATTAATATTTTATTTGGTCATATCGCCAATTATTCATTGATCAAGCAGTATTTGCTCTGACTAGCAGTATTTGCTTTGACTATCAATTGCTCCATCTATCAATACCCTAATCTCTTCAATTATCAATGTGTTGGCTTATCCAACAAGGTTCATAACCTGCCACTTCTGGAAGTGTTGATTCAACTATAAATAATTGAGAAACTGTATTTATTTTTTTACTTTTTTTAAATAAAAATAATTATTTATATAGAATACAAGAAGAAAGAATTATAAGAAATTGGTTAGAAGCCTAGTTACAAGCTGGGCACCAGCTCCTTTTTGAATAATAATCCCTAACCTATGGGAAAAAATTCACCCATCCTAACATTCACATCACGTCTATCCATGTAATTTCGCTACCTCTTCAGAAACTCCACGGTGTCACTACCCATCTCTCCAAAAGTAGTAAGAACAAGAGTGCCAAAACCGTAGCCCCGAGCCCTGCATTTGTCCGGGTATTTAGTCTTCTTACGTAAAACATCACTGCTAATTGCATGACCAGGATTGAAAGTATGGACACCCCCTGTGAAAGGTGATACCCAAGTTACGTCCAGACACACATCACACTTATTTCTCTAGGTATCGATTCAGCTATTAATATTTTATTGGTTCATAAATCAATACTCAATTTGTTCATCGACTAACATTTGGTTCGTCAGTAGACCATTATATTAATACTATAATCTCTCATCATCATTCGATGTACTCATGATCATGGATCGAGATGAACCTTTTGTGATCATTCAAGAATGATTATTTTTATGACTTCCTGTCAAGTGCTTAACACACATAATGGATTATGATCGATCTATCAATCTCATTAACCTATGCTTATCAATCCAAGTCACTCAACTATCATTATTGTTTCAGCTAGCATAATGATATGCCATGGTCATCATGACCAAATTCAACGTTCATGGTCCACAAAGCATGTTGTTGTTCCAGCAAATATTTCATGATTCATCCATCATAACCTTGAATTACGAACTATGTTCAATTCATCGGTTAAGACTCATGGTTTAACTAGGTCAAAGATTAACTATATAAAATACGTCTGCAAAGCAGACTTACATATGAGACATCAATTAATGTCACGTGGGGGATATCACCAGGGTTTTGGTCTATCCGCCTACAATACATGCAATGTGCAACACATCCACGGTGAGAAATGTGGTAAGTCGTTGAAAAAGCGTGGGTCTAACAACCTCACCCAATATTTCGATTAGCAATCTGTATGGACTAACTCGAATATACTTTTAAGAGAATAAACTAGACAGTCAGACTCAAAATTAAATAAAAAGTATATCAAGGAGTTAATATATTTATCTCTCGATTTGATTTATACTCAAGAAAATAGAAATCTGCGAGTTTTTATCAAATACAAAAGATATAAACTTGGATGGTACCAAAGACCAATATCCAAGGATCAATCAATTTCCAATCAACAACCAAAGGTTGGATTTCACAATTGATCGATATAATGCATAACCTGTGATATTTAAATTATATAACAAAATATAATGCGGAATAGAAATAACACAGACACCATAAGTTTTGTTAACGAGGAAACTGCAAATGCAAAAAAATCCCGGGACTTAGCCCAGATTGAACACCACACTATATTAAGCCGCTACATACACTAGCCTACTTCAAACTAACTTCGGTCTGGACTGTAGTTGAACCCTAATCAATATCACACTGATTCAAGGTACAGTTACGCTCCTTATGTCTCTGATCACAGCAGGATACTACGCACTTGATTCCCTTAGCTGATCTAACCCACAACCAAGAGTTGCTACTACCCAAAGTCGAAGACTTTAATAAACAAATCTGTATCACACAAAAAAGTCTACGATAATAAATAAATCTGTCTCCCACGGATAAACCTACAAGTTTTGTTCCGTCTTTTGATAAAATCAAGGTGAACAAGAACTAATCAATAACTCAGACTTATATTCCCGAAGAACAACCTAGAATTATTGATCATCTCACAATAATCTAAATCGTATGGTAGCGAAACTAGATATTGCGGAATCACAAACGATAAGACGAAGATGTTTGTGATTTCTTCATATCTTTCCCTATCGGAGATATAATCTCAAGCCAATTATTCAGTTGAACTCATACGATAGAAAATGGCAAGATCATATCGCTCAACTATAAGAGAAGTAGTTTCGTATAGCTTTACAATCCCAATGAAATCTTTAAGTCGTTAACCAACAGGGTCTCGAGAAGAAACCTACGGTTAAAGGATAATCGACTCTAGCAAAACCAACTAGTATCATACAAGAGGTGTGGGAATTAGTTTTGCTAGTTGCTAGACGTCTCCTTTATATAGTTTTCAAATCAGGGATTGCAATCTAAGTTACCTTGGTAACAAAGCATTCAATATTCACCGTTAGATGAAAAACCTGATTTATCTAAGATAATATCTTTCAACCGTTAGATCGAAACTTAGCTTGTCACACACAAATGAATGTATTTCATTTAGGTTTGAGTAAATGTTCCTAAACATGTACATTTGGTTGGTTCACAAATAGTTAACCAATGGTTAGCCATATGAGCAATTTCATATCAACCATATTCATCGTCTTCACAACTAGTTAAAATGACTCAAAAGAACTAGTTGAAGAGTTGTTCAATTGCTTAGATCTTTATACATAGACACAATTGAAACAAAATCGATTTGATTCACTCGAATCAATTCATGAACAATATAGCCACGGTTTGCAAAGATTTCATTCCTTACTGATTTATTTTTTAAGTTCATGAGCTACCGATTTGAGAAATATAACCATCTTGGGTACGCGTACGGGTATGCATACCTTAGCTATCGGATTTGAGTTTACAAACTCAGCATAAAATTTCGGTTCAAAAACTTTCGTGGGTACACGTACGGGTACGCGTACCTAAGGTGAATGGTTTACTAGTTTGAAAACTACCAACTCAGCAAAAATTCTCGGTTCAAAAACTTCTGCCAGTACGCGTACATGTACGCATACCTAACCTGTCTCCTTCACCAATACCGCATGCACATATGCACGCAGTTGGTTTCCGGCACGTGGATTTATACACTAATGTGCGAACATACTATATATGATTATATCCATAGATGGTTACGTAATCTCAACTCTATATTTCAATCATTGAAAGATTCTTCTATAATGTTATAATAGTCATTAGACATAAGAATCGACTATCGTCATCAAAGCTATTTTCAAGATTGAAACGTCATCATGACTTTCATCACGGGTAAAGATGGAAAATGGTTAAAGCAAAAGCTTACCAACACATATTTCGAGAAAAAGATAGGCGAGTAAACTCGGTTCAAAATAACAAATGTGTATGTATGAATATTATCATACTTATACGACTGTTGTCTCAAGAGTTTGAGATAGATAGACTTTTGAGTGCTAGATAAGTTCAAGTCTCCACATACATTTTGGTCGGATGAAGTTCCACTGGTTCCTTGAGTAGTTTTTCGTCTTCATGAGATAATCTCAATGGAGTCTGGAGCTCAACTATACTTAACTATCCTAGACCGAGACTTAGTCATAAGTAAACTAGAAATCAAGACGTATAGTTTTGATCACTAATATTGATAAACATGCTTGAGATAGCAACGCATGCGAGTTCGACCGAGAAATGCTCTTATAGTAGTGTTGGCGGTTGAAGGAGTAAATATAATAGTGGATGGTCAATCAACCAAGTCTTCCACGCAAAGTGGAAGTGGTTTATGCACGTTCTCCCACTTCCCCATTCTTTCACTCCTTTTCAACTTTTACCACTTACAGAAGATTGATGTGCTGCAATAAATATGTTTCTCAACCAATGATTTGATAAAACTAAAAAGACTCAACGTAAGCAAACCTACGGCAGTCAATTATCAAACACTTACAAAGAATTTCTCTCGTCTACATGAGAAATCATCTTCAAAGTGTTAGAGCATTGCTCAGTTGAACTCACAAGTGTTGTTATCTCAAGCTTGTTGTCAAATTTAGTTGACAAAACTATATATTAATTTCTAGTCTATAATTAGTTAATTAAGTGTCAGACTAGGATAAAAATGTAGTTGAGAAACAGTGGATCACGACAGTCATCATTGCATTCTATCATTTGAAGGCGAAGATGAAACGAGGATTTTGGGGGACTTCATCAACAAAAGGTAAGTGAAGATTAAACCACCTATATCTCAAGTTATATTCACTTTTCTATCATTTGAGACGATATCGCATAATAAATTATACTATTATGAATATACAAGAATTTCGAGCCGAGAACTAATTATCAAGCTAACGGACTTCTCGAAATATAATTGTTAGAGCACTGCTCGGTCGAACCCGCAATCTTTGCTATCTCAAGCTTGTTTGTCAAGTTTAGGTGATCAAAACTATAAGTCTTGATTTCTAGTCTACTTATAGCTATGTCTTGGATTAGGATAGAATGTGTAGTTGAGCTTTAGACTTCACGACGTTCATCGATTGAAGACGAAGATCTACTGAGGAGAGCTTTGAGGAAATTCGAACAAAAGGTATGTGGAGACTAAAAATTATCTATCACTTAGAAGTCCATTCTATTTTATCTCCTATTAAGACTAAGTTGTATAGCTGTATAGACTTTTACATTATACACATTTGATATTTCGAGCTGAGTTTAACTCGCTTATATGTTTCTCGAAATATGCATTGGAATATTTTTCTTTATCTATGTTCATAATTATTCTTGACGAGTTTTGAAAAAGCGGGGGTCTAACAACCTCACTTGATATTTCGATTAGAAATCTGTATGGACAACTCCGAGTTGTTTTCTAGAGAATCAACTAGACTCAATCAATAGAAAATACTCAAGGAGTTATTATCTCAATCTCTCAATTTGATTTACTCAAGCAAATGTGATTCGCGAGTCTAATAAAAGAGAGATAACTTGGATGGTACCAAAGACCAATATCCAAGTGTCAATCAATTTAAATCAACAACCAATAAGGTCGAATATTCTAATTGATTGAACAACGCACAACCTGTATTATTTCAATTATATAACAAAATATAATGCGGAAAAGAAATAACACAGACGACAGAATTTTGTTAACGAGGAAACCTCAAATGCAGAAAAACCCGGGACCTAGTCCATATTAAACATATACTGTATTAAGCCGCTACAGACACTAGCCTACTCCAAATTAACTTCGGTATAGACTGTAGTTAAACCCCTATCAATATCACATTGATCCAAGGTAAAGTTATGCTCCTACGCCTATGATCCCAGTAGGATACTGCGCACTTGATTGCCTTAGCTGATCTCACCCACAACCAAGAGCTGCTACGACCCAAAGTCGAAGACTTTAGCAAACAAATCTGTTTCACACAGAAAAGTATACAAGATAGATAAATCCGTCTCCCACGAATAAACCTATGAGTTTTGTTCCGTATTTTGTTAAATCAAGGTGAACAGGAACCAATCAATAAAACCAAACTTATATTCCTGAAGAACAACTCAGTTTTATCAATCACCTCACAATAGTCTTAATCGACGCAGCGAAAAAAGATATTGTGGAATCACAAATGATGAGATGAAGATGTTTGTGATTACTTTTATATCTTGCATATCGGAGATAGAAATCTCAATCCAATTATTATATTTGTACTCGTACGATATAAATAGCAAGATCAGATCACACAACTACAATAAAAGTAGTATCGGTCTGGCTTCACAATCCCAATGAAGTCTTTAAGTAGTTTACCTGGTTTTAGAAGAAGAAAACCAAAGGTTAAAGGAGAATCGACTCTAGCTTAGCAAACTAGTATCACACATAATGTGTGGGGATTAGGTTTCCCAGTTGCTGGAGTTCTCCCTTATATAGTCTTTCAAATCAGGGTTTGCAATCAATGTTAGTTTAGTAACAAAGCATTCAATATTCACCGTTATATGAAAACCTGATTAGATACAAGCTAATATCTCTCAACCATTAGATCAAAAACTTAGCTTGCCATACACACATGTACTTGACGATTTTGGGTTTGTGTAACCATACCCAAACGTGTACAATAGTTAGTTCAATATTATTCAACCAACTGGTTATCCAAATGATAACTTTCATAACAACCATATTCTTCTTCACCATAACTAGTCCAAATGACTCAAATGAACTAGTTAGAGAGTTGTTCAATTGCTATGATATCTTATGTACTACACAAGACACAATTAAAGCAAAAACAATGTGATTCACTCGAATCGATTCATGAACTATAAAGCCAGGTTTGCAATAGCATTCCTTAGATAATTTAGATAAGTTCACGAACATCGTTTTTAGACATAACCACTCAAGTTGGCGGACTGGGTTGATTGCTCAAGTTCCAGTTTTCACTTGATCAACAAAGTTCACAAATTTTGGTTCAAGTGCTAAGGACTTATACATATATGTGTTACCACAACAATGTTTATATCCCCCAGTGGTTATATTGTCTAAACTCTCATTTCAACCATTAAAATATTTTCAGAGGACGTCATATAGTTGTTATTCACAAACTAGTTTTCGTCAGAGAAATTTCCAAAGTGATTGAAACATAACATGACTTTCATCACTAGGTAAAGATGAACTTGGCTAAAGCGAAAGCTTTACCAACAAATATTTCGATAAATAGATAAGCGAGATATACTCAGCTCGAAATGTCACATGTGTATATTCTTAGTCTATATAGTAATACGACTTTTGTCTCAAGATAAGAGATAGAGTAGATAGACTTTTGAGTGATAGATAAGTTCAAGTCTCCACATAACCTTTAGTCGATGAAGATCCACTGGTTCCTTGAGTAGTCCTTCGTCTTGTATGATTATTTCCATGGAGTTCTTGAGCTCAAATACACTTTCTATCCTAGTCCGAGACCTTAGCTATAGTAGACTAGAAATCAAGACTTTATAGTTTTGATCACTAACATTGACAAACATGCTTGACATAGAAACGCATGCGAGTTCGACCGAGCAATGCTCTAATAATCTCCCACTTTGTAAATTTTAGTGGTAAAACTATTAATACATATGGAATACAAAAAATATATAAATAAACTTTGTAGCTCCTATTCCACATATCTAATCTTCAACAATACTCGAAATCTTCGTCACTTCCAAGTAGTCCAATGATCCCAAAGGTTATAAGTTTAGCATCATCGTTGTGGAAAATTCGTAGCTATAACAATGAGAAAAGCATCGGTTCTCAATCATTATTATACAGTGTCATAGTATTATTACACAGTGTCAAAGTCCAATTGCATCACAACTTCAACAACAATACTATGGTGATACTTCACTCCCCCTTAGTCAGTACTCCATCTCACGTGGAAACCACTCCCCCTTACATAATGATCCGAAAACCATATGTATTTGTAGTGTGAACTACATATTAATTCTCCCCCTTTTTGTCAATAAAATTGGCAAAGGTACAAGAACGGGACCCTAATGAAATTTCCGTAAGAGACATTTCATGACCAAAGGTAAATGTGTATCATCTTGTTTAGATGCAATCATAAAGCCGAAGCTAAATGCATTCATCAAGGAGTTTATAAAGACGCAAGATAACCCCTCTAATATTCCACATCCGCACTCCCCACAAAGATTTGGAAATTAAGCACAAGTTCAAAAGAACTCTCCCCCATAATATGTCATTCCCTAAGGAACAACAAGAGCGACCTTAATTTCAAAAAAAAAAAAGGATTTCTTTAGACTCAACAAATTACATACAAGTATGAATTTGGTATCCAACAAGAAATATTCAATCAAATTAACCAAAGCGAACCAAGATTAATTTGACTAAATATGCTCAACACAAGTAAACTTATGGAGACTTAATAAATCAATTAGATTGATAACAAGAAAACTCGCAAATAATCTAATTGCCATACTCAACCAAACTAATTACAAAAGTAATCAATTTAATTGGCCACACTCGACATAAGATCATTCTATGGAGCAATGACTAAGTTAATCATAAAAATAACCATTCTAGTCAATCATGCTCAGCATGAGAAAAACTTACGGAGTGCTAACTAAATAACCATGCTAGATGATTGATTTAGTTCAAAATACTCGATGTAAAGTGCCTTACGGGACACAACTAAGCTAATCACAAAATAATCAAATTTGGTTGTCTAATGCTCAACATAAGTCATAATACGGAGTCTCACAGTAATACACAAAATATAGAACATGGAAGCTCAATTACTGTGGAATTCACAAGGATTCATTCTATGTTTCTATCACCATTTTCACAATGACACTCAATAGACATAATCCTTGAATCACAAAATATTTTAACATATCTTATATCAAAGATTGACAATATAGGCTTAACTTTTGTGTTTGTCAAAAGTCTATTCATCCTTTTATCAATATTTGCATATCAATTCACGAACGACTTTACTTTTGACAAAATATGGGACAATCAAGTTTACGGACGTAAACACACATATCCCATCAAAATATTGCAATATATACAAGCATAAAGATTAATACTGCAACCATCATCTTCCAAACAAGTTTAGAATTTAAACCAATAAATCTAAAAACAAGAAGATGAAAAACATTGGATATAGCTATGTGTAATCACAATAATGGCTATTCCAAAACACTAGTTATTCTTCTAAACAAAAGAGAAACAATAGAAGATTTACTAGACATTAAGACCTTTGAAAAATTCATTATCGTCCCCGAACTCCTTGTCGTCAACATCCATGGGAACACAAGGTTCATTAAGAAAGGAGTTTATATCGATGAACCTTCTTGGTTGCTGTTGTCGAACCAGGGCCTTCTGAATCTCATGATTCTTATACACAAAACCCTTTATTTGTTGAATCTTCTTTTGCAGCCCCTTCAACACTTCAAGAACATCAGAAAACTTCTGAGAATTTGAAGGAACAACTCTTGGCTTCCTCATTTTTATTTTTTTCTTTTCAAGGTTGGAGGAAATGGAGATTTTTCTTTTTCCTTCATGATTAATGGATTAACAATCACATTACCTTCTTTTTCATCAGAAGACATCATTCTTGGAGCGTCCATAAGCGTATGGGTTTGTGAGAGGAATTTACAATTAGCTCAACAAGTAGTCTTAAGATAAATAGAGGTTTTAGAGAAGTAAAGGGAATGTAGGGTTCGAAACCTAAAACAGGTTTGTGGACGATCAACTCTTATCCCCATAAAGAGTAGAATTGTCAATAGTACCCTTTCTTCTGTTTGATAGATAAAAGGAAAATACATCTAAGAAAAAAGAGAAAAAAACTTTTCCTAAAGCCTGATAGGTACAAAATCATTGTCTCTTTTGATCAGGCACATGAGACAAGATTTTAAGAAAAACACAATCAAGTTGCGTTGTGGTGAACTATAATTTGTCCACCAATTTCTTCTTGTGGAAAATCCACAGACTTTTGTCTATTTAAACGGTTTGACCATACTTTTTTTTCAAATGATCTTGGTTTCTCCTTGAAAACTAACTTCTTAGACGAAGATAAAATCTTACATACCTCTGCGGTCTTCTGAGCAAGTTTAAGCTTTCTTGCTAGATGATTTGCTCTTCGTTGAAGTTTGTTGACGTGTCTTTACTTGGGTTTGAACTTGTAACACTTTGAGAGTTCATGACCTTTTAATGAAAAATACGAGCACGTCACACTTGGATAGTAATCAGGCTTTTGAAATGTGCAAGCATCTAGGCACATAGTGGATCCTGAAACATTATAAACAGAGTTTCCAAGAAAAGGGTCAACTTTTTCTTCCAAAATGGTTGGATTATCTTATGAAAGAATATCAAAATTGATATGTGTATTGCTACAATTATCAAAATCAATATTTTTATCAAGAAGTGCAACACTTGATTTCCCGTCTTCATTAGAGTCATGGCTGTCAGACATTTCATTAAGAGTTGCTGCAAGACCTTTGTTCCCAGTGTATTTTCTATGATTTGGACACTCGTTTGCAAAATGACCAAATCCCTTACACTTAAAGCACTGAGGCATATCCTCATCACCAGTTTCATCAATATCTCTGTTTTTAGGAAGAACACGATTATGAGGTTTGACTAATGCCTTATGATTATCTCTGGAGAACCATTTACTTCTCTTCAATAGAAGATCCCTAAACTGTCTTGTGATCATCGAGACTGATTTGTCAAGATCTTCATCCAATGAGTCTGTCTCAAAGTGATCATCTTCAGAGATATACACTTTTTTACTTTTATCAAGTAATTTAGTGTTCTTTAGTGCTTTTAACGCAACATCCTTAGATTTGGATGAATGTTCATGATCAAAGATATTAAGCTTTCCAACCAGCGTATTTCTAGAGAGACTATCTAGGTTATTTCTCTCAATGATGGCATGCTTCTTAGCATCGTATCTAGATGGCAGTGATCTGAGAATTTTCATCATAATGTCCTTTTCAGGAATAGTCTTACCCAATGCAAAACATGCATTAACAATTTCAGACACTTTGTGATTAAACTCATCAAATGTTTCTTCATCTTCCATACGAAGGTTTTCCCAATCGGAACTAAGGTTTTGAAGCCTAGCTTCCTTTTCACCGGTGTTTCCTTCAAATACGGTTTCCAAGATATCCCAAGCTTCTTACGACTTGGTGCAATTAGACACATGGTGCTGAAGATTTGGGGTAATGGAATATATGATTACATTCAAACCGTCAGAGTTTTTCTTTGCAGCAAGAATCTCTGCAGGAGTGTATTCAGCAATATTATTTGGAACATTTACACCTCCAACTGCCTCAACGGGAGCATCATAGCCATAACAACATATACCCATGATTGGAAATCATGTGCTTGAAGAAAAGCGTGCATATCAATTTTCCACCATAAGTAATTAAAGTCATCGAAGACTGGTGGTACGTTTATTGAGATAACACCTCTGTCCATAGAGTCAGATCGCTTACAAACACAGACTTATGAGGTCTTGAACGTGTTTGCCCTCTCTGATACCAATTGAAAAAGCGGGGGTCTAACAACCTCACCCAATATTTCGATTAGCAATCTGTATGGACAACTCCGAGTTGTTTTCTAGAGAATCAACTAGACTCAATCAATAGAAAATACTCAAGGAGTTATTATCTCAATCTCTCAATTTGATTTACTCAAGCAAATGTGATTCGCAAGTCTAATCAAAGAGAGATAACTTGGATGGTACCAAAGACCAATATCCAAGTGTCAATCAATTTAAATCAACAACCAATAAGGTCGGATATTCTAATTGATTGAACAACACATAACCTATATTATTTCAATTATATAACAAAATATAATGCGGAAAATAAATAACACAAACACCAGAATTTTTTTAACGAGGAAACCGCAAATGCAGAAAAAACCCGGGACCTATGTTGCACGGACACGCCTAGAAATATGCCGAAACAATGTCAGACACATAATCGGACACGACACGGTTACGACACTTCCCGACACGCGATGTACACGCCACATCATGTGTCCCATAGAAATCGATATTTGACACTTTGCGGACACTTCCGGACACACTATAAATGGTTGATTTTGGTTTGAAAAATCAAAATAAACTAAGTGTGAAGCTAATTTATTCGTCATTTTGTCAAATATAAACATTATTTATGAAAAACGTGATCACAATTTCATCAATAATAATTTTATTTTATTAGTAAATAAGTATTCTGAAAATAAAAATAATTATTATGTTGAGCAGATTAGTGTAAAATCTCAATTTAATGATATGTGCAATATATATAACGTGTCGTCGTAACCAGATTTTTTGAGATTTGACATGTCTCCGTAACCGTGTCGTGTCGTAATCGTGTCCCGTGTCCGTGTCTGTGCAACATAGCCCGGGACCTAGTCCAGATTAAACATATACTGTATTAAGCCACTACAGACACTAGCCTACTCCAAATTAACTTCGGTCTAGACTGTAGTTGAACCCCAATCAATCTCACACTGAACCAAGGTACATTTATGCTCCTACACCTCTGATCCCAGCAGGATACAGTGCACTTGATTCCATTAGTTGATCTCACCCATAACCAAGAGTTGCTACGACCCAAAGTCGAAGACTTTAGCAAACAAATCTGTCTCACACAGAAAAGTCTACAAGATAGATAAATCCTTCTCCCACGCATAAACCTATGAGTTTTGTTCCGTCTTTTGATAAATCAAGGTGAACAGGAACCAATCAATAAAACCAGACTTATATTCTCGAAGAATAGCTCAGTTTTATCAATCACCTCACAATAGTATTAATCGACGCAACGAAAAAAACTATTGTGGAATCACAAACGATGAGACGAAGATGTTTGTGATTACTTTTATATCTTGCCTATTGGAGATAGAAATCTCAAGCCAATAATTATAATTGTACTCATACGATAGAAACATCAAGATCAGATCACACAACTACAAGAAAAGTAGTATCGGTCTAGCTTCACAATCCCAATAAAGTCTTTAAGTCGTTAACCTGGTTTTAGACATAGCACTCAAGTTCGCTGTCTGGGTTCGCAGACTCAAGTTAACCGGTTGGAGTTCACAAACTCTAGCAGAAATTCTCGGGTTCGAGAACTTCCGTCAGTTCGCGGACTGAAACCGAGATACAACTCCAGCAGAAATTCTCGGGTTCGAGAACTATGCACGTTTACGGACTGAGTTCGCGGACTGGGTTGACTGCTCAAGTTCTGGTTTTCACTTGATCAACAACGTTCACAAACTTTGATTCAAGTGCTAAGGACTTATATATATATATATATGTGTTACCACAACAATATTTATATCCCAGTGGTTATATTGTCTAGACTCTTATTTCAACCATTGAAACATTCTCAGAGGACGTCATATAGTTGTTATTCACAAACTAGTTTTCGTCAGAGCAATTCCCAAAGTGATTGAAACATAACATGACTTTCGTCACTAGGTAAAGATGAACTTAGCTAAAGCGAAAGCTTTACCAATACATATTTTGAGAAATAGATAAGTGACATATACTCAGCTCGAAATGTCACATATGTATATTCTTAGTCTATATAGTAATACGAATTTTGTCTCAAGATAGGAAATAGAGTAGATAGACTTTTAAGTGATAGATAAGTTCAAGTATCCGCATACCTTTTAGTCGATGAAGATCCACTGGTTTCTTGAGTAGTCCTTCGTCTTGGATGATGATTTCCATGGAGTTCTTGAGCTCAACTATACTTTCTATCCTAGTCCGAGACCTTAGCCATAGTAGACTAGAAATTAAGACTTTATAGTTTTGATCACTAACATTGAAAAACATACTTGAGATAGAAACGTATGCGAGTTTGACCGAGCAATACTCTAACAAGTTTAGTTGAAAATAATTTATTTATTAGAAACCGAATAATAATTCAAAAGATGATCATGTGAAAATTGCCTTGAAACATCTTACATGATTTGTGCGAGACAGTCGTTTGATGTCGAATAGAAATGTTTCATATTGATCATTGAATCACTTACAAATTACTTATAAGCTAATGGTATGTGTGAGACAACCATTGTCGTCTTCTAAGGATGTTTCAATGATTGAAATGGGAGTTTAGGACAATTAACCTTTGTCTGGATACAACGCAGTATGCATACCAGTATGCAAACTGTTGTGGTATGATTCAGGTCCAGGAACCTAGTTCGCATACCATCATGCGAACAGTTTCAACTGTTAAAGTCCGGGATCCAAGTTTACATACCAGTATGCGAACAGTTCTACCTGAGTTACGGTCTGGGACGACAGTATGCATACCAGTTTGCAAACTGCTGGAAAAGACCAAAGTCTGGAACTATAGTTTGCGTAACCGTTTGCAAACTTAGTGGTTAAAATTCTAAAATCGGTTAAGTATGTTTTCATACTTTGAAAAAAATACATTTATAAATTAAGGAATGCAATCTTTGTAAACCGTGGCTTAATGTTCATGTAATGATTCTCATGAATCAAATCCAATTTTGCTTCAATTGTTTCTTGTATACTTCTATGAGATATATACAATTAAACAACTATATGAGTAACACAATTAGATTCATTTGATTATCTTTCATAATTGATTGATAATCATTTCTGATCTAGATATGTTAGATGAATGTAGTTAACACGCTAACTTCGGTTAACTATTGTTGAGCTAAATCAATATACACGTTTAGGTACGGTTACCCATATCTAAATGAAGGTATATTTCATTTGTGTGTAACAATATAAGACCATCTAATAGTGGAGAGATATTGCTTTGGTTTTAAGCAAACTTAGCTTGAATCTTAAATCAGGTTTTCATCTAACGGTGAATATTGAATGCTTTGTTTCTAAGCTAACCTAGCTTCTCTTGTAAGCAACCCTAATTTGAAAGACTATATAAGTGAGAACTCTAGAAACTGGAAAACCTAATCCCCATATTTATGTGTGATACTAGTTGCGACTTGAGTCGATTTTCCTTTAACTAAGGTTTTCCTAAAACCATTATAGGTTAACGACTTAAAGACTTCATTGGGATTCTAAAGCCAGCCCAACTATTTTATTTGTAGTTGCGTGTTCTGGTCTTACTTATTCTATCATTTTGAGTAGTATCTTCTCTAAGATTTTCTCGAGATTTATCTCCGATAGGTTAGATATAAAATGTAATCACGAAGCTCTACGTCTCATTCTTTGTGATTCCACAATAACTTCTTCTGCCACCATATAGTTAAGTTATTATGAGGTGATTGATATTTCTAGGCTGTTCTTTGGAATATAAGACCGGATTATCAATTGGTTCATGTTCACCTTGATTTATCAAAATCCGAAACAAAACTTCATAGGTACTTCTGTGGGAGACAGATTTATCTATCATAATAGACTTATCTGTAGGAGACATATTTGTTTATAAGTTTTCGACTTTGGGTCGTAGAAACTCTTAGTTGTGGGTGAGATCATCTAAGGAAATCAAGTACGTAGAGTCCTGCTGGGATTCAGAGACGTAAGGCACGCTACTGTACCTTAATCGGTGTGAGACTTGGTTAGGGCTCAACTACATTCCAATCCGAAGTTAAATAACTTATAGTAGGCTAGTGTCTGTAGCGGCTTAATACAGCGTGGTGTTCAAATCTGGACTAGGTCCCGAGATTTTTCTGCATTTACTAACTATATTGATTATATTTCTACCTTGTACATCTACTAACCATACCAATTATATTTTCAAGTGCGTTTAAATTATTTCTACGAGATAATTAGTATTTAATTAATTCGCTAAAAATATTAGACTTATTTGATCACATGTTTGTGACTCAGAGTTAATGTCTTATGTGTTCATGAAAATGAAGATTAAGCTTTTAAGTTCAAACCGGCTAGTTTCGGCTACCGTGTTGAACATAGTATTTGTACACGGTTCGGTTACGGTTTCACCTAACCAGAGTGTATATCTTGCGTATGTAAATCAGATTCAAAGATTCATCGAACGGTGGATATTGTTTGCTTGGTTCCAAAGCTACCTTAGCTTAAACCTAAATCAACCTATGCTTTGAATATCTATAAAAGGGAAACTTCAAGCAATTAGGATTTTTGAATCCGGACACTACTTTTTGGTATGTCCTAGTTGTATCTAAAGCCGTTTTCTTCCTAACCCTTTTAGGGTTTAGCGACTACAAAGTCTTTATAGGGATTCGTGAATCCATGCCCAGTTATCTTTTCCAGATAACTCGTGTATCCTAATCTTGATTGTTTGTAGAGCTTGCTCCATCGATCAAGATATATAGAAATCATCAAAGTTATCTTCGTCTCAAACTTTGTTGATTTCACATGTTTTATACTTGTGAGGTGGACAATAATCTAGGTTGCACGTCGGGTTGCATAAGTCCGAATTTTGAGGTTATCTAGACTTTGTCTTTTGTTATCGATTTTCACACCTTTGATCAAGTTATTTGATTTTAAAAGGAAATCATATATATGCTTAATATGTGGGAGGCAGATTTGGTTTAAAGTATTCAATTCAGTTGAAGCAACTCTTAGTTGGTGTGACGTCATCTATGGGAATCAATTGCGCGGAGTCCTACTTGGATTCAAGAGGCGTAAGAAGCGCGATTGTACCTTAATCAGTGGGATACCTGATAAGCACGTAAGTGCTACCTTTTACACCCATATTTATAATAGCTAGTACTCGATATTTTGACTAACGATGCTATTTTAGTGCTTTTGTAGAAAGTACAACTGAATTCGATCATGGGAAAAATATACAGCTTAATTAGTATTTGCGGCAAAGTGGTACCAATATTCACAAGAATTGTTAGTTTTCTATTTTTCTAGGGTAACCGAACCAAGTCATTTCGGGGAAACGGATCAAGGAAGTGGTGCAAAGGAACTCAAGCATTAGTGTGATGTGACCTTATTTTTTCACTTCACATACCTCATGAAGATAAAGAGGGCACGTGGAATATTTCGTTACCACATTTTTTTTATGGTCTATGAAGTGAGTCTTGCCGATGGAGCTCGGGACCTTTTCCAATAACTAGAACAATGGATTCGATTATGATGAAATATGAGCAATTTTGCAGACATAAATATAAAGATGGGATCGAGGAGTCTGGAAGAATACAAACTGCATGCAATGGTGTGTTGTTGGTAGTTTGTTGGTGTTGATTGTGGTTACATCAGAGCTCAGTCATGAATGGAGATGGAAAGATCAGAACGAAGGCATGAAAACATGAATGGAGAGGCAGTAAAACTTCGAATAACTGAGCAATAATCGGTTTGTGATGGAACAGTTGCTGCTGGTGGAAGATGGAGAGTTGTTGTTGTAACTACAGAAAATCCATAATTACACCCACTTACTAATTAGTATGACACGAAAGGTGAATCACACGACGAGATGAGAACAAATATTATTTCACTTAGTTAAAGAATAAGAAATTACAAGATCTCCAAGAACACTCACAAGAACCCTAAGTTATCTTTCTTTACAATAGCCCTCTCACCCCTCAGAACGTTCCAACCCCCTACACAATAGGCTAAGTCTTCGATTTATAGGAAAAATACATAATGGATTACAACTCATTTTATCTCATTGATCATCATTCATTTCACGTGACTGTCCTTTTTACTTCGCCAGATCCATTTTGGATAAAGTTTTCGCTTACATTTCGCTTTATTAATCGGTTGTTGTCGGGGACAGCTGTCATATTTCTTGCGTAACAATCCACACTTCGGGCCTTTCACTTCGTACATATTATTTCTTGCGTAACAATCCACACTTCGGGTCTTCTCTTCGCGAGGTATCTTCATGTGCAAGCCACCTCTATCTTGAACTTCAGATATGACTTCGCAGACCTAATATTTGTTAAAGTAACTCTGACATTCGATTTGAGTCTTCACTGACATTTTCCTAGGAATTAGTAAATAATATCCCGCCTGGGGATTTACTTCGGAGTATCATCCAATCTCGTTTGAACGCGTGGCGGCTAGGTTTTTTGTACCTACATTTCGCCTTTTCTCATTCCATTCGCAGGAATCAAGAATGGAAAGAGAACTCCGTATTAAATTCGTAACCGCCATGTATTCGGGTTTCTCGTTTTCCTGTCTCCCATGATTCTTCGTAACCGTCAATAGTTGGTTCCCCTTCTCACATAACTGCTTCTTCTGGTCATGCCTTGGTCCACTATTAATAGTTTTTTTCCCCTTCCTTTCTTTATTTTACAAACCTCAGCTTCTTCTTCTCCGGCGCCGTTCACCTGCAAAATTTTCTTCCATAAATAACTTGATTCTTTTAACTTCTTCATCTCTCAACCCTTCAAGCAATGGCTCCTAAGAAGTTTCCTCCTCATACTTCATCAAAAACCCTTGAAGATTTTCAAGCAGGTTTCCAGAAAAAGGGTTTAGCGTTGGTTTCGGTGGTGGATTCCTCTGTTTCTCCTCCGGTCATAGCAACAAAGCATATAGAGTTAAACCATCAGTGGATTCAGGCATAGACGTGGACTTCTACTAGGATGATCACCACGCTGGGTCAATTAAGAGCTGGTCTCATCTTTCCCCTGTATGACTTTAAGAATCTCCTGTTCTATGAGATTCTAGTTAAGATCAACAGGGGTGTTTTTCAATGGAGTGGGAATGCAATTCGCATATGAAACGAATTTGCAATACGCTCTAGTGGTGGTAAATCCCAGATTCCGTTGGCGGCGAAGTACTTCGACTCTGCAGATTACAATCTCAACTCTTTTTCGGATAATTATATTGACAGACCTCAATTTCGGAGGAAATTTCAAGAGTGGGGTATTTCTCTTGCTCGGAAGCAAATGGAGGATCAATCCAAAGTCCTTCTTCTCGACGTTGAGCCCGTTGGTACTTCGAAAGTGGCTCCAAAGTGTCCTTCTCTTCGCTTGACTAACGATGAAGACTGGATGATGTTTCTAGTGATTGTTGAGGTCCCCTCGGTATGGGGTTTCGATGAGGATGGAAATGCCCGAACTGGTCCTCTCTCCGAGCACATACATCTCGCTGCCTATGAGCCCGGAAGACTTCGCTGGTCAGAAATGCCCATCGAGGTGAGTTGTCTATGTCTCAGATTTAACTCATTTTTTAAGTTTGACCCTTAAAGTTTCTTTACTTCTCTACAGTATCCACTTCCTCCTCCGGGTTTGATCAAGGACCGATCGACCCAAACAAAAAAGGGGTCTACTGATCCTCCTAGTTGTGATTAGGTATTTTTATCCTTCATCTCGCTCCAAATGCCATTTTCAATCTTGATGACTAACTATTGCATCTCGTAGGAGGATGTCTTCATAGAGCCTCAAGCTGATGTTCCTTCGAGAATTCTAAAGAAGCGTGATCATCGTGAAAGTTCTTCTTCCGATGCCACTAAGTTACCTATTTTATTTCCTCTTTTTCATGTTTATATATCTCACCCTGTTGACTTCGTGTTTTATGTACTTTGATGTATCAACTCCTTACCCTTCTTCAGGATGCTTCGCCCATATCTCCATCTGCTAATGAGCCTCCGAAACGCCATATGGTTTTGGATGTGGATGCCTTAGCTCGCATTCCTAGCTCTAAAAAAACTTCAGAATCACATGTTCCCCCTCCTCCTAAGGGTAAAGCTGCCAAGGTTCTGGAAAAACATAGGATACTCCGAAGTAAATCCCAAGGCGGGATATTATTTACTAATTCCTAGGAAAATATCAGTGAAGAGTCAAATCAAATGTCAGAGTTACTTTAACAAATATTAGATCTGCGAAGTCATATATAAAGTTAACGAAGTATAAATCGGCAAGATAGCGGTGGCTTGCACAGGAAGATACCTCGTGAAGAGAAGACCCGAAGTGTGGATTGTTACGCAAGACAAGATAAAATGTACGAAGTGGAAGGCCCGAAGTATGGATTGTTATGCAAGAAATATGACAGCTGTCCCCGACAACAACCGATTAATAAGGCGAAAAGTAAGCGAAAACTTTATCGAAAATGGATCTGGCGAAGTAAAAAGGACAGTCACGTGAAATGAATGATGATCAGCGAGATAAAATGAGTTGTAATCCATTATGTATTTTTCCTATAAATAGAGGACTTAGCCCATTGTGTAGGGGGTTGGAACGTTCTGAGGGGTGAGAGGGCTATTGTAAAGAAAGATAACTTAGGGTTCTTGTGAGTGTTCTTGGAGATCTTGTAATTTCTGATTCTTTAACTAAGTGAAATCATATTTGTTCTCATATCATCGTGTGATTCACCTTTCGTGTCATACTAATTAGTCAGTAGGTATACCTATGGATTTTCTGTAGTTACAGTTGCAGCAGAAGAGAAGATGTTGTCGTGTTTTGAGAACAAAAGGGTTTGTTTGGTGATAGCGACAGCAACTGGAATTGGTGCTTCCGGTGAAGGGAGCTGGAGTTAGGTGGTCTCGGAATGTGATTGGTGGTCTTGTTGCAACCGGTTGGGTGATGATTTGAGGTGTGAATGGAGATGAGAACTGAGAAGGGTGATGGCTGGTTTGTACTTGTAATTTTGGCAGTAACGTCTATGGATTTTGGCTCGGATGGAGTGCTGTTGTTGTTGAGCATTTTACAGCAGCGAACGGAGTTCATGATGCGAAAACTAAGGGTTGAATGAGAATAGCAAATGCAGTTCTGCCATGAATAAGTTGTGATCGTGGTGGAGGTCCATTAAATATTTTCCAGGACAAGAGCTAAAGATCTGAGCATCAACAAGAAGTGGAGTTAAAACCGAATTAAGAAGAATAGAAGTTACAGATGCTGCCGGCGTTAGTTATGCCAGCTTCAAGCGTAGTGCTTCAGCCGTGCATGGAGAAGCTTACGAGCTGGCAGTCAGCCAAGCTTTCATAAACTATTGAGTTTGGTTGATTTGATGTGTGCTGCAATAATGTGTTTATCAGACAGAATGGAAGGAGATGGCGGTGTTGAATTTGCGTCTTATAACAGCCACATCTATGAGGATACATTCCGACTGCTGTTCTCGTTGATTAATTCTCGGACAGCTAAAGAAGATGGTGTCGGTGATAGCCATAAATCCTGTGGTTTTGCATGAAGGTTTAGAAGAAGTTTCTGAGTTCAAGGTCTTCAAAGAAGTCGAGATTCAAGCCAATCTGTGGTTGGGAATACCCTCAATGAAGCAAGGAACAAGTTGAGTATTGCTGTGGTTTATAATAGGAGCTTAGCTGAAGTCCTTGAGACAGCAGATATGATCGATGGAGTAAGCAACTTAGATGGCCAGAGAGATCAAGAGAAGATGAAATTGGTTGAGGTGGTCCATGTGTTGGTCAAGTCGGGGAAGGTGTAGTAGGAGCTGAACTGAAATTCATGTAGGAAAGCACGGTGCTGGTGATGGCAAGGTGGAGACACAGATGACCAAGAGACTTTGGTAACCAAATTGATGCTGAACGAACAGAAAAGTGGTAATTTGGGTACGGTTTTGGAAGTGGGTACCGAGAATGGATTGGGCCTAGGTTTTATTTTGGATTTATGCGCAATAGTTTGGTGACATAAAACCTACAGAGACAGAAAGAAGGGTGGGGTTCTTTGGCTGGAGGCCGAGGAGGGACACGCCGAACAAAAACTAGAGATGAGAAAAAGAGGCGACGGACGTGTTTGAGAGCTCAAGAACAAGGGAAGAAGACGACGCCATCGGTTTAATCTTTCCTCTTTTGTTATTATTTTTGATGGGTTTTCAGAAACCCATGATCATGTCTTGCTAGACTTTCATAACTAGGGTTTATGTTGAAACCACATTGAGTATAGGTCAATAGAATTGAGTTATTTGACAAAGACTATTTTGATTTGAATAAATTAATTCCATGATTTTATATATTGATTCAATGATAAAAATGAGTTGTTGATTCACTAGTTTTATATAACCTTTATGCGTAATTGTTAGGTTCATAAGTATATTTTTTGTCTCACTATTTGATAATTCCATGCTTTGGTTAATATCTTTGATGGGTTATGCTTAGAAGAGTCACATAATATTTGTGAACCAATATTTTAGTTTCGTATAAATTTCTCGCTGATGCAATTTGATGGTTCATGCTTGGATTTAGTCTTTTGATGTGCCATGCTTAGGGTATACCAGTGATATTTGCGACGCTAATACTTATAATAGGTGATGTCGATAGAACGGGTGATAAGTAATTCATGGATTATGTTTCATTTCAGTAATTGAAGTTGTGGTGGATACTATAAACCCTAGTTACAGACTCCTTCTCATTGTGTTTTATTAATCTTCGTTTCTTTTGTTTCATTCTTTTTAAATCCTTAATTCAAAAAAATCCAAAAACATCATTGCTGGTTAATTGATGAGAATATTGATTATTGGTATTTCCACCGCTCCCTGTGGGTTCGACCCGTACTTGCCTCTGTCTACTAGTTAGACACCGTGCGATTGCGGTTATTATTATATAGGCATCTCCGGATCCTATCAATACCTTTTAGGGTTCAACTATATTCATGTCTGAAGTTAATTAGTAGTAGGCTAGTGTCTGTAGCGGCTTAATACAATTTGGTCTAGGTCCCGGGTTTTTTTTTGCATTTGCGGTTTCCTCGTTAACAAAACTTATGGTGTCTGTGTTATTTATTTTTCTGCATTATATTGTTTATCTTTATAATTGAAATATCACAGGTTGTATGTTGACCAATCTTAGTATTTACATCCGACCTAGTTTGTTGGTTACGACTAGATTGATTCTTGGATAATTGGTCTTTTGTACCGTCCAAGTAATCTCTTTGCGATTAGGTTCACGGACTTGTTTCTGTAAACATTCTAATCGCAAGAGAGAGAGAGAGGTAACTCTAAGATACTATTCCTTGATTGAGTTTAACTCTTAGAATCGTATTGAGTTTGTCCATACAGATTGCCTAACAAAAAAAGTGGTGGTGTATTTTGGTACCCCCGCGTTTCCAATTGGTATCAGAGAAGGCAAATACGCTAAGACCTAATAAGCCTGTATTTGAAGCAATCTGAATATATGGACAAGAGTACAATCTCAATAAACGTTTCGCCAGCATTTGACGGCACAAATTACTTATGGTGGAAAATTGATATGCGTTCCTTTTTATAAGCCCGTCAGTTCGAGACATGGAAACTTGTAGTTATTGGATACGAGGCGCCAACAGTTATTAGAGACGGGAACACTGTTCCCAAACCATTAATAGCTTATAGCGAATCCGAGATAAGTGATGCAAAGCATAATTCTGACGGGTTAAATGCTATTATCCATGCCATAAGCCTATATCTTCAGCATGTGACTTCGTGCACTAAGTCTAAAGATGCTTGGGATATCTTAGAAACCGTATTTGAAGGAGATACCTCAAAGAAAAAAGCTAGGCTTCAAAACCTAAATTCTGACTGGCAAAATCTTTGCATGTCTGTTGAAGATCCGTTTGATGAATTTAATCAAAAGGTGTATGGTATTGTTAATGCTTGTTTTTTATTAGGAAAGATTATCCCAAAAGGACATTGTGATAAAAATTCTCCGATCTTTACCAGCTAGATAAGAATCAAAGAAACATGCAATCATGGAAGGGAATAACATTGAAACTGTTTTCAGAAATAATATTGTTGGAAAATTGAAGATCTTTGATTATGAACTGCAATCCAAAGCTGGAAAGGATATTGCGTTCAAGGCACTGAAAAACACTAAAACTCTCAAAAGTGAAAGTGTTGACAACTCTGGAGATGATCTTGTTGATCCTGAATTTCCAGATAAAGATCTTGATAATTCGGTATCACTGATCACAAGACAGTTTAGAGAACTTCTTAGGAATAGAAATAAATGATTCTCCAGAGAAAAACCTCCAACGTCAATTAAGCCACATAATCGTATTTCTGTCAAAAACAGAGATTCTAATAATACTGACAATGAGGATACGCCACATCATTTCAAGTGTAAAGGATTCGGCCACTTCAATAATGAGTGGTCGAAGCATAAAAAATACACTGACAACAAGAGTCTTGCTGCAACACTTGATGAAACATCTAATCATTATCCCGAAGAGGATGATGGTTCAAGTATAGCACTCTGGGAGAAATTTTCAATTTTGATAATTGTAGCAATACTCATATCAATCTTGATAATTTAATTGATGACTCTTCATCAAAATCATTGGAGGATGTAATGGATTTTTCGTATATTAAAGAAAATTCTGTTAATGTTTTAGGTACCTTGAGTCTAGTTGCTAATGTTGTTCCTAAATCCATCTCCAAATCGACATGTCCAAATTGTTCTAGTGAGGGTCCCAGACTCACACAATGTTTCAAGTACAGACATAAACTAAGGTATGTTTGTAAACTGCAACGGAGGCCTAGTCGTTTGGAAAATATGTCTAAACTTGTTTAAAAGTACAAACCTGAGGTACTCAGAGTTAAATCTTCTTCTTCTACAAAAATTGATTGATTCCAAGGAAAAGGTAAAATCTCAGTCATAGAGAAGAGTCCGGACTAAACGTTCTGTATTGAAGGAGATTAATTACGTGCAGGAATCTAGTGGTGAGCAACCTAATGCACACCTCAACACAATTTAATTATGTTGAAATGTGCATCTTATCCCATGTATTCTTAAAAGAGATAAGAATTGTGCACATCAGGGCTTTAAATCAAGATTGAATATTATTTCTTGGATCTCCTTCTCGTATATATGCATCTTAATCTATGTCCCAAGTAATGTTATTTCATTTTAGATTTTGTGTATTCTAGTGCGTGAACTTTTATGGTTCCAAAATCCTGCATGGTAAATATCTTCTACTTCAAGACTCATATCTCTATCACATGAAGCTTTGCCTGTTGAGCCATTTATTTGTGTTTCACAAATCCATTTTATTCTTACGAATCATGGAGGCTCCAAGCACAACATAGTCTCATGGAACCTAAGATCCAATGGTTACTGATACTTATCCAACAAAAAATGAAGAAGAGATGTCCTTTCCTTTTGTCTCATCTCTTAAGAGTAAAAGGAACAATCAGAAGAAACCTAGAGCGGATTACTCCAATTAGAAAAGGTTTGAAAATCTCCTTGAAGAACTTAAGAAAACCAAAAAGGAGGTGCAAGGACTAAAGAAGATTCTACAGAAATATCTCAAACTACAAGAAGCACTTGTCAATCAACAACCCACCGGGTTTGCAGGAACTAACTCTTTCATTCATGAACAGTATGTTCCTATGCCAATCGTTGATAAAAAGTTTGGAGATGATAAAGAATTCTTCAAAGATTTTAAATACTAGGAAACTTCTTGTGGGAATTTGTTCTTATTTTTGAGAAGGATAACTAGGGTTTGGTATAACAAAAATTGTGATCACATAAGATATTTCCAACGATTTTCATCTTGCATGTTTTTAGATTTATTTATTTATTTAAATTCTAGTTTTGTTGGAAGATGAACTTGCAGTAAGTAATCATTATTGGTTTAAGTAGGAATTACTGGCTAGTCCACTTTTTCATGACCCAGTTAATGGCTAGTCCACCCATGAAAAACATTTACTCTCTAGTCCAAAAACATGTTTTTCGTAGATTAGATTATCCAAAAAGTCGTGGAGATTATTTTCGAAATTCCTAAAACACCCTTCTAGGTCTAATTAGTATCAACACATGTAAATGTTACTAGTAGTATGTTACGAACAACTAGTAATATCAATATGGTGATACTACATATTAATATGTACTATACTAGTTGTAACTACTAGTAGTAACTAGTACTAGTATCAATATATAACGTACTACATATCAATATGTAACAAAAATATCTTATTGTTACTAGTAAATTAGGTAACTACTTTACTATACTAGTAGTTAGTAACTACTATTATACTAGTAGTAACTAGTTATACTAGTAGTTAGTAACTACTATTATACTAGTAGTAACTAGTTATACTAGTAGTAACTAGTATACTAGTACTAGCAGTAACATATGTAGTATCAATACATAACAATTTTTTGATATGTAGTATCAATACATAACATACTACATATCAATATATAACGTACTACATATCAAACATACTACATATCAATATATAACGTACTACATATCAATATGTAGTATCAATATATAACATACTACATATCAATATGTAGTGTCAATATATAACGTACTACATATCAATATGTAGTGTCAATATATAACATACTACATATCAAACATATACTACATATCAATATGTAGTACATATCAATATGTAGTGTCAATATATAACGTACTACATATCAATATGTAGTAGTATCAATAAATAACATATTACTATTACTACATATGTTATTACTACATACTACATATGTTATTACTACATACTAGTATACTATTAGTATACTAGTTACTACTAGTATACTATACTACTAGTAGTATACTAGTATACTAGTTACTACTTGAATTTAAATGTAAAAAATGGACTTATAATGTTCGGGGGTATATAGGTAAATCTACTTGAATTTAAACTTTTTTGGACTAACGATTAAGAAGAAGTTTTGGCTGGACTAGCCACTAAACCGGGTCGGGTTTAGTGGACTAAACAGGAAATCCCTCTTGGTTTAATGATTACTTAAACAGTTTATTCATTAACTAAGATATTTATAAATTAAGGAATGCAATCTTTTCAAACCGTGGCTATAATCTTCATGAACAAATTCGAGTGAATCAAAATCGTTTTTGCTTCGATTGTGTCTTGAATACTTCAATAAGATCCAAGAAATTAAATAAATCTCTAACTAGTTCTTTTGAGTCATTTGAACTAGTTATGGTGAAGATGAATAAGGTTGATATGAAAGTACTCATATGGCTAACCATTGGTTAACTATTGTTGAACCAACTAAGTGTACACGTTTACGTACGGTTACTCAAACCTAAATGAAGTATATTTCATTTGTGTATAACAAGCTAAGATTCGATCTAACGGTTGAAAGATATTAGCTTGAATCTAATCAGGTTTTTATCTAACAGTGAATATTGAATGCTTTGTTACCAAGGTAACTTAGATTCCAAACCCTGATTTTGGAGTCTATATAAAGGAGAACTCTAGCAACTGGGAAACCTAATCCCCACACCTCCTATGTGATACTAGTTGTATAAGCTAAAGTCGATTCTCCTTTAACCTTAGGTTTCTATCGAGACCCTGTAGGTTAACGACTTAAAGACTTCATTGGGATTATGAAGCCAGAAACAACTATTTTTTCTATAGTTGCATGATATGATCTTGCTGTTTCTATCGTATTTGAGTACAATCGTAAGATTGGATAGAGATTAATTTCTCCGATAGGCAATATATAAAAGTAGTCACAAACACCTTCGTCTCATCGTTTGTGATTCCACAATATCTTATTTCGCTAGTCGATTAAGATTATTGGGATGTGATTGATACTTCTAGGCTGTTCTTCGGGAATATAAGTCCAGTATATCAATTGGTTCATGTTCACCTTGATTTATCAAAAGACGGAACAAAACTTGTAGGTATTTCTGTGGGAGATAGATTTATCTATTCTTGTAGACTTTTATCAAATGATACATATTTGTTTATTAAAGTCTTCGACTTTGGTTCGTAGCAACTCTTAGTTGTGGGTGAGATAAGCTAAGGGAATCAAGTGCGTAGTATCCTACTGGGATTAGAGACATAAGGAGCGCAACTGTGCCTTGGATCAGTGTGATATTGATTGGGTTTCAACTACAGTCCAGACCGAAGTTAGTTTGTAGTAGGCTAGTGTGCAGCGGCTTAATATAGTGTGTGTTCAATCTGGACTAGGTCCTGGGTTTTTTTTTTTTGCATTTGTTGTTTCCTCGTTAACAAAACTTCTGGTGTCTGTGTTATTTCTTTTCCGCATTATATTTTGTTATATAATTGAAATATCACAGGTTGTGCGTTGTATCAATTAATTGGTAAATTCAACATTTGGTTGTTGATTGAAATTAATTTATCCTTGAATATTGGTCTTTGGTACCCTTCAAGTTATTTCTCTTGTATTCAATCAGACTCGCATATTTCTATTTGTTTGAGTTAGGATTGAATTGAGAAATTGAAATATAACTGTTTGATATACTTTTTGTTAAGATCGAGTCTGACTGTCTAGTTGATTCTCTTAAAAGTATGTTGGAGTTAGTCCATAGAGATTGCTAAGAGAAATATTGGGTGAGGTTGTTAGACCCCTGATTTTTCATTTATAATGTGGAATCTCAAAACTTTCTTAAAACTTGACATATCTTTGATTGTATTCATTACGATCCCGCAATTTTCGTACCTTTGTTAATTTTATTGACAAAAAGGGGGAGAATTATTTAGTAGTTTCATACTACATACACATGGTTTATGGATCATTATCTAGGGGGGGGGGGGGTGAATCAATAATCTATATTTTTCGCCTATTATGCAAAATATGTAAGCATTGATTAAGGGGGGTGAAACATATCACCGTAGTATTACTTCAGAGTTGGGATACAATTGAACTTTGGAGAAAGGAATAATACTATGTTTTCGTATAACGACGATTGAGAATATTTCTTTTCAAAGTTCGTTATGGAATCGGTTCTTCAACAACAACAATGATGAGTTGAACACATTCAGAATCATTGCATCTTGAAATTACGAAGAGTTCAAGGACTTGAAGATGCCAAGGAAATCAAAACATTTTAGATTCAAGAAGTTGTCGAAGATTTATTTGTTATCCATATGTATTGATAGTTTTTCACTAAAATTGACAAAGGGTGAGATTGTTAGAAAATTGCTTGATCGAACTTACAAGTGTTTCTATCTCAAGCTTGTTGTCAAATTTAGTTTTTAAAACTATATCTTGATTTCTAGTCTACAATTAGTTAAGTCTCGGACTAGGATAAAAATTTAGTTGAGAAATAGTGGATCACGGCAGTCATCATTGCGTTTTATCGTTTGAAGGCGAAGATCAGCCGAAGCTTTTAGGGAACTTCATCAACAAAAGGTAAGTGAAGACTAAACCACCTATATCTCAACTTATATTCACTTTTCGATCATTTGAGACGATGTCGCATAACTAATTAGACTATTATGCATAGACAAGAATTTCAAGCCGATAACTAATTATCAAGTTAGCGTACTTCTCAAAATATAATAACTAAGCTTAATGAACATTTGTTCATACTTGATGAATTTCGGTTAAGGAGAATTTATTGTTCGGAATCAAAATCATGATTCAAGTTTTATCGTTTAAAAATAGCCTGGAACAGTGATATGTGTCATTGATGTTATTCAAGAATGTTTAGAATCGATTTAGAGAAAAATGTAAAACTACTATATGATACAAGACAATGTTATCATACTTACAAACTGGGAAAATTGTTATATGTCTGAACCCGTATTACATGTACTCGTACACGTAGCAGAGTAGCTATATATTGATTTACAGATTTGTGGTATGCATATTCTTATGCACATCATGTGAAGATCTGTTTAACTCGTGAACCAGATTGGTATGCATACTCGTATGCAAACCATTTTTGAACTGTGGTTACGGAACCGAGATTAGTATCAAAACCGGCACGCAAACTAAAACAATTATATGTTCCCAAACTCGGAAGTATATCCAAACCGGTATGCAAACCGATTTAATTCTATGAACTTCGAAACGAGTGACAGTCTTAAGGTTTCCAAACAGGTACGCAAACCTAAAAAGTTATGTTAACTCCGGAACTTGGTTTGGTTGAATGTTTACAAACTGGTACACGTACTGTGACTGAACCGACTCACGAGCGGCAATGGTATTTATACCTTGTACATCTACTAACCATGTCGATTATATTTTCAAGTACGTTTAAATTATTTCTTTGAGATAATTAGCATTTTATTAATTCTCTAAAAATAGTAGACTTATTTGATCATATACTTGTGACTCAGAGTTAATATCTTATGTATTCATGAAAATGAATATTACGCTTTTAAGTTCAAACCGGCTAGTTTCGGCTAACCATGTTGAACATAGTCTTTGTACACGGTTCGGTTATGGTTGCACCTAACTAGAGTGAATATCTTACTTATGTAACTCAGATTCAAAGATTCATCTAACGGTGGATATTGTTTGCGTTCCAAATCTATCTTAGATTAAACCTAAAACAACATATGGTTTGAATGTTTATAAAATGGAAACTTCAAGCAACTGGGATCTTTGAATCCCAACACCACTTTTTGGTGTGTCCTAGTTGTATCTAGAGTTGTCATCTTCCTAACCCTTTTAGGGTTTAACGACTACAAAGTCTTCATAGGGATTCGTAAAGCTAGGTCCAATTATCTTTCTTTAATAACTCGTGTATCCTGATCTTGATTGTTTGTAGAGCTTGATCCATCGATCAAGATATATAGAAATCATCAAAGTTCTCTTCATCTCAAACTTTGTTGATTCCACAAATTTTATACTTGTGAGGTGAATAATAATCTAGGCTGCACTTCGGGTTGCATAAGTCCGGATTTTGAGGTTATCTAGACTTTGTCTATTGTTATCGATTTCCACACCTTTGATCAAGTTATTTGATTGTAAAAGGAAATCACATATAGGCTTAATCAGTGGGAGGCAGATTTGTTTTAAAGTCTTTAATCGATTTCCAGACCCCAACTATTTTCTCTGTAGTTACGTGTTCTAATCTTACTTTGTTTTATCGTATTGAGTACTATCTTCTCTAAGATTTGCATGAGATTAAATCTCCGATAGGTAAGATAAAAAGTAATCACAAAGATGTCCGTCTCCTTCTTTTCGATCCCATAATATCTTGTTCCGCTACCATACCGTTAAGATTATTGTGAGGTGATTGATATTACTAGGCTGCTCTTCAGGAATATAAGTCCGGTATATCAATTGGTTCATGTTCACCTTGATTTATCAAAAGACGGAACAAAAACAGGTAGGTATTTCTGTGGGAGACAAATTTATTTATTCAATAGACTTTTTGTGTGAGACAGATTTTTTTATCAAGTCTACAAATTTGGGTCGTAGCAACTCTTATTTGTAGGTGAGATCAGCTAAGGGAATCAAGTGCATAGAGTCCTACTAGGATTCAAAGGCATAAGGAACGCGAATGTACCTTAATCAGTGTGAGATTGGTTAGGGCTCAACTACATTCCAATCCGAACTTAACTTGTAGTAGGCTAGAGTCCGTAGCGGCTTAATATAGTGTGATATTCAAATCTGGACTAGGTCCTGGGGTTTTTTCTGCATTTGCGGTTTCCTTGTTAACAAAATTTATGGTGTCTTTGTTATTTCTTTTCTGCGTTATATTTTTTATGTAATTGAAATATCATAGGTTGTGCGTAGTTCAATCAATTAGATAATCCAACCTTTGGTTGTTGATATAAATTGATTGACACTTGAACATTGGTCTTTGGTACCGTTCAAGTTGTTTCTCATAATAATTAGGCTCATGGATTTCTATCTGTTTGATTTGCTGATTACATTGAGAAACAGAGGTATAACTCTTGGATGTATTTTCCTTTATTGTGTAGTACCCCGATATTCGGCAGTGGTTGGCTGAATGAAATATAAGTAATGATTTTTCCTTTCCTAACACCAAGGCCTTTTCAGCACAATTGGCACCAGAGTTGGCAGAAAACTCTGCAGTTAAGCTTGCTCGGGCGGGAGGAATCCAGGGATGGGTGAGCTCCCGGGAAGTTGCTGCTAGATGACCGCAGTGATTCCCGTTGAAAACTACACACTGCCGGATAACCGCAGTGGATAAGTGAGGACAATATCAGTGGAGGGACGGGTCATTATAAATGGTATCAGAGCCGACGATGGGTCACCTTCCTAGGGTGGGAAGTTACGCTGGACGAGATTGGTCCAGGTGCTTCTCATGAGGGTCAGGGAACGTCGAAGATATGGGCTTGCAAATATATTCTGGAGCCGAGGACGACTCCAATTTAAGGTGGTGGTATTGTAATACCCCGATATTCGGCAGTGGTTCTCCGAATGGAATTTAAGTTACGATTTGTCCTTTCCTAACACCGAGGCATTTTCAGCATAATTGACACCAAAGTTGGCAAAAAAATCTGCAGTTAAGCATGATCGGGCGGGAGAAATCTAGGGATGGGTGACCTCCCGGGAAGTTGATGCTGGATGACCGCAGCGATGACCGTTGAAAACCCCACATTGCCGTGTTAGAGCATTGTTCGGTCGAACTCGCATGCGTTGCTATCTCAAGCATGTTTGTAAATGTTAGTGATCAAAACTATAAAGTTTTGATTTCTAGTCTACTATAGCTAAGGTCTCGGACTAGGATAGAAAGTCTAGTTAATCTCAAAAACTCCATGGCGATCATCATACAAGACGAAGGACTACTCAAGGAACCAGTGGATCTTCATCGACTAAAAGGTAAATGGAGACTTAAACTTATCTATCACTTAAAATTCTATCTACTCTATCTCCTATCTTGATACAAAAGTCGTATTACTATATAGACTAAGATTATACACATATGATATTTCGATCTGAGTATATCTCGCTTATCTATTTCTCGAAATATATGTTGGTAAAGCTTTCGCTTTAGCCAAGTTCATATTTACCTAGTTACGAAAGTCATGTTATGTTTCAATCATTTTGGAAATCGCTCTGAAGAGAACTTTAGCCAAGTTCATATTTACCTAGTGACGAAAGTCATGTTATGTTTCAATCATTTTGGAAATCGCTCTGAAGAGAAATAGTTTGTGAATAACAACTATATAACGTCCTCTGAGAATGTTTCAATGATTGAAATGAGAGTTTAGACAATATAACCATTGGAGGATATAAGCATTGTTGTGGTTACACATATATGTATAAGTCCTTATTGCTTGAACCGAAGTTTGCGAACTTTGTTGATCAAGTGAAACTAGAGTTGTGCCTGAGCTCAGTCTGCGAACTCAGCATACAAGCTCAGTCCGCGAACTGGCGTAGTTCTCGAACTCGAGAATTTATGCTGGAGTTTGTGAACTCCGTCCGGGAACTTGAGTAGGTTATGTCTAAAAATGATGTTTGTTAACTTATCATAATAAACTAAGAAATGCCATTGCAAACCGTGGCTTTATAGTTCATGAATCGATTCGAGTAAATCACATCTTTTTTGCTTCAATTTTGTCTTGTGTAGTACATAAGGATCTAAGCAATTGAACAACTCTCTAACTAGTTCATTTGAGTCATTTGGACTAGTTATGGTGAAGAAGAATATGGTTGATATGAAAATTATCATTTGGATAACCATTAGGTTAACTAGTGTTGAACCAACTAATGTACAAGTTTGGGTACGATTACATGAACCTAAAATTCTCTAGTACATGTGTGTATGGCAAGCTAAGTTTTAAATCTAACGATTGATAAATATTAGCTTGAATCTAATCATGTTTTCATCTAGCGGTGAATATTGAATGCTTTGTTACTAAGCTAACATTGATTGCAAACCCTGACTTGAAGACTATATAAGGGATAACTCTAGCAACTAGGAAACCTAATCCCCACACATTCTTTGTGACACTAGTTGTGCTAAGCTAGAGTTGATTCTCCTTTAACCTTTGGTTTTTTTCTTCTAAAACCAGGTAAACGACTTAAAGACTTCATTGGGATTGTGAAGCCAGACCGATACTACTTTTCTTGTAGTTGTGTGATCTGATCTTGTTGTTTCTATCATACGCGTACAATTGTAATAATTGGCTTGAAATTTCTATCTCCAATAGGCAAGATATGAAAGTAATCACAAACAACTTCGTCTCATCGTTTGTGATTCCACAATAACTTTTTTCGCTGCGTCGATTAAGACTATTGTGAGATGATTGATAAAAATGAGTTGTTCTTCGGGAATATAAGTCTGGTTTTATTGATTGGTTCCTGTTCACCTTGATTTATCAAAAGACGGAACAAAACTTATAGGTTTATTCATGGGAGACGAATTTATCTATATTGTAGACTTTTCTGTGTGAGACAGATTTGTTTATTAAAGTCTTCGACTTTGGGTCGTAGTAATTCTTGGTTGTGGGTGAGATCCACTAAGGGAATCAAGTGCGCAGTATCCTGTTGAGATCATAGGCGTAGGTGCATAATTGTACCTTGTATCAGTGTGAGATTGGTTGGGGTTCAACTACAGTCCAGACCGAAGTTAGCTTGGAGTAGGCTAGTGTCTGTAGCGGCTTAATATAGAGTATGTTTAATCTGGACTAGGTCCCGGTTTTTTTCTGCATTTGCGATTTCCTCGTTAACAAAATTCTGGTGTCTGTGTTATTTTTTTCTGCATTATATGTTGTTATATAATTGAAATAATACATGTTGTGCATTGTTCAATCAATTAGAATATCCGACCTTATTGGTTCTTGATTTAAATTGATTGACACTTGGATATTGGTCTTTGGTACCATCCAAGTTATCTCTCTTTGATTAAGACTCGCAAGTTGTATTTGCTTGAGTAAATCAAATTGAGAGATTGAGATAATAACTCCTTGAGATATTTTTATCTAGATTGAGTCTGACTGTCTAGTTGATTCTCTGGTAAAGTAAATCAGAATTTGTCCATACAGATTGCTAATCGAAATATTGGGTGTGGTTGTTAGACCCCCGCTTTTTCAATTAGTATCAGAGCAAGCAAACACGTTTAAGACCTCAAAAGTCTGTGTTTATAGCGATCTGACTTTATGGACGAGTCTATCTCTAATAACGTACCAGTTCATAAATTACCAGATGATTTTCAAAGCTTGGATTCACCTGAGAGAACTATCACATCTAGGTCAGTATCTAAACATTTTCTTAATGTAGAACCTGTTGAAGTTTGGGAAATACGCCTAGAAGAACAGTTGAATGAACTTTCTGATGAAGGTGATTCAGATATTGATACAGATGTTGGTGAGGAAGTCTCGGAGTATGTTAAGGTTTTTAATTCATTGGAAAAGAAGAAGATGATAACTTCTCATGTTACACATCTTTTTTTGACTCCTCTCTGTCGAGAAAACAAGAAATTGAGAAGATGTTACGCAGGTGTTTATGTTTCGAACCGTTCTAACGAATCGATCCTCAAGGATTTTAAGGAAAACCTACGTAGGAAGTCACTTGAATGTGATAATGTTTATCAAAAATATTTCTTGTTGGAAGAGAAACTTGCAGAACAGCTAGCAAGTTTTGATGACAGAGAAAGCGCTTATCTCGCTCGAGAAAAATGCCTTGAGGCTGATTTAGCTGCTGCTCTTGATAAAATTAAGATGTTGGAAGATGACTTAAAAAAGTTCAATACTAGTTCAAGCAAATTAACCACTATGCTAGGAGCAAGTAAAAATCATCTTGATACACGAGGATTAGGCTATAAGGGACTAGATGCTCCAAGTATTAGCAAAGAGGTAAAATTTGTCAAGGCTAGTGATTCTTCTCAACAAAAGGTTTCCACTGATGGAAAAAGTGAAATAACTTCACCGGAAGTTAAGGTTCGAAAGAGCAAAGTATATCAACCTCCAAAGTCAGCACACACAGATCGAGGTAAGAACATTCCTTATGTTTGCCACTATTGCGGAAATAAAGGTCACCTTGAAAGGAGATGTCATTTCCGTATAAGGGATGAGAAACTTCATGATGTTCTTGTTTGTGCATCGCAAGAAGTTGTGAAACCAAGATCATATGTTAAGACTAATCCCCTTAACGTTACATGTTGTAACTGTCCAACCTTTAGGCAAAGGAATCAGTGATATGATCAACCTATATTTTCCTATAAACATCATATGAAGACTTTTCACAATAGTAATGATTATCAAAAGGATAACTTCGTAAATACGAAGACAAGATCCGATGCTCCCACTTGGAGAAAGACTAACTTAAAAATAATAATAGTTAATCCAATTCTCTCTCGATAAATCTAGAAGAGAGTAATGAGAAGAAAGTTCTGGTTGTTCCCAAACGCACTCAGAAGTGGATACCAAAAAAAGTCGATGATGTTTTGAGTGTGAAAAGGAATGATCTCCCAGAAAATTCCGTGTCTACGGAGAAGGAAGTATCCATGATGATGGAACTTAAAAAGTTCTTTGGAAAAATGGATTTGGATGTGAAAGGTTCTAAAAGAGATGTCTTTCATGATAATCCAAAAGTCACTTGTGGTGAGAAAGATATTTTTCACCTCAACACAACTTGATTATGTTGTAAGTGCATCCTCACCAAGGAATTCCCTGCTATGTATACGGTGAGGAAAGCACGAGAATTGGGGCACACAGATTATGTTCGGTAAGGCTGTAGAATTCGATTGGATTCTTCTAAAAAGGTATGTCTATAAACTTGAGCAATATTTGTGTCTTTATGAGATTAGAGTACTTATAATGATTCATGTACCTTGCTTATCATTCATTTCTACCTAACTTGATATGTGTTTAAGGTTCTTAAATGTTTAGGTTTGAAAACATCAGTTCAGGATGTTTGGACTTCATGGTACTCATACCAAGTATGCATAACATCATTTAAAACCAAAATCCAGGGGTTTAAGTTCGCAAACTCCGTCTGCATACTGCTCCAGGATACAAAAATTTGATTGCAAACCCGTATGCATACTTGACGTCGATACTCGGTAAACTATTTTTTCCCGTAACTTCTTCGTCCGAACTCGGAATGAACACATTCCTTTTGAATTCTCTTCATCTTTGAATTCTCGTCAAATTGGAGATGAGAATTCCTGAATTTGGATGAGTTATGATTAGTATTTGTCATGTCTCTTGTTTTTTAGTATTTTTCTCAGTTTCATTGCACTTGTTCCACTTCTCTTATACTTGGGCACTTGGATTCTTGGAGTACTACTCTTCTAAGCTCATTTACAGCTTTTACAATAATGTTGTTGGTGAATCACAAAGATTGAAGTTCAAGAATGAGCAGTAGTACACGTTACTATGGAATTCTTGAATGTTCACAGTCATTTTATGTGAACTTTGGTGCATGTCATTGATGACTTTGTATGTTCCTCTTTGTCTAAGAAAATATTTGTATATGCCTTTGGTAGCCATTATTGGTGTAAATCCGGGCGAAAAAGATTGATTCTACCCTCTAAGGACAAATCATCTTATATGTGCATTACGAGTTTGTTTTGTTGCCTAGTAAATCTTCTATTTTCTTGTTTTATTTAGAAGAATAACTAGTATTTTGGAATAACCATTATTGTGATTACACATAGCTATATCCAAAGTTTTCATCTTCTTGTTTTTATATTTATTGTGTTAAATTCTAAAGTTGTTTGGAAGATGATGGTTGCAGTATTAATCTTTATGGTTTTGTATATTGCAATATTTTGATGGGTTACGTCTGTGAGCTTAATTGTCCCATATTTTGTCAAAAGTAAAGTCATTCGTGAATTGATATTCAAATATTGATAAAAGAGTGAATAGAATTTTGGCAAAACACAAAAGTTAAGCCTATATTGTCAATTATTGATGTAAGATAGGTTAAAATCTTTTGTGATTCAAGGATTATGTCTATTGTGTATCATTGTGCAAATGGTGTTGGAAACATAAAATGAATCCTTGTGTATTCTGCAGTAATTGATCTTCCCTGATCCAATTTTTGTGTATTACTGTGAGACTCCGTATTTTGTTTTATGTTGAGCACTAGACAACCAAGTTGATTATTTTTGTGATTAGCTTAGTTGTGTTCCATAATGTACTTTACGTAGAGTATATTGAACTAAATCAATCATCTTGTATGATCATTTAGTTATGACTCCGTAAGTTTTTCTCATGTTGAGCATGATTTACTGGGTTGGTTACTTTATGATTAACTTAGCCATCGCTCCATAGATTTTCGTATGTGAGTATAAACGATTGAATTGATTACTTTTGTGATTAGTTTAATTGTGTATTCCGGCTGGACTAATTATGAGTTCTCTTGTGAATAATCTAATCGAGTTATTAAGTCTCCATAAGTCTACTTGTGTTGAGCATATTTGGTCAAATTAATCTTGGTTCGCTTTGGTTAATATGATTGAATATTTCTTGTTGGATTCCAAATTCATACTTGTATGTAATTTTTTGAGTCTAAAGAAATCCTTCTTTTCTTTTGAAATTATAAGGTCTCTCTTGTTGTTCCCTTGGGAATGACATTTTATGGGGGAGAGTTCTTTTGAACTTGTGCTTAATTGCCAAATCTTTGTGGGGAGTGCGGATGTGGAATATTAGTGAGGTTATCTTGTATCTTTATAAACTCCTTGATGAATGCATTTAGCTTCGGCTTTATGATTGCATCTAAACAAGATGATATACATTTACATTTGGTCATGAAATTTCTCTTACGGAAATTTCATTAGGATCCCGTTCTTGTACCTTTGCCAATTTTATTGACAAAAAGGGGGAGAATTAATATGTAGTTCATACTACAAATACAAATGGTTTTCAGATAATTATGTAAGGGGGAGTGGTTTCCATCTGCTGAAAAATTCACTTCTCTATGGGGAATCCTGAGAGTGATGGATATGGTTTTGTTGGCAAGAGCAATAATGGAGATTATCTTGGGGCTGAAGCTGATGGTATAGGTATAGCCACAAATTATATGGCAGAAGTAATGGGGTTGATCTTTGCAGGTGAATGGGCTATGAGAAAACAATTCCTGAATGTTTGTTTTAGATTGGATTCAAAAGCAGTTATGCAAGTTTTCAGTGCAGGGGATGTACATTGGGTGATTTAAAACAGATGGGAGAGAATAAAATCTAAGTTACAAATCATATCCTTTAGACATTCCTTTAGAGAAGTGAATTTTTCAGCAGATAAAATGGCAAAAAAGGTGCATCTTTGAGAAGAAGAGAAATAATAACATATGAAGAGAAACCTGCTTTTTTGGGGACTCTGGAATGTGAAGATAAACCATATTTTAGATTCTGTTAAATGTTGGGCCTATTCCATGATGGGCTAATTTCTTTTTTCTGTTATCCTTTGTTTTTTGAATTTTGTTATTTCTGTTTTGGGCCTGTCCAAACAGTTTTCCTTGTGTAACTTTGGTTTGTTTTTGCAATAAAATACATATGATTTAGAAGAAAAAAAAGTTTCCATGTGAGATGGAGTATTGACTAAGGGGGAATAAAGTATCACCATAGTATTGTTGTTAAAGTTGTGATGCAATTAGACTTTGATGTTGTGTAATAATACTATGACACTGTATAACAATGATTGAGAACCACTGCTTTTCTCATTGTTATAGCTATGGATTTTCAACAACGATGATGCTAAACTTACAACCTTTGGGATCATTGGACTACTTGGAAGTGACGAAGATTTCGAGTAATGTTGCAGATTAGACATGTGGAATAGGAGCTACAAAGTCCTATTCCACATGTATTAATAGTTTTGCCACTAAAATTGACAAAGGGGGAGATTATTAGAGCATTGCTCGGTCGAACTCGCATGCGTTTCTATCTCATGCATGTTTGCCAATGTTAGTGATCAGAACTATAAAGTCTTGATTTCTAGTCTACTATAGCTAAGGTCTCGGACTATGATAGAAAGTGTAGTTGAGCTCAAGAACTCCATGGCGATCATCATACAAGACGAAGGACTACTCAAGGAACAGTGGATCTTCATCGACTAAAAGATATATGGAGACTTGAACTTATCTATCACTTAAAAGTTTATCTACTTTATCTCCTATCTTGAGACAAAAGTCGTATTACTATATAGACTAAGATTGTAGTTGCAGGAAAACCTACACTACACCCCTTACCAGAATCCACAATTATTAATACATATTTGAATATTAAGAATAACACTTTATTGATTAATTATCAAAAATGTTACAAGAAATGGAAGAAATCAAGAATACAACCGCTCACAAGAATTTTCTCTCTCCTCAAAACTCTCTCCTGACTCCAAAATTGATCTCTCTCCCCTGAATCTATTGATTCTCTTTATATAGGGTAGTTACATAGTGGATGACAGCTAAGCTGTCCTTTATTTTCGGATCTGACTCGCGATACTCTCGCAATAGCTGTTAATGTTAATTCTCGCAGGTGTTTGTGATCCTCGCGGCATCATCACACTTTTCTCATGTTTCAGTTGTCGTCATCCGCTACGTAATTCTTTCAATCGTTTTGTGACACTCGCAGTGTGTTATTGAAGAGCTCATAGAACTGTCGCTGTAAATATCGCAGGAGTATTGTTATGGCGATATTCTGATCCTACATCTTGCCTCTTCTCATGTCTTTTCTGCGAAGGAGGAAAGATCATGAGAATTTTTTTTTCTTTAATATTCTTATTTTCATCCTCTTCCTCCGACAAGGCTCCGTGAATTAAGTATAACTGCCTATACGTGTCGAATATTCATTTTTTTACCGGTGAATCTTTTATTATCCGGTTACCATCCTTCTGTCTATAAAAGAGAGAACCTATTAGATAAATATTTTTTCTTCTTTTACTTCTTCGTCTTCTTCACCTCTTCGTTCTCTGCAAAAAAAAATCTACCTGCAACTTTCTTCTTCTGCAGATTCACCTGCTGCTGCTTTAATGGAATCACCAAGGTATGTGTTCTTCTGACGTTTATTAAACTCGATTTTGCTTATCTGAATCATATTTATTCACCCTATTTGATCTTTTTTGCTTGATTCTATATAACTCCCATACTATGTTTTCTTTTCAGTGGAACTACATCCAACACCTAGTTTGTCGACCAAAACCGTAATCTTCTCGAAGATTCACAACAAAAACTCACTGAAAAGAAAAGGAAGCATGAGAGTCATAAGGTAGGAAGAAACATTTGTTTTCTTAATAACAATATTGTTGCCTCTTTTTCTTATCTATATTATTACTCGCAGGGTGATGAAAATGTTGTTAAACCTCGCAAGAAATATCGCAAAGCCAAGGCTCTTGAGATTTATATTACTATTCCCAAATTTTCATTTTCAAAATCTGTTTCTACTACTTCACATATGGAACCTCCATTCTCTATTTGTGAGAATATCATTATCAATACCCCCAATGCCATTAATCCTCCAATGAATGAGACTCCCAAAACTGTTATGAACAAAGCTTCTCCCTCTCATATTTTACTTCCAACTATTACTTTTCCAGATACTCCACCTTCTGGTGATGAAACTATCGTGAATGACTTAAATCTCCAACTCGCCATCATTACCACTTCATCCTCTGCACCTCTTCCCTCATCTAAAGAAGCATCAGTAGGGGTTGATGCTGCTTTTAAAGTTTTGTCTGACATTTTAGATGATGCTAGGAAATCTTCTACTGACCATTTCAAATATGATGTCTGCGAGACTTTAATCAAATATTTTGGTTCTGATCGAACTGCTTTGCGAGCATCTTTAGAAAATGAAATTGAAGCTCTAAAGAGAAGTCTCCAAGCCAAAACTTCAGAATGTGATATTCTTGATCACAAGCTTCGCAACTCTTTACTAGATTGCGAAAATCTTCGCGATAAAAACAAGGAATTAAAAGGTATAATTCTTTTGTCTCTTCCTCTAATTTTTCTGTTCTAGTAGATTTTCATCTTTTCTGTACTCAACTCCCTTTTACATATTTGGTTTACCTATTTAGCTTTAAATAAGAAACGATTAATGAAGATATTTCAATTTGAGTCTGTTACTGAAGAAGCCCGTGTTGAGAGAGATTCTTGGATGGATCAATATAATAGATTAGATAATCTTTACACATACTCGATCGATCAAATATATAATCTTACCAATGAGAACGATCAATTAGCGCAAAGGCAAAATCTATTAAGTAGCGAAGTTACTCGCCTCTCATATTTATTAACCCAAGCTAACTTGGCGATGGAATCTTTATCAAATGAAAATAAACTTTGTCTCGGGAGAAACGTAGCTTTTTAAACAAGATGGCGATCTCCTCACAGCAAATAAATATTCTTCAGAAAGTGTGTAACGACCAAGAACAATCTCTTCGTTCATTAAAAGACGAACTCAAGGAAGTAACTGAATCTTCTGCCGCTGAGAAAGATAAACTTATCAAAGGCAGGATAACTCTAAGTTTAAAGGCCAATAAACTCCAAGATCAATATTCTCAATTAGAAGAATCTTACTCCTTATTATCAAAAGAAAATACTTATCTCCTCTCCAAAGAAGAAATTATAAAATCTCGCCTAAAGAGTATAGTTGGAGATAATTTTGATGATGCCATGAACCAATGGGAGAATTGTTTCTTAACATTAATTCAAAACTTAACTTTTCAAAAAGAAGGTAGTCATTTTGACTGCCTTAATTCTTAATTTCTCTATTTAATTTCTCTGCTATACTTCTTGCGAGATTTTCATCTGAATATTTTCTTGTCAACTTATGTTTCTCGCAGAATATGAAAAAAGCCTTCATTCTACCATTTCTGATCTGACTGAAAAACTGGCTAAAGTTCGCAAAGAAAATGGAGTGCACACCGCCCATGTTGTTCAATCTCGCTATCGAGCAGAGAGGAGATATGACTACTTTGAATACTTCAAAAATATGGAAATTAGAAATTATGATAGAGGTTTCCTTCGCAAGGTTCATCTTAGTGCTTAAGTTCTTGTGAATGACATGCTGATATCCAAGTCTCTCTCTCCTGTATCCATTGAGCCTCTAGAAGTAGATGATGATGAAATTCCTATTCCCATTGATAATGATCTAAACTATGCAAGTGGTGAAGAAGATGTCTCTTAAGAAGACCCAACAGAAGAAGAAAAAAGTCCTTCTAGAGAAGTTGCTGCTGGTGGTGAAGCAATTGATGGTGAAGAGTTAGAAGAAGAAGAATCTCGAATCAATGGTAACAAGAAGAATACTGGTGAAGTTGATAATATTGGCAAAAATAATGAAGCTGGCGAGACCAATACTGTAGCTTGAGTTTTGTTTTTGTTTTCCTTTACTTCCTCTTTCTTGTGAGTAATGTACTTTTATGCAACTTTGGAATTCAATTACATTTCTGTTATTTTGAATATTTTCAAGAAAGATAATGATATTTTATTTATCAACTCCCATACTTGCCCTTCATTATCTTTCTTGCAATGGACAAGTGTCGCGACCAGTATTGCGAATAAGACAGCGAAATTATGGATAGTGCTGCGAAACTATAAATAATCCTTCTGAGAAATTTTGAATAGTATATTGCGATGAACAAATCTTTCCTGCACTCTTAAAAGAAAACAGTTAATGTTTGGGATCATTTTGTTGGTCTTATTTTGCCTTCCTAGTTAAAGGTCTTATTTTGCCAATTTTTTGTTTCTTCGACAAAATCGCAGGACATCCTTACATTTGCATGTATTGACCCATTGATCTTGCCTTATCTTTATTCTTTCAATGTATTGCGACAATATGACAAGTTTAAGCTCCCTTGCGAGAACAAAGCCTCATGACATTGTCGTATTGCGATGAAATCGCAGGACGTCTTTACACTTTCATGTAAAAACCCATTGATCTCATCTTAACTTTTTCTCATGGCTTGTTGCCTCTGTTTAATATTTGTCACGCGACAATATGACAGGCCTAGATGTTCTTGCGAACATAAATCCCTATGACATTGCCGTCTTTAGACATTTATCAGCTCCCTAATGGAGGGTGCCGCCCTTATCTTCCCCCGGGTTGCCCCTTCAAGGAGGGCACATCGGCCATACAAGACTAGATCCTCCCATCCGGTCTTAACAACAACCAGTTGTTTTCGAAGCCTCTTATCCTTTATGCCTATATGGCTTATAGTTACAAGACTGCACCCTAAGTGGGGTTTTCTTCGGGCCGAGCGCATCATAGCCAAGACTTGCCAAGAATGGCCAGGGTAGTTTCGTACGCCCCGGGCACCCTTGGTTCAGCTGTGTACCTCAGTGCCTTGGTCATATTATGTACTTCTTAAGAGAGACCCTCGGTCGTCCAACCAGGGTATAACCTTATATATATATATATATAGTTGGAAATCCAAGGTACCTCTCCTGGATAGGTATCTCTCATGAAGATGGACCCCATCTCTCCATGACTCAGGTTCCAGCAGCGGTATAACCTTATCCCTGAGCCATGCAAACTGTAGGATCAGAATATTGTCACAACAATATTCTTGCGAAATAAACAACAGTTCTACGACGCATCAATGATATTCTGCGACACGTCTCAAAGTGACGTAAGGAATGACATATTAGATGAAAACGATAGAAACATGAGTAAAGTGTGACATTTCTGTGACGAACCAATAAAACTTCCGAATGAATAAGGCGGTGCTAACTACGATTTATCGCAAGAACTCGGGTCTGAAATTAAAGGGAATCTTAGCTGTAAATGAGCTGTAATCCACTATGTAAATGCCTATATAAAGGAAATGAATAGTTCCAAAGGTGATGATGAATTTTGGAGGGCTAGGAAGGTTTTTAGGAGAGAGAAAGTCTTATCAAGTATTCTGTGTTCTTGATTTTTGTAATTCCTTAAGATCATATTAATGAAAAAGTATCTTTAATCTTCAAATTATGTCATAAATATTGATAAATTCTTGAATAGGGTGTAGTGTGGGAATTCCTGCAACTACATTTTGGCGCCCAGAAACAGGGAGAATCAATTTGAGAAATTTCAAATTATAGCTTGAAGATTTGAAGAAATGGCTAGAAGGAGAAGAAATACATCAGAACCACCAAAAACAGTGAGAAGAAGTAAAAGAATTGCAGGGGAAGGAACAAGTGAATTGGAAGGATCTTTAAGGATCATATCAGGAAGAATTAGAGTGAGAAATGGAGCAGAAAAATCAATCCAACCACCAAATCAACAAACACGAGCACAAGATAGAAATGTGGATTATGATAGAGTAAGTGTGCATACTTGGAGGTCGGATTCGATAAAAGAAGCGGAAAATCAAGAAGAGGAAAGAAATCAAGAAATGGATGGAGGACTAATTCATGAAGAGCATGAAGTAGTAGATGATTTGAGACAAAGGATACAGGAAGAAAGAAGATTAGAGGCAGAAGAACGTGTCAATCTTACAAGGCAAAATCATGAATTAAGAATGGAAAATTTGAGGTTGCAAAATAGAAGATCGAGAAGCAGCATGAGATCAAATTCAAGATCATATAGAGAAGAAAAAAGACAAAATCTCCCTATACAAAATATTGGCGAGAATTTGATAAATGATCGTTATATTCCATGCGGTGAAACTTTAGACATTAGACATAATCAGGATGAGGGAGAAAATCAAGAAGAGAGAAGGAGAATGTTACGTGATGAAGAGATTCGAAGAAATCGCAGAATAATCGAAGATGATATTGAGAGGCATTATATTGAGCAAGTACATTTAGCGGGAGAAAGAGAGAGATTGCGAGCAGAAGTAGAAGAACAAGAAATTCAAACAGCGTTGCGTCAGAATAATCATGATAATCGAGAACGACGACGTGCGCAAAATCGTAATAATGATAATCTCAATGAGGAATATGAGAGAATTCGCAGAGACATAGAAAGGCAACGAAGAGAAACAATAAGGGATGAGGAAATTCGCGGAGAAGAGAATGAAAGACAAATTAACTTGCAAGAAGAAGAAAATCGCAGAAGAAGGCAAAACCAAGATGTTGGAGAAGAAGCGCGAAACATCGCAAGACAAGAAAAGCATGAACGCAGACGAAGAGAGGCTGCGTTGAAAAGGCCAATAGAGCAAAATTCTGATAGGAATGAACAAATCTTGCGAGAATTAGCAGAAATGAGAGGAATGATAAATAATAGAAGAGAAGGAGGAAGAAGACAACTTGATGAGGCAATCGAAGAAGCTGCGAAAACTCCATTTACTCAAGAGGTACAATTAAGAGGGATACCTCCAAAATGCAATTTATCGGTGTTGACCAGTATATTTGATGGGACTACGTGTGTTGTCCAACATATCAAAGCTTATATTCGATGTATGCTACAATGGGAGAACCATGATGTCGTTTTGTGCAAATATTTTGCGTCAAGTTTAACTGGCGAAGCACTGAAGTGGTTCGAAAGTCTTCCCAAGAATACAATAACTTCTTTCATGCACTTGCAAACTACTTTATTAGGAGCATACATCAGCAATAACTTTACGCGACCTGGAATTGAAGATGTGTTTGGATTGAAACAGAGAGTTGGTGAGAGTTTAAAGCACTTAACGATAAGATGGAGGACAATGTGTAGTGAAATGGAAGGAAGAGTAGATGAAAGATATCTCATTTTGTCCTTCATAAATGCTATGTTTGCGACGAATCTATTATACATCCAGGTCTTCAGAGTTAAAAACACAATCACCATGACAGAACTGCGAGAATTCCAAGAAGAATATATTGCTTTGGAGGAAAAACAAAATGATATGGAGTCTTATCCAATTCTCACAGGCACAAGTTTAGTCGAAGCAAATGGAAGTTTGTTACCAAGGATGATTAATACAGTAGCAAGTACTTCCCAAAATCCGCGAGAGAAAATGGAGACTGATAATCAACATAAGATAGTAGCAATGGGGAGTAGAGATCAGGAGGAATTGGAAAAGGAGAGAAATTTTTATAATCGCAATAACAATAATAAGGTCCCAAGGTTTGATCAACCGCAGGAGACTTATGGTGGACAGAGACAGAATTATTCAAGAGAGCAAAGAGGTCAGAGGAATATGTGGGAAGACATCAAATTTCCACCTTTAAATACCGGTATAGACAAGATTTGGGAAGCGATTATTTTGATGGAGAATATACCCTCACCCTGGAACATGGGGAAAGAACCACATCCCAACAACCAAAATCAAGAATTTTGTCCTTATCATCATTTTCATGGTCATTCTGTGAATAATTGTAGAAATGTAAAAAGAATTATTTTGCGAATGATTGAACAGGGGAAATTAAATCATTTTTTAGCAAGATATTTACAACCGCAGCAATTGTCGCAAGCACCAGAAATTCGCAGAGTTAATGTTGCAAAAGAAGCCGAAACATTTGTCATTGAGGTAGGAGCTACAGCAAAAAATCTATTTTGTAATTCAATTGTACATTCGCATAAAACGATAGAGGATTTCCATGACAATGTGCTAAGCAGAGTATTTGCAAGGGATATAGAGGTAAGAGAGGTGATGAATATTGCGAAGATTTCTCCGTTAGAAGAATGGAAGAAACAAGTTGTTTCTTTTACTGCAGAAGAGATACCAGAGCCTGGGAAGATGCATGACAACCCATTGGTGGTGAAGTTAGAGATAAATCCAAAATACAGAGAAGAAGAAGAAGAAGAAGAAGAAGAAGATGATGATGGTGACGCAGCAAGTGATTCTTAGGCAATAGATAAAGTTTTAATTGACACTGGTAGCTCGGTAGACATTTTATTTTATCATACTTATCGCACAATGGGTGGAAGAGATGATGAGTTAATCCCTTCAACTTACAATATATATGGTTTTAATGGCACTGCAAACAAGCCAAAAGGAGAAATTACTATGGAAATTCCGTTGAACAAGATATCTTCAAAAATCAAGTTTTGTGTAGTGGATATAGAATCTCCTTACAATGCCTTAATTGGAAGACCATGGCTCCATGGGATCTTGGGCATAGCATCAACATATCATCAATGCATAAAGTTTCCACATCCTCATGGTATTGGGATAATTAAAGGTGATTGGTTTGAAGGCAAAAAGTGTTATGAAGTTGACATTAATACTTGTGAAGAAAGAAATGCCCGAAATCGTAATTGGCAACATAACAGGAGGCAAAGTCAGAGAGCTGAAAAATTTATGGTGGACAATATAGAGTTGCGGGGAAAGGATATATTACAAGAGTAGTTTGTCCCAAAAGAATCAATGGTGATTAATCATGCGAATATGGGAAAAAGTTGAAATCTTCATTCTTCGTAGGAGAACAAACAAGTATAAGGTGTTGCGATAAATCATTTCTCGCAATAAAATAAACAAGTATCAAGAAATTGCGAATAATCATTCGTCACAGAAGAAAAGAAGTGCAACAGTATCATGTTGCGAACAATCGAAAAACAAGAACAACAAAAAATGTGCACACAGAATATTAAAAGAAAAACTTTGCTCAAAAATAAGAATTTTTCTATTAAAAGAAAAAGATGATGATTTCGAATCATATAAGAATTTTTAATGCAAATTCATAAGACGGGCGAAAATCGCCTAAAAATATATAAGAATGGGACGAACTTTTATGGCGTACACCTTAGTTCGCGGATTCTATTCCGTAAGAGGCAATGTCCTTAAAGTGCGTCATAAGGGGGGTATCTCTTTGCATGGCTATGGGAAAGGCTATACCGCTGCTGGAACCTAGTCATGGAGGTTTGGGATTATAGAAAATCCATCCGGGAGAGATAACTTGGATTCCCAACTATATAAGGTTATACCCTGGTTGGGCGCCCGAGAGTTTCTCCTAAGGAATGCAAAGTATGATCAAGGAGCCGAGGTACACGGTTGAGCTGTGGGTGCCCGGGATGGATGAACCTACCCTGGCCATCACGACAAGTCTTGGCTTACGATGTGTTCGGCCCAAATAAAACTCCACTTAGGGTGCAGTCTTGTAACTATAAGCCATATAAGGCATAAAGGACAAGGCTGCGAAAAAAAATGGTTGTTGGAAGAACCAGATGGGAAAGTGCTAGTCTTGTATGGCCGATGTATAATCCTTGAATGGGCAACCGGGGGGAGAGATAAGGGCGATACCCTCCATTAGGGAGCTGTGTATCAAAAAAGACGGCAATGTCATGGGACTTTATAGTCGCAAGAATATTTAGGCCCGTCATATTATCGCGTGACACAGACAGCAATGTCATGGGACTTTATATTCGCAAGAATATTTAGGCCCATCATATTGCCGCGTGACTGGCCAAAAAGCCTAAAGATAAATGTTAAGATGAGATCAATGGGTTTTTGCGATAAGATCAAAAGATGAGATAAATGAAATCAATAATAAGAGGATATAAATCGCAAAGACGTCATGCGATTTCATCGAAAAGACGACAATGACATAAGTCTTAAAAATCAAAGAGAGATTAATCTCACAAGAAGGCTTAGATTTATCATATTGCCGCAGAGATTAAAATTAAATGATAAGGCAAGATCAATGGATATTATTACATGTAAAAATAAGAATGTCCTGCGATCTTGTCGCATAAAAGTGGCATAATAAGACCTTTAACTAGGAAGGCGAAATAAGACCACAAGAGAGATTATATCTGCGAAGCATATAACAGATTTTTCACAGAAATATTTGCAATAATTCATTTATCATATTGCAGATTAATAACAAGAGGCAAGTATGGGAATGATACATAGAATGGAAAATATTGTTATTCATCATTATATGATAAATTCATGTAAATAACAAACAGATAGAAGCAAAAAATAATTTATATATATTGAAAGACATCTGAAGTTGCAGATAATTCGCAGAATAATACATTTTGTCGCAGATAATTATCGCAAGAAAGAATGGGAGGAATACAAGAGAAGATCAAAAAGAAAAATAAAACTATTGAGATTTATCTCCATCATTACTTTCATCTTCATCTTCACCATCTTCATCATTAGTTCGTTCCTCATCTTCGCTCTCACTTTCATCTGCATCAGCCTCCTCATCAGAAATAACTGGTATTTAACTCATTTGGGATATTATCCATAAGACAAGGATATAGTCTAAGAGGAAGATCATTATCTTTGCAAACTTTCTCAATAGCATTATTGCGAACGGTGAGAAGGTTATTACGCAAGTTTGAGTTGGATATCTTTATTTTCTCTCGCAGTCTTGAGATTTTTTCATTACGGGAAGCAAGATTTTTCGCAAGACCACTTTTTTCTTCCTCGAGCTCTGCTACCCTTTTGGAATATCTTCCTTCAGATTCTGCGATGATACAACAATAAATTAGAAACTGGTTGGGAATCTACAAGAAATACAAAGATATTAGAGGAACAATAAATAACCTTCTCTTTCATGGATCATTTCTTGTATCAATGTTGCTTGCTCGGTATGAAGAATGACATCTATCGCTAAGTTTTTCCTAGCATTATCGAGAATTATCGCAGCCCATGCGAATTCATCATCATTTTGAATGAGAAGATGGGAACGGATTTGTTTTTCTCTCTTAAGAAGTTTAATATTTTCATCCTTAAGTCTATCTCTCTCAAGTTCAGTATCAATAAGGGTATTGCGAAATTTTGATAGAGCTTCAGCGCATTGAAGAGTAATGCGTTCTTTATCCTTCTCAAGTTCACTCTTCTTGGCTTTTAAGACTTTGATTTTTTTCTCTAAATTCATCTCTGCAAGTCTTTAAACTATTGTACATACTCAAGGTAGATCTATAGTCCATTCTCATAAGGGAAACATGATGTTTAATCTCATCAAGGGACAGAGTATTAATTTTTTCGTCTGAATAATTATTTAAAGCGTCATTAAGACACTGAAGAAGAGTGGTTTCATCTATGGGTTCATCAAAAGAATTGAGAATAAGAGCTTCATCAGTAAGATTGTATGCATCTGCAAAATGGTTGCTCAAATAAGCTAAAATAGCGAGAATAAAGAAAAGTAAAAAAAAAAAAAAATTAAAGAGAAAAAAGATTTATACCAATAACTTGTTTGCAGAACTTCTCCTTGTCAACTAATTTCTGTTGAAGAACTTCAATTTCTACTTCAAGCGATTTGTTTTTATTAAGGAGCTCAGTATTTCCAGATACTTCCAATTGTTTACATTTTTCGTGAATAAGGGATATTTCAGCTTCATATTGTTTATTTTTCTCACAAAGTTTCGTAGATTCAGATTGTGAATCAGTAAGCCTTTTCTGCGATGTTGATAATCTATTTTCTAATTCTGAAGCAACAGAAAAAGAAGCTCTAGCAGTCTGCGACATAAAAGAGAAAATGAGCGAGGATAAGTAAAAGATCTTCGATACTCATGATAAATGTAAAATTTACTACAAGAAAAGTAAAGGAAAGGGGAATACCAGCGAAGTTAGCGCGTGAAGAAAACTTGAGTCGATAAATCTTGAAACTCCTTTAAGATCTTTATTATTAGTCAAGATCGAAGCATCGCAGATTTTCGAGAGATAATCGCAAGTACGAGTGATATCATCCTCACCAACACCTTGCATGGGATTCCTAAAAATATTTGACAATTGATCCATTGGAGTCTCAGGTTGAGAGAAACCCATCGCAGATCTAATTCTTGTGGAAGAAATATGTGTTGAAGTGCCCATAGTAACGTCATGGTTTACCCCATCATTTTCTTCAAGTTCATTATCTTTTTCAGAGATAGTAGAAGTCTCTCTAAGTGGAAGAAGTGGTTGAGTTTTTCTTCTCTTCTCTGGAGGACCGTCTGTGGTTTGATTTTTATTACGGAGAGGGGAAGCACCAGAATTTTCATTTGGAGTTAATACTCTTTTGCCTTTATCTTTGGCTTCAACCACCGCGACAAATGGAATTTCCTTGAAAACAATCACACATAAATATAAGAAACAGGGGCAACAATATATTGTTAAGGGTTATAAAAGAATGTTTCTTACTTCATCTGTGAAGGTTTTCAAAATTTGTAGGAGATTGGGATTCCCAGTATTGACATAGCTAAGTTTCATTCTTTTAATCTGATAAAAGATATTTCAATAATCAGTAAGAATAATACATTTATCCAAATCTGAGAACAATGATAAATTTTGCGAGATATACCTCAGAGTTCCTTTCAGACCAATTAAAAACCCAAGGACGATACGCTGAAAAACTCGAAGGATTCGCAGGTAGGTCAAGAATGCCAGAAATATATGGGCCTTCAAGGAGGAGAGGAAATCTGCACCATTTGTCATCTTTTGAGAAGTGTGGACCATGGTTTTTACTTGAGTGATAGTCTATATCTTGCATAAGAAGTTTATCCTTTGCTACCTTTTTATTCCTATTCAAACGGACCGCCCATCACGTGCTATCTTTCTTCATGGGAATCACTTGATAATTTGCAAAGAAATTCTCCACGGTATATTTCGCTGGAATAATTGGGATATCTTTAAAATCAGGATGTTTCGCAAATTCAGGATAGCGAGATCCTTTATCAGCTCCACGAAAGGCATATTCTAGAATGAGACGAATATAATCACCGCTTAATTGGTAGATTGCTCGTGAAAATTTAGTGCGAGAAATAATTTCATAAAAAAGAGGAAGATCTGGGTTATAAAGAGGGATAGGAAGACCAGCTTTTAGTTGACCTAGCGAAATAAGGATTTTCTCATTGGAAGAAGGAAATCTTGAAACTAAATAAATGGAGAGATCAGAGTTTGAGGTCTGACCAGGGATCTCAGAAAGTGTGAAACCTAAAGCTTTGAGTTTCTGATGGTGTTTTTGGAAAGTGGGTTGACCTAATTTCTTAGCAGGTGCCATTTTTTAATGGGAATGATGATTAAGACGAAGAAGAATAAAGAAACGAAATTAAAACGATAATAAGATCCAGAATTTGCGGAAGAAGATGAAGAATAGTAGAGTTGCAGAGAGAAAATAAAAAGAGAGAGTAAAAATAAGAGGAGGGATCAGCGAAGGAGATATTTATAAGAGGAAAAGATTCTAGGGAACATCAATGCATTCAATGAAGAAAAGACGTGAATGGTCAGAATTCAACGGTTGAAAAAAGACGTTACGAGGAATAAATGAGAGAAGAAACACGTGTAGAATATCTAGCGATGGAAGTAGAAACGTGTCAAAATGAAGGAAGCGTGAAAAGACAAAAAGTTGCGACAAATCAAGAAACTTAAATTCTCATGATCTTTATCTCCTTCGCAGAAAAGATATGAGAAGAGGCAAGATGTAGGATCAGAATATTGTCACAACAATATTCTTGCAAAATAAACAACAGTTCTGCGACGCATCAATGATATTCTGCGACACGTCTCAAAGTGACGTAAGGAATGACATATTAGATGAAAACGATAGAAACATGAGTAAAGTGTGACATTTCTGCGATGAACCAATAAAACTTGCGAATGAATAAGGCGGTGCTAACTACGATTTATCGCAAGAATTCAGGTCCGAAATTAAAGGGAATCTTAGTTGTAAATGAGCTGTAATCCGCTATGTAAATGCCTATATAAAGGAAATGAATAGTTCCAAAGGTGATGATGAATTTTGGAGGGCTAGGAAGGTTTTTAGGAGAGAGAAAGTCTTATCAAGTATTCTGTGTTCTTGATTTTTGTAATTCCTTAAGATCATATTAATGAAAAAGTATCTTTAATCTTCAAATTATGTCATAAATATTGATAAATTCTTGAATAGGGTGTAGTGTGGGAATTCATGCAACTACACAAACAGATACCCCCTTATGTGACATAATTTAGGTCTTACATTTGCCTCTTGCGAAATTTTATTCGCGAACTAGGGTGTAATCCATAAAGGTTCGTCCCATTCTATTAATCTTTGCGAAATTTTTATTCGCGTTTCTTGCGATATTTTCACATTTCTTACTTGCTCTGTCATTGGAAGAATCTCGCAGTTGTAATAGAGAAAGAAAAATTTATTATCTGTTTCATCATATAATATACCAGCATCTCTAATCTCGCAGAATTTGTCATTGATAATATCTTTTCAGATATAATCTATTCCATGGTCTATCAAGTCTTTGACCAACATCTCTGCCTTCTGGATCCATTAATTTGTATGCCCCGGTTCCAACTATCTCTTTAATAATGTACGGTCCATCCAATTTTCTCGCCAGCTTTCCACCATTTTCTCGCTGATACACTGGTGTTTCTCGCAACACTAAATCACCTGGTTGGAACTCACGTATTTTGACACGTTTTGCATACTCGCGAGCTAATCTCCGTTGATAATTTTCCATATGTTGTAGGGATTTTTCTCTCTTCTCTTCTAACTCATCAAGTTTATTTATAATAATACCTGCACTAAGATTCTTCTCCCAAACTTCTGTTTTTTTTGTAGGAATAACAACTTCTGTTGGTAACACAGCTTCAACCCCATATGTCAAACAAAAAGGTGACATTCCAGTAGCTTCCCGTCTAGTTGTATTATAAGCCCATATTGCATTATGTACTTGTTCGCACCATGCCATGTGGTGTCCTTCTAATTTCTTATTCAGTATATCTTCAATTATATTATTTGTTGCCACTGCTTGTCCGTTGGCCTGTGGATATAGTGGTGTTGATTTTCCACATTTAGTCTTAAATGCATTAAGTAACAATTCGATATTCTGTCCTTCAAACTGTTTTCCATTATCAGATACCAACTATGCAGGAATCCCAAATCTGCAAATTATATTTTCAAATATGAATGTAAAAATGTCTTTGTCGCGGATGTGTTGCACTGCCTTTACTTCTCCCCATTTTGTGAAATAATCTGTAGCGATAATTAAATATCTTCTTTGTACAGAACCCGGTACAAATGGTCCCATAATATCCAACCCCCATTTTCCAAAAGGCCACACACTGGTTGAGAATGATAATGGTGCCCCTGGTGCATGTATTTTCTTTCCATATCGCTGACAATCTTCTCATCGTCTTGAAAGTTGCTTCGCGTCCTCATGCATGTATGTCCAATAATAACCTTGCATTTTTGTTTTGTATGCCAAAGATCTTCCCCCACTGTGATCATTGTGATTACCAACGTCTTTATTATGCAACATCTTTAACACCTTTTGTCCTTCTTCCCGTGTTAAGCATCTTAGCGATGGTCCATTAAAATATTTGCGAAATAATACTCCATCTATTAATTCATAATTTGTTGCTCGGATTTTTAATTTATGTGCTTCTAATATATTTCTTGGTGTCTCTCCTCTTGAAAAATATGCATGAAGTTCTGTTCGCCAATATGCAATATTGCCTTTTGGTTCTTCTTTACCACCTTCTATCATCATCACATCTGCTTCATCTTCTTCTTCCTTATTGATTGAGGGTGATACAAATGTTTGAATTTTTATGCATCTCGCAGCTGGATTTATCATCATGATATATATGAAATCAAAAGCATATGCGAGTCTGTTATCTTTTCTTGATATATGTCTCCATTTTATTTTTGGAATTCTCGTAGACAATTCTTCAATAAGTTTCTTGTATTTCTTCAAAGATGGCTCATTTTTTGTGTATTCTCCTTTTATCTGGCGAATAACCAATTGCGAGTCACTAGTAATTCTAGCATTTTCTAATTTCATTTCTATTGCGAATTTTAATGCATGCACCACGGCTTCATACTCCGTCTCATTATTAGTGGACGTGAATTCCAAATGAAATGAAAAAGACATTTTTTCTCCTTCTGGCGAAATAAAAAAAACTCCAATTCCATTACCTTTTCCATTTGATGATCCATCCACCAGTATTTCCCACATGTTGGGTTCCTTTAATAGATCTTTTGGGTCTCCATGTTCTTCTTCTTCTATTTCCATCATTTCTTCCATAGCTTCATCATCTTCTAGAGGAAATTATGCTAAAAATTCTGCTACGGCTTGTGATTTTGGCGAGGATATGATTTCGTATTTGATTTCAAAGTGCCCTACTTGTGATTTCCATCTCTCAACCCTGCCTGATCTTTTTGAATTCTTCATTACTGACTCAATTGGTACCTTTGTTAATACTTGTATTTTATGTGCTTGAAAATAGATGTGAAGTTTAAAGGTTGCATAAACCAATGGCAGAATTAACTTCTCAATCTTTGAGTAATTTTTCTCTGCGGTATTAAATGTTTTGTTGATGTAATAAATTGATTTTTCTATTCCTGCGTCCACTCGCAGTAACACTGCACTTAACGCGTGCGAAGTTGTAGCAAGGTAGATCAATAATTCTTCTCCGGGCTCTGGTTTCCGTAAGCTAGATATGTTCATTAAATATTCTTTAACTCCTTGAAAAGCCTTCTCACATTCATCTGTCCACTTGAACTTTGTACCCTTCCTGAGTATGTTGAAAAAATGCTTGCATTTATCTAAATATCGCGAGATAAATCTTCCTAGCGAGGCTAAGAGCCCGTTCAACTTCTGCACATCTTTTACTGTTGCTGGCGTTGGCATGTCGCAAATTGCTTGTACTTTATCTGGATCAACTTGTATTCCTTCTTTAGATACAATGTACCCCAAATATTTTCCTGAAGCTACTCCAAAAGTACATTTTTCGGGATTCACCTTGATGTTAAAATGTCGCATTTGATCGAAAATCTCCTTTAAGTCCTGCACATGGTTTTTAGCTTCTTTACTCTTGATTAACATGTCATCTACATATACCTCTAATGTTTTATGGATCCATTTTGCAAATACTTTTCCCACCATTCTTTGATATGTTGCACCAGTATTTAGTAAACCAAAGGGAATCTTTGTATAACAGTAAAATCCTCTTGGAGCAAAGAATGCGGTGTGCTCTTGATCTTCTTCAACGAGAGGAATCTGATTATATCCTTTATACCCATCTAATGAAAATATTCTATCATTTCCCGCTGCTGATTCGACCATTTAAGGAATATCTGGTAATGGAAAGATATCTTTAGGAAAAGCTTTGTTTAAGTCAGTAAAATCTATACAAATTCTTATCCCTTTATTCTTCTTTGGAACCACCACCATATTTGCAAATCATTCCGGGTACTTTTCCTGCCTTATAATTCCCGCATCAAGCATCTTCTGTAATTCTTATTCTTTTTGAGAATGGTATATTGTTGCGATTTTTCTTATCCTTTGTTTAAATGGTCTTACCTCCTTATTAATTTCTAGCTTATCACATGCAACTGATGGGTCTATTCCAGGCATCTCATCCATATTCCATGCGAAGATGTCTTTATATTCTCGCAAGAGGTTTACGGTTCACTCTTCTTCATCTGCATCTATCTTCGTACCGATTTTCAGCATCTTAGGTTCTTCTTTACTTCCAATATTTATTTCCTTTGTTGGTTCTGCTGCGGTATAGATGGCTTCAGGTTCTCCCATTGGTGTTGAGGTTTTCACAACTCTCGCAGGTTCATCTACTTCTTGCGAAATTTCGCTGGGTATTCCTTTTCCTTCTTTCGCTCTTATCATGTAAACTTTAAATTCTTCTTATTTCTTTGCCTCTTTTGCCAATTTTCTGTGAGCTTTTCGCATCTTTGGATGTCCTTCATAATTTCTTACTTCAATTTGATAACACAACTTCGCAAGATCTGTGTCTCCTCTAATTTCTCCAATTCGACTGGGCATAGGAAATTTGATGCATTGATGCAATGTTGATGCTACAGCCTTGATTGCATGTATCCATGGTATTCCTAATATCATGTTATACGGCGATTCCACGTCTACCACACATAATTTTACTTGTGTTTCAATCTCTCCTAGCGAAATTTGTACCACTATTTCGCCTTTAGGTTTTGTTAAAGATTTTACAAATCTATGAATATGATATGTTGAACAAGAAATTTCTTCATCCTTGTATCCCATTTTCTTAAATGCATGATAAAATATTATATCCACAGAACTTCCGGCGTCCACCAAAGTTCTATTCACGGCCCATTCTTCCGAATATTTTATTGATTTTCCCCTTTTCATTGGTACAGTGGATACCGTGATTACCAAAGGAGATGTGTGATTTAAATTTTCTTCTGGAATTTCTGCTGCTGTAAATGTGATTTTATGCTTTTCCAAATCCTTCAGAGGTGATACTTTCTCCACCGTCATAATTTTCTTTCCTTCAGAATCTCGTTTATGTATCCTTCCCCTAAAGTTTTCATGGAATTTGTGGATCATTTCTCTCATTATCATACTACACTCCAGTTTCCTACAATTCTCTTTGGCTCTAATCATTTTTCCTTCAACTATTTCACCAATTTGTTCAATCGCCTTCTCAATCTTGAATAATTCTTATCTTCAATCTCACATCTTCTATGATTTTCACACATTCAGTCCCTGTTTCGGGCGCCAAAATGTAGTTGCAGGAAAACCTACACTATACCCCTTACCAGAATCCACAATTATCAACATATATTTGAAGATTAAGAATAACACTTTATTGATTAATTATCAAAAATGTTAAAAGAAATGGAAGAAATCAAGAATACAACCGCTCACAAGAATTTTCTCTCTCCTCAAAACTCTCTCTTGATTCCAAAGTTGATCTCTCTCCCCTGAATCTATTGATTCTCTTTATATAGGGTAGTTACATAGTGGATGACAGCTAAGCTATCCTTTATTTTCGGATCTGACTCGCGATACTCTCGCAGAAGCTGCTAATGTTAATTCTCGCAGGTGTTTGTGATCCTCGCGGCATCATCACACTTTTATCATGTTTTAGTTGTCGTCATCCGCTACGTCATTCTTTCAATCATTTTGTGACACTCGCAGTGTGTTATTGAAGAGCTCGCAGAACTGTCGTTGTAAATCTCGCATGAGTATTATTGCGGCGATATTCTGATCCTACAAAGATTATACACATATGATATTTTGAGCTGAGTATATCTCGTTTATCTATTTCTCGAAATATGTGTTGGTAAAGCTTTCGCTTTAGCCAAGTTCATCTTTACCTAGTGATGAAAGTCATGTTATGTTTCAATCATTTTGGAAATCGCTCTGACGAGAAATAGTTTGTAAATAACAACTATATAACGTCCTATGAGAATGTTTCAATGATTGAAATGAGAGTTTAGACAATATAAACATTGGAGGATATAAGCATTGTTATGGTAACACATATATTAAAAGTCCTTATTGCTTGAACCGAAGTTTGCGAACTTTGTTAATCAAGTGAAACCGGAGTAGTGCGTGAGCTCAGTCCGCAAACTCAGCATACAAGCTCAGTTCGCGGGCTCAGTCCGCGAACCCAGTCCGCGAACTAGCGTAGTTCTCGAACCAGAGAATTTTTGCTGGAGTTTGTGAACTCCGTCCGCGAACTTGAGTTGGTTATGTCTAAAAACGATGTTTGTGAACTTATCATAATAAACTAAGAAATGCTATTGCAAACCGTGGCTTTATAGTTCATGAATCAATTCTAGTGAATCACATCATTTTTGCTTTAATTGTGTCTTGTGTAGTACATAAATATCTAAGCAATTGAACAACTCTCTAACTAGTTCATTTGAGTCATTTGGACAAGTTATGGTGAAGAAGAATATGGTTGATACGAAAGTTATCATTTGGCTAACCATTTGGTTAACTAGTGTTGAGCTAACTAATGTACAAGTTTGGGTACTATTACACGAACCTAAAATTGTCTAGTACATGTGTGCATGACAAGCTAAGTTTTTGATCTAACGGTTGATAAATATTAGCTTGAATCTAATCAGGTTTTCATCTAACGGTGAATATTGAATGCTTTGTTACTAAGCTAACATTGATTGCAAACCCTGATTTGGAGACTATATAAGGGAGAACTCGAGCAACAGGGAAACCTAATCCCCACACATTCTGTGTGATACTAGTTGTGCTAAGCTAGAGTCGATTCTCCTTTAACCTTTGGTTTTCTTCTTCTAAAACCAGGTTAATGACTTAAAGACTTCATTGGGATTGTGAAGCCAGACCGATACTACTTTTCATATAGTTGTGTGATCCGATCTTTTTGTTTCTATCGTATGAGTACAATTGTAATAATTGGATTGAGATTTCTATCTCCGATAGGCAAGATATAAAAGTAATCACAAACATCTTCGTCTCATCATTTGTGATTCTACAATGTCTTTTTTTGCTGCGTCGATTAAGACTATTGTGAGGTGATTGATAAAACTGAGCTATTTTTCGGGATATAAGTATGGTTTTATTGATTGATTCATGTTCACCTTGATTTATCAAAAGACGGAACAAAACTTATAGGTTTATTCGTGGGAGATGAATTTATCTATCTTGTAGAATTTTCTGTGTGAGACAAATTTGTTTATTAAAGTCTTAGACTTTTGGTCGTAGCAACTCTTGGTTGTGGGTGAGATCAACTAAGGGAATCAAGTGCACAGTATCCTGCTGGGATCAGAGGCGTAAGAGCATAATTGTACCTTGGATCAGTGTGATATTGGTTGGGATTCAACTAAAGTCAATGCCGAAGTTAGCTTGGAGTAGGATAGTGTCTGTAGCGGCTTAACATAGTGTATATTTAATCTGGACTAGGTCCCGGGGTTTTTTCGCATTTGCGGTTTCCTCGTTAACAAAATTCTGGTGTTTGTGTTATTTCTTTTCCGCATTATATATTGTTATATAATTTAAATAATACATGTTATGCGTTGTTCAATCAATTAGAATATCCGACCTTATTGGTTGTTGATTTAAATTGATTGACACTTGGATATTGGTCTTTGGTACCATCCAAGTTATTTCTCTTTGATTAAGACTCGCAGATTGTATTTGCTTGAGTAAATCAAATTGAGATATTGAAATAATAACTCCTTGAGATATTTTATCTAGATTGAGTCTGACTGTCTAGTTGATTCTCTAGTAAAGTAACTCGGAGTTTGTCCATACAGATTTCTAATCGAAATATTGGGTGTGGTTGTTAGACCCCCACTTTTTTATGCCGGATAACCGCAGTGGCTAAGTGAGGACGGTATCGGTAGAGGGATGGGTCATTACAGATTGTGTCTGAATGTCTAATTGATTCTCTTGGAAATATATTGGAGTTAGTCCATACCGATTGCCTAAACGAAATATTGGGTGTGGTTGTTAGATCCCCTCTTTTTCAGAATACATCCGGACCTGGGCACATTATGAATTCATACTTGATAAAGTTTACCAAAATTTCCAATATAAGGAATCTCAACAAGGGATAAGTTTTTAGACTCGAAGATGCAAGGTTCTATTATATTATAAAATGAAAGATTATAATCTGAAAACTGGGAAGTACCTATATGTGAGAACTGATTAATATGGTCTTTGTACGAGATCCAGAGGCTTAGGGATTCTCGAAGAAGGAATTTATTGTTTATGAGAGTTGTAGCAATTCCAAACATATTTTTGAAAATAATCTATGAGCATCTGCTTAAATCGTAATGGTAGGTATGTGTAGGGGTACAAGATATGTTTTCGATCTAATGGTTGATAAATATTAGCTTGAATCTAATCAGGATTTCATCTAACGGTGAATATTGAATGCTTTGTTACTAAGCTAACATTGATTGCAAACCCTGATTTAAAATACTATATAAGGGAGAACTCTAGCAACTGGGAAACCTAATCCCCACACATTTTGTGTGATACTAGTTGTGCTAATCTAGAGTCGATTCTCCTTTAACCTTTGGTTTTCTTCTTCTAAACCAGGCTAACAACTTAAAGACTTCATTGGGATTGTGAAGCCAGATCGATACTACTTTTCTTGTAGTTGTGTGATCTAATCTTTCTGTTTCTATCGTATGAGTTCAATTTTAATAATTGGCTTGAGATTTCTATCTCCGATAGGCAAGATAAAAAGTAATCACAAATATCTTCGTCTCATCGTTTGTCATTCCACAATATCTTTTTTCATTGCGTCGATTAAGACTATTGTGAGGTGATTGATAATACTGAGTTGTTCTTCGGGAATATAAATCTGTTTTATCAATTGGTTCTTATTCACCTTGATTTATCAAAAGACGGAACAAAACTCGTAGGTATATTTGTGGGAGGCGGATTTATATATTACCATAGACATTTATGTGTGATACAAATTTGTTTATTAAAGTCTTCGACTTTGGGTCGTAGCTACTCTTAGTTGTGGGTGAGATCATCTAAGGGAATCAAGTACGTAGTATCCTGCTGGGATCAGAGACGTAGGAGCATAACTGTACCTTGGATCAGTGTGAAATTGATTGGGGTTCAACTACAGTCCAGAACGAAGTTAGTTTGGAGTAGGCTAGTGTCTGTAGCGGCTTAATACGATGTATGTTTAATCTGAACTAGGCCACGGGGTTTTTATGCATTTGCGTTTTCCTCGTTAACAAAATTCTGGTGTCTGTGTTATTTCTTTTCCGCATTATATTTGTTATATAATTGAAATAATACAGGTTGTGCATTGATCAATCAATTAGAATATTTGACCTTTTGGTTGTTGATTTAAATTGATTGACACTTGGATATTGGTCTTTGGTGCCATCCATGTTTATCTCTCTTGTATTTAAATTGAGACTCGCAGTTTGCTTGAGTAAGATTTAAATCGAGAGATAGAGATATAAACTCTTTAATATACTTTTTTATTGATTGAGTCTAACTGTCTAGTTGATTCTCTATAAAGTATATTGAAGTTTGTCCTTACAGATTGCTAATCGAAATATTGGGTGTGGTTGTTAGATCCCCGCTTTTTCATCACTAAAGTGTTAGGCTCAAAACTCCTTGAATGTATGTATAAAAGTATATTTACCGTTATATGAATTGTTCCAAAGAGTGAGCACTTTGTTTCAATTAATAAAGAGGTAGAATATGTTGGGATTAAGTCCTTATAAATAACTCCACAAGACCTTAGTCCTTTTGATCAATGTAAAAGTAAAGAGATCAGAAAACAAGATGCACACAAGAAGAAATAATAAAAGCAAGACACAAGATTTAACGTGGTCCGGAAGTGTTCCTACGTCCATAAACGGATACGATCAACTCTTTATTAGAACTTCTTACATAGAGAATTACAGCCCAGTGATTGATGGATCAATCAAAAATTGTGACCAGCATGATGCTAATCACAAACTAGCTCTTTCTTTAAAACTCTCCGACAAAGAAAATATGTAAGAATTCTACTTGGTGTTATATTATTTCCCATGGATTCTTCACCTATTTATATTCATTAGAAACTTGGACACCTAAGTAAATTTGAACCCAAAGTAAACTTAGTCTCCAAGTAAACTTGTCTTCCAAGTCTATGAGTTATATAAGGAAACACTTAACTTACCCGATTAATGAAATATCCTTAATCTATAACCTTACAGAAATTTCCAGAGCCCACTAATAAACGAATCCCCTTTTCGAAACAAACCCTATGAAACACCGACAATACTAAAAATTCTCCACCTTGTCGATATTTCCATAACTAGTTAACCGTAGCCTCAAATATCCCAAGGGACTCAACAACGAGTAATATTGACCAAGCTGAGACACTTTTCATACTTGACCTTCGAAACCACCTTCGTCAATATATTTGCTGGATTATCTCAAGTATCCACCTTCGTTAGAAGGACAACCCCGTTATCAACCACTAAACAAACTTTATGATAACAAACATCAATATGCTTGGTGCGTGCATGAAAAACTTGGTTCTTCGCTAGATGAATGGCGCTTTGAATATCACAGTTCTTGGACTTTCAAACCCTGCTCCTTCTCAAACACTAAACCGACATCTAAGGTTTCCCGAAGATATCTCAGTATTCTTTTGACCACGTACCAATGTGCTCTCCTAGGGTTATCTATATAATGACTAACTAAGATAACTGCTTGAGCAATATCAGGATGATTACAAACCATTGCATACATCAATGAACCTACTACATTAGCATAAGGTATCTTCGACATAAATGTAGAAGGACATAACTGACTTGATAACTTAACTGAACACGGTCAGGGAACACTAAAATCTTTGAAGTCTTGCATACAAAAGTGTCGAACAACCTTCTCGAGATAAGATTTCTGAGTAATAAATATATTTCCCTTAGATTTATCTTGAGTGATCTCCATACCCAGTATATTCGTAGCTGAACCTAGGTCCTTCATCTCGAACTCCAAACTCAACTGTTTCTTCAAAGATTCTATCTACGTCAAGGTTAAGTTTATAATGTCCTCTAAGAAATATGTATTGGTAAAGCTTTCGCTTTAGCCAAGTTCATCTTTACCTAGTGACGAAAATCATGTTAAGTTTCAATCACTTTGAAAATTGGTCTGACGAAAAATAGTTTGTGAATAACAACTATATAACGTCCTCTAAGAATGTTTCAATGATTGAAATGAGAGTTTAGATTATATAACCATTGTGCGATATAAGCATTGTGTGGAAACACAAACACGTATAAGTCCATATTCCTTGAACCAAAGTATGCGTACTTTGCTGCTTAGGAAAACCGAAACAGAGTCGGCGAATCCAGTATGCGTACTGTCGGAGGTTTTCTTCTCGAGAAAATCTGTTGGAGTTTGTAAACTTTTACAAACTTATTCCGGGATTCCGGGTACTTAAGTCCGTGTACTTAGGTTGGTTATTTTCTAAAAATGATTATTCGTGAACTTATACTTATGTTAACTAAGGAATGCAAGTTTGCAAATTGTGGCTATAAAGTTCATGAATCGATTCGAGTGAATCAAATCGCTTTTGCTTCGATTGTATCTTGTATACTTCTATAAGATCTAAGCAATTAGACGACTCTCTAACTGGTTAATTTGAGTCATTTGAACTAGTTATGGTAAAGAAGAATATGGTTAATATGAAAGTGATCATATGGCTAACCTTTTAGTTAACTACAGTTGAACCAACGTATCCAGAAAACATCCAGAACTGATAGCTTACATTGTGCAAGCCATTTCAACATTATGATACAAGTCATAAACATCCAACACCTTCATAATCTCAACACCTTCTTCGCTTCACTCCCTAAGATCAACCCCATCTACTTCACTTTGTGACCGAAGCAAATATGGAATGGCCATTTCTTGGTTTAGGCTAGAATTGTACAGATTGATCTCTCGAATCAAAGCACTCCCGTGCAGTACATTTATTTAGGGTTTAGATTCGTTTCTCATCCACACACACACAAATTTACCAAAACCAGTTTTTACCCATAAAAGGTAACAAGCTAAGTTTTCGTTCTAATAACCACCGACGACCCACTTATTCCCTAGCCGGTCGAACATCATATCACATTCCCCAACGCCGTCAAATTCCAAAAGCTGCGTTGTTTTGGGAAAGGATCAAACGAGCAAGACTGTTCAGGGCAGTCTTAAAGCTATAACAACCGTCCAACTTCGCCGGCATGGTTGGATGGATTAGATCATCTCATGAATGATCAGGGAAGCGCTAACGCACATGTTGGCAGGCCCACTTTTCCTTCACCCGATCGGTTTTCTCACGCCAAGGCCATGGAGCAATGAAACGATTTATCAAACTATGGCAAAGCGTGATGCTTCTAAGGGTCGCGGAATTCCACCAGTGTCTTAAATAGATCACAACCATCTAACTTAGACAGCCTATTTGGATAGCTTAGATCGCATTTAGGACCATTAGGAATGTGCACATATGTTCACCGTCAGCCCAACATGGGCCCCACATAATCGATCTCCCTAAAAGAGAAGCACGGCTTGCCAAACCGTTTGGCCAAAGTCACGTGTGCGTGATTGTTTCATAACCCTAATTAGGGTTTGCGGCAATGCACATCTGTCGTAGTTTGATCGTGACCATCCATCTTCACTAGCCTAAATGGAGGGTGTAGATATAGACCCAATAGGTCCCAAGGATGTCGACGTGATCGTTGTGGGCCCACCTTTGCGTGTGACCGGCCGGCCTAGGCAGACTATGGCACGGCGCCTCAAAAAGCACGCCATATTGTGCCATGCCACACGTCCTTTGAATCCTTTACGGCAACGGGTTTCTGTCGCAAATCGATCACGACCACTCATCTTTGCCGGTTAAATTGAGTGGCCTAGATCGAACCTTCATGAGACCGAGAGGTGTAGACATGCATTCCGGCACACCGTATCCACGCATGCCTGGTCAGTCCCTCCAAAATTAGCCCCCATGCTAGGATTCGATCAAGCCAAAGAGGGGATGTTTGCATACCTCTAAAGACCTTAAATCCATCAACGGCAGCAAACATGCGCCGTAAATCATTTCGTCCGTCCAACTTTTCCAGCTTGGAAGGACGACTTGGATTAGGAGTTAGGCGATCAATAAAATGCCTCAATGATCACCGTATGTCACTCTTTCACAAGGACTGATCGACAGATGGTGGCCCGCCTACGTGAAAGACAAACGATCACTCGAAGATGGTTGGACGTGCTGCCATTTTAAGACGCTTAATTCGCGACTTGCTCGATTAAGCTTTAAAACAGTGATTCTTTATGCATATCGATTGTTTTGAGCTACTTGCTTTAAAATGATGCATTACATGCATCGATCATACACGATATTTCACAAATATCAACTCCTTAAATAACTTAGTTATTTAACCTAATAGCACCATATGTTATTTCCTGCGGTGGGTCCCACAACTCGACCCACTCATTCGAGATATCAAACATGTCACAAACTGGGGGATAGTTACTAGGGTATTGGTCTGGCAGTTTACAGTATGCGAAATGCAACGCCCCCATTACGAGAACGTGTCAGGAGGCATGGACAGTTAACGATGATGAGGGAAGTGGGAAAAGGCTGTGACAATCACCTACACGACCCCACTACTCCATCACTCAACTTGCTCCACTTCCTACGAGATGAGGGTTGCGCTCAATGACTTGTATAAATAGGTCCTTCACCTATTTTAAGACAACACGAAAAAACCATGTATTGTAACCAAAGTATCCAAAAAACAGCCAGAACTGATAGCTTACATTGTGCAAGCCAGTTCAACATTCTAATACAAGTCATAAACAACCAACGCCTTCATAATCTCAACACCTTCTTCGCTTCCCTCCCTAAGATCAACCACATCTCCTTCACTTTGTGACCGAAGCAAGTCTGGAATGGCCATTTCTTGATTTAGGCCAGAATTGTACAGATTGATCTCTCGAATCAAAAGCACTCCCATGCAGTGCATTTTTTTAGGGTTTGGATTCGTTTCTCATCCATACACACCCAAATTTACCAAAACCATTAGAACTAGTTTTTACCCATAAACAATTGGCGACCACAGTGGGAGTTTAATCTCTCGGTTGTGAAGTCAATTTCTTCAATGCCCAATCCCATTTGGTTGATTTTAAAATTGTTGGTCTTAGGACTTCCCCAATAATTTCAAATCCCGATCGAAGTTCCTCCAATGAAGGTACCCCTCTTCCCAATGGTATATCTTATGGTGTAACCGGAAGAATCCCAACATTGATCGAGTTAGCACGGGATCAGGAGATTGACACGAAGAACATGGACCTGATCAAAGAAACAATAAACAGCATACTCGATCTCCTCAACAAGATTACATCAGATAGGAGCGGTTCTCCTATCACGGAGATTTATACACTGGGGACTGATCCTCGCAATGATCCTCCCCAATTTAATAGTTTCACTATGAACCGGAGGCCGGTGGATCAGGAATCGGATTATCTAGTGGAAAGTTTATGCGAATTTTTGCACCTCTCGAAGAATCAGCGGGCAGAGACGTTTGCTGCAATCAACCAGATATCCCTGGATGTGCATTTAACTCCTTTGCGTTCAGAAGCATCAAAAACACCAGAGATGTCTGTGAATAATGTTACATTTACAGAAGAATACATGATGGCGGAAGAAGGTCACAACCGGGCCCTACACGTTATTGCACGCATTAAGGATTCAGATTTAAAGAGGGCCCTCATCGACACGGGAGCGTCTTCGAATGTGATTATTCTCAAGACACTCAGGACAGCCAAGGTTCTCCCAAGAAAGATCATGAGATGGCCTACCACAATGACATACTTTGAAGGAAACCAAACCAACACGTACGGGTGGTAGAGCTAAGGTTCGGGTCAGCTACAAACCATGATGCCGCCGGTGCTGAAAACGCCCTTGATGTCAACTTTCCTTCCAGTAACATCAATGTACCACCTGTCATCATGATCAACATCAGCAGTGTAGGAAGCGTTCCCTTAGGCGTTATACCTTCGATCATCAGAACCAGGTCCGCTGCCGCCACAAGATCGTGATCGCAGCCATCCAAGTTGCTTCCGAGAACCGATGATGCTCGTTTTGTTGATACCAGCCAGAGCTTCACCATATAAACAACCACTACAAATAATATTCGTCCATGTGATGTTCCGAACATCCAGCATCGCGCATACAGGAGAGTACAATAATCTTGTATCCAATCACAAAGGAGTGGATTCAAGGTGGTACAATTAAAGTAAGCTACACTTGGGGACTGAAGCTTACTTCGGGTTTAGAAGTTTAAAGGCAGACTTCTCCTTACCAGCGAATACAATGGAAGCACATCTTCTATGAGAAAATAAGCTCAGGATAATTATACATGGGGACTTTTGTCACACTACTTACTCAAGAGAGAGCATGATACACTAAAAGCCCGACCATGCGCGAAGGACATGCCAAGCGAAGACAGAGCTAAGTAACTATCCTTAAACTAAACGTTTTTTATATCTATTAGGCATATGAAATAAATTTAAAACCTCTTAGTGTTGAGACGTGAAAATTCATCAACCCTCACCACTGTGTTTCCAGGCAAACTGTCTCAACACATTTATCTTCTTAGTGTTGAGACGTGAAAATTCTTCAACACTCACCACTGTGTTTCCAGGCAAAATGTCTCAACACATTTATCCTTTTAGTGTTGAGACGAGAAAATTCCTCAACACTTACCACTGTGTTGCCAGGAAAACCACCTCAACACATTCATCCTCTTAGTGTTGAGACGTGGAAATTCCTCAACGCGCATCACTGTGTTTCCAGGCAAACTGCCTCAACACATTTTTTCTCTTAGTGTTGAGACGAGAAAATTCCTCAACACTCATCACTGTGTTTCCAGGCAAACTGCCTCAACACACTTTTCCTCTTAGTGTTGAGAAGTGTTGAGACGAGAAAATTTCTCAACACTCACCACTGTGTTGCCAGGAAAACTTCCTCAACACATTTTTCCTCTCAGTGTTGAGACGTGAAAATTCCTCAACACTCACCACCGTGTTTCCAGGAAAACTGCCTCAACACATTTATCCTCTTAGTGTTGAGACGTGAAAATTCTTCCACACTCATCACTGTGTTTCCAGGCAAACTGCCTCAACATATTTTTCCTCTTAGTGTTGAGACGTGAAAATTCCTCAACACTCATCACTGTGTTGCCAGGCAAACTGCCTCAAAACATTTTTCCTCTTAGTGTTGAGACGAGAAAATTCCTCAACACTCATCACTTTGTTTCCATACAAACTTCCTCAACACATTTTTCCTCTTAGTGTTGAGACGTGAAAATTCCTCAACACTCATCACTTTGTTGCCAGGAAAACTGCCGCAACACATTTATCCTCTATGTGTTGAGACGTGAAAATTCCTCAACACTCACCACTGTGTTGCCAGGAAAACTGCCTCAACACATTTATCCTTTTAGTGTTGAGACGTGAATATTCATCAACACTCATCATTGTGTTGCCAGGCGAACTGCCTCAACACATTTTTTCTCTTAGTGTTGAGACGAGAAAATTCCTCAGCACTCATCACTGTGTTGCCAGGAAAACTGCCTCAACACATTTATCCTCTTAGTGTTGAGACGAGAAAATTCCTCAACAGTCATCACTGTGTTTCCATGCAAACTGCCTCAACACATTTATCCTCTTAGTGTTGAGATGAGAAAATTCCTCAACACTCACCACTGCGTTGCCAGGAAAACTGCCTCAACACATTTATCGTTTTAGTGTTGAGACATGAAAATTCCTCAACACTCACCACTGTGTTGCCAGGAAAACTGCCTCAACACATTTTTCCTCTTAGTGTTGAGACTAGATAATTCCTCAACACTCATCACTGTGTTTCCAGGTAAACTGCCTCAACATATTTTTCCCCTTAGTGTAGAGACGTGAAAATTCCTCAACACTCATCAATGTGTTGCCAGGAAAACTTCCTCAACACATTTATCCTCTTAGTATTGAGATGTGAAAATTCCTCAACAGTCATCACTGTGTTGCCAGGAAAACTGCCGCAACACATTTTTCCTCTTAGTATTGAGACGAGAAAATTACTCAACACTCATAACTGTGTTACCAGGAAAACTTCCTCAACACATTTATCCTCTTAGTGTTGAGACGTGAAAATTCCTCAACACTCACCACTGTGTTTCCAGGAAAACTACCTCAACACATTTATCCTTTTAGTGTTGAGACGTGAATATTCTTCAACACTCATCACTGTGTTTCCAGGAAAACTGCCTCAACACATTTTTCCTCTTAGTGTTGATACATGAAAATTCAACAACACTCATTACTGTGTTGCTAGGAAAACTGCCTCAACACATTTTTCCTCTTAGTGTTGAGACGAGAAAATTCCTCAATGCTCATCACTGTGTTTCCATGCAAACTGCCTCAACACATTTATCCTTTTAGTGTTGAGACAAGAAAATTCCTCAACACTCACCACTGTGTTGCCAGGAAAACTGCCTCAACACATTTATACTTTTAGTGTTGAGACGTGAATATTCCTCAACACTCACCACTTTGTTGTCAGGAAAACTGCCTCAACCCATCTCTCCTCTTAGTGTTGAGATTCCCCAACACTCACTATTATGTTGTCATGCATACTGCCTCAATACATTATAGCGCCGAGGGCTCCACCACCTCAACACACGTCTTTGTATTCAAGGCTCACTGCACCAACAATACATGGTACCAGTACTCCGTCGCCAAGACTGAAGCACGCCAGCACAAAGATTACAGATTTCACATGCCTCTTCCCAAAGGTCAATCGAATTTTCCTGGTAATTTTCTCATGTCTTTCCCTTTCGATTTTTTCATCTTTGTCTGTCACCATCTCATGCTTACCCCGCAACAATTCCACTGTTTCGTGCTAAGCATGGGACTTAATGTTGATTGTGGATTTTAGTTCAGGGCTAAAATTGTAAAACCAAAATTTTATGCGATGTCACCCTACAAAGGAAAATGTCGTTTAAGAAGCGATGAGTACAAAAAACATCTTCACTTTATTTGAAGCAATTCAATAAATACAGGAAATTCTCCTAGAATGGTGCGTGCAACAACAATCCCAAATATTCTGTGAATTTTATTAGCATTATTAATTAATGCATAATTGGCCTAGTATTTCCTGTGTTACGTTCTCAGCCGAACTCTCTTTATTGACATGACATGACGACTGAGTGTTCACTCTCAGCAGAGTAGCATGAATCTCCGTGCTAGTATTGAGATATGCATGAAATACCTACACAGGCTGCATCACTCTCTGACAAATAGAATTCCGAATCGACGCGCCTTTGATTAAAGACAGCTCGATCGAACGTATTTAATTCCCTTGAGGAAAATATGTACTGTCCATATCAGTCTCAGAAACGATCGTGGCCACGCAATTTAACAAGCCTGACCAAACCCTGGAAAAAATAGGCAATTGTTGTAATGACCACCGACGGGGCCACTTATGCCCTAGCCGGTCGAACATCACATCACATTCCCCAACACCGTCAAACGCCAACCCAAATAAGGGTGGCTGCGCTGTTTTTGGAGAGGATCGAACGAGCAAGACTGTTCAGGGCAGTCTTAAAGCTATTGCAACCATCCAACTTTGTCGGCATGGTTGGATGGATTAGATCATCCCATGAATGATCAGGGAAGCGCTAATACACACGTTGGCATGCCTACTTCTTCTTCACCCGATCGGTTTTCTCACGGAAAGGCCACGGAGCAATGAAACGATTGCTAAAACCATGGAAAAGCATGATGCTTCTAAGGGTCACAAAATTCCACTAGTGTCTTAAATAGATCACAACCATCCAACTTATCCAGCCTATTTGGATGGCTTAGATCGCATTTAGGACCATCAGGAAGGTGCACATATATTCACCGTTAGCCAAACATGGGCCCCACATGATCGACCTCCCTAAAAGAGAAGCACGACTTGCGAAACCGTTTGGCCAAAGTCACGTGTGCGTGACTATTTCAAAACACTAATTAGGGTTTGCGGCAATGCACATCTGTCGTAGTTCGATCGCGACCATCCATCATCGCCAGCCTAAACATAGGGTGTAGATATAAACTCAAGAGGTCCCAATGATGTCGACGTGATCTTCGTGGTCCCACCTTTGCGTATGACCGGACGGCCTAGGTAGACTATGGCCCGATGCCTCGAAACGCACGCCAAAAGGTGGCATCCCACACAGCCTTTGAATCCTTTGCGGAAACGGGTTTCCGTCGCAAATCGATCACGACCACTCATCTTTTCCGGTCAAATTGAGTGGCCTAGATCGAACCTTCATGAGACCGAGACGTGTAGACATGCATGCCGGTACGCCGTATCCATGCATGCCTGGTCGGTCCCTCCAAAATTAGCACCCATGCTAGGATTCGATCAAGCTGAAGAGGGGATGTTTGCATACCTCTAAATACCCTAAATCCATCAACGGAAGCAAACATGCTCCGTAAATCATCTCGTCCGCCACTTTGTCACAAGGAGTGATCGACAGATGGTGGCCTGCCTACGCGGCAGACAAACGTTCACTCGAAGATGGTTGGACGAGCTGTTATTTTAAGACGCTTAATTCGTGACTTGCTCGATCAAGCTTTAAAACAGTGATGCTTTATGCATATCGATTGTTTTGAGCTACTTGCTTTAAAGCGATGTATTACATGCATCGAGCATACACGATATTTCACAAATATCAACTCCTTAAATAACTTAGTTATTTAACCTAATAGAACCATATGTTATTTCCTGCAGAGGGTCCCACAACTCGACCCACTTATTCGAGACATCACACATGTCACAAACTGGGGGATAGTTACTAGGGTATTGGTCTGGTGGTTTACAGCGTGCGGCGTGCAACACGCCCATTACAAGAACGTGTCAAGAGGCATAGACGGTTAATGATGATGAGGGAAGTGGGCAAAGGCTATGACAATCACCTGCACGACCCCACCACTCCATCACTCAACTTCCTACACTTCCTACGATATGAGGGTTGCGCTTAATGACTTGTACAAATAGGTCATTCTCCTATTTTAACACAACATGGAAAAACCAAGTGTTGTAACCAACGTATCCAGAAAAAACCCATAAATTGATAGCTTACATTGTGCAAGACAGTTCAACATTATGAAACAAGTCATAAACATCCAATACCTTCATAATCTCAACACCTTCTTCGCTTCACTCCTTAAGATCAACCCCATCTCCTTCACTTTGTGACCGAAGAAAATCTGGAATGGCCATTTCTTGGTTTAGGCCAGAATTGTACAGATTGATCTCTCGAATCAAAAGCACTCCCTGCACTGCATTTATTTAGGGTTTAGATTCGTTTCTCATCCACACACACACAAATTTACCAAAACCAATAGAACCAGTTTTTACCCCTAAATGATAACAAGCTAAGTTTTCATTCTAATAACCACCGACGGCCCACTTATTCCCTAACCGGTCGAACACCACATCACATTCCCCAACGTCATAAAACTCCAACCCAAAGAAGGGTGGCTGCGCTGTTTTGGGAGAGGCTCGAACGATCAATACTGTTCAGGGCAGTCTTAAAGCTATCGCAACCGTCCAACTTTGCCGGCATGTTTGTACGAATTATATCATCCCATGAATGATCATGGAAGCACTAACGCACACATTGGCAGGCGACCACTTCTCCTTCACCCGATCGATTTTCTCACGGCAAGGCCATGGAGCAATGAAACGATTTCTCAAACCATGGCAAAGCGTGATGCTTCTAAGAGTCGCGGAATTCCTCCAGTGTCTTAAATAGATCACAACCATCCAACTTAGCCAGCCTATTTGGATGGCTTAGATCTCATTTAGGACCATTAGGAATGTGCACATATGTTCACCATCAGCCCAACATGGGCTCCACATGATCGATCTCCACATCACGGTTAGCCAAACCATTTGTCCAAAGTCACGTTTGCATGACTGTTTCATAACCCTAATTAGGGTTTGCGATAATGCACATCTGTTGTAGTTTGATCGCGACCATCCATCTTCGCTAGCCTAAATGGAGAGTGTAGATATAGACTCAAGAGGTCCCAAGGATGTCGACGTGATCATCGTGGGCCCATATTCGCATGTGACCGGTCGGCCTAGGCATACTATGGCCTGGCGCCTCGAAACGCATGCCACACGTCCTTTGAATCCTTTACGACAACGGGTTTCTGTCGCAAATCAATCACGACCACTCATCTTTTCCGGTCAAATTGAGTGGCCTAGATCGAATCTTCATAAGACCGAGATGTGTAGACATGCATGCTGGCACACCGTCTTCATGCATGCCTGGTCGGTCCCTTCAAAATTAGCACCCATGCTAGGATTCGATCAAGTCAAAGAGGGTATGTTTGCATACCTCTGAGAACCCTAAATACATCAACGGCAGCAAACATGCGCCGTAAATCATTTTGTCCATCCAACTTTGCCATCTTGGATGGATGGCTTGGATTAGGAATTAGGCGATCAATGAAACGCCTCAATAATCATCGTCTGCCACTCTTTCATAGGGAGTGATCGACAGATGGTGGCCCGCCTACACGGAAGAAAAACGATCACTCGAAGATGGTTGGATGTGCTGCCATTTTAAGACGCTTAATCCGCGACTTGCTTGATCAAGCTTTAAAACAGTGATGCTTTATGCATATCGATTGTTTATTAGATACTTGCTTTATAACGATGCATTACATGTATCGAGCATACACGATATTTCACAAATATCAACTCCTTAAATAACTTAGTTGTTTAACCTAATAGCACCATATGTTATTTCCTACGGCGGGTCCCACAACTCAACCCATTCATTCGAGACATCAAAAATGTCTAGGGGATAGTTAGTAGGGTATTTGTCTGGCGGTTTACAGCATGCGGTGTGCAACGCGCCCATTACGAGAAGGTGTCAGGAGGCATGGACTGTTAACGGTGATGAGGGAAGTGGGAAAGGTTGTGACAATCACCTACACGACCTCACCACTCCATCACTCAACTTCCTCCACTTCCTACGATATGAGGGTTACGCTCAATGACTTGTATAAATAGGTCATTTTCTTATTTTAACACAACACGGAAAAACCAAGTGTTGTAACCAACGTATCCATAAAATACCCAGAACTGATAGCTTACATTGTGCAAGCCAATTCAATATTCTGATACAAGTCATAAACATCCAACACCTTCATAATCTCAACACCTTCTTCCCTTCACTCCCTAAGATCAACCCCATCTCCTTTACTTTGTGATCGAAGCAAATCTGGAATGGCCATTTCTTGGTTTAGGACAGAATTGTACAGATTGATCTCTCGAATCAAAAGCACTCCAGTGCAGTGCATTTATTTAGGGTTTAGATTCGTTTCTCATCCACACACACACAAATTTACCAAAACCAGTAGAACCATTTTTTACCCATAAACGGTAACAAGCTAAGTTTTCGTTCTAACGGTTGAAAGATATTAGCTTGAATCTAATCAAGTTTTCATCTAACGGTGAATATTTTATTCTTTGTTACTAAGATAACATTGATTGCAAACCCTGATTTGAAAGACTTTATAAGGTATAACTCTAGCAACTAGGAATCCTAATCCCCACTTGTCTTGTGTAATACTAGGTGTATTAGCTAGATTCGATTCTCCTTTAACCTTAGGTTTCTACCAAGACCCTGTATGTTAACGACTTAAAGACTTCATTGGGATTGTGAATCCAGACCGATACCACTTTCTTGTTTCTTGTAGTTGTGTGATCTGATCTTGTTATTTATATCGAATATAATGATTGGCTTGAGATTGATATCTCTGATATGCAAGATATATAAGTAATCACAATCATCTTCGTCTCATCGTTTGTGATTCCACGATATCTTCTTTCATCGCGTCGATTAAGAATATTGTGAGGTGATTGATAATTCTAGGCTGTTCTTCGGGAATATAAGTCTGGGTTATCAATTGGTTCCTGTTCACCTTGATTTATCAAAAGAATGAACAAAACTCGTAGGTATTTCTATGGGAGACAAATTTATCTATTACCTTAGACTTTTCTGTGTGATACATATTTGTTTGTTAAAGTCTTCGACTTTGGGTCGTAGCAACTCTTATTTTTGGGTGAGATCAGCTAAGGGAATCAAGTGCGTAGTATCCTATTGGGATCATATATGTAAGGAATGCAACTGTACCTTGGATCAGTGAGAAATTGATTGGGGTTCACCTACAGTCCAGACCGAAGTTAGTTTGTAGTAGGCTAGTGTCTGTAGCGGCTTAATATAGTGTGTGTTCAATCTAGACTAGGTCCAGGGGTTTTTCAGCATTTGCGGTTTCCTCATTAACAAAACTTCTGGTGTCTGTGTTATTTCTTTTCCGTATCATATTTTGTTATATAATTGAAATATCACAGGTTGTGCATTGTATCAATCAATTTTGAAATCCAACCTTTGGTTGTTGATTGGAAATTGATTGATTCTTGAATATTGGTCTTTGGTATCGTTCAAGTGTTTTCTCTTGTATTCTATTAGACTCGCAGATTTCTATTTGCTTGAGTTAGAATTGAATCGAGAAAGAAAGATATAACTCTTTGATATACTTTATTAAGATTGAGTCTAGTTGATTCTCTTGAAAGTATATTGGAGTTAGTCCATACAGATTGCTAATCGAAATATTAGGTGTGGTTGTTAGACCCCGCTTTTTCAATTGGTATCAGAGCAGGCAAACACATTTAAAGACCTTACAAGTCCGTGTTTGTGGTAATCTGAGTCTGAGGACAGAATCACCTCTCTAGGCATATACGCATACCAAGATGTCTTTTAAAGCTTTTAACTATGCCAAATGTCTTGGGAATACTTCAAAGGATTACTCCTTAGATGATTCTTTCGAATCCCGAGGTAAGAAGGTTGTTCCATCAAATGTTGACATATCTCCCTCTAATGATACATTTGACACTATGGTAAAAGCTGAAATGGAACTCACCAGAATTTTAAAAAACTTTACTGAGGCTATTGATTTTTAGGATCATGCTCAGATTATTGAATTTGAAAAGTCTCTTGGTCGAGAACATGAACTCTATAATATCATTGAGTCCTTCTCTAACAATATTGAAAAATTTCTCCAAGAAACTATTTTACAGCGTGAAAAGATTAGTGTTCTTGAGGATATTGTCAATGAAGACTCAATTAGAGAAAAACGTTTGACCGAGACGCATTCATAATATCTAAACAGACTTCGTGTCAAAAAAGATAAACTAGGTGCATCTCTTATTCTAGCCCATGAATAGTGCAGATCATCAGAAAGGGAAAACTCTGTCTTAAGGAGAAATTCTTTTGTACCAACTAATTCTCATGAATTACATCACATGAAGAGATGTCATCCAGAAGAAGGTTGTGTCAAGAAAGGTTTGCGTGACTTACAATCTTCTCATATGGCTATGAAGTCAAAACAGGTGCCAGTTATTGCTTCTCCTCCACGAACTTGTACATTCTGTGGGTAAAAGAATCACTATGCTATTCATTGTTTTGCCAGGAGGAAACAAATCTCAAAGCTTCATAATTTGCTTCTTTCTACTGTCAATGGAGTAAAAAGTCTGCCGACTTCTGTAGTAAATCTCGTGCCCATAGAAAACCAGAAACCTTATAAAAATGATATCTTTTTCAGAAATCATCACAGGGTATATGTTCATCCCATTGGTATAAACTCTTGTGCCACTAATGAACACATTCATTGTGTTTATAAGAATGAATCTGGTAAGTCTAAGTCTAGAAAATGGATTCATCTTGTAGTTGCAGGAAATCCTACAACACACCCCTTATCATATCTTGATATTAATTTCTAGATCTACATATAGAAATGGTAGTAAAATTGCTAAAATTATAAACGGACACCAAGATTTTTTACGTGGTTCGATCAATTTGATCTACATCCATGATTCTTCACTATGATTGTTAAAATTTACATTTGACTTTACATTGATAATCTCCATTAATGGAGTTCTAAATCTGGTTTTGGGGAAGAAGATGATAAAGAAAAATACATTCTCTCTCTCAAAATCTCTCTGCAAAATATATCTCTCTCTCCCCTAAAATTGCCCCCCCCCCCCCTTCTCTCTCCTGCTCTTCTCTTTATATATGTATCTTCATGGTGGATGACAGCTCACATTCAACTCATATTTCCCATATTTTAGGACCTCTGTTATGCTCCTCGCAGGCTCTGTTATGCTCCTCGCAAGCTCTGCTATCGTGCTCGCGAGATCTGTTATCGTGCTCGCGAGACCTGCTATCGTGCCTGCGAGCATTCTCTCTAACTACAAAATCTTCACATCTTTCTCATGTTTTATGTTGTCATTGTCTATTACGTCATTCTTTGAATTATTCTGCGACGCTCGCAGAGTGTTGTTGAAAAACTCACAAAAATGTTGTTAATAATTTCGTAAGAATATTGTTGTGGCGATATTCTAATCCTACATCTTGCCTCTTTTTTCTTGAATATTGCTTGAAAAGTAATCTTTAAGAAAAAATCTGTTGTTGTAGTAGTCTTTAATCTTTGCTGATGATGGAACGAGCGAAATAATACTGGACTTGAAAAGTACGTACTTGCCTCTATTCTTTTGTGAAGTTCCATATCTTTGTTAAGTAAATAAGAAGTATTAACTCTTGAAGTATGCGAAGTATGAAGTATCCTTGATGAAATATAAGAAGCACTCAATCCTTAAAATATAAGAAGTGTCCGTCCTTGAATGAAAGTTATAAGTATTGCCTCTGTTCATGCGAAATTATTACTTCATTTTTGGTGAGAATTCTTGCCCATTTTGGAAATGATTCTTGCCGAGCAGATAAAGAACATAAAATGTTTTCTTGGTAATCCATAGTTGCCTCTGTTCTTTATCTATGAAGGTAGAATCCTTGAGGAAATGTTAAATGAACAAATTGTTTCTTTATTCTTATCTTGCCTCTGCCTCATGCGATAAAATAATCATATTCTGCGAAATAATCACATCTCCTGCGAGATTCTGGAAGAGTCTGCGAGATGCTGAATGAGCTTGCAAGTTTCTGAATGTGTCTGCAAGATTCTAAATGTATCCGCGAGTTTCTGAATAATCTGCGAATATATGAAAACCCTGCGAAATTATGAATAGTGTTCATGAAATAGTATCATGAATAGTACCATGAATAGTGTTGCGAGATTATGAATAGTGCTGCGAGATTGTAGATAATCCTCTTGGGGGACTCTGAATAATACTTGTAAGAAATTCTGAATAATATTTCTGAGAGATTCTAAATAGTACTTGCTATCTCTCTTGCGATGAACAAATCTTTCCTGCATTCTTAAAAGAAGATAGTTAATGTTTGAGATTATTCTATTGGTCTTATTTTGCCAATTTTTCTTTTGTATATGTGGCAGAATCGCAGGATATCTTCACATTTGCATGTAAAAACCCATTGATCTTACCTTATCCGCATTTTTTCAGTTTCTCTGCGACAATATGACAAGTCTAAGTTCCCGTGCGAGAACAAAACCTTATGACATTGCCATCTTGCAATGAAATCGCAGGACGTCCTTACACTTTCATGTAAAAACCCATTGATCTCATCTTATCTTTTTTCTTTTATGGCTTGTTACCTCTGTATAATTTTTGTCACGCGACAATATGACAGGCCTAAATGTTCTTGCGATTGATCGGTTGTCAGCCGACACAAATATAATTTCACTTTCTTACTTCCTAAAATAAAAGTAGTATGCGATAAGAAAGAGTTCGTATCCACAGAGAGGCTTTTGTTTTTATAAAAGATTTCAGTTTCTTAGTAACCAAGGGGGGGGGTTTGATTTATCAAAGCAATACAAATGAATTGAAAGAAAAGTAATAATAAAAATAATCAATACGGAGAAAGTATTGGTCACGGGATAGTTTCATTCACAAACACATATTTTCATCAATGACTAGAATTGATATTTAATCTCTCATTTACTAAAAGTCCTAGGATACCTTGATCGCAAGAATACCCCGCTAATTCCCCGATTTCATCACAACCACATTAAAAGATGCTTATGTGAATTCTTCCTAGAAAGCAACCTAAAGTGTAAAAGCAAATTAGATTTAACTCCCTAAAAGCAATAAGCTATATGGAATAAGACTAATCAAGGCAATCGAAATGTGTAAAAGCACTAAATCAATTTAACCCAAGTTATGATTCATATGTGACTAGTAGGATATATCTCTACAAGCACTACCCACATTTATGCTACTTAAAATCAGGGATTAACAACGTTTTCGTATTGAAAACCCTAATATAGCTCTAGATATGAATGCAAATCGGATTGATTCCGGACTCAACCAATCAAACAATCAAATCATATACAATATAAACAATGAATCATAAACAGTAAAATATTGAGACAAAACTACTTCATTGATTCCAATACTATTTGTGAAATCTACTTATTATCCCATAACCAATAAAAGGTATTTAGCTACTCATGGTTTTTGAACTCAACATAATTATTATCAAAAATAAATTGAAGAACATGAAAAATAAATGGAAGCAAACCCTAGTCGCTGCTCTCCTCCAAAAACCCAGTAGAAAAATACGTGATAAGTGATTTTCTAAAAGAATAGAAACTCTTCCTTTTATAGCTTTTCCAACTTTCCAAAATTAGGTCTTCAAAGCCCAAAGTCCAATAACAAGAAGTCCACCAAGCCCATGAACCAAGTGTGAGAAACCCATTTGAAAATATGTCCCAAAAATATGCTCGCCGGAAAACTGGTGCACTGGCCGAAAATTGGCCGAAATCCGGCACTGGAAAATATCTCAGGTGACCGGCAAAGTCCACCCGGTCACCGGTCGTCGAGTCAATTCACCGGTAAGACTGACGATCAACCGTTAAGACTGACGGTCAACCGTCAATCAAGGGTCAAGGGGAAGTCAGCTTCGGGTCAAACAAGTCAGAAGCTGAGTTGAGAATGAGTCAGATCTAACTCAGCAACTGACTCGTTCTGGCCAACTATTCTTGCATTCAACCTGCGATCATTGCTCAGCCATGATAGCTGAGCATTCCATCCTACACATTTTTTTTCATTGCAGTTGGACTTCTTCCAGGCCATTAGCTGCAAATCCATTGCTAAACACTAACTCCAATTCACTGTTGTTTCTCACCTGCAACTTTATTCATTTCACTGCCAAGCAATCAACACATGGACTCAACACCATTTTTACACCTTCACTGCTCCCATGAATCTCCACCTGCTATTTCCCCTTGCACATTTTGAAATTATGCTCAAACCCATTGGCACTGCCATCTTATAACTCCTGCAGCTCATCAATTCATGTAAACATATTCACCACAGCTGCGACTGCCCAAAGCCACCACCAGATGCTTCCCTGCAGCTCACAACCATCTACACTTGTACAGTTCATATCCCCATTCTCTATCAGGTTACAGCTTAGATCCACCTCCTAGTCACCTGCAATACCACCAGTAGCTTTAACTCCATTCCCTGCACCTCATCTCATTCAACCAACAGCAGCAACAACCAATAATCCCCAGTTCAGCTGCCACTGATCGACCATATACAGCTCAGACAATGCATACACAATTCATATCTCCCAGCACTTGTAACTTCCACACCAGAACCACACAACCCAGATGTATCTCCTGCTATTGCTCCTTGTACCTGCAACTCACCAAGCCACCAATACCAGTGCAACTTGACTACAATCCCATTGCCCAGTAGCATATTCAATACCCTGCACAACAACCTAGCCATTTCTGCCACACAGCATCACCAATTTAACCTTTTTATCTCACCAGTGCCACCACTAGCATACAACTTCAGTTCATGATTTCCCACCTTCACCTGCAACAAGCCACCAACACAGAACCACTATCCTGCATTGAGCTCAAACAGTTCTTGCACTCAACATCACAACCAGCTGCCCTTGACTGCAACCCAACAATCCACAGCACAGCATCATATTTTCCTGAAACTCCTTGAACTACACCCTCATTTCAAACCTAGTAGCACCATTTCATAACTGATTCTACAAAACAAACATCTCCAATTTCATCAATATCTCTTCCATGTACTTCAACAGAAACTCAATTCAAAGAAAACCCATTTGAATTTCATCGTTTTCTATCACCTTATCTTCTCTAATTTGTTGATCCACACAAACCCTAGCATACATATAGGTTTGTTAACTCCAAGCTCTCCCTGGAATGCAAACACCATTCTCCTATCATCAACAATGACTAGCACTCCATAAATCAACAACATCTGGGTCTTCTCCTTCTCAGAAGATACCCACCAACACAACCATCAGAAACCCTTAATCTCCTTTTCACAGCATCACTTGTTCACCACTTCTGATTCTGAGTCCAATTTCATCTCTGAGATCAATAGCAAACCCTAATTAGACCACCAAAACAGGCTGCAAATCTACCATCATCATCAGCAACAAACCATAATCTTATGAGTTTTGCCAGACTTTAATCTTCATTCTAGATACACCAAATTGTTTCAAGAATCAAACCCATCCATTCCATCTTAAGCAATGAACTCAGAGAACCCATTCTCTCCTAACCCATGTTAGTTAACAGCATCATTTCGATCTATAATCATCACGATCCTAGCTTCAATTCCTCTTCCCTGATGCTTCTACCATCATCTCGCCTCAACAGCAGCAGAAACATCCACGCATCTTCTTCGATTCGTTCTCTCAATTTCTCGAAATTAATCCCTTGACAGCGCCTCCTTTTTCTCTCAATTCCAGACATAAAAACATAACAACCGACCCTTCACTCAATTTTAGGTTGTGTAGGAATTAAGGGAAGTGGATATATCCACCCAGGTGGAGAGGATAAGGGGCAACCAACCCATACAATGTTTGTCGGTTTCAGCTAACCGACAACTCAATTCGACTCAACTGTCAGTTATGCGAATCTGACACTTCGTTCTTCATTTCCTTCTTACACTCCTTAGCCCGCTCCAAGTATAGCTCGCCTGTGAATTGACTGCTTTTCCCTTTTACACTCCAAATGAACGTTTTTCTCTTTCTTTTGCTCCCAATAACTCCTTTGCACCTAATAATTCAAAACTAAATAGATAAGATACATAATTTACATGAAAACTCGCAAAGAAAGCATAAATACTAGATATAAAATTAGGTGTTTATCACACCTATCAAATTCCCCCACACTTAGACTTTGCTAGTCCTCGAGCAAATCAAACAAAATAATTCTAAAACAAATACATACAACTCCGTCTCGTCGAGGCTACGGTTAATCTAAGCATAAATAACAAGCCTTTGAACCCCTAGGTGTCCCTAGTGGATGAGTTTTATTCTCGTGAAGGTTTACAAGAGGTCTGCCTACAAAACCTATATTTCCAACCCCGTCTATTTGTGACAAATCAATGAACGAATCCAAAATGACTACAGGAGGAGGTACCTTGCACAAATTCAGTTCATATATTAGTAAATAAAGTTTTAATTAGATAGTCGAACAAGCCAAAATACTTGAAAACTGACTAACCACAATCACAATGAAAAGATAAAGAAGATGGATATAGATGTAGATGTTGGCGAATGTTCACAAGTGATTAATGTATCCCATATCTTTCTGAAGGTCACCGCCAAAATGAACCTATGCATCCTATTGGATTGAGCTACTGGTCAATTCTAGTGTCAACACACTGGCATATACACGGGAACCAGGAGTGACTTTATTCAACAATAATAATTTCTTTTCTTTTCCTTTCTTTTTCACTTCACTTTGTTTGTTTTTTTTAGACAGCATGATTAGATCTTTTGGATCCAAGCACATGCTTCTTGTCAGCAAGTACGTGATAGTTGCCTTGGATCTTGCATTCCACGCTTGTTTAGGCGACGGAGACAGGGACTACGTTTCACACATACTACTATTCCCAAGTGTCATTTTTATTCCGTTTGGTCTAATTGGTCGGTCTTTTTTTTTTTTTTTTTTTTTGCAACTCAATCACTCTATTTTATCCTAGCAGTAATAACAACTCGATTTTTAGTGACCCACCAAAACACTTAGAAAACAATAGATAAATATGGAAAAATAAAAATAGAATGTGATATGGTGATATTCCGAGATATGGTAACAACTATCATATAATTAGTAATTTCTGAGCTATGTTCGTCCCCTTAAATTAATTGGTTCCTCAACTCCTGCAATCAAAATGGTTCCATCCACTTATTTACATTGGTAGTGTCATCCTAAAGGCACAAGTTTCTAGATTTTGAAGTTCATAAAGCACAAATTTTTTCTTGGTTTTTCTATTTTTCTGATTTTTTTCTTTTAACTAAAGGCATAAAACAGACTAAAACAAACTATAAAAACATATAAATGCTCCCCCACACTTAAACTTTACATTGTCCTAAATGTAAAATTGAATCATCCAAAGAAAGTTCAAGGTGGGAAATTACGCAAATGATATGCAAAAACAAAGAAAATAAAGATAAAAGCAAATGCTAAAAAATAAAAAGATAAAGGTAAAAATACAAAACCGGTGGGTTGCCTCCCACTTAGCGCTTGGTTTAAAGTCGTCAGCCCGACTATCTCCTTGCTTGTTAAGACTTCCCATATTCCAACAATCTGAAAAGTTGGGGATCCTTCCTTGTAACCTGCGTTGGAAACATTAGCTTCACACAAGCATTAGTTCAATAAAACATAAGTGAAGCTATATATTCGTAAAAGTCTCCCCCACACTTATTCATGTCCACACTTGGAAGTGGATAAAGAACATAGGTATCGGGAACTTCTACAACTTCTTGTCCGCAAATCTGCATAGTATGAGAAACAAATGTCTCCAATGGAGGATATCGAGAAACAAAGTCATTGAACAATATTTCTGAAGCACATACATTTAATCCAACAAAAGGTAAAGGAGAAGAATCAATAAGCAAAGGATTAGTCAAACCTTGCGGAAACTCTTGTATTGCGGAATCCTCTTTGTCCTTATAAAACTCAAGTGAACTTACCTCTTGTATATCGTGGTCCTCTATCAAACCTTGCAACAAATATTCATTCGTCTTTGCCTCAACTAAAGCCTTGACATCAACATCATCATTATAATCTTTTATATGTTCAATTGGGTCTTCCACAATATTACTCAATTCGGTTTCATTATCAATCAATACTTCAACACCCTCGTACGTTACACTATCTAAAACCATGTTTTTGTTACTCCAAGACTCCACCTTTTGAATAGGCGAACGATCGTTATTATGATCCGGAGTTGGAATAACTTCATTCTTGTTACAAGGATTTTCAAAAGGTTCAAAATCATCATCGTAACCCATAGAATAACGTCTATCACGCTCCTTTATTAAAGCTCTTTTAGCTTCAATAACTTCTTCATCGGATGCTAGGTCGTCATCGATGAATTGATAGAACCTTCTTTCAAGTTCTCTCAAACTAGGTTGCCTTGCACAAAGGAGATCACGAATAGGTTTAGATACACCATCACAAGACTTAATTGGTGTAAAACTCTCAACTGTCCGCTCATGACTAGAGGATGACGAATCAAGGCGTTTCACCATATTGTGTGTATCTTGTTCAACTTGTTGTGTCAGCTCCTTTATATTATCACAAATATCTGCAACACTAGGAGAAATATGATTAGAAGCATGACTATCCTCCCCTCCTAGTGATTGTTCACTTACATACCTACCATAAGAAGGTTGGTATGTACGAGAATAACCAAAAGGATACGCGGAATATTGAGCATAACCAAAAGAATGGTTTTGGTTGTATCCCCCGTATGGTTGGTAGTTGTCATGAGCTTTAGATTGAAAACCAAATAAATTATTGTGTGCATGTTCTTGTCCACCATACATAGGGAACAAATACTTGATTAGGTACTCTTGACGTGTAGATGCCAATTATTAAGTACCTGAAAAAGAAAAATTCTCATAACAGCAAATCAGAAATAAGAGACAAGAAACATAAACAAAAACAAAAGTAAAAAGAAACTAAAAACTTAATAACAAGACGTTTGCCTCCCCGGCAACGGAGCCAAAATCTGATCGTTTGTCAGCCGACACAAATATAATTTCACTTTCTTACTTCCTAAAATAAAAGTAGTATGCGATAAGAAAGAGTTCGTATCCACAGAGAGGCTTTTGTTGTTATAAAAGATTTCAGTTTCTTAGTAACCAAGGGGGGATTTGATTTATCAAAGCAATAAAAGTGAATTGAAAGCAAAGTAATAATAAAAATAATCAATACGGAGAAAGTATTGGTCAAGGGATAGTTTCATTCACAAACACATATTTTCATCAATGACTAGAATTGATAATTAATCTCTCATTTACTAAAAGTCCTAGGATACCTTGATCGCAAGAATACCCCACTAATTCCCTGATTTCATCACAACCACATTAAAAGATGCATATGTGAATTCTTCCTAGAAAGCAACCTAAAGTGTAAAAGCAAATTAGATTTAACTCCCTAAAAGCAATAAGCTATATGGAATAAGACTAATCAAGGCAATTGAAATGTGTAAAAGCACTAAATCAATTTAACCCAAGTTATGATTCATATGTGACTAGTAGGATATATCTCTACAAGCACTACCCACATTTATGCTACTTAAAATCAGGGATTAACAACGTTTTCGTATTGAAAACCCTAATATAGCTCTAGATATGAATGCAAATCGGATTGATTCCAGACTCAACCAATCAAACAATCAAATCATATACAATATAAACAATGAATCATAAATAGTAAAATATTGAGACAAAACTACTTCATTGATTCCAATACTATTTGTGAAATCTACTTATTATCCCATAACCAATAAAAGGTATTTAGCTACTCATGGTTTTTGAACTCAACATAATTATTATCAAAAATAAATTGAAGAACATGAAAAATAAATGGAAGCAAACCCTAGTCGATGCTCTCCTCCAAAAACCCAGTAGAAAAATACGTGATAAGTGATTTTCTAAAAGAATAGAAACTCTTCCTTTTATAGCTTTTCCAACTTTCCAAAATTAGGTCTTCAAAGCCCAAAGTCCAATAACAAGAAGTCCACCAAGCCCATGAACCAAGTGTGAGAAACCCATTTGAAAATATGTCCCAAAAATATGCTCGCCGGAAAACTGGTGCACTGGCGAAAATTGGCGAGGAAAAGCCTTTGGAAAATATCTCAGGTGACCGGCAAAGTCCACCCGGTAACCGGTCGTCGAGTCAATTCACCGGTAAGACTGACGATCAACCGTTAAGACCGACGGTCAACCGTCAGTCAAGGGTCAAGGTGAAGTCAGCTTCGGGTCAAACAAGTCAGTTTGAGTTGAGAATGAGTCGAGATCTAACTCGAAAGACTCGACTCGTTCTGGCCAACTATTCTTGCATTCAACCTGCGATCATTGCTCAGCCATGATGGCTGAGCATTCCATCCTACACATTTTTTTCATTGTAGTTGCACTTCTTCCAGGCCATTAGCTGCAAATCCATTGCTAAACACTAACTCCAATTCACTGTTGCTTCTCACCTGCAACTTTATTCATTTCACGGCCAAGAAATCAACACATGGACTCAGCACCATTTTCACACCTTCACTGCTCCCATGAATCTCCACCTGCTATTTCCCCTTGCACATTTTGAAATTTTGCTCAAACCCATTGGCACTGCCATCTTGTAACTCCCGCAGCTCATCAATTCATGTAAACATATTCACCACAGCTGCGACTTCCCAAAGCCACCACCATATGCTTCCCTGCAGCTCACAACCATCTACACTTGTACAGTTCATATCCCCATTCTCTGTCAGGTTCTGACTTAGCTCCACCTCCTAGTCACCTGCAATACCACCAGTAGATTTAACTCCATTCCCTGCACCTCAGCTCATTCAATCAACAGCAGCAACAACCAATACTCCCCAGTTCAGCTGCCACTGATCCACCATCTACAGCTCAAACAATGCACACACAATTCATATCTCCCAGCACTTGTAACTTCCACACCAGAACCACACAACCCAGCTGTATCTCCTGCTATTGCCTGCAATTGGTCCTTGTACCTGCAACTCACCAAGCCACCAATACCAGTGCAACTTGACTACAATCCCATTTCCCAGTAGCATATTCAATACCCTGCACAGTAACCTAGCCATTTCTGCCACACAGCATCACCAATTCAACCTTTTTATCTCACCAGTGCCACCACTAGCATACAACTTCAGTCCCTGTTTTTCCACCTTCACCTGCAACAAGCCACCAACACAGAACCACTAGCCTGCATTGAGCTCAAACAGTTCTTGCAATCAACATCACATCCAGCTTCCCTTGAATGCAACCCAACAATCCACAGCACAACATCATCTTTTCCTAAAACTCCTTGAACTACACCCTCATTTCAAACCTAGTATCACCATTTCATAACTGATTCTACAAAACAAACATCTCAAATTTCATCAATATCTCTTCCCTGTACTTCAACAGAAACTCTATTCAAAGAAAACCCATTTGAATTTTATCGTTTTCTATCACCTTATCTTCTCTAATTTGTTGATCCACACAAACCCTAGCATACATCTAGGTTTATTAACTCCAAGCTCTCCCTGGAATGCAAACACCATTCTCCTATCAACAACAATGACTAGCACTCCATAAATCAACAACATATGGGTCTTGTCCTTCTCAGCAGATACCCACCAACACAACCACCAGAAACCCTTAATCTCCTTTTCACATCATCACTTGTTCACCACTTCTGATTCTGAGTCCAATTTCATCTCTGAGATCAATAGCAAACCCTAATTCGACCACCAAAACAGGCTTCAAATCTACCATCATCATCAGCAAAAAACCATAATCTTATGAGTTTATCCAGACTTTAATCTTCATTCCAGATACATTAAATTGTTTCAAGAATCAAACCCATCCATTCCATCTTAAGCAATGAACTCAGAGAACCCATTCTCTCCTAACCCATGTTAGTTAACAGCATCATTTCGATCTATAATCATCACGATCCTAGCTTCAATTCCTCTTCCCTGATGCTTCTACCATCATCTCGCCTCAATAGCAGCAGAAACATCCACGCATCTTCTTCGATTCGTTCTCTCAATTTCTCGAAATTAATCCCTTGACAGCGCCTCCTTTTTCTCTCAATTCCAGACAGAAAAACATAACAACCGACCCTTCACTCAATTTTAGGTTGTGTAGGAATTAAGGGAAGTGGATATATCCACCCAGGTGGAGAGGATAAGGGGCAACAAACCCATACAATGTTTGTCGGTTTCAGCTAACCGACAACTCAATTCGACTCAAGCATCAGTTATGCGAATCTGACACTTCGTTCTTCATTTCCTTCTTACACTCCTTAGCCCGCTCCAAGTATAGCTCGCCTGTGAATTGACTGCTTTGCCCTTTTACACTCCAAATTAATGTTTTTCTCTTTTTTTTGCTCCCAATAACTCATTTGCACCTAATAATTCAAAACTAAGCAGATAAGATACATAATTTACATGAAAACTCGCAAAGAAAGCATAAATACTAGATATAAAATTAGGTGTTTATCACACCTATCAGCGATCATAAAGCCCCATGACATTGCCGTCTTTAGACACTTATCATCTCCCTAATGGAGGGTGCCGCCATTATCTTCCCCCTGGTTGCCCCTTCAAGGAGGGAACATCGGCCATACAAGACTTGCTCCTCCCATCCGGATTTGCCAACAACCAGTTGTTTTCGCAGCCTCTTGTCTTTTATGCCTATATGGCTTATAGTTACAAGACTGCACCCTAAGTTGGGTTTTTTTCGGGCCAAGTGCATCATAGCCAAGACTTGCCAAGGATGGACAGGGTAGTTTCGTACGCCCTCGGTCATACTCTGCACTCCTTAGAAGAGACCCTCGGCGCCCTCGGTCATACTCTGCACTCCTTAGAAGAGACCCTCGGCGCCTTGGTCATACTCTGCACTCCTTAGAAGAGACCCTCGGTCGTCCAACCAGGGTATAACCTTATATAGTTGGAAATCCAAGGTACCTCTCCTGGATAGGTATCTCAAAGAGATGGACCCCTTTCTCTCCACAACTCAGGATCCAGCAGCGGTATAACCTTACCCCTAAGCCATGCAATCAGATACCCCCTTATATGACGCACTATTAGGTCTTACATTTGCCTCTTGCGAAATTTTATTCGCGAACTAGGGTGTACGCCATAAAGGTTCATCCCATTCTTATGTCTCTGCGAAATTTTATTCGCGTTTCTCGCGATATTTGCGCATTTCTTTATTCTTTCATTTCTGTCACAATCTCATTTCATTTATGTCATTTTTTCTTTAATTCTCATAACATCATATCATTTGAAGCAAAGTAAATATTCAAGAGAAATTCTAAGACATTGTAATTCTGTAATCTTTGTAGTTGTAAAATCTTTGTAATTCTGCGATTGTATCGCTCTTTGTAAATCAAAAATTGTTTGAAATCTTAGAAATCTTTGCGATAATTTCGCTTTCTATAATCTTTGAAGATTTTTGATATCTTTAAATTTTTGCGATGATTTCATTTTTTATAATCTTTTGAAATCTTGCGATTGTATCGCTTTTTGGTAAATTAAATCAAAAATCTCTGAAATCTTAGAAACCTTCTTTGAAATCTTGCGATTGCCCCGCTTCTAGTTAAATCATTTTTTTATTATTATTTTTTGAAAATATTAGAAATCTTACGATTGTATTGCTTAAATCAAAAAAATTATTTTTTGTAAGTAAAATATTCAAAGAAGTGGTAGTTAGCTTTCATGCAATTTTCTGTTGCTATCGTCTCTTCTGAAGTATATGATTTGCTTGTGAATTGAGAAGAAATGAGAAATGAAGTCTTGATCTGCCTCTTGCATACTCTCGCAACATACCAACTGTGCTAACCCTTTCTTGCGAAATAATCAAAGACCCTTCTCTGACCATCTTGTGTCATTTTGCGATCCACTAAAATGTGTTGATTTTCTAATCATTTAGTAGAGTGAAATCCAACTAACGTAAACAACATAGTGGAGAACATAATTCAACTACGTTTAATTAATCCAACATAAGTTTGAAAATTCAGCACCATGATTCACAAACAACTTTAACGTGAATAATCCACTAAAATGCTTTCATTTTTTGTCTTGTTGTCTTTTTGTCCTTTTGTATTTATCTCCTAGCATATGTCTTCGTAGAAGAATTTTGTATTCTCGTAAGACTTTCCCTTTGTTGAACTCATTTTGCTTAGTTGTATTTTTAGAATAGTACAAATATCTGTGAGGAAAACTCTTGCGATATTGAACTTCTTCTTTTCGCCGCTAACCAATTGTGCTAATCCTCTTGGCATCAACTTTCTTAACTTTTCTCTCCACCATTTGTTTCGGCTTATGTTTGCGTTGGTGTTGTAAGTTTGTTGCGAGTAGTAAACTCTTCTTCTTATTGTAAGCTCGCATATTATTTTGGCCATTATTGGTTAACTCTTGCCATTCCTTCGCTGATTGTTCCTTTCTTAGCTTTCCCGTATTGATTTTCTCTAAAATTTTCTCCTTTTATCGCTCTATCAGAAAGGATAAGGAATTGTCTGCGATGATTGATGCGAAGAGTGTTTAAAGGCAAATGAGAGTCTGCGATGGTTGTTGTGATGATTGTTGCAATCATGTGCTTTTTTGCGTCGTTTGCTGATGATGATGACCAGTTGAAGTAAGCTTCGAATAATCTCTTCTTCTTCTTTATACGTTCTTTTATTCTTTTTCTACGTTATTTTCTTCCTTGCGTCCATTAAGAATTGTGATGATTCTGTTTTATTTTCTCATTGGAAACAATAGCTGAAATTACTGATGAAGTAAACTTCATCTCTCTTCTTCCTTAACTGACTCTCGTTATGAGGTCCCGGCGAAATGATCTGTTGCTTTGGCCATCTTTGGTTTATGTTTCTCGCAGCTTGGTTCTGAATACTCCCTGGAAATTTTTCTCTTGTGATGATGCCTCTGTTGGAATGGTCCCATCATCCTTCTACTTTTTTCTTCATTATGGTTGAATTTTTCACGTCTAAGGAAAACAGTATCTTCTTGCTTTCGCAAGCTTCATGTAATTTTCCTCTTCGCAAAAAATAATAATATATTTGTAAAACTGGTTGTTGCGGCCGTCCCACCAATTACTTGTTTTATCTCGTCTTTGTTGCCTGTGAGTGCTACTCTTCCCATGAATGATTACATAAGAGTAAGTTAATTAATTGAGCAAAAGCTAATCATTGAGCAAAAATTAATTAATTGTATATGATAAAAGGAGTATAGCCTGAAGCTTTTTCTTCAAAGTTAGTTTGCACGCCGCACATTAAAATAACAATTTAATGTAGAAAATTAAACTCCTCTAACTGCTCCCATTACAATACGTAAGAGCATAATCTCATTTTAATAATCCATAATCTCATTTTCTATAATTTCATTTTTTTTCTTTTCGTTGTTGTTTTTCGCAAAAAATGTACATGAGCAGTATAGTTTTTTCAAGCTGAGTTTGCGAAGACGTTCGCAGGAGCAACTGAGATTCATGGTTGGTGGATGTTGGGGCTATAATTCTGTAGTGAGTCTGTGGTTGACAATTTGGACTTCATTTGAGAATTTTCTGTTTGGTGCTATTACTTTGCTCGCAGAGTCTCCTCTATTTACGTTGTTATGGTCCTTGTTGTTGGTGTAATCCCATTGCACGTGTACCACTATAGATTCCATGGTTAAATGCTTTACTTTCCATAGAATTTCCTTGCCATTAGTAACTTTTACTCAGAGAATACATGCCGCAAACGATTAATCAACCCAGTTAATTAAACACGCATTTATATTCTTATTTTTCGAAATGGTCATCATAATATGGAAGATTATCATCTTGGTTTTGTAAAATTCGCAGATTGAATCTAATTTTAAAATTCAATGATTCCAAAATTGATTAAATGGTTTTATAGAATATGGTCTATTGTTTTTGAACCTACCCCCAATTTATTTTGATTTGAAAATTCAAAAGAAATATGAATTTTTCTGAAAAACAAAGTATAATCATATGTGAAATTTTGCCCAAAAATTTGTTGTAAATCATTAGATCTAAATATTAAGAGCAAAACAAGAGAGATAAGAGAAGAATTTGTCCTTCTGATGCTAAATGTCGGTGAAGACTCTGTTAATTTCATGAGAGGGGTCATCTTCCAATCTACTCCCATTTGTCTTCTTTTAACTATTGGTGCTATTCGTTGTCTAAAAGTGTAGGAAATCACTAGAACTCTCATATTTCCCCTTGTATGTCACAGATCCCGTTGAATTAATCACCAACACTTGCTAAGTTCTTATAATTTTCTCCAATCCAACAAACAGGTAGTGTTACTAGCACCAAAATGTAGTTGCAGGAAATCCTACAACACACCCCTTATCATATCTTGATATAATTTCTAGAACTACATATAAAAATGGTAGTAAAATTGCTAAAATTATAAACGGACACCAAGATTTTTTACATGGTTCGATCAATTTGATCTACATCCATGATTCTTCACTATGATTGTTAAAATTTACATTTGATTTTACATTGATAATCTCCATTAATGGAGTTCTAAATCTGGTTTTGGGGAAGAAGATGATAAAGAAAAATAATTCTCTCTCTCAAAATATATCTGCAAAATATCTCTCTCTCTCAAAATCTCTCTGCAAAATATCTCTCTCTCTCAAAATCTCTCTGCAAAATATCTCTCTCTCTCTCCTAAAATTATCCCCCCCCCCTTTTCTCTCTCCTGCTCTTCTATTTATATAGGTATCTTCATGGTGGATGACAGCTCACATTCAACTCATATTTCCCATATTTTAGGACCTCTGCTATGCTCCTCGCAGGCTCTGTTATGCTCCTCCCAGGCTCTGCTATCGTGCTTGTGAGATCTGGTATTGTGCTCGCGAGACCTGCTATCGTGCTCGCGAGCATTCTCTCTAACTACAAAATATTCACATCTTTCTCATGTTTTATGTTGTCATTGTCTATTACGTCATTCTTTGAATTATTCTGCGACGCTCGCAGAGTGTTGTTGAAGAACTCACAAAAATGTTGTTAATAATTTTGTAAGAATATTGTTGTGGCGATATTCTGATCCCACACCTCTCTATCCTGATCCTCTTGAACCAATCTCAAGAGGTCCTAGATTTAGTTCTCAGAGAAAACCTTCTGACGAATATGTTAAACAAGCCGTGTCTTGCTCTTCTGGGATGAAAATCAACCGAAGAAAGGTGAAGAACACAAAGGTCAAACCGTCAGATGATATGTACAACTCCTTTCTCAATGATCATAGTAGAATTTTTTTTCACTCTACCTCATGATTTCAGGTATTCTTTTCCTTGTTTCTAACTTGAGAGGTGCAAGGAAAATAATTTAGAAATGCTCAAGTATGTTGTATATTACTTTTTTGTTTGAGTTTTTGTGCCTGACAGTCCACAACGCTCGCGTCCTCCTCTTGCAAGTTCATAGGGTTTCCATAACAAGAGTTCCCTTCTCCTATTTACAAATACATATATATTTACTCTATATTGTGTTGTCTCATCCCTAACAAAGAATTATATGGAGAACTCTGCAAAATATCAAGAGATTGTACACCTTGATATGGAGGATGACACTCTAGGACGTCAATCATTTCGAGAGCTGGTTCTAAACAAGATGCTTGAAAGAAATGATCACAACTCCTGGATTGATGATTCCGTCAAGGATTTAATGAGTTTTCAGAACAATTCCAAGGTCGGGTTTACAAACTTTCATCTGCAAATAAACCAACTCTTAGATGGTCAGGCCAGAATCCTTGCTAATCAGAATATTCTGATATGGAATCAAAAGAAGCTCGTCATGGACTACGTCAAGGCTAGACAGCTTGCTCGGGTTGTTGAGCGTAAAGTTAGTGTTCTAACTCAAGAACATGGTGTGTCTACGGTCAAGAGACTAAAGGAAATCAATGATACCTTCTTCAATGGATTCATGAAAGGTATGAGGTTCTCAATGAACTTTGATTTTTGTCTAGTAAATCTTCTATTAAGAATTTTATTTTCTTGTTTTAAAGAATAACTTTAGTTTGGAATAGCCATTATTGTGATCATGCATAGCTATGTCCAACGTTTTCATCTTCATATTTTTAGGTTTATTTGTTTAAATTCTAAAAAATTGTTTAGAAGATGATTTTTGCAGTATTAATCTTTATGGTTTTATATATTGAAATCTGTTATGCGATATGTGTATTTACATCCGTGAACTATGATTGTCCCATACCTTGTCAAAAGTTAAGTATTTTGTATGTCGATATGCATGTTTTGATAAAAGAATGAATGAACTTTTGACATTACAAAAGTTTGAAGCTTATTATGTCATTATGCAAATATTGATGGAAGATAGGATGAACTTTTGTTTACAAGGATTATGTCTATTGTATGTCATTGTGCAAATAGTGATGGAAAATAGAATGAATCCTTATTTATTCCGCAGTATTAATCTTCCCTGATCCATATTTTATGTATATACTGTGAGGCTCCGTAAGTTTTCTTATGTCGAGCTTTTCCAATTAGATTAATTATGGGTTCTCTTGTGGTTAACCTAATTGAGTATGTTTGGATTAAAATTCATATTCGTATGTGATTTGTTATGCCCAAATAAACCCTTCTTTTCTTATGAAATTAAGGTCGCTCTTGTTGTTCTTTCGGGAATGACATTTTATGGGGGAGAGTTCTTAATTGAACTTTTGCTTAATTGCCAAATATTTATGGGGAGTGCGGATGTGGAATATTTTAGGAGTTATCTTGTATCTTTATAAACTCCTTGATAAAAGCATTTAGCTTCGGCTATATGATTGCATCTAAAAATTTGATATGTACTTTTTTTTGGTCATGAAATGTCTCTATGGAAAATTTCATTAGGATCCCGTTTTATTACCTTCGCTAATTTTATTGACAAAAGGGGGAGAATTAATGTGTAGTTTACACTACAAATACATATGGTTTTCGGATCATTATGTAAGGGGGAGTGGTTTCCATGTGAGATGGAGTATTGACTAAAGGGGAGTAATACATATCACCATAGCATTGTTGTCGAAGTTGTGATACAATTGAACTTTTATGTTGTATAATAATACTATGACACTGTATAACAATGATTGAGAATTCTTGTTTTCTCATTGTTATAGCTACGGATTTTCAACAACGATGATACTAAACTTTCAACCTTTGGAATCATTGGAGTACTTGGAAGTGACGAACATTTCGAGTAATGTTGAATATTAGGCATGTGGAAGAAGAGCTACAAAAGTTTATTTATCTATTTTTATATTCCATATGTATTGATAGTTTTGTTACTAAAATTGACAAAAGGGGAGATTGTAAGAGCACTGCTCGGTCGAACTCGCATCCGTTGCTATCTCAAGCATGTTTGTCAATGTTAGTGATCAAAACTATAAGTCTTGATTTCTAGTCTACTATAGCTAAGTCTCGGACTAGGATATAAAGTGTAGTTGAGCTCAAGAACTCCATGGTGATCATCATACAAGACGAAGGACTACTCAAGGAACTGGTGGAACTTCATTGACTAAAAGGTATGTGGAGACTTGAACTTATCTATCACCCAAAAGTCAATCTACTTTATCTCCTACCTTGAGACAAAAGTCATTTTGCTATATAGACTTTGATTATACACATTTGCTATTTAAATCCGAGTTTATCTAAATTATCTATTTCTCGAAATATGTGTTGGTAAGCTTTCGCTTTGGCCAAGTTCATATTTACCTAGTGATGAAAGTCATGTTTTGTTTCAATTACTTGAAAATGGCTTTGACGAAAAATGGTTTGTGAATAACAACTATATAACGTCCTCCAAGAATTTTTCAATGATCGAAATGAGAGTTTAGATTATATAACCATTGTGGGATATAAGTATTGTGTGGAAACACATACATGTATAAGTCCTTATTCCTTGAACCAAATTATGTGTATTTTATTGCTTAGGAAAATCGGAACAGAGTCCACGAACCCTGTCCGCGTACTGTCGGAGGTTCTCTTTTCGAGAAAATCTGCTAGAGTTTGTAAATTTTAACAAACTTATTCCGGGTACTTAAGTCTGCGTACCTAGTACGCATACTTAGGTTGGTTATTTTCTAAAAAAGATTATCCGTGAACTTATACTTATATTAACTTAGGAATGCAAGTTTGCAAACTGTGGCTATAAAGTTCATGAATCGATTCGAGTGAATCAAATTATTTTTGCTTCGATTATGTCTTGTATACTTCTATAAGATCTAAACAATTGAACAAATCTCTAACTATTTCATTTGAGTCATTTGAACTAGTTATGGTAAAGAAGAATATGGTTAATATGAAAGTGATCATATGGATAACCTTTTGGTTAACTACTGTTGAACCAATGAATGTACATGTTTGGGTACGGTTACACAAACCTAAAACGTGCATTTCATTTGTGTGTAACAAGATATGTTGATCTAACAGTTGAAAGATATTAGCTTGAATCTAATCAGGTTTTCATCTAACGGTGAATATTGAATGCTTTGTTACTAAGCTAACATTGATTGCAAACCCTGATTTGAAAGACTATATAAGGAAGAACTCTAGAAACTGGAAAACCTAATCCCCATACCTCATGTGTGATACTAGTTGTATTATCAAGAGTCGATTATCCTTTAACCTTAGGTTTCTACCGAGACCCTGTAGGTTAACGACTTAAAGACTTCATTGGGATTGTGAAGCCAGACCGATACTACTTTCGTGTAGTTGTGTGATCTGATCTTGATGTTTCTATCATATTGAGTATAATCATAACGATTGGCTTGAGATTGATATCTCCTATAGGCAAGATATAAAAGTAATCACAAACATCTTTGTCTCATCATTTGTGATTCCACAATATTTTCTTTCGCTGTGTCGATTAATATTTTTGTGAGGTGACTGATAATTCTAGGCTGTTCTTCGGGAATATAAGTCCGGGTATCAATTGGTTCATATTCACCTTGATTTATCAAAAGACGGAACAAAACTCGTAGGTATTTTTGTGGGAGACAGATTTATCTATTACCGTAAAATTTTCTGTGTGATACAGATTTGTTTATTAAAGTCTTCGACTTTGGGTAGTAGCAACTCTTAGTTATGGGTGAGATCAGCTAAGGGAATCAAGTGCGTAGTATCCTACTGGGATCAGAGACGTAAGGAGCACAACTATACCTTAGATCAGTGTGAAATTGATTGGGGTTCAACTACAATCCAGACCGAAGTTAGTTTGTAGTAGGCTAGTGTCTGTAGCGGCTTAATACAATGTGTGTTCAATCTGGACTAGGTCCCGGGGTTTTTCTGCATTTGCGGTTTCCTCGTTAAAAAAACTTCTAGTGTTTGTTTTATTTCTTTTTCACATTGTATTTTGTTATATAATTGAAATATCATAGGTTGTGCGTTGTATCGATCAATTGTGAAATCCAACCTTTGGTTGTTGATTGGAAATTGATTGATCCTTGAACATTGGTCTTTCGTACCGTTCAAGTGTTTTCTCTTGTATTCAATTAGACTCGCATATTTTTATTTGCTTGAGTAATAATTGAATCGAGAAAGAGAGATATAACTCTTTGATATACTTTATTAAGATTGAGTCTAGTTGATTCTATTGAAAGTATATTGGAGTTAGTCCATACAGATTGCTAATCGAAATATTGGGTGTGGTTGTTAGACCCCCGTTTTTCATTCTTAACCACGCAACCCAGTTGTTTCTCAACCATGGTCTTCCACATCTTAAACACTTCGGTGACTTCGTTCTTATGCTTCATGGTCTAAAGCCAAACTCTGCGTGAAAATTCATCGATAAAGGTCACAAACCACCTAGAGCCCCACTTCGAAATCGTACAAGAGGGACCCCATACATCCGAATGGATATAATCTAACATACCATGTGTGTGGGGTACAGAGGTACTAAAACAACTCCTACATTACTTCTCAAAGATACAATGCTCACATAAATCCAGATTACAGGTCTTCTCACCTCCTAGGAAGCCTCTGCTACTCAACATGGACATACCTTTGTCACTCATATACCCAAGACTCATATAACACATACGTGTTGACTCCACCCATTTATTATCAATCGACTGAGAAACCATAGCTTTGCCAGAAACTATAACTCCTTGCAAGAAATATAAATTACCAACTCTCTCATCGGTCATCTTCAAACTACCTTCATAGTATACCTTCAAGAATTCATACTCAGCCACATACTTGTACCCAAAGGATTCAAGTACATCTAAGGAAATCAAACTCTTCCTTAGGTCTGGAACGTGTCTAACCTCTGAGAGTGTTGTGATAACACTGATAAGTGCATTTTGCATATATATTTTATGTTAATTCCATGCTAGTATTTGTTGGTTTTCTTGCAGATTATTGTGTGTTACGCTTGTTTTCTCTTATTTGTGTGCTATTAGGTGAATAATCCAAAAAGAAGTGAATTCGAGCTTAGTTGTGCAATAAAAGAAGCTAGCTAAGAGAGAAGAAGGGCCAAAGACCAAATTTAACTCTTTCAAATACAAGATTTCTACTTTTCATTGGGTAGATGACGAGAAGGCAAAGACAACGGCGAAAGAACGGAGTCATTTGGAGTCCGTATGAAGAAGTTATGGGCAAAATAAGAATGAACTTGGAATTAAATTGTCAGTCTTCCAGGACTGACAGTTGAATGGGTATCTCTTGTTAAGGGGCACCCTCACTGTACGTTAAGGGACACCTTCATGTTAAGGGGTAGTCAGTTCAAAGGGAAATGCTAAAGGCAGTCCAGTATTCTATTAGGGGGAGGCTAAAATTCAAAATGATGAAAATCCCGCGTGCAGTTTTGCATGGGTGATCGTTTGGTGCTGGTGTTTGGCTGAGCTCGAGATTGATGGAAGAGATGTTGCTGCCATTATTCGGAGAGAACTCAGGGAGAAGCAGCTAGTGTTGGATCTCGAGTTGCATGGTCGAAGCTGTCATGAGAGGATCTTGGACGAGACGCTGCTGCCATGATGAGCTGCTGGGGTTGTTCTTGACGTGGAAATGGTGAAGCTTAGCAGATGAACTTGCTAATGGATATATTGTGATGGAGGAGCTGCTGTTGAAGCTGTGAGCTGTCAAGAGAGCTCTAGTTCGACATAGGAGCTGGATGGTTCATGTTCTTGATGAAAAACGACAATGGTGGCTGGTTTGTGATCGCTGCTGCCATGAATGTTGAGAAGATGACTGTTAGAACACGAGCAATGGCAGTCGACGGGACTGTTGGCAATGGCAGCTCAAGTTGAGTTCACAGGGAATATAAAATGTCGAGCTCGAGCTTTCATGCAGTGATGAGCTCGACGGTGATGTGAGTCAAGGGCAGTTAACATGACAGAGAGTGCTCGGTTGTTGGTGTTGCCACGATGAAGTGCTGTTGACAACAATCGATGATGAGTAATGACGAGACGTTGATGCTATGGATCAAAGTAGCTGGCTAGAGTTGTCGAAAACGTGGAGATAATGGTGAACGGCAATGAGCTGGAAAGGAAGAGCCGTAAGGAAATGAAAGAAAAAGAAAAGAAAGAACGTGGGACGGTGGGAGATAGAAAGAAAACGTAAGAACGTGAAGATGATGGTTGAGCACAGGCTGTTGCAGCTCGACATGGCAAGAGCACGTGATGGAGTTGAAGCACGTGAAGTTTCTATTGTTTGAAAAGAAAACCGAGAACATGAGCTCAGTGGAAGAACAATGAGGAGAACATGTGATGAAGTGAGCTGCCATGATTGAGAAAAGTTCGAGCTGGAAAGAACAAAAGCATGAGAAAGTGATAGCAACGTGGGGTGGATACAAGGCGTGGGAGAAGATGCACATGGGCGTGATGCTGCCATGAAGAAATGGTCGGGCGTTTTCCCTATAAATATGCTTGAACTCTTCTCCCAGAGACAGACCCGGCTGGGGACTCTACACCTCTCCATCCCAATCCTCTCCATCCCACTCTTCTCTCATTCCTTCTTTAGTTATTTTTTTATTTGTTAGTACTTTCAATTATGAGTAGCTAAATTTCTATCTAGGATTAGGGAGGAAATCCTACTATGTGTGCTAGAATGTTTTGATTATTTTCTATAATAATTCTCTTGGTCCTTATTCTTGATTCGTAAGGTAATAATTTTCTTCATGTGTCCTATGATGCTTGATAATTGATTTATATATTCTATGTTAGAGAATAGCATTTTATAGTGAAGAAGATTGTTAATTCTTTGAGAAAAATAATTGCTTGAAAAGATTTATTTTCCGAGACGTATTATTTGTCCTAAATCGTCTTGAGTAATTTTGGGAGAATGTTATAGGGAATAGTTATAATCATTTAGTATGTGTAGTAGTGATGGAATCTTGACATCCTAGACTCTTTTAATTGAACACAAAAATCATTTTTAGCATTTCCATTATTTTATAAGTTTTATAAAAATCACCATCTTTTTGTCTAAAACCAAATCTTTAAAAAAAAAGTCCGAGAATCAAACCCTATACTTACCACTTGTAAAACTACATCAACACCATGCGAACGAACCTATACCGTACCAACTCAAACTATTTTGCAGGCATTAGAATTACCCATCATAACAGTACCATCTTTCACTTCTCTGTAAGTGGTGAAACAGTTCCTCGTAGGACACATATGGTACGAAGCCCCAGAATCAAGCATCCAACCATCATTGAGATAACTCTTTGATGTAATGGTTAACACCTCCCCATCAAAACCACACACTGGACCTCTAAAATTTTGCTGCCTTTGGCAATGGAGGCAACAATATTCTTTGAATCCGACTTCTGATGATTTTCATGCCTTTCCTTAAACTTAAGACAATCAATCTTCATATGACCAGGTTTATGACAAAAGTAACACATAATATCATTCCTATTGAAACGGTTTCCTGACTTCGGTTTCTTATTACCATTCTTACCTCTATCAATCAACATGCCCTCAGATTTTCCTTCGTCAAACTCTTGTATTCACAATGCTTTAGCTTGTAAAGCAGATACCACATCGTCATAAACTAACTTGAAAAAGTAAGGGTCTAACAACCTCACCCAATATTTAGATTATCAATCAATATGGACTAACTCGAATATACTTTTAAGACAATCAACTATACAGTCAGACTCAATCTTAATAAAAAGTATATCAAGGAGTTAATATCTCCATCTCTCGATTTGATTTATACTCAAACAAATAGAAATATGTGAGTCTTTATCAAATACAAGATATATAAACTTGGATGGTACCAAAGACCAATATCCAAGGATCAATCAATTTCCAATCAACAACCAAAGGTTGGATTTCACAATTGATCGATACAACACACAACCTGTGATATTTCAATTATATAACAAAATATAACGCGGAATAGAAATAACACATACACCAGAAGTTTTGTTACGAGGAAACCGCAAATGCAGAAAAACCCCGGGACCTAGTCCAGATTGAACACCATACTGTATTAAGCCACTACATACACTAGCAAACTACAAAATAACTTCGGTCTGGAATGTAGTTGAACCCTAATCAATCTCACACTGATTCAAGGTACAGTTGCTCTCCTTACGTCACTGATCCTAGCAGGATACTACGCACTTGATTCCCTTAGCTGATCTCACCCACAACCAAGAGTTGTTATGACCCAAAGTCGAAAACTTGAATAAACAAATCTGTATCACACAGAAAAATCTATGATAATAGATAAATCTGTCTCCCACAGATAAACCTATGAGTTTGTTCCATATTTTGATAGAAATCAAGGTGAACATTAACCAATCGATAACCCGGACTTATATTCCCGAAGAACAGCCTAGAATTATCAATCTCCTCACAATAATCTTAATCGTATGGTAGCGAAACAAGATATTGTGGAATCACAAATGATGAGGCGAAGATGTTAGTGATTTCTTTTTTATCTTGCCCTATCGAAGATATAATCTCAAGCCAATCTTTCAATTGAACCCATACGATAGAAAATGGCAAGATCGGATCGCTCAACTATAAGAGAAGTAGTTTCGTATGGCTTCACAATCCCAATGAAGTCTTTAAGTTGTTAACCTATAGGGTTTCGAGAAGAAACCTAAGGTTAAAGGAGAATTGACTCTAGCTAAACCAACTAGTATCACACAGGAGGTGTGGGGATTAGTTTTTCTAGTTGCTAGATTTCTCCTTTATATAGTTTTCAAATAAGGGTTTGCAATCAATGTTATCTTAGTAACAAAGCATTCAATATTCACCGTTAGATGAAAAAACTAATTCAACCAAGCTAATATCTTTCAACCGTTAGATCGAAACTTAGCTTGTCACATATAATTAAAATATATTTCATTTAGGTTTGAGTAACCGAACCTAAACGTGTACACTTAGTTGGTTCACAATTAGTTAACCAATGGTTATCCATATGAGCACTTTCATATTAACCGTATTAATCTTTCTCATAACTAGTTCAAATGACTTCAAAAGAACTAGTTGAAGAGTTGTTCAATTACTTAGGTCTTTATACATAGACACAATTGAAACAAAATCAGTTTGATTCATTTGAATTAATTCATGAACAATATAGCCACGGTTTGCAAAAATTGAATTCCTTATAATTTATTGCTTTATGTTCATGAATTACCGATTTGAGAAATAACCAGCTTGGGTACGCGTACTGGTATGCGTACCTTAGCTACCGGATTTGAGTTTCCAAACTCAGCAGAATTTTTCGGGTAGAAAAGTTCTGCCAGTACGCGTACCTAGGTGACTAGTTTATGAGTTCGTAAACTCCAAACTCAGCAGAATTTTCCGGGAGGAAAAGTTCCGCCAGTAGGCGTACCCAACCTGTCTCATTTACCAATATTGTATGCACACATATGCACACACTTGGTTTCCGGCACATGGATTTATACACTAATGTACAAACACACTATATATGCTTATATACAGATGGTTATCTCAACTCTACATTTCAATCATTGAAATATTCTTCTATAATGTTATAATAGTCGTTATTCACAACTATCATCATCAAAGCCATTTTCAAGATTGAAACGTCGTCATGACTTTCGTCACGGGTAAAGATGAAAGATAGTTAAAGCAAAAGCTTACCAACACATATTTCGAGAAATAGATAGGCGAGTAAACTTGGCTCGAAATATCAAATGTGTATGTATTAAAACTATCATACTTATACGACTTTTGTCTCAAGAATAAGAGATAGAGTAGATAGACTTTTGAGTGATAGATAAGTTCAAGTCTCCACATACCTTTTAGTCGGATGAAGTTCCACCAGTTCTTGAGTAGTTCTTCATCTTTGTAAGATGATCGCCATGGAGTCTGGATCTCAACTACACTTAACTATCCTAGTCCGAGACTTAGCTACCCTCATCACCAATTTAGTGACGCAATGATTATCCAATACTTTTATGAAGGTCTCCAAGCAAGTGATAGGAATCTTATTGACGCTGCAAGTGGTGCACCTTTCTTCTACATGTTCATAGGATTGGTTACCCTTTCTTCTATAAACCTTGATGCACCTCATACAAGGATCGGTTCCCCTTGTGATGTACTGCACCTCTTACTAGGATCGGTTTTCCTCTCCCAAAATTTGGTCAGACACTCACAAACCCGATCATACCCCAGATGATTACTTAAGATCGGTTTCACTAATAAAAGTCATACCAATACATAAGTCAGGCCTCATGTGAATAGTTTTACCAAGAACACAAACAAGTCATGAGCGGTTATACTAATCACACATATTGGTCGTTCATAAGATTTGCAATGAAGAACAGCCCCAATAATGCCTGGTGATTTCCTTTTCGGTTCACAACACATATCATGAAACTACTTCCTTGAAACACATGTAAAAATATTATTTCCTAGGATGAAATCCTCACCTCATACCCATACATAATCACAATAGCATTCATACGATTATGATGATGTCTTGTATACAAAGTTTAATGGTTAAGCAAAAAACTTCATATTGTATTCCTTAATACTATGTCTATCTAGAGTGTTCATGCTTCACAATTTTATGTTTTCAATATGCACGACTTGAAAGATACGTTAGGGAATGAAATAGTTCAAGTCAAATATCACTAACCTCAAGTGGAAGGATGATGTTGTGGCTGTAGCTACGTACTTTTTCACTTCTTCAATTCTTTGCAATACTTGTAATGTCTCACCCTAATACTTTCAAGCTAACCTATACGAAGTTGACTCTAGTACAATTAAATCAAGCGACTCTTAAATGAGTTTTGGTTTACTAAAATATGACAACCAAACTTGATATACCAATGCTTGGTGGATTCAACCGAGCTATGCTCTAACAGTTGTTATCGAGGAAGTACTTAAAGACATTCAGCCTGTAATAACAAATGACATTAATATCAGATTAACTGCTATACCCACTGCGGAACAAATTCATGAAACCATCAGAAACATGGATCCTTGGAAATCACCGGGTCCGGATGGGTTCCCAGGTGGGGTTTTTAGAGATAATTGGAATGATGTATCTTTAGAAGTTATCAAACATGTCCAATATTTCTTTCAAAACAAATTTCTTCTTAAGCAGCTGAATCATGATTTTATTGCGCTAATCCCTAAGGTTAATAACCCTTCTACTCCAAATGACTTTAGACCTATTAGTCTAACAAATACCATATATAAGATTATTTCAAAAATTCTCACAAATAGATTAAAACATTTGCTTGATTCTCTCATTTCTCCTTTTCAGTATGCTTTTAGAGCAAACAGGCATATTCAAGATAGTATCTTAATCTGTCATGAAATTTTACACTATTTTAAAATTAGGAAAAGAAAGAACAATAAAAATGGATTTATGGCTATAAAGTTAGATTTATCTAAGGCTTTTGATCGTCTTGAGTGGTCGTTTATTCTTGCAGTGTTTAAAAAGTTGGGTTTTTCAGATGACTGGTGTCAACTGATATCACAATGTATTAGCATAGTTTCTTACTCGGTTATGGTAAATGGTTCGCCAGGAGATATCTTTTTTCCAACTAGAGGGATAAGGCAGGGGGATTGTCTATCCCCTTACATCTTTATTTTATGTATGGAAATGTTATCTCAACTCTTATTAAAGGGAGAAAACGACAAACTAATTCAGGGTTTTAATTTGAGAAAAAATAGTCCCTCCATTTCTCACTTCTTTTTCGCTGATGAATGCATACTGTTTTCGAAAGCCTCCTTAACTTATGCAAGAAATCTTATGAAGATTATTGATTCCTTTGCAAAAGCTTCAGGTCAGGCCATTAATTACTAAAAATCTGGCTTTTTTACTAGCAATAAAATGCATCATAAGCATGTTAAATTATTAGCTAGAACTCTAGGAATTAAATTTCTGAGCACATCTGAAAAGTATCTAGGCACCCCTTTGTTTGTAAATAGGAACAAGACAAAGTCATTCCAATTCCTTATAGATAAATTCTATAGCAGGCTGAGTAATTGCAAGAAAACAAACTTGAATGTTGCTGGTAGAACTGTTGTCACTAAGCATGTCCTATCTAGTTTAGCTGTTTATCATATGTCATGTTTCCCTTTCCCTAAAAAGATCACTACGAAGATTGATTCAATTCAAAAAACTTTCTGGTGGTCGAAGAAAGATCCCAAGAGAGCTGCTTATTACAAATCTTGGGGTGATATTGGTAAATCAAAATTAAATGGTGGCCTAGGAATTAAACACTTATGCTACTAACAGAGTCTTTATAGAAAAAATTGGTTGGCGAATGTGTAAAAATCCAGATCATTTAATATCTTGGTTCTTCAAAGATAAGTACTTCCCAAATCAAAATTTGTTAGAGATTGATAAAGCTGCAGATAGAGCGTCTTGGATCTGGAAGGGTATAGTGAAAGGTATGAAATTCATTAAAGCTAATATAGTTTACAAAATCAATGATGATAAGGCTACAAGTATTTGGTCTTCTAATTGGTTTTCGTTTAGTAGCTCTCCTCCTATTTCAGTCAATCCAAACTTTGCATATTACAACTTTATTAGTGATCTTATTGATATGTAGAATAATTCTTGGAACTTTAATCTTATTACTTTTTATTTTCTTAAGATGATATTAAAAGAATTCTTTCTCTTAGAATAATTACCAATAAATAGGATGATATTATGTGGGCTCACACTAGGAATGGAAATTTTACTGTAAAATCGGCTTATAAAGTGTATATGAATAAAATAGTTAGTGCAGGGGATGCTTCTTTCTAGAAGAAAGTCTGGTCTTTAGATTGTCTCTCTAAGATTAAGTTTTTCATGTGGAAAATATTTGCGTATATGCTACATGTTAACAGTGTCCTTAAGCTTTATAATCCTGCGGTGGATGATTGTTGTTGTTTATGTAAGAATCATTCTGAAAATATGTTTCATCTGTTCTTTCAATGTCCTGGTGTGTCCCATATTTGGTTTTCCCTTTCTCTGCAGCATATTGTTAGTGTGAATTATGACTGGGTGGATGATATTTTTCTGAGCTGGTTTGAAAATGATCTGGGCACTTCTCCGTATGTTGTTGATTGTCCTAGTATTGGTGTTATTGTTATGTGGTCAGTTTGGAAATTTAGATGTGATGTGTTTTTTAAAAACACCACCATTAACCTGGACAAGGTCATAATGGACACAAGAAGACTGATCAATACCTTTATGACTCCTTCTACTTCTTCTAATGTTTTGGGTAGAGTGTATATTAAAACTCCACTGCAGGAAGTTGATTTCGTTATTTTTTAATGATGGTTCTTTTAAAGATCTTAATATGGGTATTGGAATGATTCTCTGTGATAATGCATGGAGAGTAATTAGGTCAAGAGCATATTTTGGACTGGTAGCATGTGATATTGGTGCTGAAGCAACATCCCTAATTTTGGCTATCTCTTGGGCAGAAGAGATGAACCTGTCTAAATTCTTGTTTGTCACTGACTGCCTTCAATTGGTAGATTTTGTTAAAGAAGGCAGGGGTGAAGTGGAATGGATTTGTTATGATCTTTTGGAAGAATGTCGGATTTCCCTTTCCAACCATTTTAGTTTTAATGTTGTACATATTAAGAAACTTAAAAATAAAATAGCGGACCGGCTTGCACATCGGGCTAGAAAGTTTCATTTGAAAACTCCATGGGTTTCTATTCCTCCTTTCTTGAATACTTTGTTGAGGAAAGAACCTTTATATGAAGTTTGTAACTATATTCTAAGTTAATGCTATGGTTTGTTTCTTAAAAAAAAAAATAAAAAAAAAATGAGTCATCTAATCATTAAATATCATTTCAAGGACATATCAAAGAAATTTACGGACTATCAAGTCTGAATTTCCATCCTTTCCCGTGAATATTTCAACAATATTTCTTGCACATTCTTATCTTTAACTATTGTACTTATATAACAATTATTTAGAGTGGAAAAATGGGCCTTACAAAATTTTATATCAATAAAGTGTAATTGATTGATGTAGAAACTTTATTTAGAAACCTAATTAAGTATATAGCTTCTTCACATGTTTAAGTAACTAACACCTCTTTTAGCTAATTTAAAACCTATTTGCTATCTTTGGGTTTGGAATCAATAATGATACATCTAACGGGATTTTATCTCGTGAATATCACCGAGAGAGATGGGACCCGCATGTCACACACTAATCCCGATGTTAGAGGGCATTGTCCAACTGCCGCACGATATCTTCCCGGGATTTTTGGGCGTCAACGTAGCATTGTCCGTTTGGAATTGGATATTGCATGATTAGGACAAGGATTTTTGTTTCCCTATCTCTATTTATACTATTTTATAACACGCATGCGCGATGCGCCTGCCATTCCGCTGTTAAATAATCAAACCTTTGGTTAAATGCTATACCAAAAAATGTTGGTATTTCTACTGAAATTGACATATTTCCGCTGTTAAATAATCAAACCTTTGGTTAAATGCTATACCAAAAAATGTTGGTATTTCTACTGAAATTGACATATCAAAGCGATTAATTTACTTGATAAATAGACTCAATAGGACTGCCGGGACGTGAAGGCATTATTAAACCCATCTGCGAGAGTTGACGTCCTCCTTTGGATGGCTTGGATGTTTGCAGTTTCAACAACACAGAAAGAAAGTCCAACAGATACATAAAATTTATTGTATTGCACCATCCCAACCTCCCTTTGCCTCAAATGACGCCACCACTATCTTTTCCAGGAAGGTGATGCTGAGAGGCTTAAATCAGTGCATGCCATGTTTTGATGCATAATAAAGACAAACAATATCAGCATTCATATCAACAGAGGCATGAGATTGGTGTTATAAACAACACAGTCTAAGGCTGACGACGTTCTGTAGTTCATTCCTTGGTGCTGATATAGATTACATGATCGCCAGTAAAGAAATCAATGCATTTTATAGGCATACATGCCACTAAAATGTGTGCCTATAAAATGTGTTATGCCCAGGCTAAAAAATCACTCGAATAGACAATTCTATAAGTATAGATACTCGCATCTGTATAGTCTAGGCGCACACACGATGGCTCGGTAATAACTAACACGTGACTCTTTATGCCCAGCGCAGTCCTACATGCAGGTTTATCGACGTCAAATGGTAATATTGAAAGTGAATGCAAGTTCAGTCTTTCAAATATTTCAGCAACCATAGAAGTTAATATCATTGTGTTCCCAACAAACAAACAAAAATGTAAATGTACTGACAACATTTTAGGAATCTAAGATAAGATCAAGTTAGCGCAAGTAAAAGTAAATAAATAATGCAAGTCACCACCACCAATAGTTTGATGACCATCTTTCAGAAGAACATTGCCAGCGATTCCAAAGCTTCGATATCAACCTAGTAATAAGATTTACATGTAATAATTAAGAAAAAAAACTCTATTTTTTACTACAAAAAATCTCTTTGTTGTTCCCGTTCATTGTCAACTTCCATGCTAAGCTGAGCTTGTATTCTCGGACTACGACGAACTGGAATCCCATTGTACAATTATTCTAGACAACTCAGAGTATTCAAAGTTATATCATCAGTAAAACTCTACAACATACTGTTTAATTAGATGTACAATTTCCTAATGCTGAAGGTAATCATTCTCCTAGCTAACAAATTCCAATCTAACCAAAGATACTGACTAAAGTTCACAAAGAGAACATAAATTCCTCCAATGAACTTGTTGAATCCTAATAATAAATTAGTGAAATGCAATTTAGAATTCTGAGATAAATGTTTGGGATTTCAGCAGAAAATGAATTTGGAAAAAAAAATCAGCAGATAAGATTCAAACAATTGAAATTGAAATTCATAAATTTCTGAACCATGGGTTCAAACAATTCAAACATTATCCAAATTCAGAAATCTAACTAATCAATTGAGTAAAATTCGTAAGCCCAACAAAACAAATTAGTGTTAGGGTTCTTTATGCTTTTGTTACGTTAAATAGCAACCTAATGGTATGTACTTACAGTTAATTCCTCCTTCTTGTTTTTGTTCTCCTCATCTTCACCTCAGGTAACATCACATCCTTCAGTGTCTCATCACCACCACCTCCATTAGAGACTTCTTCTTCACCTCGGGTACCACCACATCCCTTAGTATCTCGTCACCACGACTTCCATTACAAATTTCTTCAGAAATTGAAGTAACAAGAACGATAACAGAACCTGGTTGAAGTTTTGATGGGATCAAAACCTCAAAGTTGCAAATCTAAATCAACTGTTTTTCGTCTGTTCTCAAAACGAAGAAGAAGCGTATTGAGAAAAGACTGAAAGCCCTTTGTAATTGTACCCATAAGTATTTTCAAATTTACGCCACTTACCAACTACGAATGATTTTTAAGGAAGGATAGTTTTGTAATTCCGGGATGTCCGGACCAAAAAAAGGGTCGTACCAAAAATATGTCTTTTCTTTATATTAGTTAGATTTATAGGAATATAGTATACCCGACTATACGAGCTGTATTTTGTTGACTCAATTTTTTCTCATTCATTTTTTGGTAAAATTTTGATTTGTAATTCCACTTATAAATTTCAATATCAGTATCTATAATAATTTCTTTCATATCCACAAGTACTTGAGAAAATCCTTTAATACAAATGTTGTGTTGGACAAATTTGGAACTTGGGATAAATATATATTACGCGTTCAAGAAATGTCCCTTTGCCTTTCGGAAAAAATGGTGGTTCGTCTGAAATTATACACCGATGACAAATAATGATAGAAGCGGCTTGAGAATTTCGAGACTATTTTCCAACTACTAATTCTCCAATCCGTTGATATCGTCTTACGCGTCTATTAATTAGTACTTCCTTTGTTTCTAAAAAATAGGCAGGGTTGCGTGTAAATTTACTCATAAACCTACCTAAAACTTGCCTATTATTTTAAAACGGAAGTAGTACTAACGTAACTAGCCAATAAAATCTAAGGGGAGAGAGTTATAGCAAAAAGTTATAAACTTCTAGAATGATTACACTATATTTTCCTTGTCTCGAAAAAAATCAATGTAGGTTTGTCCCTTTCTTATTCCTTCTTGGAAATTCTGGGTTCCACACTCTTTAACCTGTAACTAAGGCCTTCTGGTTTTAAACATGCCACTGTAGAAATAAACCATGTTCACACGATCACGATTATTAAATATTTCTATTGACTCAAGTGTTGGTACCGGATGTGTTCAAATTCTGTATACAAGCGCATTGAAGTATGTCCGACCATGCATAATTGCAAACTTATATCAATGTTTAGACCAAAATTTAAATTTTCAAACTACCTCTTTGAGATAAAAATGAAATTATGAAGAAACTTTATGGAAGTTCATGGGTCTAATACTTTACCCAATTATTAGCTAGCTCAATTTTTCCTATAAGCATAAAATGTGGGATAGGTAAACGGAATGGGCAAAGACTTGAATTTGAGTGTTTACCCATCCCGTCTCAAGTTGAGACAACCGGATCATTTACAACATATCGATTAAGGGAAGGATGAGGCTTGGATCTGCTTAGACGACTTTTATTTCTGATTGAGCTGATAGCGACTAATTTATCCAATGACTACAATCTCATCTTCTATAAATTTAACTATTTTTACTTATAAAATCACACATTCTCCACCTCCCACGCCTATTTATGAGCAATGGCTCGGTCGTATATTAATCTTGCAGAGTTTATCGTAGACGAAGATTAATCTCTATTTAGAAATTTTGTAGTAAGTTATACGGCTAAGGTGCAGAACGATGGCAAAGTAGTTTAGTGAATATGAGTTATTGGGAGAGGGTTTACAAAAGAATTTGCACTGACACCGACAACCCAAATAATCGTAATGTAGCTGGTAATTCAGTCGATTTGGAACTATAAGAAAACAAGTTAAAGAATTTATAGCTTTAGTTTATATTGTCAATCGATATCGACCTAGCCTAGGGGTGAGACAATCGATGAGGTCGTATTTCAAGCTCGAGAGGAATGGTGAAGATGGAAAAGAACAAATTTTGCTTATGAAGCTCATTACACGATCCTTAAGGAGTTTTTAATAAATTATTTGGAATGTTAAGTACACGTACTACTTGAGCAAGACGTTATTACAAATGTTAATCAAATATAAAAATAAACTAGTATCAATTTTATTTTGAAATAGATTAGTTCTGAAAATGCGGGGTATTAAAATATACCACCAACTTTTTCTTAGGAAAATTGTATGGACAACCTTAAATACAATTCTGAGAGTTCAACTTAATGAATCTCAATCGAAGAATAATATTTAGAGTTATATCTCTTTCTCCCACAATCAGAAAGTTTACAAAGACAAGTCTGTGAACCTGATTTACGTATGAGAGTACTTGGAAAATTCCAAAGATCAATATCCAAGAATCAATCAAGTCGTATCCAACAAACAAGGATAGATGTATCTACTTTGATTGATTTAAGTACAACCTGTAATATTTCAATTATAAAGATAAACAATATAATGCGGAAAAATAAATAACACAGACACCATAATTTTTTTAACGAGGAAACCGCAAATATAGAAAAACCTCGGGACTTAGTCCAGATTGAACACCAAATTGTATTAAGCCGCTATAGACACTAGCCTACTATCAATTAAATTCGGACTAGAATATAGTTGAGATCGAATTAAACCCTCACAAAAATTCAGTTACAGTCGCGTTCCTTACGCCTCTTGACTCCCAGCAGGACTCCGCGCAATTGATTCCCTTAGTTGACATCCTTTAGAGCCTAAGAGTCGCTTCAACTCAATTGAAGACTTTAAACCAATCTGCCTCCCACAGATAAGCCTATATGGTGATTTTATTTTTGATCATAGATCAAGGTAAGACTGGAAATAGATGGCAATAGACAAAGTCTAGATAACCACAAAATACAAACTTATGCTTCCCGAAGAGCAGCCTAGATTATTATTCTCCTCACAAGTATTAAACCCGTGGAATCACAAAGTATGAGATGCATAGAACTTTGCGATTAGTATCTATCTTGTTCGAGTGAGAAGCTTGGTAGGATAAGAAATATAACCTATAGTAATAATCTACAAGTGCACATCGTCGATAGTATACATAGCAAATACAGGTCGATCCCACAGAGACTAGGGCGATGTAGAGTTGATTCTAAGGTCTTTTTATATTGATTCAACTGAGAAGTAACAACGGGGGGGGGGGGTTGATGAGGTATTGGCAGTTATTGAAATAGTAAAAGATAATATAAATAAACGATGCGAATAACAAGGGTGTATACACTTAAATGAAAACATTAGGATAATATAATTCACCACATGAATTACACTAGGATATTCAGCCAATGAAGTGTTCTTGCTCCTTATAATGGACAACAATTAAGATTCGAGTCTACCGCTAATTCAAGGTAATCTCAGGTTGGATAGCTTAATGTCAACAAAGGTGAAAAAGAGGGGGTCTAACAACCACACCCAATATTTCGTTTAGAAATATGAATAGACAAACCCCAATATACTTTCAAGAGAATCAACTAGACAGTCGCACTCAATCTAGAAAAAAGTATATCAAAGAGTTTTATATCTTTATCTCTCAAATCAATCCGCAATTAGCAAATAGGAATTTGCGAGCCCGATTGAATATAAGAGAAATAACTTGAACGGTACCAAAGACCAATGTTCAAGGATCAATCAATTTCAATCAACAACCAAAGGTTGGATTTCGTAATTGATCGATTCAACGCACAACCAGTGATATTTCAATTATATAACAAAATATAATGCGGAAAAGAAATAGCACAGACACCAGAATTTTTGTTAATTAGGAACCCACAAATGCAGAAAAACCCCGGGACCTACTCCAGTTTTGAACACCGTACTGTATTAAGCCGCTACATACACTAGCCTACTACCAATGAACTTCAGACTGGAATGTATTTGAACCCTAATCAATCTCACATTGATTCAAGGTATAGTCGTGTTACTTACGTCTTTGATCCCAACAGGATACTACGCACTTGATTCCCTTAGCTGATCTCACCCACAACCAAGAGTTACTATGACCCAAAGTCGAAGACTTGATAAAAAAAATATGCCTCACACAGAAAAATCTATAGGAATAGATAAATTTGTCTCCCACGGAAATACCTACGATTTTTGTTCCATCTTTTGATAAATCAAGGTGAACAAGAACCAATTGATATACCAGACTTATATTCTCGAAGAACAACATAGAAATATCAATCAATTCACAATAATTTTAATCGATTAACGAAACAAGATATTGTGGAATTACAAACGATGAGACGAAGATGTTTGTGACTACTTTTTAATCTTACCTATCGGAGATAAATCTCAAGAAAATCTTAACCAAGATAATACTCAATCACGATAGTAAAAGTAATATCATAACACGTAACTACAACGAAAATAGTTGGGTCTGGCTTCACAATCCCAATGAAGTCTTTAAGTCGTTAACCTACAGGGTTTCATAAAAAATCTAAGGTTAAAGGAGAATCAACTCTAGCTTATGCAACTGGTATCACACAGAAGGTGTGGGGATTAGGTTTCCCAGTTTCTAGAGTTTTCCTTTATATAGTTTTCAAATCAGGGTTTGCAATCTAAGTTACCTTGGTAACAAAGCATTCAATATTCACCGTTAGATGAAATCCTGATTAGATTTAAGCTAATATCTTTCAACCGTTAGGCCGAAAGATATTAGCTTAAAATATAATGTAAATAAACGATGCGAATAACAAGGGTGTATGCACTTAAATGGAAACATTAGGCTAATAGAATTCACCACATGAATTACACTAGGATATTCAGCCAATGAAGTGTTCTTGCTCCTTATAATGGACAACAATTAAGATTCGAGTCTACCGCTAATCCAAGGTAATCTCAGGTTGGATAGATTAATGTCAACAAAAGTGAAAAAGAGGGGGTCTAACAACCACACCCAATATTTCGTTTAGCAATATGAATAGACAAACCCCAATATACTTTCAAGAGAATCAACTAGACAGTCGCACTCAATCTAGAGAAAAGTATATCAAAGATTTTTATATCTTTATCTCTCAAATCAATCCGCAATAAGCAAATAGGAATTTGCGAGCCCGATTGAATATAAGAGAAATAAATTGAACGGTACCAAAGACCAATGTTCAAGGATCAATCAATTTCAATCAACAACCAAAGGTTGGATTTCGTAATTGATCGATTCAACGCACAACCAGTGATATTTCAATTATATAACAAAATATAATGCGGAAAAGAACTAACACAAACACCAGAAGTTTTGTTAATGAGGAAACAAAAAATGCAGAAAAACCCCTGGACCTAGTCCAGTTTTGAACACCGTACTGTATTAAGCCGCTACAAACACTAGCCTACTACCAATGAACTTCAGAATGGAATGTATTTGAACCCTAATCAATCTCACATTGATTCAAGGTATAGTCGTGTTACTTACATCTTTGATCCCATCAGGATACTACGCACTTGATTCCCTTAGCTGATCTCACCCACAACCAAGAGTTACTATGACCCAAAGTCGAAGACTTGATAAAAAATTTTTGCCTCACACAGAAAAGTCTATAGGAATAGATAAATCTGTCTCCCACGGAAATACCTACGATTTTTGTTCCGTCTTTTGATAAATCAAGGTGAATAGGAACCAATTGATATACCAGACTTATATTCTCGAAGAACAGCATAGAAATATCAATCAATTCACAATAATTTTAATCGATTAACGAAACAAGATATTGTGGAATTACAAACGATGAGACGAAGATGTTTGTGACTACTTTTTAATCTTACCTATCGGAGATAAATCTCAAGAAAATCTTAACCAAGATAATACTCAATCACGATAGTAAAAGTAATATCAGAACACGTAACTACAACGAAAATAGTTGGGTCTGGCTTCACAATCCCAATGAAGTCTTTAAGTCGTTAACCTACAGGGTTTCATAAAAAATCTAAGGTTAAAGGAGAATCAACTCTATCTTATGCAACTGGTATCACACAGAAGGTGTGGGGATTAGGTTTCCCAGTTGCTAGAGTTTTCCTTTATATAGTTTTCAAATCAGGGTTTGCAATCTAAGTTACCTTGGTAACAAAGCATTCAATATTCACCGTTAGATGAAATCCTGATTAGATTTAAGCTAATATCTTTCAACCGTTAGGCCTAAAGATATTAGCTTAAAACATAATGTAAATAAACGATGCGAATAACAAGGGTGTATGCACTTAAATGGAAACATTAGGCTAATAGAATTCACCACATGAATTACACTAGGATATTCAGCCAATGAAGTGTTCTTGCTCCTTATAATGGACAACAATTAAGATTCGAGTCTACCGCTAATCCAAGGTAATCTCAGGTTGGATAGATTAATGTCAACAAAAGTGAAAAAGAGGGGGTCTAACAACCACACCCAATATTTCGTTTAGCAATATGAATAGACAAACCCCAATATACTTTCAAGAGAATCAACTAGACAGTCGCACTCAATCTAGAGAAAAGTATATCAAAGATTTTTATATCTTTATCTCTCAAATCAATCCGCAATAAGCAAATAGGAATTTGCGAGCCCGATTGAATATAAGAGAAATAACTTGAACGGTACTAAAGACCAATGTTCAAGGATCAATCAATTTCAATCAACAACCAAAGGTTGGATTTCGTAATTGATCGATTCAACGCACAACCAGTGATATTTCAATTATATAAAAAAATATAATGCGGAAAAGAACTAACACAGACACCGAAGTTTTGTTAATGAGGAAACAAAAAATGCGAGAAAACCCGTGGACCTAGTCCAGTTTTGAATACCGTACTGTATTAAGCCGCTACAGACACTAGCCTACTACCAATGAACTTCAGAATGGAATGTATTTGAACCCTAATCAATCTCACATTGATTCAAGGTATAGTCATGTTACTTACGTCTTTGATCCCAGCAGGATACTATGCACTTGATTCCCTTAGCTGATCTCACCCACAACCAAGAGTTACTATGACCCAAAGTCGAAGACTTGATAAAAAAAATTTGCCTCACACAAAAAAGTCTATAGGAATAGATAAATCTGTCTCCCACGGAAATACCTACGATTTTTGTTCCGTCTTTTGATAAATCAAGGTGAACAGGAACCAATTGATATACCAGACTTATATTCTCGAAGAACAACATAGAAATATCAATCAATTCACAATAATTTTAATCGATTAACGAAACAAGATATTGTGGAATTACAAACGATGAGACGAAGATGTTTGTGACTACTTTTTAATCTTACCTATCGGAGATAAATCTCAAGAAAATCTTAACCAAGATAATACTCAATCACGATAGTAAAAGTAATATCAGAACACGTAACTACAACGAAAATAGTTGGGTATGGCTTCACAATCCCAATGAAGTCTTTAAGTCGTTAACCTACAGGGTTTCATAAAAAATCTAAGGTTAAAGGAGAATCAACTCTAGCTTATGAAACTGGTATCACACAGAAGGTGTGGGGATTAGGTTTCCCAGTTGCTATAGTTTTCCTTTATATAGTTTTCAAATCAGGGTTTGCAATCTAAGTTACCTTGGTAACAAAGCATTCAATATTCACCGTTAGATGAAATCCTGATTAGATTTAAGCTAATATCTTTCAACCGTTAGGCCGAAAGATATTAGCTTAAAACATAATGTAAATAAACGATGCGAATAACAAGGGTGTATGCACTTAAATGGAAACATTAGGCTAATAGAATTCACCACATGAATTACACTAGGATATTCAGCCAATGAAGTGTTCTTGCTCCTTATAATGGACAACAATTAAGATTCGAGTCTACCGCTAATCCAAGGTAATCTCAGGTTGGATAGATTAATGTCAACAAAAGTGAAAAAGAGGGGGTCTAACAACCACACCCAATATTTCGTTTAGCAATCTGAATAGACAAACCCCAATATACTTTCAAGAGAATCAACTAGACAGTCGCACTCAATCTAGAGAAAAGTATATCAAAGAGTTTTATATCTTTATCTCTCAAATCAATCCGCAATAAGCAAATAGGAATTTGCGAGCCCGATTGAATATAAGAGAAATAACTTGAACGGTACCAAAGACCAATGTTCAAGGATCAATCAATTTCAATCAACAACCAAAGGTTGGATTTCGTAATTGATCGATTCAACGCACAACCAGTGATATTTCAATTATATAACAAAATATAATGCGGAAAAGAACTAACACAAACACCAGAAGTTTTGTTAATGAGGAAACAAAAAATGCAGAAAAACCCCTGGACCTAGTCCAGTTTTGAACACCGTATTGTATTAAGCCGCTACAAACACTAGCCTACTACCAATGAACTTCAGACTGGAATGTATTTGAACCCTAATCAATCTCACATTGATTCAAGGTATAGTCGTGTTACTTACGTCTTTGATCCCAGCAGGATACTACGCACTTGATTCCCTTAGCTGATCTCACCCACAACCAAGAGTTACTATGACCCAAAGTCGAAGACTTGATAAAAAAAATCTGCCTCACACAGAAAAGTCTATAGGAATAGATAAATCTGTCTCCCACGGAAATACCTACGATTTTTGTTCCGTCTTTTGATAAATCAAGGTGAACAGGAACCAATTGATATACCAGACTTATATTCTCGAAGAACATCATAGAAATATCAATCAATTCACAATAATTTTAATCGATTAACGAAACAAGATATTGTGGAATTACAAACGATGAGACGAAGATGTTTGTGACTACTTTTTAATCTTACCTATCGGAGATAAATCTCAAGAAAATCTTAACCAAGATAATACTCAATCACGATAGTAAAAGTAATATCAGAGCACGTAACTACAATGAAAATAGTTGGGTATGGCTTCACAATCCCAATGAAGTCTTTAAGTCGTTAACCTACAGGGTTTCATAAAAAATCTAAGGTTAAAGGAGAATCAACTCTAGCTTATGCAACTTGTATCACACAGAAGGTGTGGGGATTAGGTTTCCCAGTTGCTAGAGTTTTCCTTTATATAGTTTTCAAATCAGGGTTTGCAATCTAAGTTACCTTGGTAACAAAGCATTCAATATTCACCGTTAGATGAAATCCTGATTAGATTTAAGCTAATATCTTTCAACCGTTAGGCCGAAAGATATTAGCTTAAAACATAATGTAAATAAACGATGCGAATAACAAGGGTGTATGCACTTAAATGGAAACATTAGGCTAATAGAATTCACCACATGAATTACACTAGGATATTCATCCAATGAAGTGTTCTTGCTCCTTATAATGGACAACAATTAAGATTCGAGTCTACCGCTAATCCAAGGTAATCTCAGGTTGGATAGATTAATGTCAACAAAAGTGAAAAAAGAGGGGTCTAACAACCACACCCAATATTTCGTTTAGCAATTTGAATAGAAAAACTCCAATATACTTTCAAGAGAATCAACTTGACAGTTAGACTCAGTCTAGAGAAAAGTATATCAAAGAGTTTTATATCTTTATCTCTCAATCCAATCCGCAATCAGCAAATAGTAATTTGCAAGCCCGATTGAATATAAGAGAAATAACTTGAACGGTACCAAAGACCAATGTTCAAGGATCAATCAATTTCAATCAACAACCAAAGGTTGGATTTCGTAATTGATCGATTCAACGCACAACCAGTGATATTTCAATTATATAACAAAATATAATGCGGAAAAGAACTAACACAAACACCAGAAGTTTTGTTAATGAGGAAACAAAAAATGCAGAAAAACCCCTGGACCTAGTCCAGTTTTGAACACCGTATTGTATTAAGCCGCTACAAACACTAGACTACTACCAATGAACTTCAGACTGGAATGTATTTGAACCCTAATCAATCTCACATTGATTCAAGGTATAGTCGTGTTACTTACGTCTTTGATCCCAGCAGGATACTACGCACTTGATTCCCTTAGCTGATCTCACCCACAACCAAGAGTTACTATGACCCAAAGTCGAAGACTTGATAAAAAAAATCTGTCTCACACAGAAAAGTCTATAGGAATAGATAAATCTATCTCCCACAGAAATACCTACGATTTTTGTTCCGTCTTTTGATAAATCAAGGTGAACAGGAACCAATTGATATACCAGACTTATATTCTCGAAGAACAGCATAGAAATATCAATCAATTCACAATAATTTTAATCGATTAACGAAACAAGATATTGTGGAATTACAAACGATGAGACGAAGATGTTTGTGACTACTTTTAATCTTACCTATCGGAGATAAATCTCAAGAAAATCTTAACCAAGATAATACTCAATCACGATAGTAAAAGTAATATCAGAACACGTAACTACAACGAAAATAGTTGGGTCTGGCTTCACAATCCCAATGAAGTCTTTAAGTCGTTAACCTACTGGGTTTCATAAAAAATCTAAGGTTAAAGGAGAATCAACTCTAGCTTATGCAACTGGTATCACACAGAAGGTGTGGGGATTAGGTTTCCCAGTTGCTAGAGTTTTCCTTTATATAGTTTTCAAATCAGGGTTTGCAATCTAAGTTACCTTGGTAACAAAGCATTCAATATTCACCGTTAGGCCGAAAGATATTAGCTTAAAACATAATGTAAATAAACGATGCGAATAACAAGGGTGTATGCACTTAAATGGAAACATTAGGCTAATAGAATTCACCACATGAATTACACTAGGATATTCAGCCAATGAAGTGTTCTTGCTCCTTATAATGGACAACAATTAAGATTCGAGTCTACCGCTAATCCAAGGTAATCTCAGGTTGGATAGCTTAATGTCAACAAAAGTGAAAAAGAGGGGGTCTAACAACCACACCCAATATTTCGTTTAGCAATCTGAATAGACAAACCCCAATATACTTTCAAGAGAATCAACTAGACAGTCGCACTCAATCTAGAGAAAAGTATATCAAAGAGTTTTATATCTTTATCTCTCAAATCAATCCGCAATAAGCAAATAGGAATTTGCGATCCCGATTGAATATAAGAGAAATAACTTGAACGGTACCAAAGACCAATGTTCAAGGATCAATCAATTTCAATCAACAACCAAAGGTTGGATTTCGTAATTGATCGATTCAACGCACAACCAGTGATATTTCAATTATATTACAAAATATAATGCGGAAAAGAACTAACACAAACACCAGAAGTTTTGTTAATGAGGAAACAAAAAAATGCAGAAAAACCCCTGGACCTAGTCAGTTTTGAACACCGTACTGTATTAAGCCGCTACAAACACTAGCCTACTACCAATGAACTTCAGACTGGAATGTATTTGAACCCTAATCAATCTCACATTGATTCAAGGTATAGTCATGTTACTTACGTCTTTGATCCCAGCAGGATACTACGCACTTGATTCCCTTAGCTGATCTCACCCACAACCAAGAGTTACTATGACCCAAAGTCGAAGACTTGATAAAAAAAATCTGCCTCACACATAAAAGTCTATAGGAATAGATAAATCTGTCTCCCAAGGAAATACCTACGATTTTTGTTCCGTCTTTTGATAAATCAAGGTGAACAGGAACCAATTGATATACCAGACTTATATTCTCGAAGAACGGCATAGAAATATCAATCAATTCACAATAATTTTAATCGATTAACGAAACAAGATATTGTGGAATTACAAACGATGAGACGAAGATGTTTGTGACTACTTTTTAATCTTACCTATCGGAGATAAATCTCAAGAAAATCTTAACCAAGATAATACTCAATCACGATAGTAAAAGTAATATCAGAACACGTAACTACAACGAAAATAGTTGGGTATGGCTTCACAATCCCAATGAAGTCTTTAAGTCGTTAACCTACAGGGTTTCATAAAAAATCTAAGGTTAAAGGAGAATCAACTCTAGCTTATGCAATTGGTATCACACAGAAGGTGTGGGGATTAGGTTTCCAAGTTGCTATAGTTTTCCTTTATATAGTTTTCAAATCAGGGTTTGCAATCTAAGTTACCTTGGTAACAAAGCATTCAATATTCACCGTTAGATGAAATCCTGATTATATTTAAGCTAATATCTTTCAACCGTTAGGCCGAACTTAGCTTGTTATACACAAATAAAATGTACCCTCATTTAGGTTTATGTAACTGTACCTAAATGTGTACACCATGTTGGCTCAACAATAGTTAACTGAAGTTATCTATATGAACACTTTCATATCAACCTTATTCATCTTAACCATAACTAGTTCAAATGACTCAAATGAAACTAGTTAAAGAGTAGTTCAATTGTTATATTCTCATAGAAGTATACAAGAACACAATTGAAGCAAAATTTGTTTGATTCACTCGAATCAATTCATGAACATTATAGCCACAATTTGCAAATAATGCATTCCTTATTATATAAATGTATTTGTTCACAACAAAGCCGATTTTAGAACTTTAACCATTCAAGTATGCAAACGGGTACGCATACTTGAAATAGCCGGACCAAGTTTGATTTTTGCCAGTATGCCAACGGGTACGCATACCTCCAAACCTAGAAGAAAATTCCGGACACAAACCTACGCCAATATGCGTACGGGTACGCGCACTTAGGTTCCTAGACTTCTCAAACCAAAAGGTACACATACGGGTATGCATACTATGGTTCCAGGACATGGATCACGTATATGCAAGAGTGCACAACATATTTATAATCCAATGTTGGTTAAGTGCTCTAAACTCTTATTTCAATTATTGAAACTTTCTTAGAGGATGACAATAACCGTTTTCACAAACTATTAGCATCAATGCAATTTTCAAGTTATTGAAATAATCATAATGAAACATTCCAAGTCTATACCAAATGATTGTATCACACAAACCATGTAAGATGTTACTCGACGATTTTCACATGATCATCTTTTGAATTTCGTCAAGACTATAAGATGAACTTGGTTGAAGCGAAAGCTTACCAACACATATTTTTAGAAATATGTAAGCGAGGTAAACTTAGCTCGAAATATCTGTGACTACTAATTTTCCCATAGTCTGCGTAATGTATACGACTCAGAGAATCAGATACTAAGTAGTATTGATATCCCCGTTGAACTGATAATGCTAAGTAATAAAAGGTACTCAAGATCACAATAATAACGATTAACACAAATATAATGTAAATGATACTAAGTAATCATGAGACACACGAGATTACATGGTTTGACTTTTGTCTATGTCTACGGGGTAATGAATGGTTGTTAGTATTAAGTTTGGGTGGTTACAAAGATCTTAAATGCTTCCCAAAGTAATAGAGAGAACTCAAGTTGAAGTAGATACTTAAGTTCTAAACATTAAAGAAGTATAAGATTAAGACTATATCTTCTTCTCCTGGGTATTGAATGCCTTAATTTGTTGGTGAAACTCGGTATTTATAACTCCTTCTACTCCAGATATATCTTCGTTGTCTTTGGGTCTATCGTCTCCTGATATACCTTCCGTACAAATGGTACCTTTGTTTATCGCGCACTTTCTCTAGTCAGACTCTTCCACCTCATCTGACCCACGTTACTTCGGGAACTACCCAGCCTCAGTACAGATTCTACCTTCGTTCACCGCTGGCCTTCGCCAGTCAGACTCTGCCATCTCATCTCTCTCCACGTGCTTTGGTTAAGCATGTAGATAAGATATTTGCATATTAAATACTGATTGGATATGTCATCTACCTCTGTCCCTTTACCAGCTGCCTCTCTCTAGGCTAGGTTATACTTTTCCATCATAGCCGTCGAGGTATTCTTCCTTGGGATAGGATAAAGTAGATCTGCTCAGGTATCTTCTGCTCCTCAGATTCCTGTGTGTAGCGAGGGCTACACAGTTATCCTATAAGCGACCACTAAAACCATGACACGTGCTCCGCAGAATATTGATTTTCACAGTTTTCCCATTTTCTTTCATATTCTACCGTTTGGTAGGATTGGAAGAAAAAAATTCCATAACGCCGCCATTTATGCACGTACGGGTTGGGTGGTCCCCATATGTCATTTCATGCAATAACTTCCCCTTGAATTTCGGGACATCCAAATTTTTGGATTCTCTAGCCGCCTATAAGAAGAGAATGAAAGAAGGAATTTCATTAACTTTTCCCTTCTCTTCATGAACTGTTGCTCTCTATCCCTTTCTCAAAGATTTTTTTGCGTCTCTTTTTATTCTAACTGCTGGTCTTCTCTTCGACTTCCAGAAGCCCTTGCTCGTTCTTCATCGACAAGTTAGTATGTGTTTCTCTTTGGCTTTACAGCAACTCTTCGCATTCTCCATGCTTGGCTATGTTTCTTCTTTATGATGTTTGGACGTTTTCTTTCATATTCTACCGCTTGGTAGGATTGGAAGAAAAAACTTCCATAAAGCCGCCATTTATGCACGTACGGTTTGGGTGGTCCCCATGTGTCATTTCATGCAATAATTTCCCCTTGAATTTCGTGACATCCAAATATTTGTATTCCCTAGCCGCCTATAAGAAGAGAATGAAAGAAGGAATTTCATTAACTTTTCCATTATCTTCACGAACTATCGCTCTCTATCCTGTTCTCAGAGATTTTTTTCGTCTATTTTTCTTCTAACTACTGGTCCTATATTCGACTTCCAAAATTCCTTGCTCGTTCTTCATCGACATGTTAGTATGTATTTCTCTTTGGATTTACTGCAACTCTTCGCATTCTCCATGCCTGGCTCTGATTTTTCTTTTTTGATGTTTGCCCCTTTTCTTTCATATTCTACCATTTGGTAGGATTGGAAGAAAAAACTTCCATAACGCCACCATTTCTGCACGTACGGGTTGGGTGGCCCCCATGTGTCATTTTATGCAATAACTTCCCCTTGAATTTCGGGACATCCAAATTTTTGGATTCTCTAGCCGCCTATAAGAAAAGAATGAAAGAAGGAATTTCATTAACTTTTCCCTTCTCTTCACGAACTGTCGCTCTCTATCCCTTTCTCAGAGATTTTTTTCGTCTATTTTTCTTCTAACTACTGGTCTTATCTTAGACTTCAAAAATCCCTTGCTCGTTTTTCATTGACAGGTTAGTATGTGTTGCTCTTTGGCTTTACTATAACTCTTCGCATTCTCCATACTTGGCTCTGTTTCTTGTTTTTTTATTGTTGAAGTCACTATTAATCTTGAATGTGAGAATTTCGATTTCCCTTTGCATCTTCATGCTATATGAGAACTTGGGTTTGTTTCCATTTCGCATTTTTACCATGATTGCATCGTGATTATTTTTTGCTTGTGAATTTTTAAATGTGGTGATCAATCGTACTCCATTTTGCTTCTTGGAAGTATTAAATTGTTTCCTTTGGTTGGTTTTGTTAAACCCATGCCCAAAGTACTATTATTTTTGCCCCAACCATGCTTATTGAACCGACTGTAATTTTGGTCCGCCATTGCTGAAGGATTGTTCTTCCTGTTGGTGTTAGGAATTATGAGACTTCCAAAGAAGCCTGGGCGTAAAGATCCGAGTCCTAGGTCATCCACTGAGCCACCTCCGCGTATGGATCATCCTGATGATACGCCCTCTCCACCCCCTGAGGATACTGAGATACATGAGGGACCTGAGGTAGCTTTGGAAACTTAGGTGGAATAGGTTGTTGTTAAAGACCTTCCTCCTCCTCCACCTCACTTTGATCTCCAGAGGTTGAAGTTGTGTGACAAGTACAACTACTCTAATTTGTCTTTGACTGAGATCTCCAAGTCTTTCTGTATGCATAAGTTTGAGATCTCCTTTGTTGATGTCCCTGATGTTCTTAATGAATATCTGATCCAGGGCTTCCCCTATGATGAGAAAAATTTGTTGATTAGTGTTGGCCAATTGGCCGCAGGTATGATTCTGCCTTTGTATACTAGGAAGGATCCCTTCTACTACGATGTTTTGTCCACTAGGGATGACCCAATGAACAAGACTCAGGTTCGATGGGTCATGCAATATACTGGTAACTACTGGGGTGCCCTTCGTGAGTGTTGGTACAGAAGAAAGGGTATGATTATTCGGAAGTCTTATGACCCTTTTCCTACTGGGAGGTATAATTAAGCAAGAGGATTATACCCCCGCCAACTTCAATGCTACTTATGTTGATGCCATCAGAAAAGCAATCTTCTTCCTTGGAGTGTTAGTCTACGCCGTATCCATGTTACTGCCAAGAAGATTAGGGAAGGCAATAGCCTTCATTTGTTAGAGGAGATTGAAAAGACTGGGTTGACTGGTATCCCCTACTATGCTAAACTTTTCTTGCCGAAGTCTGATCGCATTCATATGTACCATGATGATCGTTGGGAACGTACTCCTCTTCGTGTGGTGGGTCCCTGAGCTCGCGGATTTACCACCGCAGATCCTAACGTCCCTCGTACAACTTTATCTATGTATGATAAGTATGATGGATATCATCCTTGGGTCTTCAACCCTGCTTTTTCTCACGAGGTGTGCTTCTTTTATTAAGGAGTTTTTTTACTTTTCATCTTTGTTTTGCGATCTTTGCTAAGTATTTTTGATATTTCCTTTGTAGCATGCCCCTACTTCTTCTGCTAGGACTTCTTCGTGCTCTGCTGGTAGCTCTGTAGCTACTAGGAAAAAGAAAAGGAAGGCTTCAATTGAAGCAGCTAAGCCAACACTTGCGTAGGTAAGGATTATAACCCTACCTTAGTGTCCGTAGATTCCTTAGTATTTTTCCCCTGATCCTTAGCTCGTGCATGTGCCTTCTATAGTCTTCCAAGAAGAAAGGAAAGTTGAAGGCAGTGATTGATGTTGAAGAAACCGATGAGGATCCTAAGGTTGTTGAGGAAGATCCAGATGACGAGGACATGGAGGATGTAGAGGACACTGCCCTTAGTTCCCCACTTAGATGATATTGAGGAAGATTTTTCCAAAGATATCCATAGCCCCATTCGTGTTGGTTCCGTGGAAGGTGAGAACCTTCAAGTTGACAGTGGCTCTTTATGGGTTAGCCAAGTTAGCACTCAAGTTGCAACTCCTATTTTTCTGCCGAAGGTACCCACGTTTTCTTCCCATAGTGATTTACAAACCGTTATTTCGGAAATCACTAGTGCCATGGTGATATCTTCCAAAAGCCTCCCATCTTCTCCTGCTACTTCGCTTTACTTAAGTGGTTCGTTTGCGAAGGGTGCCACTCCAGTGGTGAGGGTTAGTAACTCAGATTCCATGTCGAAAAATAAGGTTGTGATTTCACTTTCCAGCTTCTCCTTCAATGCTTCGCCTACCTCTTTGGAAAGTGCTCAGTCTGTCTCTACTGCCCCTGCTAGTAAGATTGATGGACCTCCACCTTCATCACCAGATTAGACCGTACTGGGTAATCTTCCTTCTTCTAGTGATATGAACTTAGGTGGTAATTCTAGTCAAGCCTTTCTTTCCGTTCCCATCTCATCCACCATGACATCTCTTCGTCGTGGTGAGGACTCAGTACTTGTGCCCCATGCTCATTCTCAAGCGACTGGTGGAGATTCTATGGGTCTTGGGAAGGGTAAGTTACCCTATAACTTGATCCTTGGGAGTTCTGATTATGCCATCCTCGAAGCCATACTGCGGGAATCAAAGGGTCCCTTTTCTGCTGAGGTTGATTGTCATCGGCAAGCTGATTCGTTGGAGGTTTTTTCAAGATTGGATACTTTGACTGCTCAGTATCAAGTGCCAAGGATCTATTCTTTGATCCTGACTGCCTTCGCTCTAGTCAAAGCTTTGGAGAAATCCACAGGGGAGGTATCCAAGTGATGGATACTTTCATGGATACATACGTTGATTTCCTTACCCGTATTTCCTTGTTCTCAGTAAGTGGCTTCTTTCTTTATTATTTTGTACATAATTTTAAACCTTTGTTTGTTCTTATGCTCCGTTGTTTGCATTTTTGCAAACAAATAGATGTTGGATGCACCTTGTTCAAGTTTTATAGGGCTAAGTGTACTCACTTGAGTGCTCCACTGGAGCGTGGCCTCTAAGACTATGCCCTTGTTGCTCAACAACCTTCTTCAGGTGATGTTGTTTCTTCCGCTAAGGTACCTTTGCTAGAGAGCGAACTGAGGAAGACTCAGAGGTCCTTAAAAGTTTGTTTGTTGGCTCTTGACAAAGCCAATAATGCTGCAAAGGTTTCTTAGGAGGGATACAAGGCCGCTAAGTCCTCCAAAGTCATAGGTTCGTCCTTATTTCCTTTAGATTTGTTTTCGGTGTTATCTGGTAGTATAGTCCTGAGAGAACCTACGCATGCAAGCTGGTAGCTCCGGTGAGCTTAGGCATCTTTGGGAGTAAGTAGACAAGTTGACCTCCTATGTTTGATATTATCATAAGAACTCTGATAGGTTGATGAACGTGATTGTCCATAATGAATCCCAAATCTCCCTTAAGTCTGCTCATAACTCAGACCTTGTGAAGAAGATGGCTTTACTCCATAAAGAATATGAAGAAACCCTTAAGTGGAAATAGGATCTCATTTTAAAGAAAAATGAGGATATTGCCTTAGTTGAGAAATGCCTCACATCTCAAGAGATTATCCGTAAAAAGTATTATGCATATTTTGAAGATGTATGCACTTCTTTAGCTAAGGTTACTGCCGAACGTAACCTATTATCCTCTGAGGTCTTTTCTCTTAAGAACAAACTTAGTGAGATTTCTTCAATGCCTTCTTCCATGTGCCGTGCATCTATGGTCAAGATATTGGAAGAGTTAGAAAATGTTTACCAGGTCTTATCTTTTGAGAATGCTTCGCTCCTGATAGATATTGAGAATCTTCGGACCAAACATGATACTCTGGCTGATGATCTTAACGCTTCTGAGGAAGATCTTGCCGAAGCCCAGCATAGTTTAGAGGAATCCCTTATCCATGCTGAAGGTAGCTTAGGATTTTCTTATTCCCGCAGCATCCTTTGTGCCTCGTATAGCCTTTGTTCTTTACTTATCCTTTGTATACCCACAGGTCTCCAGGAGAAGCTTGTAGGCATGAGTGCTAAAGTCAACTATCTTGAGAGCAAAGTATCTTCGTTGAAGATAGATCGTCAGTTTGATGCTGCTGCAAAGTTTAAGGATGAGTCACTTCAGCAGGCTAATGACCAGCTCAGTGGCCAGATGATGGAGCTTCGTCGGAAATCGGCCTTTGATTTGGAGACTCAGGCCTCCCAAATGAAGGTGCAATTCAAGCGCTCGATTATTGATTACATCAATGATGCATTTGCTGAGGCTGAACGCCAAGCTGACAGAGTTGTCTTTCCTCGTCTTCCTTATCCTTGATCTTATTGTCTCGATCCTTGTTTGAGTGAACTCCTCTTGGTTGTTTATGTCCTCAGCTGAGGTACCTTTTTTAGTTAAGATGTATCTCTTCTTTGAAACAATGCTTTATGATGGTTTGAACCTTCGTTATCTGCCATGCAACTTTTTAAGAAATGTTAGACATATTTTGGTAAAATTATCATTTCACTTATGTTACTGCATGAATGTTTTGTTTAGACGTAATGTGTCTAACTGGTCGCACAATCAAGTTATCACAAGGTGCTAAGGTATGTTTAACCTTTGGTGGAACATTTAACATCCTACCAGGATATCGTTTGGCCAGATAGTATTGTGGTAGCGAAGATCCCTACATGGGAAATAATTTTCCTATAACCTTACGCGTTCAGCGCGAAGGCTTCTTTACTTCGACATGGCATCTCTATAGGGTATATCTTATTTTTTTCTTATGCCTCATGAAAGGATCCATCGCCCCGAGGATCCAAGATTGACATATGCATAGTTATGCCTTGTGTTGGCTCACCGTCACTCCTGACGGAGGGTGTCTATTCTAACCCAATTTTATCAATCAAAGCTAATTTTTTAGCAAAAAGTTTCTTTCATTGATTAGTAAGGTCTATAATACCTTTTGTCAGGGATAGAACATGGTGGGGTTTTGCCCGTTCCTTTCTTCTCCTGATTGATCACTATTCTCTTACGGGCAATACTTTTTTAAGTACATCGCATTCCAAGGGTGTTGTAGCACTTCTTCTTTTAGGGTTCTTAGGTAGTAAGACCCTTTGTCGGCGATGTCGTGTATGATGTAGGTCCCGTCCCATGTTGGATCTAGCTTTCCCCACTCCTTATTTCTTTGATATGGTGGTATTTGACGTATTACGTATTCCTCAGCCACAAAGTTCCAAGGGATGACCCTTTTATTGTATTCCCGAGCTAGCATTCGTTGATAGTTTACCATATTTTGCAAGGATACCTCCCTTCTTTCTTCGAGGTCATCTAGCTTTTCTAACATCAAGTATGTTGTTAGATTTTTCTCCCAAGATCCTGTATTTTTTGTTGGGATTATAACCTCTGTTGGGATGACTGCTTCGGCCCCGTAGGTCAATAAGAATGGAGTTCCCCCATAGCTGACCTTCTTGTAGTTCGATAGGCCCATAGGACGTTGTATAGATGTTCGCACCATCTTTTTTTTTGTATACGCCTAGCTTCTTCATTAAGTTCATTTCTACGGTTTTGTTGGTTGCCTCCGTTTGTCCGTTGCTCTTAGGGTATATTGGAGTTGACTTGTTTTTCTGAATGTTGAAGGTATCAAACAACATATCAATGTTTTTTCCTTGCAACTGTTTGCCATTGTCTGAGACTATGGCGGCTGGTATTTCAAACCTGCATATGATTTGCTCAAACAAGAATTTGAATAGATTTGTGTCTCTGATCCTTGCAAAAGGCTTTGCTTCCACCCACTTGGTGAAGTAATCCGTAGCCACGATAGATGTTTTGTTTTTGATGTTCCCTCTTTCAGAGGTCCAACTATATCAACCCCACACTTGACAAATGGCAAAGGGCTGATAACCGAGTTAAGTTCCATTGCTGGTGCTTTGATTTTCTTGGCAAAGCATTGGCATCTTTCACATCGCTTAGCCACATTCTTTGAAACTTCATCCATGCTGAGCCAGTAATATCCTTGCATTTTGGCTTTAACCGCTAAGGATCTTCTTCCACTATGATTTCCGGCATCTCCGCTGTGTATATCATGGAGTATTATCCTTCCTTGGGTTCATGAGAGGCACCGTATTAGGGGTTCGAGGAATGACCTCCTATACAGTATTCCGTTACGAAAGCTATACATTACTGATTTTGACTCGAGTTTCCAAGCTTCTTTAACGTCAGCTGGTAAGGTACCTTTGTCAAGGTACTGGTGGATTGGAATTATCCAATCATATTCCTCTTTATTTTCGTCACCTTCGTCTGTTATGGACTAGTCTTCGTCATAATTTTTTTCTTCTTCGTCTGATTCTTTCATCTCTTCGCTTGTTTCTCCGTTGTCTGCTTCTCTCATGGCCCGAGTTTGAACTGCCAAAGCCTCTTCAGCGCCTGAGATTGGTCCTTGTACCGACGGTTCATATATCCTTTCAATTTGCACGACGGTGGTATTTTCGTCCCTTAGCATAGAGGATATGAATGTTAAGGCATCTGTGTGTCTGTTATCCTTTCGACATACATGTATGAGTGTTATGTTGCTGATTTTGGATGCATGTTCCTGAGCTAGATTTAACTACGAAGATAGTATTGGGTCCAAAGTTTGGTATTTGAGTTCGATCTGTCTAATGACCAACTGAGAGTCACTAGTCAACATAACATCCGATAAGCCTAGCTCCCATGCCAAGCGTAAGCCATGTATGACCTCCTCGTATTCTGTGATGTTGTTGGTATATTTTTCGAATTCTAACCTGAATGCGTAGATGAGTTGATCTCCGGTAGGGGTTGTTATTACAATCCATATGCTCGCGCCTTCTCCATTGGAGGATCCATCTACGAATATTTCCCACCTTAGTGAATTCTGAGGTTCCAGCAGGTCCTCAAGATCTTTCTTATCTTCCTCCATTCCTAGTATGTCGTCTATTACTGCTTCGTCGCTGAGAGGTAGGTGTGCCAAAAAGTCTGCTAAGATTTGTGATTTTTCAGCCTTCCTTGTTTCAAAAATTATTTGGAATTGTTTGATCATGGCATTCCATTTTTCCACCCTTCCAATTTTCTCTGTGTTATCGAGAATTTGACCTATCTGATCCTTTGTGAAGAGTCAGATGGTATGTGCGTCAAAATATATCCTTAGTTTTTGTGTTGCCACTACAAAGGCATAGATGAGTTACTCCACTTTAGTGTAGTTACGCTTCGCTGAACTGAGTATCTTGCTGATGTAATAGATGGGGTTTTATCCTTGCCCTTGGTCTCGTACCAACACTGCGCTTCCATCTGTAGATGGTGGATTTTAGACAAAGGCTAAAATCGTAAACCCATAATTATACAAACCTCTGATCCAGCAATTAGACGTGAATATCGAGACACGGGTCTCTCATCGAATCCTTTGATTGAGAATACTTTCTCTCAGAGTGCATATAGATATGTAGTCTCACAGCGGGACAACGCCATATCTCACAAGTAGTACTGAGCACTTCAGTAATTATTTCTATCACGGGATGGACAACTCCCAAACAAATTGCTCTGCTAGTATAGAGTAATGATGTTTTCAGGATACAAACAACGAGTTTACCCTGGCTATGTAAAAGATATGAAGATCCAGCAAGTTCATATCATAATAATTAATGCTCCTAGACAGCTTGTTCTTCTAGTATAAAGTCATAAATTAATTATTCCTAAATTCTTGGATTCATCCGCAGAATTTCTGAAAATATTCAAATATTTTCGCAAAATATTTCATTACGCAAACCATGGTTCTTCCCAGCAGAAATCCATGGATTAGTAATAAATATTGGACGCACGGGCATCAGAGCTGCCTTCTGAGCGAGCCCTGTCTCAAACTTAAATTCTTGGATTCATCCGCAGAATTTCTGAAAATATTCAAATATTTTCGCAAAATATTTCATTACGCAATCCAAGGTCCTTCCCAGCAGAAATCCATGGATTAGTAATAAATATTGGACGCAAGGGCATCAGAGCTGCTTTCTGAGCAGGCCGTGTCTCAAATGGTGCAAGTGTATTCAACAATGATACATTAATAACCACCGCACGAACGAGTATTTCAAAATACGATGAAACGATGAACCTATGCAAAATAGGATGAAAAATAACAAATAAATAAAAATTGACCAAGGCGCTGGGAGCATAGACCCACTGACCGGTCGACTGTGCCATGGTCAATCCCTCGTCTGTTTCATATTTTTATCATATTTTTGTTGTTTTCCCTTGTAGGTACTGAATATCGCAAGATAATATTTCACGAGTATCAGGAGAAAAGAGTTATAAAATGATACGATGATAGAAGAAGCGCGGAGAAATATGAAGTTTTGCGAGGATGGAGTAATTGTGCGAGCATGAGTTACGATACTTCGAACTCATGAACATTATATAAATTTTACTATAAATAGGAGTTCAAATGTAAAATTCGAGAGGTTCTTTTAGTAAGTGTTAGAAAATATTTGAGGAAAGAGAATAGAGAAAGTTGTAACTATTCTAATTCCATTTAGATATTTCTTTGTGATCAATTGAGAACATTAATAAGAAAATTGTTATTCACCATCAAGAACTTCTTGAGTTTTTACTAATTCTATTGAGGGTGTAGTTGTAGGTTATTCTGCAACTACATAATTGGCGCTAGAAACAGGGACTTGAGAATTGTGGTAGCCTAAATTTGAGGGAATTGTGGAAAATTTGAAGATCAAATGAAGTCAGTAGATGGAGATGGCAAAAAAGAAGAATGTAATATGATCACAGAGACAATGATTGAGGAATTTCATAGTAATATGAAGGGAAAAATATACAAGCGGGATTGTAGAGGAAGAAAGATCATGGAGGAAGAAAAGATGACAACTTTAGAAGAATGGGAAAAAGCAGAAAATCACATTTTCAGTAGCAGAAATTCCAAATGAAGACTTGAACCACACTTCACCATTGGTGATCACATTGCCAATCATGCTAGAAGATAAGAAAGTCAAGAAAAATGGAAATTAAACCGAATTTTGGTTGATACAGGGGAGTCTGTTAATATTATATTCTATCATGCACTTAAGGGGATGGGAATTAGAGATGAAGAAATCATAAATTCAAAGTGTCTTATTCATGGATTAGGGAAATCTACAACAAAATCTAAAGGAGAAATCGTCTTTGGGTATTACTAGGAGAAATCGAAATGCATGTAATCTTGTGTGTGATAGATATGGAATCTCCATATAACATGCTGATAGGAAGGCCATGGATTCATGCGATCAAAGTTGTTGCTTCAACATTACATCAAAAAATCAAATTTCCTACACCAAATGGAATTCAAGAAATAAAAGGAGATCTTGATAGTGCAAAATTTTGTTATCAAATTGAAGTAACACAATGCGGAGGAAGAGCAAGAAAGAAACAACTTCGTAGGAAACTTGCGAAGGAAATAAGAAAAGAAGAAGAATTCCGAGTGTATACAATAAGAGCAAAGGAAGGGAGAGGTATACCAAATGAAATTCCAGAAAAGAAGGGGAACCAGCAAAAATAATTAAAGAACCAACACCTATGGGGGAGCAAAGTCCAAGCTATGTTGCAGCTGAGCCAACCAAAGAAATAAATATTGGAAGTAAAGAAGAGCCTTTATTCTTACGAATTGGAACTAAGATGGATGAAGAAGAAGAAAAAAGGACTACTGATCTTTTGCGAGAATATAAAGATATCTTCGCAGAAGTGTAGATGAGATACCAGGAATTGATCCATCAGTGGCATGTCATAGATTGAATATAGATAAAAATGTAAGACCATTCAAACAAAGAATAAGGAAGATATCACAAAATTATCATGTACAGATAGAAGAAGAATTACAAAAGATGTTGGATGCAGGGATTATAAGGGAAGCAAAATATCCAGAATGGATTGCGAATATGGTCATTGTTCCGAAAAAGAACAAAGGAATAAGAATTTGCATAGATTTCACTGATCTAAACAAGGCATGTCCCAAAGATAGTTTTCCATTACCAGATATACCATAAATGGTGGAATCAGCTGCAGGTCATGATAGAGTCACTTCACTTGATGGATATAAAGGGTATAATCAAATATCACTCGCAGAAGAAGATCAAGAACATCTTTTTTTTGCTCCAAGGGGTTTGTATTGTTATGTGAAGATGCCATTTGGTTTGCGGAATGCGGGTGTTACATATCAACGTATGGTTGAAAAAGTGTTCGCGAAGTGGATACATAAAACTTTGGAGGTATATGTAGATGATATGTTGATAAAAAGCAAGGAAGCTAAAGACCATGTGCAATATTTGAAGGAAATATTTGAGCAAATGAGAAAGTTCAACATCAAATTAAATCCAGAGAAATGTATAATTGGGGTTTCATCTGGAAAGTTCTTGGGATACATAGTATCGAAGGAGGGAATACAAGTTGATCCAGAAAAAGTCCAAGCAGTTCGTGACATGCCAACATCTGCAACGGTAAAAGAAGTACAAAAACTAAATGGACTCTTGGCTTCACTTGGGAGATTTATTTCGCGAATGTCGATAAGTGCAAGCATTTTTTCAACATACTTAAGAAGGGAGCAAAATTCAAATGGACTGATGAATGTGAAAAATCTTTTCAAGGAATCAAAGAATACCTCGCAAATACATCTATACTATAGAAACCAGAGAAAAACGAAGAATTATTGGTATACCTCGCAACAACTCCATATGCTCTAAGTGCAGTTCTGTTACGAGCATACGCAGGAGTAGAAAGGCCCATTTACTACATTAGTAAAACCTTTAATGCAGCAGAAAAGAACTATTATAAAATGGAGAAGTTAATCTTAGCCTTGGTTTATGCATCATTCAAGTTGCGAATATACTTTCAAGCACATGTAATAAAAGTGGTAACCAAAGTCCCAATTGAATCAGTCATGAAGAACACAAAAAGGTCAGGAAGAATAGAAAGGTGGAATGCACAAGTAAACCATTACAAGATAAAATACGAAGTGTTTTCATCGCAAAAATCACAAATTGTCGCAGATTTTTTGGCAGAATTTCCTTTGGAAGAAGATGAAGCAGTAGAGGAAATGATGGATGTTGAAGAAGAATTTGGAAATCCAAAAGACTTATTAACAGAGCCTGATAGATGGGAAATTCTGGTGGATGGATCATCTAATAGTGAGGGAAATGGGATTGGAGTCGTGTTGATTTCACCAGAAGGAGAAAGAACAGCATTCTCATTCAGACTAGAATTTGCATCCACGAACAACGAAACAGAGTACGAAGCTGTAGTGCATGCATTAAAGATCGCAATGGAAAAGAAGCTTGAAAGTATAAGGATAACAAGTGATTCACAATTAGTGATTTGTCAAATTAAAGGGGAATATACCACAAATGAATCTTCTTTGAAGAAATACAAGAAACTCGTTGAGGAATTATCTGCGAAGATACCAAAATTAAAATGGAGACATATATGATGACAAATCCAAATACAAGAAATATCCAAATACAAACAATTCAAAACCCATCAGTGGACAAAGAGAAAGAAATTGAAGAAGCTGTTGCGATGGAAGTAGAAAGAGAATTATCAAACAACATCGCAGATTGGAGAAAATAAATTCATGAATACCTCGCAACAGGAGAAACATCCAGGAACAGACTAGAAGCACATAAACTAAAGAGTCGTGCAACAAACTATGAGTTGCGAGAAGGAATTTTATACAGGAAATCTTTTAGTGGACCACCTCTCAGGTGCTTAACTCGCGAAGAAGGAGAAAAGATATTGAAGATGTTACATGGAGGAGAAGCTGGCAATCATAGTGGGGGAAGATCTCTAGCATATAGAGCAAAGATACAAGGATATTACTGGCCTTATATGCATACAGACGCAAAATTGTTCGTACGAATATGCAAGGAATGCCAACGACATGGTAAAAGAATTCATGCACCAGGGGCTACATTAACTTCTTCAACAAGCTGCTGGACTTTTGGTAAATGGGGGTTGGATATTGTTGGACCATTTATACCTGGATCTGGACAAAGGCGATACTTGATAGTTGCAACAGATTATTTCACGAAGCTCGCAGAAGTAAAAGCAGTACAGCATATTCGTGATAAAGATGTTTTTACGTTTATATTTGAGAACCTCATTTGCAGGTACGGGGTTCCAGCACAACTAGTATCTGATAATGGGAAACAATTTGAGGGGCAGAATATAGAGATGTTACTCAGTGCTTTTAGAATAAAATGTGGGAAGTCAACCCCATTATATCCACAAGCTAATGGACAAGCTGAAGCAACAAATAAAACAATCGCAGATACAATCAAAAAGAAATTAGAAGGACATCTCAAAGGGTGGTGCGAGCAAGTACCTAGCGCAGTTTGGGCATACAATACAACTAGAAGAGAAGCAACTGGAATGTCTCCTTATTGTCTAACATATGGAGTAGAAGCAAAGATACACACAGAGGTTGTAATTCCAACAACAAAGAAAGAAGCTTGGGAAATAAATTTAAGTGCGGGAGTAATATTACGAGAATTGGATGATTTGGAAGAAAAAAGAGAAAAGGTGTTGCACCATATGAGGATTTATCAAGAACGATTAGCTCGAGAATACAACAAGAGAGTCATTGAACGTGAATATAAACCAGGTGATTTGGTCATGCGAGAAACACCTAAATATCAAAAAGAAAATGGAGGGAAATTAGCACCAAAATGGGATGGACCATATGTTATTAAAGAAGTTGTAGGAAGCGGAGCTTATCGGCTGATGGATCCAGAAGGGAGAGACATGGGTTTGAGGCTCGGTAGACCTTGGGAAAGACTATATTTGAAAAGGTATTACCCATAAAACTCATGAAATTTTTACGAATATTGTTTGCTCATAGAAATTGGGAAAAATTACGAATTTTCAAAATTTATATTCCAATTAAAATTTCATTAATTTGCGAATAAAAGACCGCAACTGTGATCAGCCTCCAAAAAAAGAAAGAGAGCCGCAGAAAATTTTATACATGCAAACCTTTGTGGCGTACACCCTAGTTCGCGAAGCTATAATTCGTAAGAGGCAAAGTCCTAAAGTACGTCATTTAAAGGGGTACCTATAACGTGGATAAGGGTAACCGAACACCACCAAGGGCCCTTAGTACATGGTAAAAATTTTGGGGTACAACCCAATAATGGGGTACCTATCCGGGTTAGACACCTTGGATTCTCACCTAATCTAACGACATTACGCAATATAAAATGCGGTGTAAGAAGATTTAGGATGGGCGACTAAGGCATACTATCTTTCCCAAGAAGTGCAGAAAACGATCAAGGCGCCGAGGTACATGGTTGAGTCAAGAGTTCCGGGTGAGGTTGAACCACATCTGCCATTTTTGACAAGTCTTGGCAAATGATGCACTTGGACCAAAGATACCCCATAGGGTGCAACCTCGTAACTATAAGCCCTATAGGCAAAAAGGATAAGAGGTTGCGATCAAAAGATGGTTGTTGCGTAACCGGATGGGAAGAGCTAACCTTGTATGGTCGATGTACGCTTCCTTGAAGGGGCAATGAGGGGAAGATAAAGGGCAGCACCCTCCATTAGGGAGCCGATAAGTGCTATAAGACGCAAATGTCACGAGGCTTCTTGTTTGCGAAAACATAAAGGCTTGTCATATTTGTGCAACAAATGAAGTTCTGCGAGCCTTCTAAAAAAAAAAAAAAAAAAAAAAAGAAAGAAAGAAAGAAAGAAAAGAATAAAGAACTCGCAGAACATAATAAAGTTAAGATGAGATCAATGGGTCGCTACATGAAAGTGTAGAGACGTCCTGCGATTTCATCGCAAGACGGCAATGTCATGGGGCTTCATGTTCGCAAGAATATTTAGGCCTGTCATATTGTCGCAACAATTCCTAAAGAGGTTCAAATACTATACAATGAAGTTAAGATGAGATCAATGGGTTTTTGCATGAAAGTGTAAGAACGTCATGCGATTTCATCGCACGACGATAATGTCACGAGGTTGTATGTTCGCAAGAATGTTCAGACTTGTCATATTATCGCAAATAATCAATACAAAAGAGGTGGCAAAATAAGACATTTACTTAGGAAAGCATGATAAGACCACAGAAATTAATGAAATTTATTACATCAATATCATTGAAGAAATTTTACAAGAATATACATCAAGATATTTTGAAGAGAAGATAGCTCTGGCAATATCATTGAAGAATTTTGCGAGAAGTCCTAGGAAAAAAGGACAACATTATTGAAGAATTTTAATGAAGACTTAACAAAAGATGCGATTTTGATAACAATCAAATACGGATAAGTTTATATTCGTAAAAGTTTACGAGAATTACATACTTCTTATACTTTTCCATATATTGAATATTTCACAAAAAGATTGAATACTTCTTATAATTCTTCAAGAATATCTCATATTAATTATACTTCTTTAATGGATATTTCATTTGGAGAAAGTTAAATAATCATTATACTTCGATCGAATACTTCTTATATTTCTTCATTTGATGAATTGAATACTTCTAACACTTCTTATATCTCTTCATTTGGGGGATCGAGTACTTCTAATACGAAAAAGGGAATTGTGTATTTCTAATAATTCATTTGGTAGATTGAATACTTCTAATACTTCTTATATCTCTTCATTTGATGGATTTGGTACTTCTAATACTTCTACAAAGGTTGAAACTTCGCAAGATAAACTGAGGCAGATATTTTAATACTTCAAACAATGTTTAATCATTTAAAGAGAAATAATAGGGGGAAAAGGATATACTAAGCTTTATCTGTGAGTTATATATTATTTCTCTTCACATGATCAAAAAGGGGAAATTTAGTCAAAGTAAGGTTAAATTATCTTCGCAAAATATCAAAAAGAAAGGATAGATTATCTTCGTAAAATATCAAATGTACTTCTCAAAAAATAGAATTGTTCGCAAAAAAGGAAACCAACGGTAATAAAGGGAAGGAATTCAGAAGAAAGAAAGAAAGGAGAGCCAATGATAAATTGAACAAGGAATATTATCATGCTTCATCAACACTCTGTGTTGGATCTTTAAGATCAGAGGAGTCATTAGCAGCCTTCGACTTTTGCGAGATATCATCCTTGGAAGAATATGCAGCAGGGACATCTCCTTGAGGAATAGATTCTTCCTCATCATCAAGATCTTCATCATCACTCTCATGATCGAAATCACTATCAGGCTCACGAGCAACTTCATCGTCAGATATCTTCAGAGGAGTAATCTTTACAGGAGGCAAGCCTCTTGATAAGAAAATGTTATTCGCAAAAACTTGAGCTTTCAGGTGACTTTCACGAAGTATAGCCTTTTGATGATTGGTATCTTCGATATCCTTGGAATAAGCAAGATAGTTGAATCTCCGAGTAGCACGATCACGAGAGTTGATTAAGCGGGTAGAAATCAAGGCATTCTTCTTACGAAGCTCAGAACAGGAGGCTTCTAATCCAGCTTTTGCATTACGAAGGTGATTCTCAGATTCATCAAATAAAACAAAATTCAAAGAATAAAATTTGCGAATATAATGAAATTTAAAGACATACCAGAGGCAGTCAAATTTTAATGACTACCTTCTCTTTGCGAAGTAAGAGATTGAGTTAAAGATAGACAACAGTTCTTCATCTGATTCATCGCATTATCAAAACCATCACCAACTAATCCTTTAAGTCGAGATTGAAGCTTTTGATCTTTAGAAAGGAGAAAAAATTTATCCTTCGCAAGTTTGGCATTAAGACTTTTTAATGATGAGTAATCTTCTTCAAGTTGATTCTTCTTAGCACACAAGACTATATTCTTATTAATAAGGGAATTCTTCTCAACAACAAAATAATTTCTTTCAGCATCTGAAGACTTCTTTAATTCCTCAAGTTCACCTTTCAACAAAGAAAGAAGATTTTCTTGATCGCAATATTTATTCTGAAGAGTCTTTAATTCTTGCGAAGAAACAATCATTGTATTCAAAAACGAACATTTCTCTTCTGATAAGGTTTTGTTCTCTTCTAATAAGGTTTCTATTCTCAAATTAGCTTTGGTTAAGGAAGAAAAAAGTTGAGATATGTCATCATTCAAAATTTTTCGATCATATATTAATTGAGTATTCTCTTGAAAAAGAGCGTCAGAGTTATCAAGAGCACACGAGTAAAGATCAGATAAATGGGAGAATTGGTTTGAGAGGCTTTCATGCTTGGTTCGATATTCTGTTGCATCTGATTCATGGTGAAGTACCAATCTTCTACATTTCTGGATGGATTCTATAAAGGGGAATGGGTTTTAATGGATGTTTCAAGCATAGGAAGAATATAAATAAATAAAAGAGAAAATATGAGGATAGTAATCATACCTTTCAGTTCATCATTTCTTTTGCGAAGAATCGCACATTCCAGAGAATTATTTTGAAGATGATGATTTTCTTTACGAAGATCCTCGCATTCTACTTGAGAAGCTTTCAAAGAATGGCGAAGTAATTCAATTTCTTTTTCCAAGGAATGACGTGAAGAAGAAATGTCTGGATTGACGAAATTATTCAGAACTTCGCAAAATTCATATTGCGAACGAACATTAGTAGATTTCGCAGTATTGGTCAAAACCTCAGATAACATTCGGAAAGTTGAATAAATTCCATCTCGAATTTCTTGAGGAAGAGGAGAAGAATTTGAAGGAATAAGAGCAAGCTGCAAATTGTCTGGATAAATAGTACTCAAAGGATTTGGGGATAAGACAAGTTTTTCTAAAGAAGAAGTTGAAGGAATATTTGTGAGGATTGTTTTTCAATTGAAGAAGTTGAAGAAATATTTTGAGAAGGTTGGTCTTGAAGAAGTGTTGATAAATTGACATTGATAGGAGATTGAAAAGCAGGTAATGGAGTAGAGGCAGGAGTATTTGAAGAAGCATTTTCACGAGGAGGAGAGGAAAATTCTTATCAACTTCGGGAAGGAAATCATCAAATCGGAATTAATGGTGTGGGTTTAGTTATTCGAGATCTCTTGCTTGGATTTGGTTTTTCGTCAACCCGCGAATCAAAACGTAGATTAAAAAGCGAGGCAAAAATATATTGTTCGGAAAGAAGACAGAGTATTTTAACTACCTTTTGATTCTCAGATTTTCTTCTTCGTGGATTAAGGCTTGGATTCTTTAATTGAGATTTCATCTGAGAAGTTATTTTGCTGAAATTAACCAAAATCAGACAACAAATCATACAGAAATTAAAGAGGAGAACAAATGAAATACGCAAAGATAGAGGGAAATTACCTTGGAGAACTCATGAAGATACAATAGAAGAAAAAATTGCAGAGAAAATAGTGATAGAGAGTATGAGTAGAAGATAGAATTGCGGAAATAAGAAGAAGAAAAGAAAGAGAGTACGAAGGAGTTATATAAGGGAATAACTAAAAAGAACGGTTACAAAAGACGTGTCAAAATTTCAAAAGACTAAGTAACGGTTATGTTCTCACGATCATTTCTTCTTCGTAGAATTGACATGAGAAGAGGCAAGATGTAGGTACTGAATATCGCAAGATAATATTTCACGAGTATCAGGAGAAAAGAGTTATAAAATGATACGATGATAGAAGAAGCGCGGAGAAATATGAAGTTTTGCGAGGATGGAGTAATTGTGCGAGCATGAGTTACGATACTTCGTAACTCATGAACAGATGTATAAATTTTACTATAAATAGGAGTTCAAATGTAAAATTCGAGAGGTTCTTTTAGTAAGTGTTAGAAAATATTTGAGGAAAGAGAATAGAGAAAGTTGTAACTATTCTAATTCCATTTAGATATTTCTTTGTGATCAATTGAGAACATTAATAAGAAAATTGTTATTCATCATCAAGAACTTCTTGAGTTTTTACTAATTCTATTGAGGGTGTAGTTGTAGGTTATTCTGCAACTACATCCCTGAGTTTATGAAAACACTTTCATTTGAACGAATATCCTTTATTTTGAGGAAACTCCTCAATTTCATGATGCTTCCTTCGCGCGGAGGAAATAATATAAAATTAGGGAAAAATGTGATGGGGCGTGACCATTGGCCAACCGGCCATGCCTTAGTCCCATCTGGCCCCACACCTCATGATTCCTCATTATTTTATTATTATTTCCCTAATTTCATGAAAACTCCTTATAATCTCATGATATTTCCTTGGTCCCATGAAAAATAATTAAAATTATGGAAACCCGTGTGCACGGGCCATGGCAGGTCGGCCAAACCCTAGATGTCTCACACGTCCCACTCTTTTATTAGCATATTTTTCATGTTTTCATAATCCCATGAAAATTCCTTGATTTCATGATATTTCCTTCAAATTATGAAAATTCCTTCAAATCATGAAATAATGCATAAAATAGGGAAAAACGGGGCCCGGGCCTGGCCCGGCCATCATCATGCTCAAGCCGGTCCCACACCCACACGTCCCTTATTTTATTATTTATGATCTTTTATGTTTCCCTCATCTCATGGAAACTCCTTGATTTCAACAAAACTCTTTAATTTTAGCAAAACTCCTTCGTTTTATCATATTTCCCTAAAATCATGAAAAATATTACAAAATTATGGAAAACGTGTGGGATGGATGCCTTGGCCGTCCAACCTTACCCACGGTCATGATTAGTCCCACACTCCATAATATTTTCACTTTTTCATTATTTTCCTTCATCCGATGAAGTTTTGACGGTTTTATCAGAAAACCCTAATTTTGTCATATTTTCTCAAATGGTCGCTCAAACGAGCACCAAAAAATATCAAAATTCTCAGTACTGAAACACGGATGTCTCAAAGACGAAAGAATGTTACCTTGACCAACCAGGGTTAGCTTTTTTGCTTGCAATGATCCAGTTCCACGTGTTTTCATAATTTGACCTAATTGCACGTATTAGGTCCAAAACTCTCCAAATAATTTCAGAATTTGACGGAGCGATCATCATTTGATCCCATGACCACCCAGGGCCAGTTTCATGACCCCTTGGTTGGTCCCTCACCTTTTCATAATTAATTAGGTTTTATCACCTAATGCTGAACCCAGCAGTAATTTAGTAAATGATTAAACCAGTATTTAATCATTCTTTCATTAACTCACCAACTCTTCAAAGAGGTGTTGGTTTTTGCTCATGTGAGCATATGAGAATTTCATGGTTGATCCACGGTCCCATGAATCCAGTTCTCCTTCATTCCATGGTTAATTTTCAAATAAACCATCAATCGGTCATCGATTGATCAAATTAGGGTTTCTGAATCCAAGGATTATGATTCCAGATTCAAACACTAATAATTTTGCAACGATCTCATGATCAGTATTCTTATTAATTATGCTTGGTTCAACTACCAGAACTTCAATTAATATTTTATTTTGGTCATGCTGCCAATAATTCATCAAACGATCAACACTTGGTCAGATGAGCAATATTTACTCAAATTAAGGAATATTGGTTCAACTATCAATATTCAAAAATTATCGAGCAACACTCGCTCACCTCAACATGAGGATTCCACCAATGTCTCAGTAGACACGTTCGATTCATGAGTTGTAGAACATTTCACAAAATCATGTTTAACTCAGCAAATACGTGGACTCATTGTCCCATGAAGTCATGAAATCAACAACTGACTAAATTAACCACGAGACATCAATCGTGTCACTTGGGGGGATATCAACTAGGGTTTTGGTCTGGAGGTCTACGGCACGTGTGTTCAAACACACGATGGAAAGTGAGCAAGTCGTGCAATCAGTTGAAGGAATTAGCAAAATAGTGGGTGGAAAATTAACCAAGTCTCTGCACGATGAGTAATTGGTTTAACACGATTTCCCACCTCCCCACTCTTTGATTCCAGCAAACTGTCACACTTCATGGGATCATGGTGTTTTCATCTCCGGCATTATATAATGTCTCTGAATCCTGATTGAAACGAGGGCTTTCGAAGAGTTTTCAAACATTCGAATAACAATCGTCTGAACGAGCAATTTCTCACCAAAGTTCATACATGCGCTCTTTTGTCTACACGAACTCACATAAATTACTCTCAATCTGGCAAGATTCAATCATTCAGAGCATTTCACGCTGAATTCATAACACACCTACAATCTCAAATCATCATTGATCTCACACATTTCTCAGCTTCCCTCCTACAGATAAACCTATCCTCTCTTGTGACCGAATTTACTCTGGAACGGCCATTGTCTTGGTTTAGGCCGGAGTACTACAGATTGGTCTCTCGAACTTAAAGCACCCCCTTCATAGCGGTGCATCTGTGTGAGGTTAAACATTTCTCTCGGTTCAAGGAAACTCCTCCGCACGGTTGTCCTCAATTTCGCAAAAACCAACAAATTGTTTTTCCCCATCTACAGATTAGAGACCATAGTGGGAGATCATTCTCTCGGTTGCAATCTCTCATTTTCACAAGATGGTTGGTCTTAGGTCAGGATCGGTCACAAATTATGACGCGAATATCGCTAGCACTAGCAACAATGAAGATATCTCGGAAACTGTTCCGGCCACTAGCACTGACGGTGGTGACATCACTCCTCCTCACACCAATGCGAAAGGTCATCCTTTGTCCGGCCGACATCCCGAAGAGGTCAAAGGAAACCCACCACCAACTATGGATGATCTCGTCAAAGCACAAGAAACTCTTGCAAAAAATCAGACATATATGGCTGCAGCACAACAAAATCTATTTGATCACTTGAAGACTCTTACTGACAAGATGTCAGAGAAAACTCTAGACAAAGGGAAAGAGAAGGAGAAATCCTCAGATGCTGCTGACCCTGAGGTAATTCCATTTCACACTGTGAATGATGATGAGACCAACAAAGCTACAGGAAATTCATCAGCAAAAGAGTCATCAAGCTTCATCACTCGGGAACACTTGGAGCGCCTTATGGAGAATCATGGAAAGGACAAGACATCACATGTTCATCGTCACCAACCTACCTATCCTGCTGCTACACAAAGGACTCCACTTCCTAAAGGTTATACCTCTCCAACTTTTACCATGTATGATGGAACTGGAAATGCTAGAGAGCACGTCTCTCGATTTCTTGAATCTTTGGGAGAACATGAACATAACCATGTCGTCCGTCTCAAGGAATTCCCAAAGTCCTTGAAAGGAAGAGCATACACCTGGTATAACAACATCACACCAGGGACCATCAATAATTTGGGAGAAATGATTAACGCTTTCTACATAAACTAATTCTTCGTGTCAGAGCAAATCACTCTCTCTGACCTTGGAAGGATGTTTCAAAGGGTTGGTGAAAACCCCAACGACTTTGTAAAAATATTCAGGGTCCAAGTCTTGGATTGTCATGATCCAAACATCACAGAACAACAACTGGTGGAGTTATACATCAACGGTATGCTCCCGTTCTACAGAGCATTACTGGAGAATCTTCGATTTCAAACTTTCTCAGAACTCCATGAAGTCGCGAAGAGATCAGCAACCACTGCACCTGCTCTGTTGGAAAGAACAAAATCTACAAAGACTGAAGAATCGCGAGACACTCGAGGAAGCAGATGTCTAATCAATAAATAGTACAACCTGCAGCATTCCGCAAATGATGTCGCATAAGGGATCAAAAGGAAAGATGAGCCACAGTGCAAGCATACTTCTTCCTCCCCTTCAAAGGCACAATGGAAGGATGACGCACAAGCTCCTCCCCAGCATACAGAAGATCCAGAGGCACCCGATTTTACATGCTCCATTGAAGAAGTCGTCGAATTGCTAGAGTCCTGGATTCAAGATGGTGCAATCAAGTTTCCATATGTCAAGAAAGAGCCAGCCGAAGAGGCGATGGAAAATCCTCGGTACTGTCGATTCCATAGGTTTATTGGTCACCCCACCAGCGCTTGAAAAACTTTAAAACGCATATTCAAAGAGAAGGTCGAGTCGGGGGAACTTAATCTGGGAACTGAAGGAGTGCACAAAGATCCCCTTCCCATCAGAACTTTCTCTATTTACGAAGCACCATTCAAGGAAGAAGTTCAGTCATTAGTAGAGCATATATGCGAATTACTCTATCTATTGAAGGCGCAAAGAGGAGATATGTTTAAGGCTTTGAATCACATAGTTTCCGGGAAACGCCTGCTGATTTCAGATATACCTCCTGAACCTTCAGCCACTAACAAGGAAATGAACGACTGGGGACTACTCGCCACAGTGCACGTCAAAGGAAATGAATTCAAAAGTGATCTTATTGATGTTGTTACTGCCGTCAACATCATTCTTTTGAAGACCCTTAGAGATGCTGGCATTACTCGACATGAGGCTACTCACGCTCCCACAACAATTAGAGATCATGAAGGAATTCTCAGGAATGCATATGGCTTCATCAATCTCAAAATTGTAAAAGGCTCAACCTGCACTGAGACCAAATTTTACATAATCCGGGAAGACCCTGGATATGACATGATAATTGGACACATATGGATCCACAATGGAAAGTTGCACCAACCCCTTCGGTTATACTTTCATCCGCTAAAGAAACCTCTGACTCGGAAGAAGAGACGGAAAATATCTCGCCATTTGAATATCTAGAGGAGGTCAAAGATTTGACAGAACTTGCACAAAATTCTGGGGAGCATCCAAATGCTTTTGTCAAGAGATTTCACGCTCATGCAAGTCTTATCCCTTTTCATGTGCCCATATCGTCAGTTTTCAAATATGCTCATTTGGTTCGAAGGCTTCACTCCACAAATAATTTAGCAATTTCCAAATGCTATGTGTGGATCATCGCACCGCAACGATATTTTAACCGATGGCTGAATCCAGAGCCTCTTCAAGTTGATCATCCAATTAGGCGATTCATTGTAGAGGACGTGGCTAAACATGACAAGCAATATGAGGGATGATCCCTTTTGCACGAGTGTCCATATGTGCCACAACCCTGGAGTCACATCACTCAAAGGATTCCAAATCAACAGAAGATATTCAAGGCACGGATTTCAAAGCAAAACAAGTTCAAGGAAGGAGATTTTGTTCTCAAGGAAACTAAACGAGATTTCCATTCTGCAAGGAGCTCTAATTGGGAAGGACCGTTTATGATCGCCAGGTCCATCACTGGAGGATATTACAAATTGATCAACACGGATGGACAAACCCTACCAATAATCCATAATAATTGGCTTAAGGCGTTTGTCTGAAATTATGGGGCATTCAAGGTACCGGACACTTGAGCATGCATGACGTCTGGATTTGGCATTTTAGGATTTTCTTTCATTGTATTTCAATTCCTCCAAAACGTTTGCAACACTTGCAATTAGTATTTGAATTCAGTAATTTATCAAAAATTCAATTCATATTTCTTCAAAGAAAATATCTATCAAAAGAAAATCCTTAACCATCTACCAATCCAAAACCATGATGTCAAAACCTAAATAAAATCTCACATCTCTCAGAAATTCATAAGTTCAAGAGGTCATGCAAAAATGAATCAAAGAAAATCAACAAAGAAAGATTTTTGCGCCTCTGCATACTTCAAAGCCTGTAAATCCGCCTTCTCCTTGTTCAACTCTTCAGTCAGCCTGGCGATCTTTTCCTCCTTTTCCATCACAGCATCATTGGGAAAGGGTATGTTATTTTCACATGAGTTCTTGATAGCATTCATCTTCTTACGAAGCCACTTCACATTGAAGCCAAGCCTCTCAGAATTCTCCAAGTTGAACTCCAAATCAAAGAGTACATCTGGAGTTACAACATTTTTGGTTCTAGTGCATATGTCACTGACAACACGCAAGAGTACACTTACCTGCATTGTTAAAGCATAAGCACGCCCGGGATTCCTATCGATAATCACATGGCCAAATTTCTCCCATATTTTCTTGTACAAACCCGCATATCCAATAGGAATGCTAAATCCACCAACTAACTCATGATACGGGAGTAAGGCATCGAATAGAGGATCAAAAGCAACTCCTGTGTTTGGTTATTTGTGCACGATTATACGGTTTTCAACTACTGGAGAAATTTCTACAATCAGAGCAGCAGTTTCTTCAGTATCCTCTGTTGGCGGCCTGGGTTCTTCCATCACTGAAGCAACAACAATCTGGGTCTCCATGGTTTCATAAAAGATGCTTTCATGACTTCTAAGTGCAGATATAGTAGTCTCCTTATCGATAACTTCAGGGTCGCTTGTTTCGTCATTTCGGGTTCCTTCATTCTCAACTTCGATATTTTGCACCTAATACGGAGATTACATGAGATTAGGATCATCCAAGCATGAAACCAAAAGAAATCATAAACTAAAGCATACAAGTGGTTTAAAATCATCAAATCATTTCATTATACATGCTTGGTGTCAGCAAATAATGTGGAATTCGCAAGAAGCACGTTTTACGACAAGTCCGTTTGTGCAGACTTTACACTTCCCTGTACGAAATTACGAACTGAGAGAAATTGGTGAAGAATAAAGTGTTGAATTATATACCATTCTCTTATTATTTATGTCTCCTACAACATGTCAAAATTTCATAGCAATCGGACAAACGAGCAAAAACATCTGGTCGAAACTCGGAGCTACACGACATCTGAAAAAGTTCTGAAAGTCTCCTGAAGGTTCACTATTTCGACATTTTCAGGCCCTAAACGTGTTCAAAACTTAAAAATCTTCTTTGATAAAGCTTGGAAATTTTCCAGTCTTGAACATGCATATGCGGATCTTCAGAATCTGACATCAGGAGAGAATTCTACGACGTTTTTCCTAAAATGCTGAGTTCTGAATTTTCTGATGACGTATTTTCGGCGAAACTTGTCATATATTCATATACATTCTAGTTCATTCACTCATGAGTCAGCAATTTTATACTTATACGGGTGAAATACAAGAGAAATACTTACTTGGGTGGTCTCCAAAGTATTCAAAGAACCAGAATTTCTCACGCCGGCGTCAACAACAACATTATTTGGTCCTTGACTTTGGGAGCTCTCTTTATCGCCATCCTTCGAGCAAGCATAGACAATATTCTCCATGTCCATGGAGTCATCCTCCTGGACATATTTCTAGCAATCATCATTTCATTCATAAGGCGCCATAATCGATATGGGAGGAGATACTTACAGTTTCTTCATCACTCAAGTCAGAAATTGTTTGCTCAGGAGCGGAGAAACGAAGTCCATCAATACTTGACGGAGCAAAGTTCTACAATGGAATAACAATATTAGTTGCATGATCCTAATTGTACGGGCGAGAAAAGTCACAACAGAGAAAATACTGGAAACTCACCAAGACGCCAGCTGGGGACTTTATAGTATTAGGCAACAACTTATAACTCTTGTGCCTTCCTTCTCCGCCATGAACGACAGCTTCAGTTTCTGAGAAATCTACACAGATTCGAGGTCTTACAATACGACTGTCCTGTGGCAAATTCCAGTAGCAAAATCAAAATACAGCTATTATGATTTAATGAAGATTATATAACAAAGCGTATGTGGGAGCATCCTGAAGACAATTTTCGCTTATCACCAGAGAGATACTTCAATCTCGGTCGACTAGCAATCAACTCATCAGAAGGACGATTTTTTATTGAAGGATGACCTACCATCACGTATTCATGCAATCGCTCAAATTGATTATCCCTAAAGCCTGCATAACCCGGAGTTACATAGACGAATCTATCAGAGCAAGGAAACCAGTATTGACTTCCTTCCACATGAGTATGGTCTAAACGAGTCATGAGCTGCTCAACTGATGGTTTCCTTCTCCGAATAGTTGGAACGCACTGGTCCATGCCCATTTGTCGAGCCGCTCTATTAATATTATATTCTTCCACTGAAAATTATCCGTACGAGACTGACAACAGATGACCATTGGTGCAACTCAACATGAAGGACCTCTCACCATCGTTCATATCTGCACCGGACGACAAACTAGTGCTCTCCCCAGTGTTGAAAGTCATCGGTTGGGAGATATAAGAAGGCACTGACACCCAAGGATGAAAAGTGAATTCAGATTCATCATCCAACACGTCAATAAGGTGTGCCTTGCACCGAGGCTGCTTTGTGGACCAACGCATGATTCTAGCATTGTCTTTCTCAGGGAAAATATGGCGAGCATCAGTATTCAGTCCTTGCAAAATATTACGAGGAATGGGTGCATAATTCTTGAAGTGTTCCCACATCATATCTTGAAGAAACATCGTGTTAGCATAATATTCAATCTTCATGAAGCTATTTGACACACTGGAGTTTATAACCAAAGAATCTAAGTTGTAATACAAGGAGCCTAAGAACAAGCTACCTATTGGGAGTTGCTCTCCTTGAGCCATCTTAATAGCAAAGGGGATCATGAAAGGCTTCAACAAGTTTCCGATATCTTCAAAGACATCTCTGGACAACCATAAACACAAGAAATCAGCAATGGGTAACATACCGTCGATAGGTTTATCAGAAACCTCGTCTTTGGGCCACCATCGTGTCAACCAGAGAGCATAGCATCCTTTACTACCAGCCTTATTTGCTACCTCCATTGCAGCTATCAAGACATGGGAAACGACGGTATCCTCATCTGAAAGATCCCTAGGAAGATTACCTGTGATTGGGAGATGCATCAAAGCTACCATGTCTTCCAGGTTAATGGTAAACTCTCCCCATCTGCATATGAAGGTGTGAGTAGGAATACACCAGCGAGCAAGCAGATCTACAATACTTATCACGTCATGATAGATGAATAACTCCCCAGAAGCTTGAATATCTCTTGTCACATGCGCCTGATCGAGCATAGTCCTCACGTGAGGAAAACCCATCATTTGCCTCGCCCATCCAGCAAACTTCTCCCATCCAGCAAACTTCTCCAAAGGTCGACGAGAAAGCTTAAATTCTATAATTGATGCAAGGAAGACCCCACGTTCAAGACAAAATCGGATGACTGTCTTGGGAGTCACGAATTTCTTCTGAGTGACAGTCCTGGGATTTATCAGCAGACGATACGCTGGAGATTTCAAATTTTTTTCAACTCCTGAAGGATCTTCCTCAAAAAATGCATCATCAATATTTGGGACGTTTTTAATCCCAAGGATTTCATCTTCATTTTCACCAACGGAAGTTTCATCTGTGCATGTTTTATCTCTGGAGATGTCATCATCAACACGCGTTTCATCTCTTGAAGTGTCATTAACTTGAGAGTTGGTCATATTTACGAAGTTGCTGCAAAATGCATATCACATTCTACTTCAGTACATCATCCGGAATTGGAGAAATACTAGCGTCTAATGGTAACTCTTAACTCTTACCTTTTTACGCTTCCACTAAACAGTAGTTAGAGTAATGCTAGAGTTAATGCTCCAAAAATGTATGCTTCTTCAATACCTACAAAAACGTTCAAAAACTCAGATTTTTCATAAAATCATGAACTTTTCTACTGAGTGAACATTCACCATAGAATTATGGAAACTAAAACATTATTTCATCATAAATAATTTTATATCTAAGCAACATCACACAAAACTCAAGTTTTGATTTTAGAGAAACAATATATATTTGCATACATATATATAAACAAAACGTTTATTTACTCATGTAAATAAATGAAAAAATTTCAACGTGAGCCAAGCTCACAAAATAAATCGTGGATACTCCACGGTTTCAAAAAAAAAAAAAACTTTTCCATGAACCGACCATGGTTTTACAAAAACTCTTTTCCTTCGTGCCGTCATACGTATTTGAAACGAAGGTTTATTTCAATTTCGTGAAAACTCACGCATTACATGGTAAAGTTTTACATGAAAGCTCATACACAAAATTTTATCAATGGACACAAGTTCATATATACATGAAGAGGAGAACTCGCTTCTCTGCATCATCGTTATTCTTTAAAATGAAGATTTTACTACGATTTTGTGAAAAATTCACTTTTTGTGATAAAACTTTGGATCACGTGAAAGCTCATCAACATAGTTTCATCACCGAACCTACATATTCATATATGAAGGAAAACCTCTCCTAAATCAGGGATTATTACTAGTTTTCAAAAAACTAATGATCAAACGAACAAACGTTTTCAAAAACGAAGGTTTTCGACGAAACCCACACTCATATATACACGGGTATATAATTTTACCATGAAAAATATGTGAACAAACCATAGAACTCATGAGCATCAGCAAGAAAAAAAGAAAAAAAAGGTTCGAAGCATACCTGTCGGCGCCGGCCGAAAATTGGCCGACAGTGGCTATGGCGACGTCGGACGGTGACGCTCCGAAGAACTTTCCTACTCCTCTTGATGATGGCGTGAATGTGATGAGGTGATGAAGCTCTGGTCGTGTGGAAAATTTTTTAAAAAAAGGAGCAATTCCTTTTATATCAAACTTTATTTCCAAAACCTAATTTTCCAAGGATTTCCTTACTGGGCCCGGCCCGCGAATCCTAAACGACCAAGACCCGTCATCCAAATCAGCGGTTCAACACCAAATTATACTCATCAAATGACATTCTATCAATCTACTGGAACCATCTTTCAAGTCATGGTACGCTCGTACGATCGAAATACGGTAACATCTTAACTTACGAATGAGTTCAATTACTTGTATTGTTATGACCGAAAAATCACCATTCAATGGTGACTGAGGAACACGGATTTCCTCACAAAGCAGGGGACTTAATGTAGATGGTGGATTTTCGACAAAGGCTAAAATTTTAAACCCATAATTATACAAACTTCTGATCCAACAATCAGACGTGAATATCGAAACACGGGTCTCTCTAGAGGTGTAAAGTGGGTCAAAAGACGAAAGACGAAGACAAAGACAAAGACGCTAAAATGTGAGCACACCCCAGCCCAGCACGTGATTTAGCCCAGCACGGCACATCACGTTAGTTAAATGGGACGTGCTGGGTTTGAATAATTGGCACAGTAGCACAGCACAGCACGCGGCACGGATAAGCACATGGCACAGCCCAGCACAGCACGTTAAGAAAGCACGTCATAATATGTACAAGTACACCATATAACAAGGCATAATACATCACATTTTTTGTATATTTCACAAAAGAGTCACTATTCTAGCTAGTTTTTAACATTTTATACTGACTTATTTATAACAACACATATAATATCTTAATATTTGGAAAATATATTTCAATATCGTTGTTATAATATCGTCATCTATATTTAACTAGAACATTAATTTACATGACGATAATCCAATTTTATATTTGATGGACTATTTATTTTTATTGAATAAACTTGTTAATTTTACTTGAAATAATATCAAATGGTATGTTGTCTAATTAAATTCTTGTGATAATGTCCGACTTAATGTATACATTAAGTGATTTCAAATTGTTTATAACACGTGTGCTAGCACGGCACATCACGGCACGTTTATTCGTGTGTTGTGCCCGTGGGCTGTGCTGTGCCTAGCTTTTGACTAGTAAAGCACAGCACGGCACAACACGTTTAAATCGTTGGCATCGTTAAAGACAATGACGGCACATGGCACGTGAAACACGCGACTTCGTGTGCCGGGCTGTGCCGGGACGGCACATTTTACACCTCTAGGTCTCTCATCGAATCCTCTGATTGAGAATACTTTCTCTCAGAGTGCATATAGATATGTAGTCTCACATATGGACAACGCCATATCTCACAAGTAGTACTGAGCACTTCAGTAATTATTTCTATCACGGGATGGACAACTCCCAAACAACTTGCTCTGTTAGTATAGAGTGATGATGTTTTCAGGATACAAACAACGAGTTTACCCTGGCTATATAAAAGATATGAAGCTCCAGCAAGTTCATATCAGAATAATTAATGCTCCTAGACAGCTTTCTCTGCCAGTATAAAGTCATAAATTAATTATTCCTAAATTCTTGGATTCATCCGCAGAATTTCTGAAAATATTCAAATATTTTTGCAAAATATTTTATTACACAAACCATGGTTCTTCCCAGCAGAAATCCATGGATTAGTAATAAATATTGGACGCATGGGCATCAGACCTGCCTTCTGAGTGAGCCATGTATCAAACTTAAATTCTTGGATTCATCCGCAAAATTTCTGAAAATATTCAAATATTTTCGCAAAATATTTCATTACGCAATCCATGGTCCTTCCCAGCAGAAATCCATGGATTAGTAATAAATATTGGACGCACGGGCATTAGAGATGCTTTCTGAGCAAGCCCTATCTCAAATGGTGCAAGTGTATTCAACAATGATACATTAATAACTACCGCACGAACAAGTATTTCAAAATACGATGAAACGATGAACCTATGCAAAATAGGATGAAAAATAACAAATAAATAAAAATTGACCAAGGCGCTGGGAGCATAGACCCACTGACCGGACGACTGTGTCGTGGTCAATCCCTCGTCAGTTTCATATTTTTTATCATATTTTTGTTGTTTTCCCTGAGTTTATGAAAACCCTTTCATTTGAACGAATATCCTTTATTTTGAGGAAACTCCTCAATTTCATGATGCTTCCTTCGCGCGAAGGAAATAATATAAAATTAGGGAAAAACGTGATGGAGCGTGACCATTGGCCAACCGGCCATGCCTTGGTCCCATCCGGCCCCACACCTCATGATTCCTCATTATTTTATTATTATTTCCCTAATTTCATGAAAACTCCTTAATCTCATGATATTTCCTTGGTCCCATGAAAAATAATAAAAATTAGGGAAACCCGTGTGCACAGGCCATGGCCGGTCGGACAAACCCTAGATGGCTCACACGTCCCACTCTTTTATTAGCATATTTTTCATGTTTTCATAATCCCACGAAAATTCCTTGATTTCATGATATTTCCTTCAAATCATGAAATAATGCATAAAATAGGGAAAACGCACGGGACCGGGCCCTGACCGGCCAGTCATGCTCCAAGCCGGTCCCACATGCCAACACATCCCTTATTTTATTATTTATGATTTTTTTACGTTTCCCTCATCTCATGGAAACTCCTTGATTTCAACAAAACTCTTTAATTTTAGCAAAACTCCTTCGTTTTATCATATTTCCCTAAAATCATGAAAAATATTACAAAATTATGGAAAACGTGTGGGATGGATCCCTTGGCCTGCTAGCCTTTCCCACGGTCATGATTGGTCCCACACTCCATAATATTTTCACTTTTTCATTATTTTCCTTCATCCGATGAAGTTTTGACGATTTTATCAGAAAACCCTAATTTTGTCATATTTTCTCAAATGGTCGCTCAAACGAGCACCAGAAAATATCAAAATTCTCAGGACTGAAACATGGACATCTCAATGATGAAAGCATGTTACCTTGACTGACTAGGGTTAGCTTTTTGGCTTGCAATGAGCCAGTCCCACGTGTTTTCACAATTTGACCTAATTTGCATAATTGCACGTATTAGGTCCAAAACTCTCCAAATAATTTCAGAATTTGACGGAGCGATCATCATTTGATCCCATGACCACCCAGGGCCGGTTTCATGACCCCTTGGTCGATCCCTCACCTTTTCATAATTAATTAGGTTTTATCACCTAATGCTGAACCCAGCAGTAATTCAGTAAATGATTAAACCATCATTTAATCATTCTTTCATTAACTCACCAACTATTCAAAGAGGTCTTGGTTTTTGCTCACGTGAGCATATGAGAATTTCATGGTTGATCCACGGTCCTATGAAGCCAGTTCTCCTTCATTCCATGGTTAATTATCAAATAAACCATCAATCGGTCATCAATTGATCAAATTAGGGTTTCTGAATCTAAGGATTATGATTCCAGATTCAAACACTAATAATTTTGCAACGATCTCATGATAAGTATTCTAATTAGTTATGCATGGTTTAACTACCATCGCTTTAATTAATATTTTATTTTAGTCACGCTGCCAATAATTCATCAAACGAGCAACACTTGCTCAGATGAGCAATATTTACTCAAATTAAGGAATATTGGTTCAACTATCAATATTCAACAAATTATCGAGCAACACTCGCTCACCTCAACATGAGGATTCCACCACTGTCTCAACAGACACGTTCGATTCATGAGTTGTAGAACATTTCACAAAATCATGTTTAACTCAGCAAATACGTGGACTCATTGTCCCACGAAGTCATAAAATCAACAACTGACTAAATTAACCACGAGACATCAATCGTGTCACTTGGGGGGATATCAACTAGGGTTTTGGTCTGGAGGTCTAGGCATGTGTGTTCAAACATACGATGGAATGTGAACAAGTCGTGCAATCAGTTGTAGGGATCAGCTAAATAGTGGGTGGAAAATTATCCAAGTCTCCGCACGATGAGTAATTGGTTTAACACAATTTCCTACCTCCCAACTCTTTGATTCCAGCAAACTGTCACACACCATGGGATCATGGTGTTTTCATCTCCGGCATTATATAATGTCTCTGAATCCTGATTGAAATGAGGGCATTCTAAGAGTTTTCAAACATTCGAACAACAATCGTCTGAACAAGAAATTTCTCACCAAAGTTCATACATGCGCTCTTTTGTCTACACGAACTCACGGAAATTACTCTCAATCAGGCAAGATTCAATCATTCAGAGCATTTCACGCTGAATTCATAACACACCTACAATCTCAGATCATCATTGATCTCACACATTTCTCAGCTTCCCTCCTACAGATCAACCCATCCTATCTTGTGACCGAATTTACTCTGGAACGGCCATTGTATTGGTTTAGGCCGGAGTACTACAGATTGGTCTCTCGAACTTAAAGCACCCCCTTCATAGCGGTGCATCTGTGTGAGGTTAAACATTTCGCTCGGTTTAATGAATCTCCTTCGCGCGGTCGTCCTCAATTCCGCAAAAACCAACAAATCGTTTTTTCCCATCTACACCAGCGTAGCTTGTTGCTGCTAAGTAGAGAGTGAGTATTTCACCTGTCTCCGGTTTCTGTAAGTTAGGTACCGAGGCCAGGTACTCCTTGATTTTTTGGAAATCTTGTTCACATTTGGTGATCCACATGAACCTTCTTCCTTTAATTCATTAACGTATCGAAGAATGCTTTGCATTTATCCGAGGATCTCGCTATGAATCTTCCCATGGAGGCTAAGATTCCATTTAGTTTTTGTACTCCTTTCAGAGTTTTTGGAGATGGCATCTCCATTATTGCTATGACCCTTTCGGGGGCTACTTCTATTCATCGCTTAGTTACCAAGTACCCTAGGAATTTTTCTTAGGTTACTCCGAACGTGCATTTCTCCGGATTTACTTTCATGTGAAAGTTTATCATGGCTTCGAATATCTCCCTTAGATATGATATGTGATTTTCCGCCCTTTTTATCTTGACAAGCATATCGTCCACGTAGACTTATAGTATCTTTCCTATCCATGGATTAAAGATTTTGTCTATCAATCGCTGGTATGTTTCTCCCGCATTATTTAGTCCAAAAGGCATCCTTGTATAACAATACAATCCTTGTGGGGTAAAGAACGCAATATGTTCCTGATCTTCTTCGGAAATGGCAATTTGGTTGTAACCGGAGTAACCATCCAGGAAGGATAGCCTCTGGTGAGATTTGGTTGCATTGACCAGTTGGTCAATATTGGGTAGTGAGTATCTATCCTTAGGGCATGCTTTGCTGAGATTTCTAAAGTCGATGTAGATACGCACGCCTCCGTTTTTATTAGGCACGATTACCATGTTGGATATCCACGTGGGATACTTGACTTCTCGTATGAATCCTGCTTTTATGAGTTTTTGTAACGCCTTTTCCAATGCTTCCTGGTAGATATCTGCCACCTTGTGGATGCGTTTTTTTAATGGTGCAATTTTTGGTTTGAGCCGAAGATGGTGGGAGACGAAATTTGGGTTAATTCTTGGAATTCTTCCATTGACCATGCGAAGATATCTGCGTAATCCTTTGGTATCCTTTCCAGTTGCATCTCCTCATCCTCTTCTATTAAAGTTCCGATGGTGATCATCATTAGCTGCTTCTCCGTTCCAATGTTGATTTTCTTTGTTAGCTCCACCGGTGAAAAGGCTGGTTTATGAGGTTATAGAGGAGTGCATTTCTATAATTTTCATTTAGCGGGAGTGTCCGCCACGAGGATGGCGGAGGTGCCTACTTTCTCATATGAGGGGGCTTCTTGGAATTTTAAGCCTCCGTTCTTTACTTCGTTGGAATTCTCCCTTCGTATTTTCCTTTCATGTTGTTGTGCAACAACTCTTTTTTCGTTGAGCCTGACCTCCGCTAGATTTCATAGCCTTGAATCTTGTTGATCTCCTTTGATTTCCATTTCACCCATGGGTGTTGGGAATTGAAGGTACTGATGATAGGTCGAAGATGTTCCTCTTAGGCGATGGACCCAAAGTCGTCCCATGATGACATTGTAGGGTGAAGGTGCCTCCACAACACAGAATCTTGTATGGTTACTAAGGGTCATGCGCACACCTATAAGACAATTTCTCCTTTTGGCCTAGAGACTTCTCAATTGAAACCATAAATTATGCAAGTGGATGAATCCATTTTCTCAACTGTGAAACCCATACTAAGTAAGGTTCGTAGAACAATACATTTAGCGAGTTGCCCCCATCAGTGAGGACCTTCGTAATATTCCATCCATGGATTGTAAGAGTGATCACAAGTGGATTGTTGTGCATCTCGACTTCCTGGTTGACGTATTTTATTGAGAATGTTAATGGTGTAGCCATTCATTCTTCCCAAATGCTAGTTGGTGGTACACTTAGCTTGAATACCTCGTGGGATTCTAGCTTTCTTCTATTTCGATCTAGCTCGAGGATATCTTCGAGTATCTTCTCCTAGCCTCCGTTTGAGAATGTTATCATGTTAATGTATTTGCCATCTTGTGGTAACTCCACCATTTTCTTGGGGGATACCTCAGTGTCAGCAGGTTGTACTTGCACATACTCCATGAATTTGCCTTCGTCTATGAATATTTGAATCATGTTCCTCAGGTGGTAGCATGTGTCAGTTGTATGCCCATAGTACTGGTGGTATGAACATTACTCCCTAGCATCATTGGTTTTATCCGATTGTTTTTCCCTAGTGTTGGGGTATGGAAAGCCCGGATTCGCTCCTTCCTTGCTTAGAATGTGGGAGAATATTATGTTTAGATTTGTGTAGACCTTATCTACAAAGTACTCTCTTTATTTTCATCTGCCTTTGCTATCTCCATATTTTGAATTTTTATCCCGAGAGCTGGTTTTGTCCCTGACTTCATTTTGCATATTAGGTATCTCCGGAATTAGCTCCAGAGAGTTTGTTCGTTGTGGAGCTGTTGTTGTATTTGTTTGTGCTATGGGGTTGTCCTTTTGGATTTCTTCAAGTATGATGTATTGATTTTGGACAACTCAAAGCTCTCAGTCGGAATCAAGGGATCGGTTGTGAAGCTCCACGAAGATAGCTGAGGTTCTATCAAGTCTGTACTTATAACAATTAATGCTAATTTCTGGATTGACTTTCCCGATTGCTTGGCACGTCTTTTTCCATATGTTTGTATATTGCATTAATGTTTTCACGGTCCGATAGCTAAAGCAAATCCATATTTTGAATTTTTCGAGAGCTGGTTTTATTTAATATTAGGTATCTCCGGCCTTTGTTGATTTGTTATACATGATGTATTGATTTTGTATGTCTCTAAGAACACTTATAACAATTAATGCTAATTTCTGGAAAATTGCTCAAAATATTCAATTGAGTTGTCTCTAAGAACACATGAACAAACTAACCCATCAACACACAGTAAAAAATTGCTCAAAATATTCAATTGAGTTTGCTGGTAAATTATCATACCACGCCAATGCTGATCCTGTCAAGCTTGCAGGAAAGTACCTACACAGTACTACTTCATCTCTTTCCCAATGGGAAAGGACACGAGTGTAATATCGTAGATGGGATGCGGAATTTGAGGTACCATTGTTAAGACTAGATCTTCTTCTCCTGGGTATTGAATTCCTTAATTTGTTGGTGAAGCTTGGTATTTATAGCCCCTTCAACTCCAGATATATCTTCACTGTCTTTGGGTCCATCGTCCCCTGATATACTTTCCGTATAAATGGTACCTTCGTTCACCACACACTTTCTCCAGTCGGATTCTGCCACCTCAGCTGACCCACCATGTTCCTTCGGGAACTACCCAGCCTCAGTACAAATTATACCTTCGTTCACCGCTGGCCTTCTCCCGCCAGACTCAGTATCTCATCTCTTTCCACGTGTTTTGGTTAAGCATGTAGATAAGATATTTGCGCATTAAATGCTGGTTGGATATGTCATCTACCTCTGTCCCTTCGCATCGGCCTCTCTCTAGGCTAGGTTCTACTTTTCCATCATAGTTGTCGAGGTATTCTTCCTTGGGATGGGATAAAGTAGATCTGCGAAGGTATCTTCTGCTCCTCAGATTCCTATGTGTAGCGAGGGCTACATAGTTATCCTACATGCGACCACTAAAACCGTGACATGTGCTCCTCAGAATATTGATATTCACAATCTCAAATGTGAATAATTGAAAACCATATAGTAATACGACTTATGTCTCAATATAGGAGATAGAGTAGAAATAGACTTTCCAAGTGATAGATGAGTTTTATTCTCCACATACTTTTTGTTGATGAAGTTCCACAAGCTCACCTTAGTAGTTCTTCGTCTTCTTTTGATGAACGTCGTGAAGTCTAATGCTCAACTACACAATCTATCCTAGTCCGGGACATCACTATAAGTGGACTAGAAATCAAGACTTGTAGTTTTGATCACTAACATTGACAAACAAGCTTGAAATAACCGCTTGCGAATTCGACCGAGCAGTCTCTAACAATCTCCCCTTTGTCAATTTTAGTGACAAAACTATCAATACATATGGATTACAAAATAAATAAACTTTGTAGCTTCTCATCCAAATGCTTTATCTCTTTGGTTTTTCAATCTTCGTCACTTCCAAGTACTCCAATAATTCCAAATTTGTTCAACTCCGCATCATTGTTGTTGAAGATCCGTAGATATAACAATGAGAAAACAATTTCTCTCAATCATTGTTATAAAGTGTCATAGTATCATTATACAACATCAAAGTACAATTGTATCACAACTTTGACAACAATACTACGGTGATATGTATCACTCCCCCTTAGTCAATACTTCATCTCACAATGAAAACGACTCCCCCTTACATAATGATCCGTAAACCATATGTATTGTAGTGTGAACTACACATTAATTCTCCCATTTTTTGTCAATATAAATTGGAAAAGGAACGAAAACTAGTGGGATCCTCATGAAATTTTCATAGAGATACTTCATGACCAAAAAACAACAACATACCAACTTGTTTAGATGTCATCAAATAGACGAAACTAAATGCATTCATCAAGGAGTTTATAAAGATACAAGATAACCCCTACAATATTCCATAGCCGCACTCCCCACAAATATTTGGAAATTAAGCACAAGTTCAATTAAGAACTCTCTCCCATAAAATGTCATTCCCGAAAGAACAACAAGAGCGACCTTACTTTTACAAGAAAAGAATGATTTCTTTGGACATTAACAAACCATATGAAAACATGAATTTGTATCCAAAAATCTCGATTGAATTAACCACAAGGAAAATGATCAATTCAATTGGACATGCTCAACATAAGAGAACTTAGGGAGCAACACAGTACATACACAAGATGTGGATCAGGGAAAGACCAACACTGCGGAATAATCAAAGATTCATTCAATTTTTCATCACTGTTTGCACAATGACATATAATAGATTTAATCTTTGTAAACAAAAGTTCATCCTTTCTTCCATCAATATTTGCATAATGACATAAAAGGCTTAACTTTTGTATTCAAAAGTTCATTCAATCTTTTATCAATACTTTCATACTGACATATAATAGAGTTAAATTTTGAAAAAATATGGGACTGTCAAGGTTCACAGACGTAAACAACATATCCCATAAAAATTTGCAATATGTAAAAACATAAAGATTAATACTGCAAAAATCATCTTCCAAATAAACTTTAGAATTTAAAAAAATAAATCTAAAAACATTGCAAGACGAAAAATATTGGCAATAGCTATGTGTACTCACAATAATGGCTATTCCAAACCCTAGTTATCCTTCTTAAAACACAAGAATAAATTCTCATAAAAAGTTTCCTAGTAAAAGATTAATGTTCTTTTATAACTTCATACCTTTCAATGAATCCATCATAGAAGGTGCCACTGATTTCCTTGACTCTCTTGACTATTATAACTCCATGTTCATGAGTTAGAAAACTAACTTTGTGATCAACAACACGAGCAAGTTGTCTAGCCTTAACGCAGTCCACGATGAGTTTCTTCTGATTCCGTATCAAGATCTGTTGATTAGCAAGGATTTTGGCCTAACCATCTAAAAGATAATTTATTTGCAGTTGAAGATTTGCAAACTCGACCTTTGAATCATCCTAAAAATGAGTTAAATCCTTGACAGATTCATTAATACAGGAGTTGTGCTCTTTCCTTGCAAGCATCTTCTTCAGAACAAGTTCTTGAATCGAATCACATCCTTGAGTGTCCTCCTCCATTTCAAGACTCACAATCTCTTGAGATCTTGAAGAGTTCTCCATATAATTTTTGTTAGGAATGGAATAACACAATATAGAATATATATATATATATATTTGAAAATAGGAGAAGGAGTCTCTTGTTATGGAAACCCTATGAACTCAAATGAAGAGGACACGAACGTTCGTGGACCGATCACAGAAGAGGAAAGAATTTAGAAAAAATTCAACACGAGAAAAATACAATACTTGTTAACAATGATCAATAATTTAGAAAACTTCTCTTCAAATTAGAGCACGAGATACGATCGACAAGATCAAATGACTCAGATAATTAACATAAAGACGCATAAAAACATACAATTATTCTTGAGACTCCCACATCATCATCCTTGCAACTCTCAAGATAGATACAAGGATGAAATTACCTAGAATCAGGTAAAGAAGTGAGAAGTATTCTCACTATAAGTTATGGGAGATGAGTTGTATAAATATTTTTTGCTTTTGTATCGAGTATTCCCTCTTTTCCATTGATTATAACTATTTCGAGAAGAATTAGTCATAAATCCTTTTAAAAATCCATCGGAGGGATTTTTCTGATGACTAAGTCTATGACCTCTAGAGATTGGCTCCAGAGGAGAAGAGTTGAAGGACTTCCATCTCCTCGATTTAGACTTGCCAAACTTGTTCTTATAAGTACATAACTTGCAACCTGTGACGATTTTTTGAAGAGAGATCATTCTTATAAGAATTCTGGTTTTATGTAGGAAAAAAATTCATTGCAGATGTCATCAGACGATTTAATCCATTGACAGTATAAAGAAGCAAATAACGAAGATCTGAGATTTGTTTCTTTCTATAAAAACAATGAAGAGCATATTGATTCTTTTTTCCACAGAAGGAACAACATCGTGGATTGGAAACATAATTGCCTTGACTCATAACCTCTTCCAGCACATGCGAATTTTGTAAGTGATTCACAGTAGGTAATTCCTTGGAGGGAATTTTCTTCACACTGGGTAAAGCCTTGTGAGTATCAGAAGAAGGTACAGAGGATGACTTACTCATCAAAACATAGTTTTCCTTTTTCATGGTGTTACACTATTCTTGGGCACATCGAAGCGATGTAACACGTTTCTCTTTTTCAACATGATGACTGTTTATTTATGATGAATGAGTCTTGATTAAGCGTTCTTATCTAATTGAGTTCTCTCTAACAATATTTTCAAGCATACTAATATTTTCACGCTGTAGAGCAGTTTCTTGAACCAATTTTTCGATATTATTAGAGAGAGAGATTCAATAAAGCAATAGAGTTCACGTTCTCTTTCAAGAGATTTCTCCAATTCATCAATGAGTTGATCATTCTTTTCTTCAAGAGTCTTGATTTTAGAATCCTGAAAGTCAATGATATCAACAGATTTTTTTAACGATCTGGTGAGTTCCATTTATGAATCTGACACGATGTCAAATCTCTTGTTTTTCCCTCGAGATTCGGAAGAATCTGCTAAGGAGTTATCCTTTGAGGAAAACCCATGATTTTTGGCCTGATCAAAAACTTTGGAAGACATCTCTATGTACGTAATTTGTGAGATACTTCGTAGGTCCACAGAAATCAGATTGCTACAAACACAGACTTATGAGGTTTTTAATGTATTTGCCTGCTCTGATACCAATTGAAAAAGCGGGGGTCTAACAACCACACCTAATATTTAGTTTGGCAATCTGAATAGACAAACTCCAATATACTTTCAAAAGAATCAACTAGATAGTTAAACTCAATTTAGAGAAAAGTATATCAAAGAGTTTTATATCTCTATCTCTCAATTCAATCCGCAATCATCAAATATGAATTTTCGATCCCGATTGAATATAAGAAAAATAACTTGAACGGTACCAAAGACCAATGTTCAAGGATCAATTAATTTTAATCAACAACCAAAGGTTGGATTTCCCAATTGATCGATTCAACGCACAACCTGTGATATTTCAATTATATAACAAAATATAATGCGGAAAAAAATAATACAGATACTAGAAGTTTTGTTAACGAGGAAACCGCAAATGCAGAAAAACCCCAGGACCTAGTACAGTTTTGAACACCACACTATATTAATCCGCTACAGACACTAGCCTACTACCAATGAACTTCAAACTAGAACGTAGTTTAACCCTAATCAATCTCACACTGATTCAAGGTACAGTCGTGCTCCTTACGTCTCTGATCCCAGCAGGATATTACGCATTTTATTCCCTTAGCTGATCTCACCCACAACCAAGATTTTCTATGACTCAAAGTCGAAGACTTGATAAACAAATTTGTCTCATACATAAAAGTCTATTGGAATAGATAGATAAATCTGTCTCCCATAGAAATACCTACGAGTTTTGTTTCGTCTTTTGATAAATCAAGGTTAATGGGAACTAGTTGATATACCGAACTTATATTCCCGAAGAACAGCCTAAAAATATCAATCACCTCACAATAATCTTAATCGATTAACAAAACAAGATATTGTGGAATCACAAACGATGAGACAAAGATGTTTGTGATTAGTTTTTAATCTTACCTATCGGAGATAAATCTCAAGCAAATATTAACAAATATAATACTCAATCATGATAGTAAAAGTAAGATCAAAACACGCAACTACAGAGAAAATAGTTGGGTCTGGCTTCACAATCCCAATGAAGTCTTTAATTCATTAACCTAGAAGGTTTCGTGAAAAACCTTAGGTTAAAGGATAATCGACTCTAGCTTATGCAACTAGTATCACACAGAAGGTATGGGAATTAGGGTTCCCAATTGCTAGAGTCCCCCTTTATATAGTTTCCAAATCAGGGTTTGCAATCTAAGTTACCTTGGTAACAAAGCATTCAATATTCACCGTTAGATGAAATCCTGATTAGATTCAAGCTAATATCTTTCAACCGTTAGACCGAACTTAGCTTGTTATATACAAATGAAATGTACCCTCATTTAGGTTTATGTAACCGTACCTAAATATGTTCACCATGTTGGCTCAACATTATTTAACCGAGGTTAGCTATATGAACACTCTCATATCAACCTTATTCATCTCAACCATAACTAGTTCAAATGACTCAAATGAAACTAGTTAAAGAGTTGTTCAATTGTTATATTCTCATAGAAGTATACAAGAACACAATTGAAGCAAAATCAGTTTGATTCACTCGAATCAATTCATGAACAATATAACCACGTTTTGCAAAGAATGCATTCCTTATTATATAAATGTATTTGTTCATAACAAAACAAATTTTAGAACTTTAACCATTCAAGTATGCAAACGGGTACGCATACTTGAAATAGCCGGACCAAGTTTGGTTTTCGCCAGGATGCGAACGGGTATGCATACTTCCAAACCCAGCAGAAAATTTCGGACACAAACCTACGTCAGTATGCGTACGGGTACGCGCACTTAGGTTCCCAAACTTCTCAAACCAACAGGTACACATACGGGTATGCATACTATGGTTTCCGGACATGGATCACACACATGCAAGAGTGCACAAGATGTTTATAATCTAATGTTGGTTAAGTGTTCTAAACTCTTATTTCAATCATTGAAACTTTCTTAGAGGATAACAATAGCCGTTTTCACATACTATTAGCATCAAAGCAATTTCAAGTTATTAAAATAATCATAACAAAACATTCCAAGTCTACACCAAATGATTGTATCGCACAAACCATGTAAGATGTTACTCGGCGATATTCACATGATCATCTGTTTACGTTCGTCAAGACTATAAGATGAACTTGGTTGAAGCGAAAGCTTACCAACACATATTTCGAGAAATATGTAAGCGAGTTAAACTCAGATCGAAATCTCAAATGTGCATAAACGAAAACCATATAGTAATACGACTTATGTATGAATATAGGAGATAGAGTAGAAATAGACTTTCCAAGTGATAAATGCGTTTCATTCTCCACATACCGTTTGTTTATGAAGTTCCACAAGATCAACTTAGTAGTTCTTCGTCTTCATTTGATGAACGTCGTGAAGGCTAATGCTCAACTACACAATCTATCCTAGTCCGAGACATCACTATAAGTAGACTATAAATCAAGACTTATAGTTTTGATCACTAACATTGACAAACCAGCTTGAGATAACAACGCTTGCGAGTTCGACCGAGCGGTGCTCTAACATCTATTTCTACACTATATCCTATATTGAGACAAAAGTCATATTGCTATATAGTATTCGATTATACACATTTGAGATTTCGAGCTAAGTTTAACTCGCTTATATATTTCTCGAAATATGTGTTGGTAAGCTTTCGCTTCAACCAAGTTCATCTTATATTCTTGACGAAAGTCAAAAGATGATCATGTGAAAATCGCCGAGTAACATCTTACATGGTTTGTGTGATACAATCATTTGGTATAGACTTGGAATGTTTCGTTATGATTATTTCAATAACTTGAAAATAGCTTTGATGCTAATAGTGTGTGAAAATGGCTATTGTCATCCTCTAAGAATGTTTCAATGATTGAAATAGAGTTTAGAATACTTAACTATCATTGGATTATGAACATAGTATGCATTCTTGCATGTATGTGATCCATGACCGGAACTATGGTATGCATACCCGTATGCGTACTTGTAGTTGTGGAATTCTGGGTACCTAAGCACACATACCCGTACGCGTACTGGCGAAGGGTTTGGGTCCGGAAATTTTTGCTGTTTTTAGGATGTTTGGAAGTATGCGTACCCGTTTGCATACTGACGAACTCAAACTCAGACCAGCTACTAAAGTATGCGTACCCGTTTGCACACTTGAGTGGTTAAAATTCTAAAATTGGTTTGTTCATGAACTAATACATTTATATATTAAGGAATGCATTTTTTGGAAACCATGGCTATAATGTTCATGAATTGATTCGAGTGAATCAAACCGATGTTGCTTCAATTGTGTTCTTGTATACTTCTATGAGAATATATCAATTGAAAAACTCTTTAACTAGTTTCATTTGAGTCATTTGAACTAGTTGTGGTTAAGATGAATAAGGTTGATATGAAAGTGTTCATATAGCTAACCTCGGTTAACTACTGTTGAGCCAACATGGTGTATCATTTAGGTACGGTTACTCAAACCTAAATGAGGGTACATTTCATTTGTGTATAACAAGCTAAGTTCGATCTAACGATTGAAATATATTAGATTGGGTTTAATAAGGTTTTCATATAATGGTGAATATTGAATGCTTTGTAACTAAGATTTCCAACCCTGATTTGATAACTATATAAGGGAGAACTCTAGGAAATGGGAAACCTAATACCCACACATCTTGTGTGATACTAGTTGCAACTAGAGTCGATTCTCCTTTAACCTTAGGTTTTTCACAAAAACCTATATGTTAACGACTTAAAGACTTCATTGGGATTGTGAATCCAGACCCAACTATTTTCTCTGTAGTTGCGTGTTTTGATCTTGCCTTGTTCTATCGTATTGAGTACTATCTTCTCTAAGATTTTCTAGAGATTGATTCTCCGATGGCAAGATAAAAAGTAGTCACAAACATCTTCGTCTCACCGTTTGTGATTCCACAATATCTTGTTTCGCTACCATACGATTAAGATTATTGTGAGGTGATTGATAATACTAGGATGTTCTTCGAGAATGTAAGTCCGGTTTATCAATTGGTTCCTGTGCACATTGATTTATCAAAAGACGGAATAAAACTCATAGGTATTTATGTGGGAGACAAATTTATCTATTCCAATAGACTTTTCTGTGTGAGACATATCTGTTTATCAAGTCTTCGACTTTGGGTCGTAGCAATTCTTGGTTGTGGGTGAGATCAGCTAAGGGAATCAAGTATGTGGAATCCTGTTGGGGTTCAGAGACGTTAGGAGTGCAACTGTACCTTGATTAGAGTGAGATTGATTAGGGCTCAACTACATTCCAGTCCGAAGTTCATTGGTAGTATGCTAGTGTCTGTAGCGGCTTAATACAATGTTGTGTTCAAAGCTGGACTAGGTCCCGGAGTTTTTATGCATTTGCGGTTTTCCTGGTTGACAAAATTCTGGTGTCTATGTTATTTCTTTTTCGCATTATATTTTGTTATATAATAGAAATATCACAGGTTGTGCGTTAAGATCAATCATTTAGATAATCCAACCTTTGGTTGTTGATATAAATCGATCGACACTTGAACATTGGTCTTTGGTACCGTTAAAGTTGTTTCACATAATAATCAGGCTCACAAATTTCTATCTGTTTGATTTGCTGATTACATTGTGAAACAGAGATATAAACTCTTTGATATACTTTTCTCTAGATTGAGTCTGACTTTCTAGTTGATTCTTTTGAAAGTATATTGGAGTTTGTCTATTCAGATTTCCGAACGAAATATTGGGTGTGGTTGTTAGACCCACGCTTTTTCAGTGTCGCTTTTCCCCGAAGACAATACTTGTTCCATTTGTAAATGAGACATGGATATATTCGGAGATCATGCTCTCCACTGCGCTAGCGAAGTTGGGCTCAAATATTTTAGGCACAATTTGGTACGTGATGTAGTTATGGACATTTGTTACAAAGATGGTGTTGCCGCTAGAAAGGAAGTACCAATGAATTCTCTGTCAGATAGGAATGCTCCCTTGAGGCCTGCTGATATACTTGTATACAATTGGGAAAACGGTCGAGATGTATGCTTCGATGTCACGGGTGTCTCACCTTTTACCGGAGGAGGTACTCGCAGTTTCGTACCGGGTCAAGCTATCACTGCAGCTGTCTCCCGCAAATGTAACAAATAATTAGACAAGTTCACAACACATGACTACGACTTTGGAGTTTTTACTTTCTCAACATTGGGTGAAATCGGAGATGATATGATTGTTTTCTTGAAGAAATCGAAGAACTGCTTAACTAATTATGACGAAAATAACAAAGTAGGTGGTTCTCTTTTTCATAGGGTACAGTTGCCTATCCAGAAAGTAGCTGGGTCACAAATTGTTTCCCGACTTCCAACCATTTATGTGTAATTACTCTAGTTATTTTATTTAATGAATAAATATAATATTTATTAAATAATAAAAATAATTATAAAGATAAATTAAAAAAATAAAATCAAATGGGTGTTGGCGTCCAGCTTGTTTCTTGGTTACCAACCGAAGCTCTTTACGAATCTTAACTCGATTTTTTTTTAAAGATTTGATATTAAATTTATTTCTAAAAATAATCTTTTTTAGAAAAATAAATAAATAAAACATCACAACACAACACAACACAACACAACACAACAATACCAAACTCGCCAATTATCTTATTTATGTTCTTGCGTTTTATCATTTAATTATGATTTTATCATGTGAATCAAGGTTCGTGATCTTGCCCATTTAGTTGTGCTACTAGAAAAAGTAGTCACACGAGTAAAGAGAAACGCCTCTACCACTGGCGAGGAGGCCAACGAAAAATGGCCATTTCATATCTGGGACGTCGGATCATGGCATGAGCTTTATCATGATTCTTTTTTTTTTTAACTCAGAAAGGGAAAAATGTATCGGAAAAAATCAATCTACCACCAAGAGGGTGGAAAACTGATTCAAAAATAGATACAACTAAAGCTCAGTTATAGTAGAGCTCCCAAGGGTCTGTTTGGCAGCTTGGATATGAAAAACGTTGTCCAGGTTAGGGTATTCCTTGGTTTATCCAACACTATCGTGGCAATGGTTATTTTAAATGGTGTTTGTTTTCCACATTGGGTTAATGTAGTATGTTGTTTGTCAACAGACTTGTATACAAGCTAAATTAATTAATTTAAAAATAAATAAAAACTAAACCATATAAATTTATGGTTTTGAGCATAAGAAAAATTTAAATAAAAAAAGTAGTTATAAAAATAATTGTCTAACCCAGGAAAGGATTAAGGTATTCCAGGTTTTACTTGGAATACAAAAACCCCACCTTTTTAGCCTCCTAAAATCTAGGTAGGATACACTATTCTTATCTTGACATGGAATAAGCACCCACACAAACACAATATACGGTTATTTAAGGGATAACCCAACCTAGGTTAGGATATCAAGGCTACCAAACACGACCCAAAGGAAAAACAAAAACCAAAAACTAAAACATAATTGCATCTCAGTTTTGCATAACAATATTCAAAGAAAATCCCTGAAAAATGTCAGTTCCTACACACCAGTTGTATATGAAGACCTTCACACTGTCAACGATAGATTCCACAAGCTTGTATTTACCATTAAAACATCTTTCATTCCTCTTGATCCAGATTGCCCACCAAATTGCAAATGGATACATATCCCATATTCTTTTCCTTATAGTCCTTGCAGCACCTTTATCATGATATTTGCACGTCGCCATAAATTGGCGTCCAAAGTTGCCAAAATTCCAGATGAGAATATTTCCAATAACATCATTCCCATATGAATGATTTTATACCAAATAGGATAGGATTTGATAATATTTTCATTAAGATGTTGGTGAGACCTGTGAAGGTGACGACCTTAATCAGAAGACTCTAAAGAAAATGATACTTTTACTACCCCAAAGTTCATCTTGATTAGTAACCCCAGTTGAAGCTATACATTTCATATCTAAATTGAATTGAAGCGTTGCAGAGCTTTCAAGCTTTAAAAATCATTTCTCGCAAGTCGCACGCTTCGATGACTGTACCCACCATTGTTGTCTCATGAGGAAGGGAAAAAATCTATGGTACTAATACCCAACAAACTTAAGTATACGTATATTTCCAACTAATCGGCAAACTTACGATATCAAGACTGCAATAAAATGTCAAGTTAGTAAACGGGTTCTCAAGAAACATTCATCAACACAAATTTTCAAAAATTCAATCCTAATTTATTTTTCAATATATAAATATCTTTTTAATTTTCAATAAATATTTGAATCCAAATAAGAATCAAATACATCAAGTTGTCTTCTCTCGGTAAGAAAACTTCTTTTTCACCGGATAATCATCTTCAACAATATCACCGTAGTAACCACCGTCTTGATGAAGGCTCCAAAAACAAAAATTTGCACAATGATGCCCCCAATCTCTTTTTGCTTTGTAAGCGCTAAATCGTACGTAGTGGTTTCCACCATCAGCACCGGTCCAACTTGAATCGCATACAAACTTAGTTGTCTGCCTAAAATTAACCTTAAAACTCCATACAAAATTTTGTTTGTAATACAAAGTATGCTCACCAAAATCGTCTTCGCTTGACCAACAATGGAGTTTTGAAGCTATTTTTGGATCTATGTCATTTTGTACGGTAACCTCCTTTTTGTTCATAAAAATATCTCCCCAACTAAAACCATCAACTAATTGGATACACAGTAAATTAAGAGTAAAGAAGATGGCAACAGTAGATGCTAAAACTAAAAATGATGATTTTGATGACAGTATGATTAAAATGGAAGCATACTTGAAATGAAAACTAAGTATAAAGAATACTGCTTTATGATTTCTTGATGTTGTTTTATAGTGATTTTATTTGATAAGATGAATGTACGCAGTATATATATATATGTACACATATGGCAAATTTTTAAGCGAATCAATTTTGATTCTGTTTCCAAATTAAAAGGAGCGGAATAGGAAAACATCATGGGAATTTGTCGTTACAAATAAGGGGCAGAACTAGTGTCTTTTTTTTTTTAATAGGAAAGATTTATAAATACGATTAAGATAACATTAGAGTTTGTTCCTGATGGATTAACAAAGTGATCCAGTCAGGAAAGCTTGTTGAAAACTGAAAACAATAATTATGTGTTCTTGCATATTTTGCAAGGGAATCTGCTAAATTTTTTGCCCTTCTATGAGCATAAGTGCAGGACCAGTAGGTAAAAGAACTTAGAATGCTCTTAGCATCATTTATTAGGTTGGAAGTTGTCCATTTTACTGCAGAGGATTGACCATTGATAGCGTTTATCACATTCTGGCAATCACCCTCTAGCTGAATTACAGTAAATCCATTATGTTGAGCCCATATAGCTGCTTGCATAAGTTCTTGCGCTTCGGCCTGTTCAGGGTCTAATGCAGTAGATGAACCTCCCCGCAGTCCATTGCAATTGCCTGCAAAATTCCTTGCTATTAGTGCCCAACCCGAAGGAGTATTACTATCAATATGCGAGGCATCAAAGTTAATCTTAATGATATCATTCATGGGAGGTTTCCAGTGATGTTGAATCTGATTTTGTAAACCACTACCAGTATGCAGAGATATTGCAATACCTTTCCAATCATTTACCTGCATTATGATAGAGTTAGCAATACAATCTATATTAGGTTGCATATTTTCAAATACCTTAGCACATCTAGCTTTCCACAAAGACCACATACAGAAGGCAGTTGTTTCATACATCTTGAAATCTAAAGGAGAAGAAGTAATACCATTTGAGAAGAATTGACTTACCCATTGATGGAGATCAGTTTGAATGAGCTTGTTATACAAGTTAGGATCAATTTTATTCCAAACACACCTAGCAGTAATGCAGTTAATAAATAGATGTTGATCACATTTAATATGATGGTCACAGACTGGACAAGAGCTTACTTGATAATTTGTAATCCTAACCAACTTAGCCCTTGTTGGTAGACACTGATGCAAAAATTTCCACATAAAATGGTGGATCCTAGGAGGTAATTTATGTTTCCAAAAAGCCTTCCAGTTGATTGCCCTAGAATTTTTACTGGGGTTTACAAGTAATCTATCATTTAGTATCATATTGTAAGCAGACTTGACAGTAAAAGAACCATCCCTAGTGGGTTCCCATCTCAGCTTGTCATTCCCTGTAAGAGGAATTCTAATCCTTAATATTTCATTAACAGTTGTACTATCAAAAAGAAGGTTGAGGATTTCTACATTCTAGCATTTAAGATCATGATCAATTAAATGGCTAACTTTAACCATGGAGGAGGATGAAAAATTTGATATTGGTGGTCTATGCATATTAGGGATCCAATTGTCTTTCCATATATGCACTGAATTACCATTACCAATTTCCCAAATATGAAATTTCTTAACAACATCCAAACCTTTGCAAATGCCATTCCAAATCCAAGACCCCTGCCTAGAGACAAAATCAGTTAAAGGAAGCAAATTATGAAAGTACTTACCTCTGAGGATTTTCACCCAATCAACATCTGGATTATTAATCATTCTCCAAGCAAGTTTAGTTAGAAGAGCACAATTAAGAATCTCAGTTCTTCTCATGTTCAGACCCCCTAATTCCTTTGGAAGAGCAATGTCTCTCCACCCCTTAATGTAGCAACCTTTCTCTCCCTATTTCTTTACCCACCAGAATCTCATTTGAATACTATCCATTTTATCAGTTAGATCTTTAGGCATTGGGAAAACAGCAAGGTGATGGATAGCTAAGGTTCCCAGCACAGATTGGTTCATAATGGTTCTTCCTGGTGGAGCCAAATAGGTTGGTTTCCATTGGGCCAGTCTATGCTTAGAATTATCCAAAAGATGTTTGAAAGAATCAAATTTCATTTTTTGTAATAAAAGAGGAACACCTAGATATTTTTCATTCAGGGACATTCTTATAATTCTAAGGATATTAGCTATCTCATTTTTTACATGATTAGGTACTTTCTTGCTAAAAGCTATTGCTGATTTTTCATAGTTTATAGACTGACCAGAAAACTTACTGAATTGGTCAAGTAAAGTAGCTAGGTTTCTATCTTCTCTAGGTCTGGCTTTGATGAAAATCAAACAGTCATCTGCAAAAAAAAGGTGAGAGATGGCAGGGCAATGTTTTTTAGCTTTGAAACCATGAATGAGATGATCATTTTCATCTTGAATCAAACTTCTTGATAAAGCTTCCATACAAAGTATGAAGAGGTATGGAGACAAGGGATCTCCTTGCCTCAAGCCTCTTTGAGGGAGATAAACCTTACCTGGGGCACCATTGAGCAGAATTGATGTGGAAACTGTAGAGATACATTGATTAATCATGTTGCACCAATCATCTGAAAAGCCAAGCTTTTTAAGACTATTAAGAAGGAAAACCCATTCTATTCTGTCAAAAGCTTTTGACATATCTAACTTAATAGCTACTCCACCATCTTTAGCCTTAGTCTTCTTCATGGAATGTATTAACTCATGTGCAATAACAATATTATCATGAATCAATCTACCAGAAATGAAAGCAGTTTGACCAGGAGATATGATTTTATGTAAAACACCTTTTAGTCTAGAAGCTAACAATTTAGATATTATCTTATAAGTCACATTACAAAGACTAATAGGTCTAAAATCAGTAGATCTCTTAGGACAATTGCTTTTAGGAATCAAAGTGATGAAGTTATGATTTAGCTGTTTCAAGATATGATGGGAATGAAAGAAAGATTGCACCATTTTAACCACTTCAGGGCCAACTATCTCCCACATTAATTGGTAGAAGCCATGTGGAAAACCATCAGGCCCTGGAGTTGTCCAAGGTTTCATATCAAAAATAACTATTTTAATCTCCTCACTAGAAGGGATGGCAATTAACATAGAATTATCCTACTCAGAAACAATAGAAACAGTATCACTAAGGTAGCCATCAGATTTAGGGGTATTGGTGGTTCTACTCATGGTGCTAAAATGCCTTATTAGTTCAGTTTCAATCTCAACTCTATCATCTAGCCAAATTCCCATATTATTCTGCAGAGAATCAATTTGAGTTCTTTGTCTCCTAAAATTGGCTTTTTGGTGGAAATAGGCAGTATTTCTGTCATCTAGGATCATAGCATCTTCTTTACCTTTTTGCCTCCAAAAATCTTCCTCAACATCATACCAATACTTAAGTTTCTTAGTTAGCTCTTCTACTCTTGTATCATTAATGTTTCTACCATTTCCACTCATGATGGATAACTGAGCTTCTAAGTTAGAAATTTGAAAAGAGATGTTTCCAAAATGGTGATAATTCCAATTCATGAGGTTGTGTTTAGCAGTTTGAAGGCAGTTGGCTAGAACAAAGGCATTAGAACCAGAGATATTACAATTCCATTCAGATTTGATTAATTCAGAGTAGGTAGGGTCCCTAAACCACGCTTTATTAACTCTAAAGGGTTTCTTGGTGCTAACTTCCATTTTACTATTGATCAGCATGATGGGGCAGTGGTCACTACCATGAACAGTTAAATGATAGAGAGCAGCATTTGGGTAATTCCTATACCAATCATGAGAGATGAGAGCTCTGTCAAGTCTCTCAAAAATAAGATCCTCACCACTCCTTCTATTTGACCAAGTAAAAGGATTACCAATGTAACTCATGCTACTAAGATTATTGTTATCAATGAGATGATTATTGACATCAATATCAGTTTGACTATGGGGATTGCCACCCTCTTTCTCAGTATTATGCAAAATAAAATTTAAGTCCCCAATTACAACCCAAGGATTATTATAGGACACCCTAATGTCTCTAAGATGGTCCCATTGATTCTCTTTCTCATTGCTATCTAAGGCTCCATAGATACAAGTTAAGAGAGAGATAGTATTTTGACTATCAAACTTAACAATGCAATTAATCATTTTCAGCTGAGTGTCAATAATCTGGATATCTATGCCATCTTTCCAAAGCAAACACAAACCTCTAGAAAGGCCAATAGGGTTGACAATGTGAATGTTGGGATACTTAAATCTTTTCAAGAGATAGTTCATTCTTTTTTCTTGGTTTTTTGTTTCTGATAGAAATATAATATCAGGGTTTTGGGATTTTATGAGGAGATTTAAATGGTTCCTAGTATCCTTGTTTTCAAAGCCACAAACATTCCAAGAGATGATTTTCATTTTTTCAGGAAAAAGGGAATAATGAATGCAATTGAGTGAAATAAAGAAATCAGGACTAAGGCTAGCACATATTATGGGAAAATTATAAATGATAACTATTTTTAAAAACACATTTAGGAAAAATACCTTATTTTCCCCTGTAGTGTTGTCATTTTGTTTCTCCTTAGATATGATTCTATCTGCAGTTTGTGTTGCCATAGTTGTCCCTTCCTGAATGAACTTAGAGGAGCCCTCTGACGCAGATCCTTGTGCTTCTGCTATCCTGAGCCTTTACCCACCTCTACTTGGAGCATTATCATTGTCTTGTAGTAAAGAAGCATTACTCTTTGTGCTTATGAGAATACCATCTTGAGGAGGAACAAATGGCGTATGTTTTATCACTTCCTTTTTTTGACAGTTTGGAGCAGTAGCAGTAACTTTGTCTCCAATCAAATTCTTGTTATTAACCATAGGTTTTCTTAAGGGGTAAGGCTTAGCATGAGCTTTTGCTAAGTACTCAGTTGCTGCCTGACAAGCATCTCTTGTGTGCTTTATGATATAGTAGCTTGGACAAATGTTGTGGGGTTGTTTTTCATAAATTTTTTTTATCCATCTGGTATATCCTGCATTTGTCTTGGCCATAACACCCCTTCTCAATGGGTTGTTGATGTCAATAAAAACACAGACTCTCACACCTTCTTTGTCCACTGGGATTGCATATTTTGGTTCTATGGCAGTCACTTCACCCATCAACTTACCAATTTTTGTAACTGAATATTTATTCATATGTTCAGGAAGAAGCTTCTTTAACTGGATCCAAAAAAACTGGTGATCCCAATCTAGGTTTTTGTAGATAACTTCAGCATGATAATGGTGCAGGATTACCAGATTCTTATTAATACTCCAGGGCCTAGTGATGTAGATCTTGTTTTTTGTATCTTCATCCTTGAACTTAAAAACCATTATGTTTTTATCAATCTCTACTACCTTCACTTCACCTTCTTGAAGGAAATTCCAGGCAAACTTGATATGATGTTGGACAGCTTTGAAACCCATTGATCCTTCTTCCATAATTAACATACCAATCAGGCAATTTTCCCATTCATCAATTCCTTGAGTTGCTCCATCTTCTGTTTGTTGAACTGGCAAGTCAGTATCCTCATCAAGCTCTAAGGAAGCTTGCTTGAACTTTTCAGCCAAAGAGATAACTCTAACCTCATTTTCTTCCGCCATGTTTTTGTTTACAATAGAGCAATTTACTGATATATCAAAGATTATATAGCCAGAATTCTTCAACAGGAGTAACCCTAGAAAATTTGGTTGATTCTTTCTAAGATTACAAGATTTTGTTCGATAATTTTGGGGTAAGGATATACTATGTTGACTTGTTGTTCCTCTAATTTCGGTAACTGAATATACGAGAAGTAAAACCAGGAGTAGATTTAGGAGATTGATACCCAATATATGCTTGCAATTTTGAAATTCAAATTTCCTTTTCTTCCTCCTTTTCTTCCTTTGACTTTTTGAATTCATGAGACTGGATCGGTGTTGAACGAGTTGCGAGTTAACAGAAAGGGACAACAATGGCAATAACTTGGCTTCAAAAAGCTTCAAAACTTGCAGAGCAAACGCTCTAATCATAACATAAATCAAGGCAAACGCCATTAAGGAGATAACAATCTGTAAACACATGGGGAAAATTAGGATTGTTAGCAATACATAGTAGAATCAACTAAACCGATTGAAATTTTCAAAAGATAAAGGAAAGATATTTTTAAGGAAATCAACAGTAGGTACTCATGAAAATCTAAAAAAAAATTAAGAATGGGAAATCGCAGATTAGAAATTAAGACTAGAAATCATGGATGTTGTAATTGGAAAAGGAAACAAGGAAAGATTTGGCAATGAAGATTTACTGAGTTGACATCACCGATTCAATCGCTAAGAGAGAGAAAGTTCGCCTCCGTCGTCATCACTTCCCAAACGAATCTCATATAGGTTTCTGTGTTTTACTTAATTAATCTAAACTTACAGATCCAGTCTCATGAATGCAGAACTAGTGTCGCAAGACAGGGAATTAGAGAATCTTTAACGAGATACGGGTATTTGAAAATTAGTTATGGTTGACACGTCCGAAATATGGAAACATCTAAAGACCGTCTAAGATTTTCCTTTAAAAATAGAAGTCTTATGATCCTTTTTTAGATCGATCCTCACTTGGATCATTACGAACGAAAATGAGATCTAACAGATGCCAACACTACAGGTCCGGTGCTTTTAAATAGGTAGATTAAGTTTATTCCCGGGTTTAGCAGTTCTGATCGTCCAATTATTATGACGCAGAAACTGCATCATTAGTATAGTAGATTTTGGAGAAAAGATAATCAAGAAAACAAGAAGAATGGCGATGAGAACAATTATGAACCAGATATCTCCTTGTTCGAAGACATCATCAGCATCGGCATTAGGTCTCATCGAAGGGACACAAAGGATTCGTCGTTACTGTTGGGATATAGAAGGTTACCGCAGAAGAAAGATCGGAATCGACAAGGTCTGGAAGAATTTCTTACTTTAAAATCATAAATCATAAATCTCATTTTCGTTTTTTTTTTTTTTTTTAATTTGATTGATTGAATGTTTCATCTCCTTTTGTAGGGGGTGGGATTTGCCCTTTAAGGAGGTTGCCTCTACGGAAGAAATGATAGAAGTATTCAAGTCAATGAGTTGGGAGGATATGTGCAAAGTTAATTGGGACAAGTATTCAAAAAATAAACGTCCTTTTGAGGAAACTAGGACTGAGGATACCAAGGAAATCGAGAGGGTAATTTTGAAGTTGATGCATGATGATATGCCTAAGGACATGATGCTTGAAGGAAAGGGTGTGCACGGGTTCTACATCAATTGTTAAGGTATTGCTAACTATGATCCATTTGTTATTTACAGTTGATAATTAGGGTAATTGAATTGGGATGTTTTGCTAGTTGAATGATCTAAAGCAATATAAAATGTGAAACCCCGTATGCACATACAAGTTAGCTTAATTGTCTTTGTATGTTTTTCTTCTTCATGTACTGAAATTATACGACCCCCACTTCCTCATTTGTAAGTACGTTTCCATCTCGAAGGACTATAAAATGTATGTTTGATTTAACTGTTTATGCATCTTCTTTGGGGTCATTAGTTGTAATGTGAGAAGATCAGTTGTTACTAAGTATGTGCAGAGAAGCCGTTAACTGTAAAATGGTGAGTTGCCTCATAATTGAGGAATACTGAATCTGGGGTTGTCTGACTAGTGAATCATTGATGGGGAAGTTGGTGACATTTTAGATCTATGCATGTTGTTAATCTGACTTGAGATGTTTGTATGTCCATCACATTCATTTCTACTGTTCAATATCAGCATTGCAAGTGAAAATGCATTTTTGTTTTTAATTTTTGTTTTGTTACAGCAAGCGGGCAAACATAAAGTGCATTTCTTACCTGATACATGTTTCTGTTTTTGGTTGATTTTTGAATTAAGATTTTTTGCTACATTCCTATAACATAACCACTTCTGAACGAAGAATAAGATAGGAGTTATAGTAATACGTAAACGGCTTCTGGTAAGCTGATAGGAAATAGGTGCATTCGGTGTAAAATTAGGTTAGGACGAAGATAGAGAATATGATAGCTTTAAAATGAGTTTTAAGGTAAAAAGTCAATTAGCCCTGGTCTTGCCTAGCAAGGTTAATCTCACATGCTACAGGCAATCCAAATGAAGTCACTCCCAATTGTAGACATTTTCTTAAGCATGCCATTGATGTGTGAAATTACTCCCAATTTGAACTTCTACGACTAATGCTTGAAGGCTGTTAATGTAGAATGTCCGAAATGTATTGCAGCGGTGATCTGTGGCTTTTGTATAGGTCCTATAGGGGTTTTACTTTTCGCATGTTAAATCAAGACAAAGTTATCCCTGTTATGAGTGTTTAAATGTTAACCATAATGAATAGATGCATCTTGTTCTTGTCTCTGATTGTAGTCATCATTGGATATGGATTCCTTGGATAGTCGATTGAGATTTAACTTCTCCGCGTTTCTCCTTGTATACATGATCAGGTTAGATTAGATATCAAAAAAGGCCTATTCACTGCGGTTCAGTTATGGTAGCCAGAAAATTTACACCTGAGCCACAACGGTTTGAGGAAATTAACATTAACAGCATGTTCGTTTCAAGTGATTGGATTTCTAGGAATCCAATTCCTAGGGAATGCACCCAATTCCTTGAACCGAACAGTTCAAATGAACTTTTTGTATTCAAGAATTTTGATTCCTAGGAATCCAATTCCCTTCAAAATAGTAGAATTCCATTGCATTGGTCCAATAGTGCAATGGAATTGGATTCCAGGGTAAAAACAAAGATAATTGAATTACCTCAACCGAACATGAATTTTTAGGATTTGAATTGCATTCCTTGGAATCCAATTCAACATGGATTACCCCATGATTGAATTCTTAGGTTTCCAATTCTCCCAACCGAATGGGCTATAAGAGTTTTCTTGTTAGTTTTTTTTTGTACCCAAAACATACCGGCTAAGCATTAGATTACTTCTTGTCTTTTTTTAAACTTTTAGGTGCTTATGTTGATACTCAGTCTCGGAGTTTATAAATATTTTTTAACAGATGAGGAACTACGCTGCCACATTAGTTCACTGAGTCCTTGTTATTTCATACATAGTGTACAGATTAAAGCAATACTATCACCAATCTTTTTCAGCTTGTAATCCTCAGAGTGCAGAACAACTAGGGTGGCAACCCCTCGTAAAAACCTCAGAACACCATGAATTGCTTTCCGTTCTCCAGCTAGCTTTCTAGTATTTTTGCTACCTCATGGCTCTCACCCATTGTGAACCACTTCAAGATGATGGTTGAGACATACTAATGTTTTCACAGTGAGTTATTCTTTTGAATATCACAATTTCCTTGAATTTTCTGTCTTCTGCCAAGACAATCTGATCAACATCTACTAGGTGCTAGCGTGATGCACAAATAGGTGGATTTTTTGTATTACTACTATTTTTTTTTCCTTCTTTTAACAGCAAGTAGTTGCCTTTTATTTTAACTGCGATAAAGCCTGTTCATTTAGGCATTAAAAAGAGCTACAAAAGATTTAATGTTTATCAATACTACTTGATTTCCATCTAACAAAAATATATGCCTAAGGACATGATGCGTGATGATATGCAGTGGATGACGCTTGAAGGAAAGGGTGTGCGCGGTTCTACGATAAGGTATTGTTAACTATGACCAATTTTTTTTTATTTATGGTTCATAATTAGGGTAATTGAATTGGAATGTTCTGCTAGTTGAGTGATCTAAAGTACTAGATGACCGCTGCCACGGTGGGATGGCCGACCGAAAAAATTGACGCAAAATTAAATTTTATATAATGGCTATTCAATCAGTTTTCGAAAATTGTGCTTAAAATGAAATTATCATTTTTCCTGAAACAGAGAGAGCAAATCGTTTTATTAGTTGCAACGGAAAATTAGTTAATGCCTAAATCAAAATATGGATGCATAATATGTTATGCATCTTTAGTGGTGGTTTGTATAATGGTTATATATTTAATTTTCAAAAATTGTGCCTAAAATGATAAAATATTTCTGAATTCTTCGTAAAAACTCAAAATTTGATATTGTTGTTTGTACTCGTTGCGAAGATTTTTTTATAAGATTTCCAACGATATAAAATTTGTAAAATTCCAAGGTACGTATTTTTAGATATGTTATGTTAAAGTTTGCTTTCCATTTATACCCTTAAAAAGATATGATACATAAGGAGTTATAGTAATTGGAATAGAAGGGAGGGGTAGTGGAGTCATTTCAAACGGGACACCAAATAAAATCCAATCTTTTTGCTTTAATTTGAAAAAAATATCACGAGCCACATTGACATAAATCACCATATATAAAGTCCTCCCTCGCTTCGCTCGGTCGGCCTAAATATAAAAAGTAAAACCCCATATGCATTCACAAGTTAGCTTAATTGTCTTTGTAACATGGTAATTGTAGGTGTAAATTATCCACAGGGCTAGGTGGCAATATCTTAAGTTATGATACACCCAAGAATGAAGAGACGAGAAGCATAGAATAAAGACTGCCAGGCGCGAGATTTAAGAAGCCACGTGGATCGGGCATGATTGCTCTGCAACTATCGGACAAGACTCGACTCCAGGCTTCTAACAGAGCTGATAAGACAAGACACGGTGGGTCAAACGAGGAGCGATAGTCAAATGGATAAGAAGATACGTGTCACATCGGCCAACTGCAAGGGCGATAGACGAGAAGGGCGACATCGTGCCATGAGAACTCCCGAAGGAATCGGCTCGGACGAGAGACATGCTAAGGAATTAAAATACATCGGCCACATGCACAGAAGAAAGGACGACATAAGCTGGCCCGACCACAGAACTTCAGATTAGATGTAATGTGACCAACACCTTAGTATGGTTGTATGTAACCCTTCCTATAAATAGAGGAACTTATATCCAAGAGAGGTAGGTTGTAATTTTTGGAAGAGAGACTTGATATCACACCAAAGAAGAAGAAAGTGAGAAGTGAGTTGATCGTGTAAGTGAGTTTGGGGTTAAGAGCAACACCTTTGTAACACTTTGAAGTAATAAGATTCACCCTTTCACCCCCGTGGACGTAGGTAATCATACCGAACCACGTATATCTTATGTCCATTGTTGAGTCTTTACTTTCATTTGCATGAGTAGAAGGTTTCTATCCTTTGGATGTAGTTTGTAGTAAAATGCATCTACAGTGATCAGATTATGATTTTTCTTCTTTGCGTACTGAAATTATACGACCCTCACTCCCTCAGTTGTAAGTAAGTTTCCATCTCAAAGGACTATAAAAATGTATGTTTAATCTTAACTTTTTATGTATGTTCTTTGGTGTCATTAGTCGTAATTTGCGAAGATCAGTAGTTACTAAGTACGTGCAGAGAAGTCAGTAACTGTAAAATGGTGAGTTGCCTTATACGTAATTGCGATTTTTCATCAGGTTCCGTATGAGGAATACTGAATCTTGGGTTGTCTGACTAGGAATTATTGGTATGGATGTTGGTGCCATTTTAGAGATATGCATGTTGGTATTGCAAGTGAAAATGCATTTTTTTCTTCTTATTTTTGGGTTTTGATACAGCAAGCGGGCGGAAAAAAATGCTTTTCTTGTCTGATACATGTTGGCATGTTGCTGTTGTTAGTTGATTTTTGAATTAAGATTTTTCACTAGATTCCTATAACATAACATCTTCATAAGGAAGATAAGAGATAGGAATTGTATTAATACTTGCAAGGCTTCTGTTAAGCAAACAGGAAATAGGTGCATTCGGTGTAAAATTAGGTTAGGATGAAAATAGAGAATATGATAGCTCTAAGATGAGTTTTAAGGTAAAAGTCAATTAGCCCCGGTCTTGCCTAGCAAGGTTAATGTTACAGGCTACAGGCTATCCGGATGAAGTCACTGCCAATTGTAGACATTTTCATAAGCATGCCATTGATGTGTGAGATTACTTCCAAATTTACCGCCTTACAACTAAAGCTTGAAGACAGTTATTGTCGGATGTCCAAAATGTAATGCGGCGGTCATCTGTGGTTTTTGTATAGGTGCTATACGGGTTCTACTTTTGGCAAGTTAAATCAAGACAAAGTTTTCCTGGTCATTAATGTTTAAATTAAATGTTAACCATAATGAATAGATTTATCTTGTTCTTGTCGCTGGTTGTACTCATGGAATATGGATTGCGTTGGATAATTGATTGGGAATTAACTTCTCTATGTTTCTCTATGTTTCGCTTTAATCAGGTTTGCGCGTAGCCGGGATTTGATGTCAAAAGGCTTATTCACTACGGTTCAGTTATTGTTACCGGAAAATTTACACATGCGCCACTACGGTTTGAGGAAATTAACATTAAGAGCTAGCTTGTTAGTTATTTCTGTGCTCAAAACATACTGACTATGAATTAGATTAGTGCTTGTCTTTTTTAACCATTTTGGTGCTTATGTTGATACTCAAACTTTAGTTTCGTCGGAGTTTATAATTATTTGTTATTTGGTGCTTTGTTTGATGAAAACAGACTGAGGAACTAGTACTACGCCGCCACATTAGGTCAATGAGTCCTTGTTATTTCATACATAATGTACAGATTAAAGCGACAATATTACCAATCTTTTTCAGCTTGTCATAAGACTAATCCTCGGTGCAGAATAATTAGGGTGCATGAATTGCTCTCCGTTCACAGCATTAGACATACCATTGTTTTAGAAGCACAGTGATAAAGTCTTTTGAACATCACAATTTCCTTCAATTTTCATATTTTGCCAAGATAATCTGATAAACATCTACTGGCTGGGTGCAAGGGTGATGCGCAAATAGGTGGATTTTGTCTATTATTATTTTGATTTTTTTATTTATTTTACAGCAACCGGGCGACTACGAGGAACTTTCCTCCTTTCTTTTGTCACAAAGATGGTCATGATGATTATAACCCCCCAAATAAAACACTGATTGCCCTTTTTTTTTTGTTGAGCTAATGCACTTGATTTCCATCTAACAAAAATAAATATATGCAACTTGATCATTTTCTTTTGCTCAATCTGAAAAACTCAGTAGTTAAGTATTTATTTCATCGACACTTGATAGTTAAGTATAAGCAAATCTGACCTTCTTGCACGCATAAAGAAACAGAGAAAAAGAACTATTAGCACTTAGCAGCACTTTGATTTTGTTCGAAGGTTATTCCCTGTTACTGTGTCCCGTTTTCACAATTTTATTCTTATTGCTGCAGGTACTAATTGAATCTAAGTTCGATTTACACCTCTCTTGTCGATGTTATAGTTCTAATACAAATGAGGACAAAATAAATTCCTTTTCTTTTTCTTTTCTTCTTGAAAGGGCAAAACAAAACAAAATCAAATCGAATCTCCAAAAGTATAGTATGCTGGTGTCACAACAACGCTACAGGTGTGAACTCGCACCAAAAATTTCAAACACAGGAGAAATCTGGTGAGTGAGGAGGGATGTAAAAACTTGCTGAGTTTGGTTGTTATCTGCTTGTTTTATCTAGCTGTTCAGCCTTGACTGGTGTCCATTTCTCATTGCATCAAAGAATCAGTGACGGCCTATCTTACATCATCTCCTCATAATGCTTTTTTTCCTTAGGTGACAAAGCAAAAGGAATTTTTAACCATTATTACTGAGTCAGCTAATTATTAAATATCATTTCAAGAATCCATCAAAGAAATCTATGGACTATCAAGTCTAATTTCTTTCCTTCCCCATGAATATTTCAAGAATTTTTCTTGCACATCAGCCATTCTTATCTTTAACAAAAGTGTACAACAATTATATAGAGTGGAAAAATGAGCCTTTCAAAATTTTATATCAATAAAGAGTAATTGATGTAGAAACTTTTAGGTAGAAACCTAATTAAGTACTAACTAATAACACCTCTTTTAGCTAATTTAAAATCTGTTTGCTATTTTTATGATCCAACAACAATAATAAATCCCCTCTTTGGGTTAGGGTATGCCTGATTAGGACAAGGATTTTTTGTTTCTCTATCTCAACTTATAGGAATATAATATACGAGCTGTATTTTATTGACCTCAGAAAGTTTTCCACGTTCACTTTCAAAAAATTATGATTTGAAAGTTGCACTCATAAATCTCAATATCTAAGGTTATTATTAGTAGTTTAGTACTACTACATAAAGGCACTTAAGAAGATCCTTCAAAACTTGGGAGGGAGACTGGGATCAAATTTCATTACGCGTTCTGTCCCATCCCGATAAGCATACATTACGCGTTCTAAAATTGTCCCTTTGCCTTTAGCACAAATGGTGGTTTCGGCTAAAATTATACACTGACAAATTTTATTTGTAACCTGAAAATTTCGAGAGTAATTTCTCTCCCAATCAGCTGATATTGTCATACGCGTAACGCGTCTATTAATTAAGTAGTAGCCAGTAGAAGAGGAGAGAGTTATAGCAAAAAGCTATTAAGTGAAGTTCTGCTGCACTTCTAGAATGATTATACTCCGTACTAGATTTTCTTGTTTGGGTAGGGAATTCAATGTTTGTCTCTTTCTTGTTCCTTCTTGGAAATTCTGGTTCCACAAACTTTATGGCCCTCTGATTCGACATGACATCCCAGGCCTTATCAGTGGGATTCACAAATATCAGAGTGGGGATATCTACCGTGTTCACACGACGTCGCACGACCATGATCGCTGGAAGCTTCTGTAAACAGTTATAATACACGAGCATGTCCGGAGTATAAGAGGGAGCAGTATTTTAACCCCGCTTGATTAGGTTATATTCAGATTAATTGGGGTATACCCAATAAGACGAAATATGGTCATTATGAAGTAAAGTCAAGCCACCCCTTAACCTTGTATTTTCTAAATGGCTAAAATACCCTTGGTCAATTAACACTAAAATCCTAATTAGGTTAACTAGTTGAGTTTAGATTAAAATTTTGAAAATAAGAAATCAGTAGATTAAACCTTTCATCTGTCTTATGATTTCGATTTCGATCAAAAAAAATTGATTTTGAAAATGCACAGAGCCGGCAAGGTCATGGTTTGAATAAGGTGTCGGACAAATGTAGCCGGCAAAGTCCACTTTGAATAACCTGCCGACTATAGTTTAACGGGCATTGTCTTGGTTGAAGAACACGCCGACTATCTTGGAACATAATTTTACGTTCGGCATGGAAAATTTTCCCACAATGTCGGCGGTCATAACGTCGGCAAGCATATTGGTTTTAACACCGCCGGCTGACTTGTAGCCGGCATGTTAAGGATTTATAACCTTGGCGACTTGTACTTATACCAAACAGAAAACAGAAAATATGGAAGATGTAATTCACTTTGTTCATGCAATTTTGGTTACTACATTGATTGAAACATAAAAACGAATGCACTTAGCATGTGCATCAAGCCTTTAAACCCCTAGGCGACCCTAGTGTACGAGTTATAGTCTCGTGAGGGATTACATAGAGGTATACCCACAAAACCTATACAAAAACTTCTAAAACCATCAATCTTCCTCCTCCGAAGATGATACGGCATCCAAGTATTCCGGGTTATCCTTCGGGATTCTTTCTGCCAAGAAGTGACAGCTTGCATCGAAAGCGAATGCTTCCCTCTTTTCCTCCAAGTAGCGCGCTTTCACGACTTCATGCTACAAAATCAAACTTACATTTGTTAGTGGTGTTTCATTGGAAGATAAAACAATATGGGTTACGTAAAATAAACCACAAAAACACTTACAAATTGTTCAATGGACAAGTTGAAGGGGCGAGCGTTGAAAATACGGAGTTGGAGAGCTAAAAAAATGAGTATCGCATTTTCGATTACTAGGTGCCTAGCGTGGACTTATTGAATACTTCTTACATTAGGATTCCCAAACTCGCCGCTAAATTTGTTGTGTACCCTAGCCCAAAAGGTTTCAGAATCCTCCCTTTCGGAAGATTGACGTCTAAGTCGATTTTCCGCATACCATGCTTTGGTGATTGCCAAATCTTCATTCGAATCAAACGATGCCATTGTTGTTTGTAGAGAGCTATTGAGTGAGTTAGATGGAGTGTATGATGATATGAGCTTTGGAGAGTATATGGAACTATTTGTATGTTGTTTTGTAGAGAGAAATAGTGTATTTATAGGATGGTGGCCAAATTTGGCCGTTATAGTGCCCAAGTACAAGTCAATCAATGAAATTGTACTTGCAAAAAATTTAAATTTTGAATACGCCGGCATGGTATGTTTTCTCCAAGATGCTGACGGAATCAGACCGGCAGGGTCTTAAATTTGTTACCATGCCGGTCATGTAAGATTTTAGGCATCATGAGAAGGTTTTTTGCCACAAAACCGTCGGAACTGTATTGGTTCACTAACCTGCCAGCTACAGTTCAGCCGGAAGGGTCTCAAATTTGTTACAGTGCCGTCTAGGTATGTTTTTAGGCATCAGGAGAAATGTTTTTTTGCAACAAAACCGCCGGAACTATATTGGGACATTAAATTGTCGGCCACGAATATGCCGGAAGGTTATCATTTTTATACCATGCCGGCCTTGATAACCACATAATTTCCTTTGTCAGGGGCCGGCAGTCTGACAGTTCACAACCTTGCCGGCCCTGTGACAGCCGGCGGGGTAATTAGAAAGAAGCATTCCGGCTTATGTGTTAAAATTTTACAAAGCTAAACAAACAATTCATTCAACAACTAGAAATCCAACACTTTTTGTCCAAAATGAAAAGACGTCACATAAACCTTAAAAAAATATTTGTCCACACCATTAACTTAAACATTTGTCCACCACAACATAAAGAAATAAACTACGAAAGCATTCATTGACCACGACCACGTCCACGACGAGCACGACCCCGTTTTGGAGAATTATCTTCATCACCACGACCACTGCTGCTACCTTCACCACCACGAGTCCTCTTTTTATCAGCCTTCATCTTGGCTTGTGCTTCTCTCCTAGCTTTTTGTTCGGCCTTTACTTAAGCCTCAAATTGCTTGAACATTTCATTGGCATCCTCATTGCTAACATTGTTAACATAGTCAATGTGCTTGATTTTCTCTTCAATCGACAAAGGCTCTCCTTTTTCTCTCGCGCACAACAACACCTTCCCAAAGGTCTTCAAATGCTCCTTCTATTTTCAATTAAACATCAAACAATGAATAGAATGATTCGGTAATGCAATCAATCTTAAAATAGTAAGAGCAACTCTAAATATACTTACAAAGAACATAAGCAATGTTGCTGGTTCTTTCTCTTCCAACTTCTTCTTTAGAGCCAGTTCTTCAGCAGTTATTTTCCTAATCACAGTAGGACGAGCCCAATCCAAGTACCACGCCATGCATATCTCAGTAGCTTCATGACCGGTGGTCACGTCGTCCAAAAGAGTCACATCGATTGTACGGCGACGTCTACTGTCCCAATGTTCTTGAGCCGGCGGTGGAGCATAAGAGACGTTAATAGTTTTTTGGGACGTGGTGCACTCATCCCGGTTCACAGTAAAGAACGGCTTATCTTCATCGAAATGAGATTCTTCTTGGACGTAACCCAATTGTCGCATAATCCGATGTGGACCGTACATTGAAAATCCTTCAAACACAATCATCAAGTGTCCATAGTATAATGCAAAAACTTCATTTCTAGGATGGATTAAACCTTGATTTCTAGTATCCCGATACAGATCAAATATCACCTTCTCCCCAGTCAATTTGTCGATGGTGCTTCGGAGTTTCATAAGCTGTTGCGGCATTTCCTTATCTTGAGTACCCTTAAAATTGTACCTTTGTGCTCTTGGCCTATGAACCGCAACACTCTCATCCACTTTGATGTAGGAGTTGTCTTTGAACAAGGAAGGGAAATGCTCATATATCCAAACCTATGCAAAAAAAAAGTTTAGTAAGAACCTTATCTTATGAGAATATTCGGTAATATAAATGTTTTGGACAATAAAATTACCTGGAAGAGACATGTGTTTCCGTTAACTTGCTTAGTGAGTGCCCTAGAACATTTTGTCAACTCATTGTTCAAGAAGGCGACCACCGCAGTACCCCAAGAATACTCACACATCTTATGTAAGAGATCCAATAGTTGCAAGTAACCGGTCTCGACTTGGTTTCCGGAACTGTCGGGGAAGATACATTTGCCAAGGACGTATAACAAATAACCTGCCGCGGTAGCATTGATTCGCACCGGGTTCACCATTCCTTCCCTGTCAAGGATTGACTGTGTATCCCATAATGTTTCCCTCAACCTCTTCACACTAAACTTCTTGGCTAGACAACCATCCTTCATGTCAAGAACAACCTCCGTCCGAACCTGATTCCAACCGAACTATTTCTTGCTCAAATCGTAAATATTCTCGAAAGAAATCGCATTATCGAATCCCTCAGTGACTGCTTTTCCATCAACCTCAAGGCCTAGAATTTGTTGAGTATCATCGGGAGTTATCGCCATCTCACCGATTGGGAATAACATAGTATCAGTCTCTCCGTAGAACCTTTCACATAATGCAGAGACAATAACTTTATCAAGATTAATATTCGAACTCTCCACCGTAGGCATCAACCCGGAGTTCCTCACAATCACTTTCACATCTTCACATTCCTTGTCAATATCCCAAGTATGAGCCACTAAACACGAAGCTTGGCGCCTCATGAGACGTATGGCATTATTGTGATCCTAAATACCAAAAAAAAAAAAAAATGAAAAGAAATACAAACACTTGACGCAAATTTAATTAAGATAGTTACACACTTGAATAAAGAACAAAGACGGATTAAGATTACTTACGATAGTATTACGGATTGTACATGCCCATGAGTCTTTGTATCCAAAAAGAACTTTTCCACCATCTTTTGGGGTCCCCCTTGGGTCCTCATATTTTTTCAGTGTAACCATCAAGTAAGAGGGAGGCATGTGAGAATTAGCTGGTTTAGTAATCACCCTCTTCCTCGCTCCGGTTGAAGTTGAACCCGAAGCTTCGGTGGGTTCAAAAATTTGTTCTCCATCTTCTTCTTCTTCAACAATTTCATCTTCGACGGTTTTCTTACCTTTATCTCTATTACCATCATCATCATCATCATTACCTCCTCCAACATTAGGCATTTCTTGATCACCATCATTATTGCCTCCTCCAGCAGCCGGAGTTCTTTCATCAACATCATCATCATCACCTCTTCTACCAGATGGAATTGATTGGTCTTCATCTGGAGTCTCGTCTGAGTCATTGGGTTCCGATAGTGGTTCATAATCATCATTCGTTATACATATCTTTGTCATTCTCGGCTCAACGAATACCCCCCGATGTTGTGAAGTCAAGAGTTTTCCACCAACATGAGGCGGTCTTGAAGGAGGACTAATAGCTTTTGCATCTTTCTTCTTTGCCGTTTTCAATCTGAACAAGAATAATTCATAAAGAAAAAAATTACAGTCCGGCAGGGTCGACAAATATAACCTATCCGGCGAACACATGGCCGGAAGGGTCCACCAAAAGCAGTGTGTCGGCTAAGAAAAAGTCGGCAGTGTATCATAAAAATAGCCTTCCGGCTCACAAAAAAATATAGGATTTTTCACTAAACTAGTCGGAAGGGTCCATTCCATATACATCGCCGGCTTCCAAACTGCTGGCATGGTTTTATACAAATACCCTTATGGATTCAAAAATTCTAGGCATCAGGAAACATTCTATACAAGTAGCCGGAAGGGTAAAAAATAATAAAACGCCGGCCTCATTAAAGAAACACATACGCCGGAAGGGTATACATATGAATAACCTGTCGGCCCTGCTGGTAGCAGTTACATAAACTACACAGCCGGAAGGTTCTTCAACCATATACCTTCCCAGCAAAACCCTAACTATGAAACCCCGGAAAGGTCGATAAAAAATACATTGCCGGCGTCTCAATTTCCAATTCAAAATTTCGAATTTTCTAACCTAATTTGACATGCAAACATGAAATCGAAGTACTAGAGTGAGTTTAAACAAGCCCTTACTTTCTTAAGCGCACCATTTCGCGTGTTTCAGCGGGTTCAAATTCTCCTTCTTCGACGGTTTTTTTCTTCACTTTCTTAGCAACCAAACTTCCAATTCTAGGGTTGTATTTGTTGGGTTTTCTATTTGTTTGTTCCATCTTACTATCCCTAGGTGGTGGCAGATCCATTGATGAAGATTAGTCAGAGTTTTCGAATCGACGATGTTAACGAATTTATCGACAAGTTTTGGAGGTGGTGGGGGTGATGGAGCCGGTAGGGTAGGGTTGTGGAGGAGAAGAAGAGAAGGAGATGAAATGAAAAGAAAAATTAAAACTGATTTAGGGCAATAGGTTTTTAAAAGATAAGGGTAGTTTTGTAACTTACCCATTAGGACTCCCCCTAAAACCCACAAAAAGTGTCCCTTTAAAAATGGGTATACCCCAATTAATCTAGGTATACCCCAATCAAGCCTGGTATTTTAACCATAGTTTTTTAGTTTTGTATAATTTAACAAACTTTAATTATAATACGTTGTTAAATAGCAATTACAATGTTAGAGAAATTTACTTCCATTTAACAAACTAAATTTGGAGTCGGAAGAAAGATGGAAAGACATAATTCATTTATGCTCGGATGATCTAGAAGGAAATCCAAATTGAAAAATAACATGAAAAAAAGATCATATGGATTAAAGGTGGCTGGGTTGAAAAGTTTTTTACAACGTTATGCTGGGAAAATGAATGAGAATAGGTTACAAAATACACAAAATTTGTACCATGAACGTTATGAGGAGCTCAAACTTGTGTTTGTGTTGTGGACAATAAACGGATGTCTATTTCCAAATGCTTACTTAGTGACATCAATTGGTTTCTTGAATCTTTAGAAGATTTAAAGCAGGTGCCAAGAAATGACTAGGGGTCTCCAATTTTTTTCAGAACTTTACATACCCCTTTGTATAAGCTCAAATTGTGCCAAAGAAAGCCTTAATGGTTTTTGGAGAGTGTTGGAGGCAAGAGCTAATATTTTTCACACTATTTATTTATTATTTTGACATGGTAAATGTACTAAATCAAAAATGTTATTATTATAAGTATTGGTGGTGTATATACTTTCGTGTTTGGAACCTTATCTTCATAATCATACAGAAGTACAATGCCGATAATTGGACAAAAGAAATTGATGATGGTACGTTGTTCAGAGGATTCAACAGTTGTGTAGAACAAGTAATGATATTATTTTTATGTTGTATGCAACAATTCCTGAGTTCAAAAATGTGGAAGCCCAAAGAATTTTAAGATAAGACTCAAGAGGATTGTGTTATATAATTCTATTTCTGAAAAGGGAGTTTGGTATTATAGCGAAAGACTACGTCTTCAGTTGCAGATGATCACCATCAACCCTTATCCTAGTAAAGAGGTTTCTCGAGATGACTGGTAGAAATTGATAATGGATGGTCCATACTGGGAAAAAAGGTTGTGTTATGTAGTTCGAAAATGTGGATGCCCAGAAAATTCTAGAACTAAGCCTTAAGAGGTTTGTGTTATATGGTTTTATTTATGAAAATGGTGTTTGGTATTATAGCGAAAGATTACGTCTTAAGTTGCAGAGAATAATGGTGATCACCATCAACCCCTATCTAAGTAAAGAGGTTTCTCGATATGACTAGTAGAAATTGATAACAGATGGTTCACATTGGGAAGAAGCTGAAAATTTGATCCAGGATCCGAGTTGAAGAAATGGTTTCACACTATCTACAAGGACAATATTGTTATCCAACCACAAAATATTGATCGGGTTGATTTCCCATCTTTTGGTAGGATACCACTTGGTGATGATTATCTTCCTTCCCAACCTCCATTAGAGATGGGCGACGCATTTTCATACTTAGTCATACGGGTTCATCGCCGACTATTCCACCATTTTCTTGGGATATGGAGACTATATCAATATATGAAGATATTATTACTGTTATGATTATACCTTTTGGTCTCGAACAGACTTATCCATATTGGGTGTAAATGCTACACTGGAGTAGTATCAGAACCGGTAGAACGATCATCATGATATACTAAATGGATTTAAGAGATTACACTTGAGAGAGATGCAAAAAATGAGGGAAGGGGTGATGTTTGACATGACTACTCTGGGTGATTCCAGTCATGAGGGTGACGGTGGTACATGTCCAAGTCATGGTGGTGTAGGTTCAAGTCATGGTGGTGGAAGTCAAGAAAGTGTGAGAAGTCGTGGAACTCGACGAAGTTTGAGGAGTCATTTTATGCAGATAGATATCTCTACCACAAATGTGGTGTTAGATACTCATGTACATCGATGTGATGAAGTCATTGACATGGAAACAAATACTGAAGGTTTGTTTAACCAATTTCCAACTAACACTATCACTCCTGGTGGTGACTTGAAAGTAGTTAGCCGTTTTACTTGCTATACACCAATTTCCTCAACCATATCAGTATTTCACGCATTTTTAAGACTGTCATCGTGTTTCCCTATGCACGAGTGATCCCGTTACTTTTTGAGGTTTTGACGATTCTAATGAGACTCAAGAACCAAGCGAGTATTAAACCAACTCAATCTATGTTATGTTGAACAACACTCTTGATTCACAAAACATGACCAATTAGATCTTTAATGGTCGGGGAAATGGTCAGGGAAATGAGTATTTTATGGATGTAATTTAATTTCAATCTTTCTAATATAATTTAAATAACACTTAATCAAAATTAAATCTCTGTGCATGAATCTTATTGAGTTGATAGCATTGATCATGCTTAAACTGTCTTTTGTTGTCTTCAACAAATTTGGTATGCTCTTTAATTTTTAGTTCGTCGATTGACAACCCAGGATAATCCTCTTTTATCATCCACAAATTTTGTGTATACTTTCTCACATCGTTATTGATAAAGCAAAATATTTGTTGAAGGGTTGTATTTGTTCTTCTTGAATTTATATTATCTAACGCCATAAACCTTTGAAACACACTGTCCCATTAATTAAAAGTGGTTTAATATTTCTAATGCTTGCAACTGATATCAAACATCGAATTAGAGAAATATATGATTCACGAATGAAGCGAGCACTATACATGTTGAAATGAATTTGAAGTTGACATGGTATGAGTTGAAATGAATTTGAAGTTGAGTATTTATAAGGTGTGATTCCTGATTGTTAGATGATGAACTATTGAACGATGATCATAGTTTCGAGCACTAGAATAACTATCGTTGGCGTTATGATGACCATCAAGCGATGGAGTCTTTATTGCTTGTTATAGACTCTATCGTGTATGCTTAAGTAGTACATTTGACACTTACCTATACCCATAGTGGGTATAAAAGTGGCAAGTTGTGAGTTTTGACCGGTGTATAGGAATATTCCTTATTAGCAAGCAACGTAAGAGCAACTCCAGTAGATGGGTAAAGTTATTTTTTCGTAGTAGAGAAAAGGTTTATCGGAGATAACCAGTCAGCCATGACTGAGACAATCGGCTCACTTACAATCGGTAACGACTATATTCCGACGGTTAAAAAGATGGCTATATTTTCACATGTATATATTATACTCACTTTCCAACGCTCAACTTGACCTTTTAAAAAAAAAAAAAAAAAAATCCGCTAAAATGTCTTTAAATTTTTATTCTATTTTCTTTTTTTTAAATTTCTCAATTGGAATGTCTCAAATTGCATCTCAAGTTTTTTCTGAAGCCAAACTTGAAGTTCTAATTGATAAGATATGTGTTGGTTTAAAAAAAAACGAAAATGGTAAAAGGGAAAGAAGAATGCTAACCCCGGAAATTTGGTTATTGAAAGGCAAAAAAGAGCTTAGGTTTTGAAAGTTACCAAAGGAAGTTACAAAAACCAAGAAAAATGTTCAACAAGGCACCGAAGTTACATCAGTTTAAGATAACCAGCAGGGCGAAGATTATTCGACATTTTTATTGGAGTCTTTATTTAAGTTTTTATTGTCTAAGTTTATATCTAGTAAAAAAATGAGGCAATAGTATTAATTAATTTGAAAACTTAACTTCGAATTAGACTTTCACTTTAAATTAATCGGTTTATTATATTTAGACTTACATTTAATTAGCTTGTGTATGTGTAATAACAGAAAAATATCGACCATATTTTGTAACATATATACGGCTATATAACAACTATATTTTGGATGTCACCAATGGCTATATAATGGTTATATTACCATACTTTGATAATATTTTTTTCTTTCTAAACCTAACCTACTGAAAGCATTTTCAACCTGCAAATCAAAATATATCCCAAAATCATAAGAAAAACGTATTGCATATCCAATACAACAGCAGAAGAAATTTGTCCATTATGGATAATCATAGCCACTATTCAAAGTGCATTATCAATGAATTTTTCAAAATGGACTTAATCATCCACAATTTTTGGAGAAACCTATATTATAGGGGCTCCAAGGAAATAGTTTTAAGGGATCATATGGATTCAAATATCATACAATGAAGGCAGGGGACCTAATTTCATAAGAGAAATACTAAAATACCCTTAAATATTTAAATCTAAACCTAATTTATTAGATAAATCTATTTTTATTCCTCTCATTTTAACTCTTCCATCTTCTTCTTCCCCATCACCTTCATCTCCTCCTTAATCCATCATATGCAACACCAAATGGTCAATCAAGATGAAGAAATGAACAATCAAGGAGTTGAAACACCACTTAATCCACCTGAAATGACTTCAATATGGTAAAAATAAAAAACCCCACATCTTATTTTCATTGGTTTTATTGCTTGAATAGTTAGGTTCGACCAATTTAGGTTTTCAAAAAAACAGTTTCAGAACTGTGTACGGTTTGGAGTTCTTAACTTCCAAACCGTAGACACTATATACGGTTTGAAAAATGCAAACATCCAAACCGGTATATCTAACCGCTTCTGCACATGGTTTGTTTTTCAAACCGTAAGTTAATCCTTAAGAGAAAAAATGAAAACCTAGATTCCCCACCGCAGAGTTCTATTTCCAAACCTAAGTTGGACTGAGTTTTCATACGGTTTGGTTTTCAAACCGTAGGTAGATCATTTTTTTGTTTTTTTTTTCTTACCGTAGAATGCTATTTTCAAACCGTTAGTTGGACTGTGATTACATACAATTTGTTTTTCAAACCGTGAGAACAACTAACGGTTTGTTTTCAAAGCCGTAGGTTGTCTTGAAAAAATCTACGATGCGAAAAAAAATACCTTATATACGCAGTTTACGGCGTGATTTCCCTACCTTAAATCATTTACGATTTGGAGTTCTTCAATTCCAAACCGTATATATATTCTAGATTCAAAACCCTAAGGTTTGAAATATTCATACTTCCATGCCCTAATCTCTACTTACAGTTTGGTCGATAAATTTTCCCACCGTCAGTTGGCTTACGGTTCGAATTTGAGGGTTTTCAAAAGCAAAAATAAGTGATGTTTTTTTTTTATGATCGTCATCTTCACCGCGATGGAGAAGAAGAAAAGATGAAGAAGAATAATAGTTTTTTTTTATGATCATCATCTTCATCATGATGAAATTATGATCATCATCTTCATCATGATTTATGATTGAAAAGAGAAGGAGAAGATAATGATTTTTTTTTTTTGTATATAATTATCATCTTCATCATGATGAAATTATGATCCTCATGTTCATCATGATTTATAAATGAAAAGAGAAGGAAAAACCAATAAATTTAACTTTATAATTCATGGAGGCCATTTTAGCCATTAAAAAAATAGTTGAGTATGAGATTTTGTTGATTATTACTTCATAACCTGATTTTGTCATCTTGTGATTGGTGCCCCTATAATAGGTTTGTTTTTAAATCATCCACCAGCCTTGTCAAAATCATTGATGTCTTTCTTTGTTGGGTTAACAAAATCCAGCTGTAATAATGGTTTGATCAGATTTTTAATGTTGAAGGTGCAGGTCTCACATGTTTTAAAAAATTGAAGGCTAAAGTTTTTAATTACGCGACTTTAACCCTTACGCATGACGTTTACTATCTGTGCTAGATACTCTCTTGATGATGAGTATGTTATGCGTGCACTTGTTTTGTATCCTTTTGTTAGGGAGGCGATTTTGCTCTAGCAGCTGCTAGAGCCCTTGGATGGGTGAATTTAAGGGTGGTGGTGGTTTATGATGGAAATTTCATTTTTGCCCTTGGAATAAAAAACTGAACTGGAAACCACCACCGTTGGATTCACCATCCAAGGGCTCTGACAGCTGCTAGAGCAAACTTTTTTTCTTTTGGGAGTCAACTGCAGTTTGTTTCTCATTTCTATATTTCATATTCTATTTTTTCTTAAATCTTGCTCTTGACTGGTTAGATTGTTTGTTACCTTGCCATGTTTCCTCTCTCTCCGAGGAGTCTAGCCCTTTATTTTATGTTTCTTTATAGAACGGTGTAAATAATCTTTTCATCGATGAAATGAATGAAACTAATGTTGTTGTGTAAGGTTGTGCCAGAGCTATAATTGTGTCTAAAATCACTGATTTACAATCCAAGCCTTTCCAAGATACCATTTAAATAATGTTGGATTCCCCCATCTTGGCTGGACTAAGCATAATACTGGTGATGCCTTTTGATTTTTCTACCAGCTAATGATGCAGATTTTTTTTCAAATTATGCTACCATTGTTTTTGAAGTCGCATCTCCGGTTAAAGCCGAGGCTCGTGCAATTTGAGTTATTTTAAAAAGTGTTGTGAAACAAAAGCTCACTCATATCATCATTGAAAGTGTTGCTAAAGACTTCGTTGATCAATTTTAGAGCTGCACATGGGTCGGGCGGGTCGGTTTTTAGCTAATACCAACCCCGCACCCACAAACAGCGGATTTTTATTTTCATAACCAACCCCGCACCCATAAGCACCAGGCGAGTTTTTTGACCTGCCTGCTACGGGTCGGGCAGGTTCGGGTTTATACCCGCTAAAACCCGCTTCAAGTTACAATTCAATATTTTCTGCAAGTTTTTCACCTATAGTTCAATGATCATCACACACACATGTTTTAATGTTTAAACATACTTCTTACTTAAATTCTTAATTACTTAACAAACCAAACCATAAACATAAGTCTTCATTGTTAAGCTTAAACAAGTACTAGTGTACTACTACTTCCAATAAAAACAAATTTAAACACCACTACTAGTTAAAAGTTAAGATTAAAATTCAAACAATAAAATGCCGAACAGAGAAAGAGGAAGAGTGTAGAAAGTGAATGATAGTTATCCAGTTATCCTATCTACTAGTATTAGGGTTTCAATAATGGACAACTAGGATTAGTTTTATCAATGGTATATATTTTGCAGGTTTTTTCGGGAGGGTTTTAGCTAATACCAACCTCGCATCCACAAACAACAAGTTTTTATTTTCATAACCAACCCTGCACCCGCAACAGGCGGGTTCGAATTAAAAACCCACAGATTTAGCAGGTACGAGCGGGTTTGGATAACGTGGGCGGTTCTTGTGCAGCTCTAATCAATTTGTTGTTGGAGATTTTGTTGGTGATCGACATATAGATGCTCACTCTTTAATGACATTTCTAATGTTAACTATTGTTTAATTGCTTGTAAATTTCCTTATAAGCCGCACATTCTTATGCTTTTACTCATTGCGCTAATGTAAACTCTGCATCGGGGTGTCGGTCGAGACCTCCAATTCGGCCGATGCCAACTGTTGAGGCACACCGCTAGCCTTTTTCCAAGCAATCATTTATTAAAACAAATATCCTAAAAAAAAAAAAAAAAAAAAATAACTCAAGGGTGTCGTCACTAGCAATACGTCATCCCGCAACCTCTCTCTTATGTCAGCTTTGCTTTTCAATAACTTCGGTTGTGCTTCTATGTATTTTCTTATCGGGCCCCGCTTTAACGATTAGCTTAAATACAGAGCTCCCCTCGAAACATTATCTCTTACTGACACATCCAAAAAAAAAAAAAAAAATTATACATCAAAAAAATCAAGATCAAAGCAGAGAGAGTGGAATAGAGAGTGTATTTCTTTTAGAGAGAAAAACAAAACTGAAATTCTTCTCTTATACAGATTTGAGTTAGCAGTAGTTTCGATGGAAGATCTAGTTAGAGGTCAAGAATTTACAAAGCAAGTTCATATGCAACTCCAAGGAAGTGAGATTCCAGTTCAGAATGAAATAATAGATTCAGTTGCAAAGATCCTCGAGTGTATTGAGAATGCAATTTCGAAATTCAGTTCTAGTGAGTCGACCGGTGAAGTCTGTCAAAGTCCGGAACTTACTACAGTTGATTCTCCGTTTACCGGTAGCCGGAAAATTGAAGAAACCGGCGAGATCAGAACTATGGTCACTCCAAAGAAAATTGGGTCGAACAAGAGAAGGTAATAGCTCTTTGAAGAATTTTCTTTTCTCCATAAATTTTACAATTTCACTTGTAATTACAGTCTGATTTAAGTTGAACTAACAGCTTCATTTGTTCACTCCCAGGAAAACTGCAGATGCACATTTTAAACTCACTGAGACACCTTTCGAGGACGGTCATGCCTGGAGGAAATACGGCCAGAAAGATATCCTCAACTCCGGCTTTCCTAGGTATAGTCCTATTCCCATTTCACCCACTGCTTGCACTTATCAATTGTGTATCTGTTGAAGAAAGAAATCCTAATACATTAACTTTTCTATTACAGGGGTTATTTTAGGTGCACTCACAGAACAGATCAAGGGTGTGAAGCCTTGAAACAAGTCCAAAGAACTGGAGATGAAGAACCAGCCATGTTCCGGGTGACATACATCGGTCAGCATACGTGCAAGAATCAATTCAGGGGACCTCGGTTATCCATTGATTCAAACCCCAGAGGCACTTGTGTACTCGATTTCCAATCAAACTGCTATTCCCCAAAACTAGAATTCCCCTTTTCACCATCATTTTCTACAGTTGAACACGAATTCAAGGGTGATACGAAAAATACTATTGCTAATCACAACAACAAGGATTCCTCCAAATCATCTGAGTTAGCCGTGTGGCATGATCTACCGGCATTTGAAACCACATCAATGATGCCATCAACATCTGGGTCGGAACTCGTCGATGGAATTTCCGGGCTTTACTCTAGTGCTGAAAGTGATCTAAATTACATGTTTTTGGATGATATGTTTGATACTAGTGAACTCTTTAGTTCCTCAAATTAAAACCATGAAACCGAAAGTAAAACCAAGTTAGTGGAGATTATCTTAGGTATGTACATATATATGGTGTTGGAGGTTTGGGGGTAGAAATGGGTATAACAGAGCCGTCTTATGGATTAGTTCAGCTGGATCGTTGCCTAGAGCCTGAAATTACCCAATTTTTTAACTTTTTCTTTTTCCTTAACTTCTTGTCAGATAGGTTGCTCTTACATAGTGTGTACCACATTATCAGTCATATTTTCTTTTTACTGTCAGTTTGTTTTGTAGCTATTGCGTACTACTTTCCAATTCCAAAGTTTATTTATGTAAACTTTTATATAATAAAATTAGAATTCACTATCTTATAGGGGTTTACTCAATAAAAATATTCGCAGATTTGTAAAGATTTAAAAAGAGTCATGAAAATTAATAACTTTGCAAGAATTATACAGAGTTGAGCAAAATTTTGCGGAGTTATGCAGAGTTGTCTAATGTCTTGCAGACATTTGTAGAGTCCTTAAGAGTTATAAAAACAAATTTTATACGGAAATATACATGATAGACATAAATACAAAATTTATTGTAGCTTATTTATTATACAAAATTCAACTAAAATAAATAAATTATTATTTTATATAACTTATTTCTTTTGTTTAATAAAATACAATAAAGTGTAACAATAAATTAAAATAATAATTATTGTATATTTTTACATAATAATTAAAATTAAAAAAATGTTTAATCATATCAAATAATTTATAATCATCTATAATAGGAGTTTTCTAGATTGTGTATTCATGAAATAAAATAAAAGAGAGTAAAAAATATCTTTATAAAAAACTTGAAAGTCTTCCAAAATCTTACATATTTTGCAAGACTTTTATCAAGGAAAATATATACACAAAAGTCACTCAAAGTCTTGAAAATAAGTAAATATGCAAAGTCTTTGAATTTTAAAGTTTACAATGAGTAACACAAACTTTATAAGACTTTTTGACAATCTACAACGAGTAACATAAACTTTGAAAGAGATTTTAAAAGTATACAACGAATAACACAATACTTTGTAAATCCATTAAACTCTTTGGAAATCAATAAAAGTATTTATTGAGTAAACCCCAATTAGATTCGTAAACTTTTATGTAAGAGTATTATTAGAATTCATTACATTAGGTAGTTCTCTTCAAATTAATTTAAATATCTTACTTCTCAGTAAATTCATTCGAAATACAATGAATACCACTAGCATAAGATTATATTTTAGCAAAATTTCATCGTTTTCTAAAGCATAATACTCCCTCTGTTTTAAAAAGACCGTCCTCTATTCCATTTTGGTATGTTTCAAAATTATGTTCAGCTTCTGTTTATAGTCATATTTTTCCAATGAACTCTCTAATATACCCTTAAGTTTTTATATTTATAAAATATTTTTTAATGGGACCCAATCTAAAATATTAATGAAATTTGTGTAATTAAGAAAACAAATATATCTTTTATTCCTTTTTGTATTTCCTATTTGCAATCCCATAACAATTTTTGGTAGTTTTTATTACTAACAGTTTTATTGAAATAAATTAGGCAAGTAATTAATGGTAGGCATGTAAACTACTATGGTCTCCTTAATATCTTCACAAAGTCAAAGCGGCCCGTCTTTTTGAAACAAAGGGAGTATAAGCTATAAAAAATTTATGCAAGAGTACATTATACATTATCTTTAGTTCCCTGGAATCGTCAAATTTATATTGTCTTAAAAAGCATGTATTATACAAGAACGGGCCCTAGCTCAGCTGGTCATCCCCGTTCCCCAAAGTTGCATGCGTTCCAGGAGGTCCCAGGTTCGAGCCCCCAATGGCGTAATATTGCAGGAATTAACATGGAAGGTAGTGCTAGTTTGCCCCCCTTGTGACACAATCTCAGCACCCCCATCCGATTCGGCTCCCTTGGCTAGGCTACCCATGAGGCTCGTTGGTAGGTCAGCACAACAACATGTTCAATTAATGTAGTAGTATGTTGTTGGAGCCTAGCTTGTTAGGCTTCCGACTAGTTAATGTAATACTCTTTATCTAATAATAATTACTAAATTAATGTATTATATATATTTCTAAAAGGTGGTTTCAAAAAATTGTCACCGACTTCTGGCTACCGCCTGATTTGCTAGTGAATCCACCGCCTAGTTTGCCTTAATGAATGTAGTGGATGGTATGACGCAGAATGGATTGCAGTAGGTCTCTCATTTTGATCATGTGCTGCAAACATCATTGTGTGTTGATCCGTCTAGTGATGAAATTGATTATGTTTTACGAGTCAGACTTCTGTCTATATGTTCGTTGTTGTTCAGACCGCAATAAGCATGACCCATGTTTCGCCACTAAAATCGTGGTTATCTACCTCCCACATATAAGCATATATGTTATTTGCGTTCTGATTAAAGATCAAGGTGAGGTAAGAAATCGATTGCAATAGACAAAGTCTGGCAAACCTCAAAATCCGGTCTTATGACTCTCGAAGAGCAGCCTAGATTATTATTCACCTCACAAGTACAAAATTTGGAATCACAAAGTTTGAGACGAAAAAACTTTGTGATTTCTATCTATCTTGTTTGATAGAGCAAGTTCAACAATCAAAGCAAGATCAGGATACACGAACTATCAAGATAAAGATAGTTGAACCTGTCTTCACGAATCCCTTAGTTGCTAAACCCTAAAAGGGTATGAAGGAGAGGGCGATTCTAGTTTACAACTAGGACACACAAGAATAGTGTCAGGGATTCAAAAATCCTAGTTTTTTGAGGTTCTCCTTATATAGACTTTCAAGGCCAAGGTTGTTTTATATTTAAGCTAAGGTAGATTTGGATTCAAGAAATTAATAATCATTGTTAGATGAAAAACTTGACTTTGAGATTAACATAGCAGAATATACACTCTGGTTAGGATGGACCGTAACTGAACCGTGTACAATGACTTGTTCATGAAAGGTTAGTCGAAACTAGCCAATAGAACAATATGCTTAACCATTTTCATATAACATTTTGAGACATTTCTTGAGTCACACATATGATCAAAAATGTCTAGATGGTGTTTTTAGAGAGTTGTTCAAATTCTGATCATCTCATAAAAATTATTCTGATGCATCCGAAAATATTCGACAGGGTAAGTACGTGTATTTTACCTGTTCATGAATTTTTTTGGTCATGGTACGTGTACTATGTGTACCCTCAAGACAAAAACGAGTTCGGGAACTTACAAATATTTTTTGGTTTACATAGTGGGTATGCGTACCTTTTCGGTTTTAAAACCAACAGATCTTTTTCAGTTTGCATACTAGGTATATGTACCTTTCCAGGTTCATGAGTCACAGACTTTTTGTGGTATGCATACCGGGTATGTGTACCAAAAAGTCGATGCTGCACCGGTACGTGTACTGCGTCTCCGGACTTGTAACAGTTCTCCCAGTATGTGAACTGGTATGCATATTGTCTTGGATCCAGATTAACAGTAGTTTTATATCTCTTTAATAATCAATTCGAAACATTCCCGAATAACATCAATGACACATATCACTGTTGCAGGCTATTTTCAAATGATTAAATCTTGAATCATAATTTAGGTCGTAAATAATAAATTTTTATTAACCAAATTCATCAAGTATGAAAAGATGTTTTTAATCTTAAGTAGTCATATTTTGAGAATGATATTCAAGATAAACTTGACTTGAAATTTATGTTATGCATATACCGGCTAATTTAGTCATGCAACAATGTCTCATAGATATAAAGGTAAAAAATTGAGAAATAGGTGGTTCAGTCTTCACTTAACTTTTGATGTTGAAGTTCTCCAAAGCTCTTATTGATCTTCGCCTTCAAACGGTTGAACGTAGTGATATCCGATTCTCAACTACACACTTTTATCCTAATCCGAGACCTGACAAAATATAGACTAGAAATCAAGATATAGTTTTGATCAACTAAATTTGATAGCAAGCTTGAGATAACAACACTTGTGAGTTCAACCGAGCAATGCTATAACAATTTGTGAGACTAACGCTAGCCTGCCTCAAACAGGACGCCAATTAATTTCTTTTAGCTGATAAATCAAGGTACCAAATTCTTTACTTACACTTAGACAATTTAGAATTAAAATATTAGATTATCTACTTCTGTAATCATGTATATAATCCTAATCAATCTAACTCAAGAGAATATCAATCTTAAAACAAGTCTAAATGAATTATGTGATATCTTGAAAACTGGATTTTGATAGATACGCAGTATAAAAATCGAATTGAAGTTCTCTCCGTTTTCTATTTTAATCAATAATTCTTGAATGACTTTATATCAAAAAAGAAGGACCTATGGAATATAAAAGAATTATAAACATATCAAATCAAGATAATGGTTCTGAAGCGTCAAAGGAAGATGGCTCTACCCGTACTTCAAGAATATCCCAGTGAAGATTCTTCAAGCCTCACTTTAGTTCTCAAATAATCTTCGGTGTTGGTATCAAGGCTAGGTTGCTTTAGATGTAAGCAATGATTTCCTGCAGATAAAGTAGTTCTCATTGTTGTTTAGTCCATTTGAAGCTGCTCAAATTCTCAATATCAGGCTTCATACGAACCCAACTCCAGATAAACTTATTTGGACTCTTACAACCCAAGGAAAATATACTTAAAGTTCTTTCTAGAAACTGTTCTCTTCTAATACATGTGAGTATTCACTATCCAATGACCCATTCTTCCCTTGGGGAAAATTCTGTAATGAGAAGGAATTAGCTCCAAAGATTCACATTTTTCTTTGGAGGCTTCTACATGATGAATTGGGGTACTTTCAAACTACACAAGTTCAGTGAGGACATACCTATGGAATGTCAAGTTTGTCATGCATATCTTGAAAGCGTTGATCACCTCTTATTCAAATGCACTTTATGCCATATTGTGTGGTTTGCTTCTCCCTTAACACGGAGAACTCGAAACTCTACTGAAGTCAGTTTGAAGTCTTGCATGCAAATGTGGCTTTCTGGTGGTGTTGAAGATTATTCTTTCTGCATTGGAGATTGCATGGTGTGGGCTATCTGGATGGCACATAATAACTTGATTTACGAGAAGCAGAATATAAATATTAAAAACATTATTTTAGATGGCGTGTATTGGTTTAGCACCATTTACCATTACGGAGAAGACACAATGATGGTGCCTCAACAATCTCTTTTACAATAACATCTCAGAATAGTGTTCCACAATGGTCCCCTTCTTCACTTAATAAGATAAAGCTTAATGTGGATACAACAATTAAGGATGGAAGGCCTACTTTTTCTGTGGTTGTTAGAGATTAGTAGGTTACTCACATGTATAGCAAGACAATGATCCTCCATGGTCATTCCAAAAGGTAATGGGATTTTACTTGTTTCCTAAGTTACATATAAAATATATTTCAATCAAATCATCATAGAAGGGGACAGTCAAATAGTCGTCAAGGCTATCACTAAAGATACCTATCGCATCCCTTAGAGGGTAGCTCGTATAATCCATGAAATCAAGTCAGCTACCAACTTTTATTCTATAAGCTATTGTTTCATTTACAGAGATGCGAACGATGTTGCGCATGCTCTAGATAAATATGTTCTTCAACATCTTATTCATAAGAGTTGGATATCTCCTTCAATTTCTCGCTGCATTTCTTCCATAAAATAATTAAGCTTGGTTGAAGTCGGATGATTCATTAAGGCTAAAATAACCACCACCTCATCAGATTTGAATGTTGTGAGATAAATTGTGATAGTATTAGGCTTAAATATTTTAATTCGTATTTTATGATTCCTTATTCCAGATAATTTTTTTTCGGAACCATGCTTTACTCTCAGTAAGATTCTAGACAAATCGATTGAACAAAGCCTTGGCCCAAGCTAGTTTAGAAAAGATATGAAATTCCAAACGAAAATCATAAAAGAATAACATTTTTTTAAGAACAAAATACAATCCTAAAGACGTTCGAGATATTTATTTCTTTTTTCAAGTTATATTTGTGTTGGATCAGCTTGGTAGAAGCCGTATATGAATTTTAAGTGAAAAGAAAATGCCAATTCATAAATTTTGGTTGCCATTGGATGATATGTAATCGATGGTGAATTATTATTGTCTAAACCATAGGTCAGATTCATGAGTCCCATAATCCGGACCCTATACAATTATAAGGGCAAATCCAGTGAGAGTTGGTAAATTTGGTTATTTGAGGGTCCAGCTGGATAGGAAAAAAATACATAATGGTGGATAATGAATCAAACGTCCTCATCAAGGATAGTCGTCTCTAGTTGAGCTGAGGATGGTCTCAGATTAATCCAGAGCTCTTACAAGTGTAGGATGGTCGTTTCTATTTGAGACGATAATAAATACATTTTTATCCAACGTATATATGCCTATCATACCTATATAAACCGATCTTCCATCCACCAATAAACTCACACAACTTCTATATATTTTCATATAAATTTATCAAATTTCTTCAATCAATTTTTTTCTGAATCCTAATTTGGAAGATGAGGAAGTGCAGGCAGTTGCTTCGATATATCTCCAACAACAAAAACAATAGTGGATGTTTTAGCTAGATCAAATGGATAAAGATTGATGAAGATGGAAGGACGACGAATGCCATGATACAATTATACATGGGGAAAGTACCGCGAGCTCCAGAACCAAGATCAATGGTGGAAAGAAGATATGCATAGAGATTTCAAGAAGAGTGACATCAACAAATGATACGTGATTATTTTATCAATGGATATGTTTACTCCGCTGAAGATTTTCAATAACGCTTTCGTATGCCGCGACACTTGTTTCGTACTAAACATTTTGTTTGTCAGGTAAACCCTAAGTTCAACTATCAATTTGATGCATGAAATATACGGGGACATAGTCCTGAACAAAAGGTCATAATAGTCTTATGAATTATAGGTTATGGTTTGCCAACAAATGTCTGTGATGAGTACATTCGTATGAAAAGAAGAACCGCACACGAAATCTCACCATGTTTTGCGAAACTATAGTCAACCAGTTTAGTTCACGTTTTCTACGATAGCCAACGCAAGATGATGTAGGCCAATTACCAGTTGAAAATGCGAAAATAGGCTATTCCAGAATGCTAGGTAGCCTTGATTGCACGCAGTGGGTGTGGCATGGATGTTCTTATGATTTCCAATGGAAGTATAAGGGGGACTATTCAAAACCAACTATTATTCTGGAAATGACGAATTCTTATGATTGTTGGATATGGCATTGCTTTGTTTGGACTCTTGGGGTTCAAATAACGACCTTAATATTTTGTAAAAATCGCCTTTGTTTAAAAAACTGAAATATGGAAATGCTCTAGATGCAAATTTCACCGTCAATGGAAATATATATAAGATGGGGTATTTTCCGGCTGATGGAATTTATCCGGCGCGGTCAACTTCAGTTCAAGCTTACAGTGATATACCCGAAGACGAGGAGCACCGTGCTAGAAGACATTTCAACGAGAAACATATGGCGTATAAGAAGGAAGTTAAACGAGTGGTTGGAATTTTGAAGAGGAAGTTCCATATAATTTATGAATTATTTCATTTAAACCAATAGGAATAAATAGGGTTATGCTCACATGCATCGTTTTGCGTAATGTGGTAATCGAGGATCTCACCAAAAGAGTATAGAATGATATAAAAGAGAATTAAAAATAAAGGTTTATATTTAAGACTAAAGGAGGATCTCACCACGTGCATACCTTTGAGATTAATTTGGAAGAAGAAATCCTTATATGATTCAGTTTTTTTTTTTTTTACTTTATAGTTTATGTAAGTTGGATTAAACAAGTTGAAAATGAAACTAAAGATTATATTGAATTTAAAACTAACTATTACATCTAGAATGTACAATTCAAAGTAAAAAAGTGTATTGGTATTTACTTCCACTTTTATTCTCACCTAGGTCTTCTACACCAGATTCAATGTCAATTGTTTCTTGCCGTTGTCGTGCCTTTTATGTTTGAACTTCATCAAATTCATCTTGCCATATTTGTAGTTGTGATTGATTCATTTTTGACGTGTCCATTCCCAATTGCTCTCATGTGGGCATCAACAAATTATATTCAACCACCTTACGACCGCTCCTCATTTTAGAAACCACTTTCTTACGCTCGACTATTTTAAAAGTATCAGCTTTCCTTTTTATAAAAGAATTCTTGAAAGTTGTATTCTGGATTTGATGATTTGTCGGCATCTTGAGCCGCCCTTTTGATTTTTTTCCTTTTTTGACAACCACTTCATCGGGTATGTTTGCATTTCCATTAACATTAAGATTAGAATTACCATGTGGGAAACCACCTGTGTTGGAATTAGGGGTTGAGTTTGTTTCTAGTGGAGAATAAGGATACCCTGATTGTTGAGAAATATTTGTAGCCTTGTAATGTGATTCCTTTGGTACTTGATATCCATTTAACATATCGGGGTTATATCGGTTCAGATTTTTTAGGATGTGGAACACGCTCCGTGCTTGAAACTTGAACTTTTTTTTTCTTTGCCATTCTTCTCGAGTTATTTTATACTGCAGTTGGAATAATTTTTAAATCAGTTATTATAACAAAGATAACACATTTTTAAAATCAATTCCGTTGATTGAAACGCGACTTACCAAATCGGCTTGGTTTCATTGCTCACTGTTTGACATTTGCATCATCACAGCAACTCAACTATTGACGTCTTTGTTGATTGTATTAAACCAACTCGACAACCTCGAAGTATCACGTTTTTGTATTTTCCCAGTTTAATGACTAAATTGTTTATGAATTTTCCCCCAAAGACTATTATGATGTTATTGAGCACCATGGATAAAATCAAGAGTAAATATTTCATGACCTTTGCAAATAGCCTTATCTTCATCCAGACTACTTCGGACCGCGAGTTTTCTGTTGAAGTATTTTGGTGTTGTGATGAACTGGCCATAATTTAAGAAACTTTCTTTCTATTTTCTTCTACTGATTTACAGATTTAGAGATTAAGGGTCTGAGAGTTAAAAATATAAGAAATTTTGGGTGTAGAAAGTATGATTTTGGAGTTGAAATTTGTTGAATTTATAGGGATGATGACCGTTGGATGAACATAGTCGTTGACGGCTGGAAGATGACCGACCAGCTCAGCATGTGATGAGCGTCGTCTCTAATGGATCCGTTTCTTGGGCTAATGTGGTATGCCCGTCACTGATAGAGCTGGTCGTCTCATGCTAATAGTGCGTTTGGATACCAGAAGTGTAAGTCAGATGCAAAACTATTTTGCTTCACAAATATATGACTTTTCTGATTCTGGAAGTCGGTCTGAAAAACTGTATCCAAATTGACTTCTGACAACTTCTAAGTGTATGCCCAAATACCCAATAAGACCGCCGGTTCAATCTGAGATAGGATGGATAAAATTTTATAATATTGAGCCTTTGCATATCCATTTTTTTGTTTTCCAGTCCCACTGTGGGGTAGAAATGGGAAAATATGTTCATTTGTCTATCCACTGGAACTGCTATAATAGAAATAAAAACAAAAGGAAAATAGTTATTCCTTACTTTTTTGTTTGTTTGTTTGAGTTTTATCGAAAACAACCCCACTTCCTTATACCGGTTCACAAAACCATCACACTGTTACAAACATTTTTCAAAATGGTCACTAGACCGTTCACTAGGGAGTAATGTCACATGTTAGAGTTAAATCATGCCATGGAAGTACCTAATTGTCCCTTAACAAAGTGGATAATGGGTGGTGGTGGTGATGTTTCTGCTCTTGGTGGTCGTGGTGTTATTGTTGTTGTTTTTGCTACCGATGAAATTGAATGCTTTTAGGATCATTACATGGCACTAGGAATTCAGCCTACATCCATGATCGTTGCATCGCATTTCCTAGAAGGGTTCATCGCTTCCTCTCTTGGGTGTAGCCACCGCCGCCACCATTACCTCAACAATGGGGGAGGAGTATTTACGACCAATGACTATTTTTTTCAAAACAGTTAACTCAGATGAAAAAGATTCTTTTGCCAACACTAATTAAAGGTATAATGATTTTGCGAAACCATTTAGGGGACAACGACCATTCTCAAATCACCCTTTTTTCTTTCTTAAAAGAGTAAAACAACATCTAATTGAATCTCAAATAAATATTCTGATCATTTGTCTCTTTAACAATGTATTATATACTGATGTACTAATGATATATTATATATTGATGCGCTAATAATTATTTATTTTTATTTTCTAATATAATTTAAGGGGGCGACTAAATTTCTCTCGCCCATGATTTTGCCCCGGAGTTTTCTACCGTAAACAAATCATTTTCGTATAATATTTTTTCCTTAAGTGACAAAGCAAAGGGGATGTTTAACCCTTAATACCAAGTCAACTAATTATTAAATCAAATATCATTACAAGGATATATCAAACAAATTTATGGACTATCAACACTGTCCACAACCACCACCACCGCCGTCGACCACCACCGACGACTACCACCATCACCAACCACTACCACTGACAACCACCACCACCGCCAACCACTACCACTCATGTCCACCACCGCCAACAACCACCACCACCGCTCACCACCATCAACCACCACCGCAGCCCACCACCACCCAAGTGGGGCAGGATCCAATGACATGGTTATATTGACATAATCATGACATGGTTTGGCTATTTTCTTTACAAAATCCAAGTGATAATGAGTTTGAAGCTAAATTTTTGGTGACATGTTCCTCTTATATAGCTCTACATTCCTACCAAAAATGAGAGTATTCCGATATATGTAACTTCACCATCCACTAATTTTAATTTCAACCGTTAATCTTCAATGGCTGATATTCAAAATGGTAGATGGTAGTCTTATACGTCTTGGTAGGAATCCTCTATTTTTGGTAGGAATGTAGATCTATATAAGAGGAACATGTCCCTAAATATGTTGTCGCTTCAAATATAAGATCTATTAGCTTCAAATATGTTATCGCTTGGATTTTACAGAAACAACGACCAAACCCTGTCATGATATCCTACCCCCAACTCTACAGGTGTAATTTCTTTAAAAAAAAGGAAAATAGTTATTCTTTTACCTTTTTTTTTTTTGAGCTTTCCTCACATAAATCCTAAGCTTTGGATTTTCCCACTGATACAGCCTACTTTCCATTAAACCTATAGAGACGGACAAGCGAGTCTGTCCATTTCAATTTCTTAAGTTTTGAAATTTGTTTTCCAAATTTACCCCTAGGTAACTGCAGGGATTAAATTAAATTGTATTCATTTTCTTAACTGTATTCTCTCACTAGCATATCCATTTAACTCTCAGTAAACCCTAGACTTATATTGGATGACACAAGGAGGAAATGACTCGATGATAGTCTCAAGAGTCAGAGTAATGAGCACTGAACATTTCTCACTCTCCCTTTCTCTCAAACAATTATGCTTCCTGTTTTTGGGAGAAAACTACTTCTGCAGGTTTAGGTAATTTTGGGTGTGTGTGGATGAGAAGTGAATTTAAACCTTCAACAAATGTGTTGCACGATGAGCACTTTTGATTCGAGAGATAATCTGTACAATTCTGGCCTAAATCGAAGACACGGCCGTTCAGATTTGTTTCGGTCACAGGTGAAGGATGTGAGGTTGATCTTAGGGAAGGAAGCGAAGAAGGTGTTGAGAGTATGAAGGTGAAGGCTATTTGATGACTTGTTAACAGAAGGTTGAGTAGGCTAGCAAATGTTGCAGGCAAGCTCTGGGTGTTGATACGATGGTATTAACACTTGGTTTTTCTGTTGTTTGGACTTGTGTTGTTGTTGAAAATAGGGCGGAGAACCTATTTATACAAGTCTTTTAGTCTAACCTTCGTATCTCGTGGGAAGTAGAGAAAGTGGAGTGATGAAGTAGTGGAGTAGTGTGTTGGTGTCACACGACCAGGCTTGCCCACTTCTCCCATCATCACTAACCGTCCATGACTTCCTAACACGTTCTTGTGATGGCGCGTTGTGCGCTGCACGCTGTAAACCGCCAGACCAATACCCCAGTATGTATCCCCTAGTTTGTGACATGATTGATGTCTCGAGTGTTTTGGAAAACATGTAGCATGTTGTTGTAGCTTGGCGAGTCAGGCTCGGGAAGCTTGCTAGCTTGGTGACCTTCGACGGTCGAGATTTTGCATCTTGAGAGGAGGGGCAACCGTTGATCGTTGCACCAGAAACCCTAATTAGCGCTCCTTACTAGAATCGTTGTAGAATTCTAGTACGGACTCGTATTTTTATGATCCGCCACTCCATTCCATACGGAAAAGAATTTCCTATCTCACAACGTGGGAATATTTAGGTTTAAAGCTCGTTCGGGAGGAGAAAACAGCCCGAAAGCAAAACCCAGGAAGGAAATTGATACTTGTGAAGTATCGTGTTGTTTGTAGGAGCATATTGTATGCATGCGGTGCATTAAATATATTTAACATATTTGAAGCCTACAACCTTGATGAAAAGATTGCAAGTTGATGTGACTCAACTAGCTATGTTCAGGCGTTGTTCGGAGGTCGCATGAGCGGGACCCACCTTGGCCGGTTATGCCATGGGGAAGTGTGGAGGATGGTGATCACGGTGATACCTTGTTTGCCACCTAACTCCCTTCCTAGGATATTCATCCAAGCATGCGAACTTGGACGGACGAGATTGATGGAGGAATAACCGTTGGATTAGGGTTTGGAAAGCTTGCGAGCTTCCTCTTTCACCCTAACGGTTTTATGCCTTGGGAGGCGTGCATGGAGTGGACGATTGTCCCTGCATGTAGGTGGGACACCACTCTATACATCCACGCCAGCTGAAAGTTAATCGGAGCAATCTGGGTCGCCCGTTCTAGCCTGCGATGACGGATGGACAAGATTAGAAGGGATCTAGCATGCTTCCTTTGGGCACGAATTTCGAGATGGCTGGTCTGCAACCGACCGTGGACAATTGGCTGGCTGTGTAGCCGGTCCCATGGTGAGTACACAGGCGTAGTCGGCCAGCAGTTGTGCCTCAAAATCGTTAGTGCACACATGCCCAAAGTTGCTTGGTCGCAACCTGTAAGCAAACCCTAATTTTAGGGTTTGTGAGCCGCAGCTTCATGCTAGCGTATCTCGATGCCCATGGCTCCTATGGTGAATCCGTTCGCACCATTAGAAAGGTAGACCAGCGGTGAGCATGTGCGTGCATGCTACTCGGTCCCGCGCGTGATCTAGGCCGTCCAACCATGCCTGGGAAGTTGGACGGATGAGATCTATTTTTGATTTTGTTTTAAACAGGTGAGACTAACATGGGTAGTCTTGCATGCGTTCAACGGGGCTAATATAACCCGCCGTCAGGTAGCCTATGGGTGTTTGCATGTTGAACACAAGGCTTTAATTAAGGCATTAATAGTAATGTTGTATACCTACAGAAAACCGGGATGGTTGCTACATGCTCCATCGGGATGGTTGCTACATGCTCCGTTCTGGGTATATTAAATTCACGGGATGGTTGCACATGCTTTGGTGAATTAATAAAGTGAGAAGTATTCGTCACTTGAATGGTTTTATCCTTTGCAGGATGTCAGCCTATTAAATTAGCTTCATCCTTTTTGCAGGGTGGCAGCATATTAAATTTGGTTTTACAATTTTAGCCCTAAACTAAAATCCACCATCAACATTAAGTCCCCTGCCTAGCACACAATGGTTACATCATTTCGGGGTAGGCATGAGATGGTAACAAATAAAGATAAACTTTTGAGACAAAGTTGGATGTTACCAGGAGAGACGGGTCATCCTGTTCTTGGAGTACATCATATTCAAGAGGCGCCCAGGAGAGTCTTCGAGTAGCATGATATTGATCCTTCCTACTTCGATCGACATTGATATGCATGCTTCAGTCGAGAGCCTTCTTTGGTGGGACCTGATGCGAGCATGCTTGCTCTGATCGTGGGCAGCTGTGAGTGTAACCCTAGATGAATGTGGACCCATCATGTATATGCTTCAACCGAATGTCTCCATGTTGCACCAGTTTGATAGACATGTGGGGACGCCTACTTTGCTTAATCGTGGGACTCATCATGCGCCTGCTTGATCGAACGTGGGCTTGCTGTGCCTGCTTCGGTTGAACATTCGAGTGTCATCCTTATTACTTCGACCAAACACTGAACCTGCTACGTTGACCAAATGCCATTCTTGCTGCCTTGAATCGACACCAGCTTTGGTGACTGCTCGAACATGGGACCCACTGCGCGCTTGTTTTGCTCAAACATAAACATGTTGAAGCAACTTCTAGAGCGATCAGGTCCTGGAGAGCGTTGAAGCAGATTCTGGAGCGTCTCGGAGAGTTGGATACGGCTTCTGAAGTGAACGTGGAGGTATATCCTAGCGGTAACATTGAATCAGGCTGAAGCTAACATGCAGGCGGCTCCTGGTGGGAGGGTTGAAGCAGCTTATGAAGAGAACTGGAGGCGGCTCCTCGAGAGAGCATTGAAGTGGCTTCTGAAATGGATTGCATGCGGTTCCTTGAGAGAGCATCGAAGAAGATTATTTAGTTTGGTTTTCCCTTCACATGCTTCTTGATTGATCATCTCTTGTGTTGAGGAATTCCTTGACTGATGGTGAAGGAATCTCACACTGAGCCTCAGTCCCCAAGCATGACTTATGTGGTTCTATGTTGCACCATTGGTGATTTTACCATAATAAAAATATCATCTCGCCTACATGATTCTGTTACTTCTCCATGGGAAAATATGCAGAAGTTCGGATTACCTATGTCGGTAGTGGTTGTTGCTATAGCAAAGTTCAGGCATAATATCAACTGCAAACATCTTTGATCGAAGAGACCGAGGAGAGGCGTGGTATATACATGCACGAACTTGGCAGTCTCCATATAGTGGTAGAGCTTGTCTCATTTCATTGGTAGAGGTGTAAGATGGAACCAACGACTTTCTTGACGTTCCTTCATGAGATAGAGAAGAAGGAGACAGTCCCCTGTCGACGAGTACCCAAAACTTTCGAATTGATATGAGTTGTCACGCTAGGTTCATGAGGCTATATCTGCTCTCTTGAGTACATCCTCGTCTTTGGACATCTTGGAATCATAATAATAGCATGCTTGCATCTCTAAATTCACCGTCTTTGAGATGGGCAGTGCTAAAAAGTCTCAATCATACTCCTTTGGTAATGCGACCACTTCTTATACGGGAGACAAATTATGAAATTGTCTCTCATTGATGTAGTTACCATCGATCCGGATATGAAATACCGTGGTTGTTGTTTCACCATCACGGAAGTCGTGCATATGATGTTGGAGTTGGAGTTGGTATGACATCATGCTTCTGAGACGTGTTGTCCTTTACTGCTTTGAAACTTTTGGTGAAGCGCTTAAAGGGAACAGCACTCCACTCACATCTCTAGGTGGTGGTCAGCCTGTCAGGTGAAGCAGTCCCCTGTGGTCCAACAGGGTGATCATTCACTACTTGCAAGGAGGGTTTTTCAATAAGACTTACTTGAGATCGGAATCTCTTGACGTATGACAAAAGACTTTCACCAGGAAGTTGCGTTATGCCTGTGAGTAGTTGGTATGGAGGCAACAGGTAGTCTTCAGGACTCTAAGGTTTGCTGGAGATCATCGGGACTGGCTTGTTGAAGATCCTTTCAGGTACTGAGATCGGTAAGGATTTCACCTTGTGTATCTACGGGCGCCCTAGAATCATGTCCCGGATGTTCCTTGATTATGTGGAACCTGGCTTGTGTTGGAGTGTCACCGATCTTGAAATCAAAGTCAATGTATCTGTAAGCGCCCACGAATTCTCCTTCCGGGTTTTTGATCACAGTAGGATTGTGGGTAGCTTCCTGCTTTGAGATCTTTGCGGCTCTCAGGGTCCTGACAGTGACGATGTTGAATACGAAAACTGTATTGATCAGCGTGTTATCGAACTTGACATCTTTTAAGTGAGCAGTGGTTAACAGTCCCCAGTTTCCTTTGTTGGTGGTAACTTCAGACTGAGGTGCCAAGACAGCTTTATCCTCTGGACATGGATGCTTGCTGGTGGTGACTTCGAGGAGGAGTTGAGACGCCAAGACAGCTTCCTTCTCTGGATATAAACGCATAGGTAGTACATCGTAGATTGTACATTCTTGTGAACAGAGTCCCCAGAAATCATGCATCTCTTGACAGGGAGGATCTCTATGAAATGCCCTCATTTCCTAGATGGAGTTCTCCCGCTTCTATCTTCTCTCTCTGAAGATTTGTTTCAACTTGTTGCAATCCTTGGTTGGGTGGTTGACGAACCTATGATAGCAGCAGTAATTGGCATCCGTCATGTCTTTCTCGGTCGGTGGGCGTTTGACACGTGGCATCTTGACAGCATCATCCTGAATCCATGCTTCCACTAGCTCCATTACTTCGTTCATCGGAAATGGTAAGCATGTATCTTCAGCGTCTTGCATAGGATCCTTGCCTCCTCATTTTAGAGATGCAACCGTATGCGCTGGAGCTGCACGCTTGGGTTGTTGTTCAGCTGCCGGGGCCTTCCTTTTTCTGCCTTCGCCCACCATGCTCACAAAAGGACCAGTGTCGTACTATTTGTTGATGAGACACTTGTTTCCTCGGTTCTCTCGGGAATCTTCACTCCGAACAACTCTGGTTCTTTCCAATAGTGATGGGGCGGTAGTGGCTGAGCGTTTGGCGGCTTCACGGGGCTCTGAGAACGTCTGGAATCACAAGTTTTCCAGCAGGGCGCGATATATGGGTATCATTCCGTTGATGCATAATTCCACCAGCTGTCGTTCTGTGACATTTGGTTCATGGCAGTCCAACGCTTGTGTTCTAAACCTTTTGACAAAATCATTTGGATGTTCGTTGTTCCGTTGGGAGATTCTCCCCAGGTCTGAGAAAGTAACTTGCTCAGATACAAAGAAGTACTTCTTGTAAAATGCACTGACCATCTCTCTCCAATTGGATATGCTGTTGGGTGCGATATTGTTGTACCACGTATAGGCTCTCCCCGTAAGTGATTTGGAGAATTCCTTCAGGCGGAGAACGTGATTGTATTCGTGTTCTCCTAAGGATTCTAAAAATCGAGAGACGTGTTCACGAGCATTACCGGTACCATCGTAAAGGGTGAATTGAGGGGAGATGTATCCCCTGGGAAGAGGAATCCGCTGCACGTCTTGTGGATATGGAGGCTGGTGTCGATGCGCGTCCATCGGATTTTCTTTGCCACGATTTTGGAGGAGTCTCTCCAGATCTTCATGTGTAATAAAGTTGGATGATCGGATCCTTTCCCTGAGACGCTCCTGGTCCCTTTCTCTTGCGTGGTCAGCAACATAAGACTCTTCGTTCAGGTAGGCTTGCGTAACTGAGGCACCTGCTCCAGGTTTGCTGAACGTATTTCTTGTTGGCCCTTGGGGCTGTCTCGACTCTTGCGGTAATCGATCGGTTAATGTTTTAAGGAAGGTGAGTACCTCCTTCTGAGTGGTTGCCATGTCTGCCTGAGCTTTAGCTAGGGTTTCTTGTCTCTCTATCAAGTCCACCATGGTGATAGGAGGTTGTCCTCATTTGGGTCCTCCAGATCCTCGTCCTGAAGGGGGAGTAGCAGTCATTCTGGTGACGGAAGGAGGTGTCATGCTTAAGGAAATGCCTGGATTTGTAGCCGCTCTAGCTCTTGTAATGGGAGGTGTCACACCTACTGGAATGTTTGCTCCTGCTCCGCTGGTATTGGTGGTACTGATGGTAGAAGACGCAACTCCACGGGACACGTTGGTTGTACTGGCGGGTTGTATAGTGACACCAGTAATTGGGATATCAGCGCTAAAAGTGTTGTCGGCTCTACCTCCCTCGGGATTGGTTGCTGATCCAGATCTAAGATCCACCATTCTTGAAAATTGTAATGGTATTGAAGAGATCGACTTCACAACCGATAGATTAACCTCCCATTGTGGTCGCCAATTGTTTGTGGGAGAAAACTACTTCTGCAGGTTTAGGTAATTTTGGGTGTGTTTGGATGAGAAGTGAATTTAAACCTTCAACAAATGTGCTGCAAGATGAGCACTTTTGATTCGAGAGATAATCTGTACAATTCTGGCCTAAACCAAAGACACGGCCGTTCCAGATTTGTTTCGGTCACATGTGAAGGATGTGAGGTTGATCTTAGGGAGGGAAGCGAAGAAGGTGTTGAGAGTATGAAGGTGAAGGCTATTTGATGACTTGTTAAAAGAAGGTTGAGAAGGCTATCAAATGTTGAAGGCAGGCTCTGGGTGTTGAATACGATGGTATTAACACTTGGTTTTTCTGTTGTTTGGACTTGTGTTGTTGTTGAAAATAGGGCGGAGAACCTATTTATACAAGTCTTTTAGCCTAACCTTCGTATCTCGTGGGAAGTGGGAAAAATGGAGTGATGAAGTAGTGGAGTAGTGTGTTGGTGTCACACGACCAGGCTTGCCCACTTCTCCCATCATCACTAACCATCCATGACTTCCTGACACGTTCTTGTGATGGCGCGTTGTGCGCTGCACGCTGTAAACCGCCAGACCAATACCCCAATATGTATCCCCTAGTTTGTGACATGATTGATGTCTCGAGTGTTTTGGAAAACATGTAGCATGTTGTTGTAGCTTGGAGATTCAGGATCGGGAAGCTTGCTAGCTTGGTGAACTTCGACGGTTGAGATTTTGCATCTTGAGAGGAGGGGCAACCGTTGATCGTTGCACCAGAAACCCTAATTAGCGCTCCTTACCAGAATCGTTGTAGAATTCTAGTACGGACTCGTATTTTGATGATCCGCCCCTCCATTCCATACGGAAAAGAATTTCCTATCTCCCAACGCGGGAATATTTAGGTTTTAAGCTCGTTCGGGAGGAGAAAACAGCCCGAAAGCAAAACCCATGAAGGAAATTGATACTTGTGAAGTATCGTGTTGTTTGTAGGCGCATATTGTATGCATGCGGTGCATTAAATATGTTTAACATATTTGAAGCCTACAACCTTGATGAAAAGATTGCAAGTTGAAGTGACTCAACTAGCTATGTTTAGGCGTTGTTCGGAGGTCGCATGAGCGGGACCCACCTTGGCCGGTTATGCCATGGGGAAGTGTGGAGGATGGTGATCACGGTGATACCTTGTTTTCCACCTAACTCCCTTCCTAGGCTATTCATCCAAGCATGCGAACATGGAAGGACGAGATTGATGGAGGAATAACCGTTGGATTAGGGTTTGGAAGGCTTGTGAGCTTCCTCTTTCACCCTAACGGTTTTATGCCTTCGGAGGCGTGCATGGAGTGTCCGATTGTCCCTGCATGTAGGTGGGACACCACTCTATACGTCCACGCCAGCTGAAAGTCAATCGGAGCAATCTGGGTCGCCCGTTCTAGCCTGCGATGACGGATGGCCAAGATTAGAAGGGATCTCGCATGCTTCCTTTGGGCACGAATTTCGAGATGGCTGGTCTGCAACCGACCGTGGCCGATTGGCTGGCCGTGTAGCCGGTCCCAAGGTGAGTACACAGGCATCGTCGGCCAGCAGTTGTGCCTCAAAATCGTTAGTGCACACATGCCCAAAGTTGCTTGGTCGCAACCTGTAAGCAAACCCTAATTTTAGGGTTTGTGAGCCGCAGCTTCATGCTAGCGTATCTCGACGCCCATGGATCCTATGGTGAAGCCGTTCGCACCATTAGGAAGGTAGACCAGCGGTGAGCATGTGCGTGCATGCTACTCGGTCCCGCGCGTGATCTAGGCCGTCCAACCATGCCTGCGAAGTTGGACGGATGAGATCTATTTTTGAGTTTGTTTTCAACAGGTGAGACTAACATGGATAGTCTTGCATGCGTTCAACGGGGCTAATATAACCCACCGTCAGGTAGCCTACGGGTGTTTGCATGTCGAACACAAGGCTTTAATTAAAGCATTAATAGTAATGTTGTATACCTACAGAAAACCGGGATGGTTGCTACATGCTCCGTTCTGGGTATATTAAATTCACGGGATGGTTGCACATGCTTTGGTGAATTAATAAAGTGAGAAGTATTCGTCACTTGAATGGTTTTATCCTTTGCAGGATGTCAGCCTATTAAATTAGATTCATCCTTTACAGGGTGGCAGCATATTAAATTTGGTTTTACAATTTTAGCCCTAAACTAAAATCCACCATCAACACTTCCTAAGACACACAAATAAATAATCTATGAAGATCACTGCAGCTGCAGCTGCAATAAGACATACAATATTAGATTCTTTGATAAAAGCAAAGACATACTAATATGAGAAGAAACAAAGAGTTTCAGAAGAAAATCCAAAAAAAAAAAAAAACAATACATCAGTGATTTGGAAAATCATATAACTTTTACCCAAACAAACACCGAACGAAAATGTTCATCCATTCCTCCAATAGTGATGAATATTCCCTAAATAAATCATTTTCAAAACAAATCATCTTCAATATTTCGACTTTAATCGTTCCGATTTGGTTGCTTAAAACAAACAAAATTGTGGAGTAAAAAAATTAGGTTTCGTTCTTGGATGGATTTCGATTTTTTCAGGAGCAAAAATGACTGAAAATGAATTGTATTCTTCTTCATCTTAATCTCTCTTCATCGTCCTAATTTGGGATTATTACCTTCTTCGATATAACTTAGATGTTTTTGTTTGAGTATTTCGTTTTTTGATTTTTTTTCTATGATTATGATTATGGGGTGTTTAAGGGAATCATCGATAATCTGAACATTAATCGTGTGAATGTTGTTTCTTGTTATTTGATTCTCGTAAATGGTGATAATGGATGTTGCACAATCAGGTATATATCATCAACTCACCCTTTGCAGCTGCTACTCCTCGAGAACCAGATAGAAATCTCAATTCTGCTCATGATTTCGAGAACACGCATCTCTCTGATTGTTGTTTGGAGAGGATTTGAGAATTGATGTATATGTAAGATCTCTTCCATTTCTTTATAAACCGAATTCCAGTTGTGAATATTCCAGCTTCTATTCCATTTCCCCAGTGGTTTAGTTAACTATTGATGAGGGCTAAAAAGTATTTTAATTGCCAACTAGGTTGACCAAGTTGACACAATCCGTCAACATTAATTGACTCAAACATTGTCCCTCCATAAGGTTTGACTCAAACCTTTGGATTTCATCGAGGATTGCTCTCTTTTTTTTCCATCTAATTGAATCTCAAATAAATCTTCTCTAACAATATATTATAGCGTACAACGTACTGATATAATAAAGCTACTTGTGTGAAGTGTGAACTCACTATCCAAAATTTCAAACACGAGAGAAATTTGGTGAGTAATGAATGTAATGATGTAAAAACTTGCCGAATCAGGTTCTCTTGCCTAGGTGTTCAACCTTGACTGATGTCCATTTTCATTTCAATGTGGGTCTATCTTACATCATTTCCTTGTTGGCTTATAATGTTTTTTTCCTGGTATATGAAAAATCAAAAGGAATTTTTAACCCTTATTACTGAGTCAGCTGATCATTAAATATCATTTCAAGAACCCATCAAAGAAATTTATGGACTATCAAGTATAAGTCTAATTTCTTTCCTTCTCCATGAATATTTATGTTTCCTTTCTTTCCTAGTAAGAAAAGTTCAATGTCTTCGTAGTAATGTAGTGTACACTAGTACTAGATGTTCCGATACTAGACTTTGGAAAAAAACCTAATCTTTGTAATTGTCTAAATCGGCAATTATGAGTTGTTGATATGCAAAACATGATCTTGCACACTAATTAACCTTTCTTATCTTTAACAAACATTCAAATAAAAACATGATCATATGGCGGAAAATTGAGGCTTACAAAATCTTAAATAGGGACCCTATCTATTTCTCCATTTGATGTAAAACCCCATTTAGGTGCGGAAACCTTATTAATGTCGTGTGAGGGTGGATAATCCACCACGTAACTTAGTCAAGGATTATATAAACATTATTGAAGGTAATGATGATTGAAACTTAAATTATTGATTCAAGATAAACATATGATTAACTTATGTTTATGTGTTGCCATGTGGGAAGTTCTTGAACTTTCTTTATACCAACGTGTTTATGGTTGTAGGCTATATATATCCAAAGCCCAAGCTTACTTACTCACCATCAAAAATAAAAACCAGAAATGTAATAGAAGGAAATATAGTTCCCATGTTTTTCTTTCCATCTTTTTCCTAGTTCTCTTTATTTTATAAACTCAAACCAGCATACTAATTACCTCAATCAATAGTTATTTAGCACGTTATCAGCACGAATCGCTCGCCGGCTAACGGTCAAGTTGCTACCAACAACTAAACTAAAGGGAGTATAGGTAGTTGTTGTTTCTTTGATTACTTTTCTAAATGTAATATCTAACGAAACTCGAATTCGCAGGTCTTGATATCTCAGGAAATAATTATATTTCTTGGGCACTTGATGCCGAGCTTCATTTAGAATTTAAAGGCCTCGGGAATACTATTATGGAAGGAAACAACGCGTCCATCCAAGACCGCGCTACAACTCTAATTTTCCTTCGTCATCATCTCCATGATGATTTAAAAAAGGAATATTTAACAGTTAAAAACCCACTTACTTTGTGGAACTGTCTGAAAAAACGTTTTGACCACCTGAAGTTGGTCATACTTCCAAAGGCTCGGAATGATTGGTTGAACTTCCGGCTGCAAGATTTTCGATCAGTGGCAGCTTATAATTCTGCTCTGTTTAAAATCATCTCAACACTAAAATTATGCGGTGAAGATGTTACTGACGAACAAATATTAGAGAAAACATTTATAACCTTTCATGCCTCGAATGTGCTCCTTTAGCAGCAATATCGAGAGCGTAAATATACTGAATATTCTGATCTAATTTCCTGTTTGTTGATTGCAGAGCAGAATAATGAACTTTTGTTAAAAAACCATGAAGCTCGTCCCGTTTGTTCCGCAGCGGTGCCTGAAGCACACGCAGCTACGTCTTTTGGACGAGGAAATAATCATGGTAACAAAGGCAAACGTGGGTATGGAAAAAGAAACCAACGTGGGGGACATAAAAATGAATGGGGAAAAGGTAACTGTTACCAACCGTACCAACGACCGCTTAAAATTGCGGAACCAAAGGAACCGAAGCAAGAGAAGGGGAATGGTTCTTCTAGTCAACCTCCTCAGAAAAATGTTTGCTATCGGTGTGGCTTAACTGATCACTGGTAGCGTACATGTCGTACGCCGGAACATTTTGTTGGGCTCTATCAAGCATCCCTGAAGTGACCCGCCGAAGACATAGAGACAAATTTAATGGAAGCCAGTGCCCCTAGTACCAATGGTACCCACTTGGATGTGTCTGATTATCTCGCCGACCCCGAAGGTGGCGAGCCTAGTCAGTTTTCTTTTGAAGAGCTGTAAAACTAAATGTTTCCTTCATATGCCCTGTAACATACTTTTGAGTGTGTGTGTGTCTTTATCCTGTAACATACTTTTGAGTTTGTGTGTGTTGTTTTTGGTGTGTGTGTTTTTGATGTAATATAAATAAACATTTTGGTAGTACCGTTGTTAATTTTATCTTGTCTATTTGTGTTGAAGGATATGGATTCCATAAGTAATCTATCCAAAATAGACGGTGGGGATTTTTGTTTGGTTGACAGTGGAACAACAAACACAATTTTTCGAACCCATAAATACTTTATAACCTTGAAAAGGTTTACGGGTAATGTGAATACCATTTCGGGTTCGAGTAGTCTGATAGATGGCTCCGGAAGAGCATGTATCATTCTACCAGGTGGTACGAAATTAATTATTGAAAATGCCTTATATTCTACCAGATCCCAGAGGAATCTGTTGAGTTTTAAAGATATTCGGCGTAATGGTTACCACCTTGAAATTGCAGATGAGCATAATATGGAATACTTGTATATTACTTCATCTGTATCGTGTCAAAAGCACGTTGTAGAGAGGCTTAAGTCTATATCTTCTGGGTTATATCTTACGAGAATTCGAACAGTCGAATCTCATGTTGTCATCATCAACTGGGAAGTTTAATGACCACAATTATTCAAGCTTTGGCATGACCGGCTTGGACACCCAGGCTCTACCATGATGAGTAGAATAATACAAAATGCTCATGAACATCCGCTACAAAACCAGAAGCTTTTATTAAGCAAGGATATGAATTGTGTTGCTTGTTCCCTTGGAAAATTGGTTATAAAGCCATCTTTGACCAAAGTTATTATTGAATCACCAACATTCCTACAGAGGATACATGGTGACATTTGTAGGCCTATCCACCCACAGTGTGGGCCATTCCAATACTTTATGGTATTGATAGACGCATCTGCTAGATGGTCTCATGTATGCTTATTATCAACACGTAATGTTGCGTTTTCCAGACTGCTTGCCAAAATTATTCGATTGTGAGCCCATTTTCAGGACTTTCCTATTAAGTCTATCCGACTTGATGGCGCTAGTGAGTTTACATCTAAGGCTTTTGATGCTTATTGCCTTTCAGTTGGTATTGATGTCAAGCATCTTGTTGCACATGTGCACACTCAGAATGGATTGGCTGAGTCTTTTATAAAGCATCTTCAGTTAATTAGTCGATCCATGCTTATGAGGACTAAATTACCAGTTTCCGCTTGGGGACATGCTATTTTGCATGCATCGAATTTAGTATGAATTCGACCAACTGCTAGCCATCAATACTCCCCTCTACAACTCATCTTGGGGAAGCGACCCGATATATCGCATTTACGTATTTTTGGTTGTGTTGTTTATGTTCCTATTGCACCACCACAACGCACTAAATTCGGCCCACAACGTCGTTTTGGTATCTATGTTGGTTTTGATTCATCGTCTATTATAAGGTATTTAGAACCTTTAACAGGTGATGTCTTTACAGCTAGATTTGCAGATTGTCATTTTGATGAGACACTTTTCCCGCCGTTAGTGGGAGATGGTAAGCCATCAAAGGAACGGCATGAAATATCTTGGTACACACCAAGTTTATCTCATCTTGACCCTTGCACTAATCACTCTGAAATTGAGGTGCAAAAGATTATACATCTGAAAAATATTGCAAACCAAATGCCAGATGCATTTACTGATACTGGTCGAATTACAAAATCGTATGTGCCTGAAAGAAATGCTCCAGCTCGGATTGATGTACCGAGTGGAAAAAATGGGAGCTCAGCGGAAAACGAGTCATAAAAGCCACGCCTGAAGCGCGGGCGACCAGTTGGTTCAAAAGATTATGTCCCTCGGAAGAGGAAGATCCAATCCATCTCAACCAAAGGTAGTGCTCTTGAAGAGGCTACAGAAAGTGCTCCTGATGAAACTATCAAAGAACGATCCACTTTCTCCGATGAACCTCCTGAAGAGGACAAAGTCTCGAATGAGACACAGGTACCTGTAAATGAGGAAATTTCCATAAATTACGCATGCAACAGAGAAGTGTGGTATCGTAATACAGTAATTGTCGATGACATATTTTCATTCTCAGTAGCTACTGAAATCGCCACAGATAATGATGGCATTGAACCACACTCTATAGATGAATGTTGACAAAGAGACGATTGGCCTAAATGGAAAGTGGCAATCCAAGATGAATTGGAATCTCTCGCTAAACGCAATGTTTTTGGGCGCCCAATACAGACACCAGAAAATGTGAATCCTGTGGATTACAAATGGGTGTTTGTGAGAAAGCGTAATGAGAGAAATGAAGTCGTTCGCTATAAATCATGACTAGTGGCAAAGGGTTTCCTGAAGAAACCTGGGATTGACTATGAAGAGACATACTCCCCTGTTATGGATGCATTTACCTTTCGATATTTAATTAGTCTGGCAGTCTCTGAAAGGTTAGACATGCATCTAATGGACGTGGTTACAGCGTATCTATATGGCAAGATAGATACAGATATATATATGAAACTTCCGGAAGGATTTAAGTTACCATAAGGGAAACCACGTCATATGTATTCACTAAAATTAAATAGAGCTCTATATGGATTAAAACAATCCGGGAGAATGTGGTATAATCTCCTCAGTGAATACCTAATAAAAGAGGGATATGTAAACGATCATATTTGCCCTTGTGTGTTTATTAAAAAGATAGAATCTGGAATTGCATTAATAACTGTATATGTAGATGACATCAATTTAATTGGAACTCCTGATGAACTCTCCAAAGCAATTAAGTTCTTAAAGAAGGAGTTCGAGATGAAAGATCTCTGTAAAACAAAATTTTGTCTTGGCCTACAACTTGAGCATTATGAAAGCGGAATTCTTATCCATCAATCCACTTACACATATAAAATATTGAAGCGTTTTAAGATGGACAAAGCATATCCTCTTAGCACCCCAATGATTGTAAGATCTCTTGATCCTAAAAGAGATCCATTTCGTCCTAAAGAGGAGGATGAAGCACTTCTTGGCCCGGAAGTACCATACTTAAGTGCAATTGGGGCTTTGTTATATTTAGCTCAATGTACCAGGCCCGAATTGTTTTTGCAGTAAATTTACTAGCCAGGTATAGTTCTGCTCCAACAAAACGACATTGGACAGGGTTAAAACAGATTTTTCGTTACCTTCGTGGTACCACTGATATGGGTTTGTTCTAATCGAAAGATTCTTTAGATTGCCCACAGATAACATGGTATACGGATGCTGGATACCTATCAGACCCGCACAAAGGAATCTCTCAGACAGGGTACGTTTTTACCATTGGTGGTACTGCAATCTTATGGAGATCCTGTAAGCAGAGCATGCCGGCTACTTCCTCAAATCACTATGAAATAATTGCTCTCCACGAAACAAGCAGGGAATGTGTTTGGTTGCGGTCATTAATCGAACACATCAGAAGCTCTTGCGGCCTGACTTCCATAACCAGTGTACCAATGACAAATTGTGAAGATAACTCGGCGTGCATATCACAAATGAAAGAAGGCTACATCAAGGGTGATAGAATAAATCACATTTCACCAAAGTTATTTTATTCTCACCACCTCCAGAAAAACAACGAGATTGATATCCAGAAGATACAATCCAGTGAGAATTATGCTGATCCATTCACCAAGTCGTTACCAACAAAAGTTTTCCGGAAACTGGTATATGGAATCGGAATGCGCCACATGTACAAACAGACAAATTAATGGATGTCTCGATCAGGGGAGTTTTGGACTATAACGCACTGTACTCTTTTTCCTTCGTCAAGGTTTTGTCCACTGGGTTTTTCCTTGTCAAGGTTTTAACGAGGCAGCATATGTGTGTCCAACACCGTTGTAAGATTTTTGTTGTACTCTTTTTCCTTCATCCGGGTTTTGTCCCATTGGGTTTTACCGGTAAGGTTTTAACGAGGCAACATTCTTAGAAATGGTGGTCTAAGGGAGAGTGTTACGTAAGCTGGAAGAGGTTAAACATCACAATTAAATCAGTGTTTCTTATAATGAATGGTGATAGAATAAGATCGCTGATCTCAAATGTCTCAAATACAATTCCTATTATTTTATTCTTAACCAGATCAAATTCAATAAATTATTTTAAAAAACAATTCTATGTGTAACGATGATGTTAGTTGGAAAATCTTGAGATCAGAAGATACGTTCAAATACCCAGCAACTATGAGAAGTTATGATATCTGCTTGCATCCATTCACATAAGAAGTTAAAAAATAATGAACAAGCCGTTACGGTATTAAGCGTTTAAAAATTTCAAAAGAATTTCATTCCACTAATAAACGAAACTGGTTTAAATATGATATTGGTTACAGAGTAAGCATGAGTAAAGGGATAAAGGGATGAAGTATTTCCTGGCACTCAGGTTTTGTCCCAAGTGGTTTTTCCTGATGCAAATTCTGACGGAAGTCATGACAATGATCAATCTCACTCCAAGTTCAGGTTTTTCCTAAATGGTTTTCCTGACAGTATCGGCGACGGGAGAATATGTGTGTTTACCATCATCATTTTAAAAGCTATCGATGTTGTGTTATTCGACAAGTTTTTGTCCTAGTTGGATTTTTCTGGAAAGGCTTCAACGAGACAACATTTTGTAACGGTGGATTATCCAAGGGGGAGTGTCGTGTGAGGGTGGATAATCCACCACGTAACTTAGTCAAGGATTAGATAAACATTATTGAAGGTAATGATGATTGAAACTTAAATTATTGATTTAAGATAAACATAAGATTAACTTATGTTTATGTGTTGCCATGTGGGAAGTTCTTGAACTTTCTTTATACCAACGTGTTTATGGTTGTAGGCTATATATAGCCAAAGTACAAGCTTACTTACTCACCATCAAAAATAAAAAACAGAAATGTAATAGAAGGAAATATAGTTCCCATGTTTTTCTTCCCATCTTTTTCCTAGTTCTCTTTATTTTATATAAACTCAAACCAGCATACTAATTACCCCAATCAATAGTTATTTAGCAATTAACAGTCTATTACTTTATTTCATTTTTAGGTAACTAACCTCTTCTAGCTAATTTAAAACCTTTTTTAACGACCCTATGATCATGATTCCTCGCTTTAGTTTTGTGTGTTGCATGATTACGACAAGGACTCTTGTTTCATCAATCACTATTTGGAGGAATATTACGAGCTGTATTTTGTTGACTTAAAATATTTTAACAATCCTTATTTGACCGTAAAATGCTTCTCGTCCGTTCCGTTTGTAGAACAAAAGAAGAACGCGTAATTGGGGATATCAAAATTAATTAGGGGATACAGGAAAAAGAAAAAAACTGGATCCAAATATCAAATCAGGGTCACCCCTTATCTAAGTATTTTTTTTTAATTCATAATCTACCCCTCACTAATCAGGTTTAGTGTTTAATTATAATTAGGAAAAATCTTAAGTATTTGTTAAAAGATTATTGTGTATTTTTATTTGTATTTGGGTGAGTGAGGTGAGAGTAGAAGGAGGGAAAAAATTAAAAGGGAACTTTTTTTGGTAAAAATGGAGGATGATTATGAAGAGAGAATTGCTGCTAAGAGGTTGAAAATTTGATTTTTTTCTGTTTGAATCCACCATTTTTGCAGCTGAAAAAACTTGGTGCCGGCATGGACGTAGTATGAATATAATGTCGGAAGTAGCAATACCGGCATGGTATTCATACCACGTCCATGCCGGCACCGAGCTTATCCCCCATTTTGAAATTCAAGCCGGCATAGTAATCAACCAAAAAACTATGCCGGTACAAAAGTTGTTTTTTATCCCCCATATTGAATTTCAGTCCGTTTTGATTTTTTTTTTCTGGTTTCCAGTCCACTGCCGGCACAGTCATTTAATTCTCGAGCATGCCGTTACTATTGTTGGCATGGTATGTTGCTTGAATTTCTATGCCGGCACATGATGTAAAGTATCCGGAAACTTGAAAAAAATATTTCACTTGACTACCGACATTGATAGATTTCTATCGAGCATGCCGGCACTTAGTTACGGCATTGAATGTTAGTTACCAAGCATGGTGGCACCATTTTCCGGCATGGTCTTCATCAATTCAGGTGATGTAAAAAATATATATTTCCGACATGGTATTCATCACTTCCGGCATGGTATTCATCATTACCGGCATGTCTTCATCACTTCCGGCATGATATTTATCACTCCGGCATGGTCTTCATCACTTCCGGCATGGTCTTCATCACTTCCGAATGTTAAAAAAAAAATTGTTTTCAAAGTGAGAAGCCAGCAAAGGAGGAGTATAGAATTTGAAAGGGAGTAGGGAAAATTTAGAATTTGAAAGGGAGTGGGGAATATTTAGGTTTCAAAGCCCTGACCCTAAAAGAGATTAATAAGAGGTGAAGATGGAAATAGGGATATGATTTTGTTTTTTTATTTTAGGTTTTTTTATTTTTTGAGGAAAGGGTATTTTTGTATTTTTGCCCCTCCAAAACACCCCCTTAGCAGACACTATTGGTTGGGAGAAATAATTTATATCCCACAATTATTTTTACTATCCCTAATCGCGCGTTCCAAAAGAATTACACATACAAGGTCACATTTTGTTTTCTAATATCAACAAGTAAAAAGAAAAACAAAGTAAAAACATTTAATTGCTAATAGGACGATTCTATACAGACCGTGTGTCAAACCACCCCAAAACTATATATAACTTTTTGTCTCAATGTTTTTGAATATTTTTTCTCCATATTCAAATATTATTTAATATTATTACATGAAACTAGTTGGAAGCCTAACAAGCTAGGCTCCAACGACATACTACTATATTAATTGAACAGGTTGCTGTGCTAGCCTACCAGCGAGCCTCATGGGTAACCTTGCCAAGGGAGCAAGAAAGCGGGAGGGGGGCGAGATTGTGTCACAAGGGGGCCAAACTAACACTACCTTCCATGTTAATTCCTGCAATATTACGCCATTGAGAACTTGAACCTGAGACCTCCTGAAACGCATGAAATTTCGGGAAACGGGGATGACCAGCTGAGCTCCTAGTTAGCAATTCGGGGTACGGGTAGTAGTTCGGGACGTCATACGTACGAGAATTATACGGATGCGGATAGGTCGGATTCGGTCAAAAATCCGGTCAACGGTTCGTTGTTGGATGATGAGTTGAACGGCATACGTACGTGTATATTCGTTTTATAAATGTGAGTTCGGCACTTAAAATTCGGATTACATAAATGATAAATTGATAAGTATTATGATCTTATTACGAAACTAATTTTATTTTTATATGATTTATAAGATGAATTTTTTTTTTAGCGTGATTATTTAACAAGAAGTAAACAGTTTAATCGCATAAATGTATTATAAAACGAGTTTATAGATTTTTAAACAAAAATTAACACATAAAACACTGGTTAAACAACTATCAATAAAAAATTTAACTGAATAATTGTATTTAAATATAAAGTATATTCAAAATCACACAATAACCAAGCAACAAAACTCTGATCAGAGAATTACTTATGGGAGAGCGAGGTTGGGTGAGAACTAGGTTCGAAGTTCTAGTTCGGAAATATCATTCGGATTCGGTTAGTTAGGATACGTTCGCGAATCATTCGTGAGGTCCATATAATCCGGGAATTAGGTTCGGAGTTCAAATAGTTCGGAAGTATCATTCGGATTCGGTCAGTTCGGATACGTTCGAGAATGATTCGGAGAATTACTAACTAGGGCTGACCAAAGGCCCGTTTTTTGTTTTTTAATATTTTTGTTTGTGATTCCCGTGGGCCCCACAGAGGACAATAGGAGGGCTGGCGTATGTGAGAGCTTTTGATCCGGTTTGCTGTCTGTTCAGAATTTTTGTTGCTATTCATCAGCGATTGCATCAAAATTCACTGTTGTCACCACGTTCTATCTCATCGGGGACATCCGATAGAAAAACATTACGCGTTCTGACAATCTCTTGTTATTGTCCGTTTGTCTTTTGCAAAAATGACGGTTTCGTCAATTCTATTACATTATTAGATTAGATTCTCCTAACATTTCTGTCTGAAATTGTACACGACAGATGTTACTTGCAACCTGAAAATATCGAGATTCGAGAGTAATTTATTCCCTATTGATTTACCAATCAGCTGATCGATTGTCAAACGCGTCTATCTTGGCCATTAAGATCCAAAAAGTAGTTAACTGAACTTCTAGAATGATTACCGCCGGTCCCGGAAAGATTTGGTTGTTTGTAGATATTCCTGATAAATATATTTGTCCCTTTCGAAATTATGGGTTCACAAACTTTATGGCTTTCTCATTCGACGTGTCAGTCCTTGCGGACTTTTACCGTGTTCACACGACAATGATCATCGATCATATATCTTTATTAGAATCCTCTTATTGAGGCTCCAGTGGGAGTATATTTGGGGCTAATTTACTAAGTGAAGCTTAAATGTTATAAGGGGAGATCATGTATGTGTAAAAGTTCTAAAATACTCTCCATAATTTTAAGTTATTTCTCTTATACACTCTCATTAACTACCTAATCTAATCAAAAAAAAAAAAATGAAAAAAAATGATGAAACATTAAAAGAAAAAAAACCGCCCCCTGTCTTCTTATTCTTCATTCTTCTTCTTCTTCTTCTTTCCTTCTTCTTCTTTTCTTCTTCTATTGAAAATTGTTCAACGATTAATCGTCGATTCAAAAAAAATTCGTCGTCGATTAACCACATTCTATAAAACCATGAAACCTAAGGAAAATCTAGGTCAGTCTTCGTCGAATCAACCTCCTACTGAAGCAGAGAAAGCAACTTCATCAACTGAAGATGAAACTACAGATCAAGAGGAAGTGAATGAAGGAGTTCCACAAGCCGCCGAGTCTCCTGACATGACAGCAATAAGGTATGAATTCAAAAACCTAGTATTAATTTAAGTGTTTCGTTGATTAATCAATTGGATTCGCAAATTCTAGGTCTGAAAAAACGGTTTCTGAAAATGCTTACGGCTGGGAGTTCTTCAATTCCCAGCCGTAAATAGGTATAACGGTTGGGAATTGTCGATTTCCAAGATGTTTATGAATTACACTGTTGGGATATATAAGAATTCCCAGCCGTAACTTAATCGACGTGTACGAGATGGAGCATTCCTATCCGTAACCATTTGTATATGGACATGATATTCCTAACCGTATATTCTCCTGTGCTCATAATTTTTTAGCTGTTGTATTGTTACGTCTCGGTTTTCCCAACCGTAACTTTATTTCCTGACCGTAATATCTAGTTTCCAAGACGTTTTTACATTACATCTTGGAATTTCCTAGCCGTATTTATGCCCTGTGTTGTACTGTGAACTAGCAATATATAGTCGTATAGGTTTTCCTATCCGTAATTGTTTATCGGCTTGGTCGTATACTAAGTTCCCATCCATAATATGTTTCTCCGCTGGGTCTATTTCAATGTTCCCACCCGTAATTTTGTTTGCGTCTTGGACTTTCCAATATTCCTAGCCGTATGATGTGTTACGGTTTGGTTATGTCAAATTTTCCAAGACGTACTTATTATCTACTTTTGGTTTTTTGCCTTCTTTGTCTTGGAACAGAGGGAAAATGAAGAAGAAAAGATCCCAAGAAGTAACACCTTCTAGTAACCCGACTCCGCAACCTCGACACGCAAAACCATTGGGTGTAGACGCAAGGAAAGCAATTGGAGTTGTGACTGCTGGAGAAAAGGAAGGTGGTGGAGATGGAGATGGAGTTGGTGTCACTGGAGGAACTGGAGTTGGAGTTGCTGGAGGAATGGAAGTTGTTGTTACTGAGGGAACTGAAGTTGTTGTTACTCAAGGAATCGAAGTTGTTGTGACTGAAGTTGTTGGCACTTCTAGTGGTGGTGGAAATGAAGGTGTACTTGTTGTTACCGGAGGAAATGAAGTTGGCACTGCTATTGATAAAGGTAAATCCGTAGTCGAGGAGGGCAAAGAGGATGAAAAGAAGGAGGGAAAGAAGAAGTATAAACCTAAGACAACGCCAAGAGAAGTAATTGATTCTATGGAGCCTTTACCTCCCAAAAGGAATGGGAGACCTTGGGGTGAGACAAGAGATCGTTCCATCTTGATTGGCTACACTTCTTCATGGGCTGCTAGGGTTTGTGGCACAAAGGTAATAACTCAAATTACATATATGTTATATTCATTTTGTTATGGACAATAATTTTTACAACCAATTTTGTTTTGGTAGTTTCCGGATAAAGCTGTCCCTAAACTAAAGCACCAACAAGCAAAGTTTTGTCCGTTGGACGATGAGCATCCAGATGTGCAAGTTTTGGTCAAAGCTTCAGGGTTATGGTCTGGAATCGATGCTTTGCATAAGACATATGATGTTGTCACAGTTTGTGGTTTTTGAGAAAGATTTTGGCCTGAAACCATGACTTTTCACCTCCCGTTCAACGAGATGACAATCACTCCGGATGACGCAAAGCAAATCACTGGTCTAGCTTTGGAAGGAATGGCAGTGTTTGAGGGTTTCAAAAATTCCATGACTTTTGATGAGCTTTGTGCCTTGGCGAAGAACTATCTTGGGTGGGGTAAAGACGAAGCGGAAGAAGAGTTTGAGATAGGGTCTAGAGCACCTCCTAGATCTAAAAGGAAATTTAGTGCACCGTGCGAAATTGGTGAAGCAATTAATATGTCAAGAAAGATTAATTTGGGTCGTCTGAGGGATAAGTTTGGGGATTCTAAACGCAAGACGGATATGGGATTGGTGGTGATGGACGCAGAAAGAGCTAGACATACGGCTATAGCTTACTTGTTGCATGCTCTTGGGACTGTCCTTTTCCCCGATTTCTCAGGAAATAAGGTAAATGCATGTTACTTGCAATGGTTGAAGACTCTCAGTCTCGATAAGGAAACAAACGAGGTACCTAGGTACTCGTGGGCCACCGCCCTCCTTGCTGATGTGTTGGAATGTCTTTGAAAAGCTTCTAGATGGAACGAAACACAAATTACGGGATTTTGTTTTAATGTAACAAATGTTTATTTGTTTTAATTTTATATACTGATTTGTATGTAATAACTTATTTATAAACAATTTTATTTTATTTTTTGCCGTAGTCATGGGCTTATGACCATTTTAAAATCTTGAGGCCTACTCGAAATACAGATTGGCCTCTATATAAACCTACAGGATGGATATACCCTTTTGGAGGGACCCAACACAAGGCTAAAGAGACGGAAATGGTCGACATGAGGAAAAAATTGGATGCTTTGACAATTGAAGATGTGGTTTTTGATCCATATTTGAAACTTGATGAGGATGGTGAAGAGGAAGTTGATGATAGAGTATTTTCTGATGTGGAAACATATACGGGACCTTTGTTACATGCAACCGGGTTCGTCATTTTAGATCCTCGTAGAACGCTCCGCCAAATCGGTATTGTCTAGAAAATTGTGCCTGAAGAGACTCGTTTTAGACTGAGCGTATCCACCTCCCAATTTAAGGACAAACAGGTGAAATTGAACTATGAAAATGCACCGGCGATCGGTCATTGGAATGCTCGTTTCGAAGAAGTAAACCAAATGAGTAGAAGACTCCTTGAAGCAGAACATTTTTTTAATTATCTATGAATAATGGGAGTATGTGTTTGATATGAAAAAATAGGTCGACCGAGTTAATTGGGTGGACAATGACATCAGATGTATGATTAATTTGGGTCAGGATTTAACGGTAGTGAACTGAACTCATTTAATGCGAAATCGAGGAGGCCTCGAGAAAGGAGGTTTATATTAGGGCTGTCAATGGGTACACGTTACCCGCTACCCGAAACCGGACCCGCTTTGGACCCATTAGCAACTTAGGACCCGACGGGTAATTATCCGATTGGACCCGAATGTTAACGGGTCCAAACGGGTAATACCCGTCGGGTACCCGTTTATTTAACCTTTTGATCATTTATTTAGCAAAATTATAGGTATTTTTGCTAGTTTAGCTTTGAATTTTTTTGATTTTTGATTTTTTTTTCTTACATTTAATATTTATTTAGTACATTAATAAAGAAATAATAATAAATTTTTATAAAAATAATTTATATTCAAGTTAAAAAGAGAAAGAAATTAAGATTTTAATAGTTTTTATAATACCCAACGGGTATCCGGGACTTTAAACGGGCCCGGTTCTGGGCCAACACATTATGGAACCGGACCCAGAACCGTTAGGACCCGGAACCGATGCTGATATGCCGGGTCCGGTTCTGGGCCATGTACTACCCGGGAGGACCCGGACCCGTTGACAGCCCTAGTTTATATCCTGTTGAAGCACCAAGGAGAGCTAAAAGGGCTAGGTATCCTTTTCCTAGAGACGACTTGGGAAATGCCCCCTGACCAAGTTCAATCATTAATAAAGAAATAATAATAAATTTTTATAAAAATAATTTATATTCAAGTTGAAAAGCCGAGGTGGTAGAGGTGAAAACGGTGGAACAAGTGCTCGAGGTGGTCGAGGTGCAAAAGGTGGAACAAGTGCTCGAGGTATTGGACCAAGTGCAAAAGTTAGCCGTGTTGGAACAAGTGCTCGAGGTGGACGTGGTGGAGGTATAAAGGCTCCAACTCAAGGTGGCAGCGGTCGAGGTAAAAAATCTAGAGTTATAGAACAAGTTGTGGAACCTCAGGCAAGGGACGATTTGGATGACTTTTTGGAAAGCACGTCGGAGGAGGGATCAAGTGAAAGTGAACGACTATTTACTTTTTATTATATTACTTCATGGATCTTTTATTATCTAAGACTTTGTCTATTTACTGTTTTTGTGTTTGGTTATGGATTTGGATGGGAAAACTTTTAAAACTTTGCATTTATTAATGAATGTTAGTCTTTCCAATTGTCTAATCTAAGTAAACTGAGGAAATAATCAAGATTCAGTAAGTTTTTGTGCACTTTCGGCTAAGTCGATCCTTCACATAACCTAGCCGAAAGTGCACATAATCCTTGTCAAATATACTTGCACAGGATTGCGGTTGGAAAGTCCCGGACGTTTTAAAAAAACGTATAGGAAAATTAACCGTAACTCATTTACGGTCAGGAAATACTTGGCAGTATGTTTCACTGGATACTCAAATTTTAACTGAACCTAGGTTACGGCTACGTTTCCGAGCCGTGTATTTTGTTTGCGGTTGGCACTCCGAGCCATAAAAATGACATAAATTTGCATAAATTATTTACGACTTTGAAATTCTTATATATCCGAGACGTAATACTGACAAAAATAACAACAATTGTTTACGGCTGGAACTTCCGAGCCGTAAATATGACACACCACACATCCTACAAGTTTATACAGAATAACGGATGGGTCTCCCCTGCTATTTCCAAACCGTAAATACCTATAATTATGAATTCCTCATCATGTCGGCTAGTTTTTTAAATTTTGAAAAATAGATCCATTTGAAGACTGATCTATAGAAGGTTCTAGTTGTTCAACCACTTATTTAAACTTGAAATAACTCCCATCTCCATATAACCACCAACTCCAAATCAAATTCACACCTTCTACTCTAATAATCTCCACTAAAATTCCTACAAACTCAATGCAATGTACTCAAAGGATAAACCCAATTTTACTTTGGAAGAATACTTATCTCTTTGCAAAAAATTTGTACTATGCTATCCAAAGAGAGGAGAAGAACGAAGGAAAGGTGGTTTAACAAGTCAATCGTATTGGAGTAATATTTTTGAGAATTTTTGTAGTGAAACAGGTAACACTAACAACCGCGATAGGGTTGAATTGTATCTTCGATTTTCAGACATACGCAAAAATGTGGAAGAATATATGGCTTTACGTCGTATGTGCAACCAACTTTGACTTAGAGGTGAGACTGATAGAGAATTCGCAGCTCAAGCTAAGAAGGAATATAGAAAATGGAAAGGTTATGATTCAACTTGGAAGCTCAATTCGCCATCATCAAAGACTTTTTAATACATCGAAAGGGGTGTTATTAAAACCAACTTTGTAACATGGATCTATTAAGTATGTAATGGGTTTTATTGTGGTCTAATTAATTACAATATTACTAATTTTCAATCGTAGTATGTATTCATGTTGAAAATCAAAATTTCTCAGCTTACAGACTCAATTACGGGCGGGAAATATAAGAAGTCCCAGCCGCAAAACAGATTCAGGAGATTCTCGTTGAATGACGGCTAGAAGTTCTTAACTTCCCAGCCATTATTTGTATTTACGGCTAAGAATTCATCAAATCCAAACCGTAATTTCTTAATTACGTCTAGGTCGACACAATTTCCCGCCGTAACATAATCATATTACAGATTTTTTCAGATTTTTGACGGATTTGAATTGATGAAATTGATGTTGGGAGTTGTTTATAAGGTTATCTTGAGTTTTGTGATGAATGGTTTCATCATTTTTCTTCAAAAAAATTTCACCAAAATCACCCTTTTTCCTTCTTCAAAACTCAAAAAAAATCAAGTTTTGATTTGCAAAAAATTAAGGTTTTGATTAGTCTAATTGATTCACTTAGACTGATTAGTTAGATTAATCAAGTTAATTAGCACTAATCAAATTAAGGGTAGATTAAACATTACAAAAAATGATGGATAAGGGGTGTATGGGTTGTTATTTCATGACCCCATTTAGCCCCCAAAAACCATTCCGTTTGTAGCCCCAATAATAGGATTCCTTTATTGTCCCAGGATTTCGCAAGTCGTGTAAATTGTTACAGAATTATTCTGAGATTATGCTCCACCGTGTTGGCATCTCGTTCGATGTAAGTGAACTGGGTTGAGAATGAAATGATCCTATGAGCTTTGATGTCCTCCATCATACTACGAATTTTCCATGGGATAGCAAACCTTTGTTTATTAAGCACATGCATAATAATTTGACAGTCTCCTTCAGTCATCGCTTTTATAAAATTTAACCTCTTACAGTTCGTTTGAATACAAATTTAACCTCTTATGGCGTGTTTGGATATAAATTTGTTTCCAACTTCCGATCTAGCAAAACTTCGGAAGTTAAGTTAAAAGCACAAGTCATTAGTAAAATTATTTTGTGAAAAAGAGGTGGTCTAACAACCTCACCCAATATCTCGATTAGCAACCTGTATGGACAACTCCGAGTTATTTTTCTAGAGAATCAATAGACTCAATCAATAGAAAATACTCAAGGAATTATTATCTCAATATCTCGATTAGATTTACTCAAGCAAATATGATTCGCGAGTCTGATCAAAGAAAAATAACTTGGATGGTACCAAAGACCAATATCCAAGTGTCAATCTATTTAAATCAACAACCAATAGGTCGGATATTCTAATCGATTGAACAACGAACAACCTGTATTATTTCAATTATATAACAAAATATAATGTGGAAAAGAAATAACACAGACACCATAATTTTGTTAACGAGGAAACCGCAAATGTAGATAAACCCCGGGACCTAGTGCAGATTAAACATACACTGTATTAAGCCGCTACAGACACTAGCCTACTCCAAATTAACTTCGGTCTGGACTGTAGTTGAACCCCAATCAATCTCACACTGATCCAAGGTACAGTTATGCTCCTATGTATTTGATCCCAGCAGAATACTGCGCACTTTATTCCCTTAGCTGATCTCACCCACAACCAAGAGTTGCTACGAGCCAAAGTCGAAGACTTTAGAAAAAAAATATGTCTCACACAGAAAAGTCTACAAGATAGATAAATTCGTCTCCCACGAATAAACCTATGAGTTTTGTTCCATCTTTTGATAAATCAAGGTGAACAGGAACCAATCAATAAAACCAGACTTATATTCCCGAAGAATAGCTCAGTTTTATCAATCACCTCACAATAATCTTAATCGATGCAGCGAAAAAAGATATTGTGGAATCACAAACGATGAGACGAAGATGTTTGTGATTACATTTATATCTTGCCTATCGGAGATAGAAATCTCAAGCCAATTATTATAATTGTACTCGTACGATAGAAATAACAAGATCAGATCACACAACTACAAGAAAAGTAGTATCGGTCTGGCTTCACAATCCCAATGAAGTCTTTAAGTCGTTAACTTGGTTTTAGAAGAAAAAAACAAAGGTTAAAGGAGAATCAACTCTATCTTAGCAAACTAGTATCACACAGAATGTGTGGGGATTATGTTTCCAAGTTGCTAGAGTTATCCCTTATATAAACTTTCAAATCAGGGTTTGCAATCAATGTTAGCTTAGTAACAAAGCATTCAATATTCACCGTTAGATGAAAACTTGATTAGATACAAGCTAATATCTCTCAAACGTTAGATCAAAAACTTAGCTTGCCATATACACATGTACTTGACGATTTTGGGTTTATGTAATCTTACCCAAACGTGTACAATATTTGGTTCAAGATTAGTCAACCAAATGGTTAACCAAATGATAACTTTCACATCAACCATATTCCTCTTCACCATAACTAGTCCAAATGACTCAAATGAACTAGTTAGAGAGTTGTTCAATTTCTATGAGATCTTATGTACCACACAAGACACAATTGAAGCAAAAATGATGTGATTCACTCGAATCGATTCATCAACTATAAAGCCACGGTTTGCAATAGCATTCCTTAGATAATTTAGATAAGTTCACGAACGTTTTTAGACATAACCACTCAAGTTCGCGGACTGGGTTCGCGGACTTAAGTAACCGGTTAGAGTTCACAAACTCCAACAGAAATTCTCGGGTTCGAGAACTTCCTTCAGTTCGGGGACTGAAACCAAGCTTCAACTCCAGCATAAATTCTCGGGTTCGAGAACTACACTCATTCGCGGACTGAGTTCGCGGACCAGGTTGACTGCTCAAGTTACGGTTTTCACTTGATCAACAAAGTTCGCAAACTTCGGTTCAAGTGCATAAGGACTTATACATATATGTGTTACCACAACAATGTTTATATCCCTCAGTGGTTATATTGTCTAAACTCTCATTTTAATCATTGAAACATTCTCAGAGGAAATCATATAGTTGTTATTCACGAACTAGTTTTCGTCATAGCAATTTCCAAAGTGACTGAAACATAACATGACTTTTGTCACTAGGCAAAGATGAACTTGGCTAAAGCGAAAGCTTTACCAACACACATTTTGAGAAATAGATAAGCGAGATGTACTCAGCTCGAAATTTCACATGTGTATATCTTTAGTCTATATAGTAAAATGACTTTTGTCTCAAGATATGAGATCGAGTAGATAGACTTTTGAGTGATAGATAAGTTCAAATCTCCACATACCTTTTAGTCGATGAAAATCCACCGGTTCCTTGAGTAGTCCTTCGTCTTGTATGATGATTTCCATGGAGTTCTTGAGCTCAACAACACTTTCTATCCTAGTCCGAGACCTTAGCTATAGTAGACTAGAAATCAAGACTTTATAGTTTTGATCACTAACATTGACAAACATGCTGGATATAGCAACGCATGCGAGTTCGACCGAGCAGTGCTCTAACAATCTCCCCCTTTGTCAATTTTAGTGGTAAAACTATTAATACATATGGAATACAAAAAATATATAAATAAACTTTGTAGCTCCTATTCCACATGTCTAATCTTAAACAATACTCCAAATATTCATCACTTCCAAGTAATCCAATGATCCCAAAGGTTGTAAGTTTAGCATCTTCGTTGTTGAAAATCCGTAGCTATAACAATAAGAAAAGCATCGGTTCTCAATCATTGTTATACAGTGTCATAGTATTATTACACAGCATCAAAGTCCAATTGCATCACAACTTCAACAACAATACTATGATGATACTTTACTCCCCCTTAGTCAATACTCCATATCACATGGAAACCACAGTACCCCCTTACATAATGATCCGAAAACCATATGTATTTGTAGTGTGAACTACAATTAATTCTCCTCCTTTTTGTCAATAAAATTGGCAAAGGTACAAGAATGGGATCCTAATGAAATTTCCGTAAGAGACATTTCATGACCAAAGGTAAATATGTATCATCTTGTTTAGATGCAATCATAAAGTCGGAGCTAAATGCATTCATCAAGGAGTTTATAAAGATGCAAGATAACCCCTCTAATATTCCATAGCCGCACTCCCCACAAAGATTTGTCAATTAAGCACAAGTTCAAAAGAACTCTCCCCCATAATATGTCATTCCCCAAGGAACAACAAGAGCGACCTTAATTTCAAGAGAAAATAAGGATTTCTTTAGACTCAACAAATTACATACAAGTATGAATTTTGAATCCAACAAGAAATATTCAATCAAATTAACCAAAGCGGACCAAGATTAATTTGACTAAATATGCTCAGCACAAGTAAACTTATGGAGACTTAAAAATCAATTAAATTAATCACAAGAAAACTTGCAAATAATCTAATTGTCATACTCAACCAAACTAATTACAAGAGTAATCAATTTAATTGGCCACACTTGACATAAGAATATATATGGAGCAATGACTAAGTTAATCATAAAAATAACCATCCTAGTCGATCATGCTCAACATGAGAAGAACTTACGGAGTGCTAACTAAATAACCATACTAGATGATTGATTTAGTTCATTTGGGCTCAACATAAGAGATTATGGAACCCCGACTAAGATTATCATAATATGACAACCTTAATCGTACATGTACTCAACATAAGAAAACTTATGGAATACAAACTAAATAACCACACAAATTGATTAATTTAGTTCTTAATGCTCAATCATATAGCATCTCATGGAACAACCAACCATGCCAATAAGAAATCGACTTAGTTGTATCGTGCTCAACATGAGATACGCAATGAAGCCTTCACGGTAATACATAAAAAATGGATCAATAAGGATCTATACCATGGATAACACAAGGATTCATTCTATGTTTCATGACCATTTGCACAATGAAACACAATAGACATAATCCTTGAATCACAAAAGATTTTAACCTATCTTACATCAATAATTGACAATATAGGCTTAACTTTTGTGTTTGTCAAAAGTTTATTCATACTTTTATCAATATTTTCATATCAATTCACGAACGACTTTACTTTTGACAAAATATGGGATAATCAAGTTCACGGACGTAAACACAATATCCCATCAAAATATTGCAATATATAAAACCATACAGATTAATACTGCAACCATCATATTCCAAACAAACTTAGAATTTTTAAGCCAAAAAATCTAAAAACAAGAAGATGAAAATATTGGATATAGCTATGTGTAATCACAATAATGGCTATTCCAAAACATTAGTTATTCTTCTAAACAAAAGAGAAACAATAGAAGATTTACTAGACTTTAAAAGAAATCAGAGTTCATTAAGAACCTTGTATCTTTCAATGAAGCCATCAAAGAAGGTATCGCTGATTTACTTTATTCTCTTGATAGTAGACACACCATGTTCGTGAGTTAGAACACTAACTTTGCGATCAACCACCCGAGCAAGCTTTCTAGCTTTGGCATAGTCCATGATAAGCTTTTTTTGATTCCGTATCAGAATGTTATGATTAACAAGAATTCTGGCCTGACCTGAAAATGCGGGGGTCTAACAACCTCACCCAATATTTCGATTAGCAATCTGTATGGACAACTCCGAGTTGTTTTCTAGAAAATCAACTAGACAGTTAGACTTAATCAATAGAAAATACTCAAGGAGTTATTATCTCAATCTCTCGATTTTATTTACTCAAGAAAATATGATTTGAGAGTCTAATCAAAGAGAGATAACTTGGATGGTACCAAAGACCAATATCCAAGTGTCAATCGATTTAAATCAACAACCAATAAGGTCGGATATTCTAATCGATTGAACAACGCACAACCTGTATTATTTCAAATATATAACAAAATATAATGCATAATAGAAATAACACAGACACCATAATTTAGTTAACGAGGAAACCACAAATGCAGAAAAACCCCGGGACCTAGTCCAGATTAAACATACACTATATTAAGCCACTGCAAACACTAGTCTACTCCAAATTAACTTCGGTCTGGACTGTAGATGAACCCCAACCAATCTCACACTGATCCAAGGTAAAGTTATGCTCCTACGCCTCTGATCCCAGCATGATACTGCGCACTTGATTCCCTTAGCTGATCTCACCCACAACCAAGAATTGCTACGACCCAAAGTCGAAGACTTTAATAAACAAATCTGTCTCATACAGAAAAGTCTACACGTAATAGATAAATTCGTCTCCCACGAATAAACCTACAAGTTTTGTTCCGTATTTTGATAAATCAAGGTGAACAGGAACCAATCGATAAAACCAGACTTATATTCCTGAAGAACAGCTCAGTTTCATCAATCACCTCACAATAAACTTAATCGACACACCGAAGAAGATTATTGAGGAATCACAAATAATGAGACGAAGATGTTTGTGACTAATTTTATCTTGCCTATCGGAGATAGAAATCTCAAGCCAATTATTACAATTGTACTCGTACAATAGAAACAACAAGATCAAATCACACAACTACAAGAAAAGTAGTATTAGTCTGGCTTCACAATCCCAATGAAGTCTTTAAGTCGTTAACCTGGTTTTAGAAAAAGAAAACCAAAGGTTAAAGGAGAATCAACTCTAGCTTTAGCAAACTAGTATCACACAGAATGTGTGGGGATTAGGTTTCCTAGTTGCTAGAGTTCTCCCTTATATAGTCTTTCATATCAGGGTTTGCAATCAAAGTTAGCTTGCTAACAAAGCATTCAATATTCACCGTTAGATGAAAACCTGATTAGATACAAGCTAATATCTCTCAAACATTAGATAGAAAACTTAGCTTGCCATACACACATGTACTTGGAATTTTGAGTTCGTGTAACCGTACCCAAACGTGTACAATGGTTGGTTCAATATTTTTCAACCAAATGGTTAGCCAAATGATAACTTTCATATCAACCATATTCTTCTTCACCATAACTAGTCCAAATGACTCAAATGAACTAGTTAGATAGTTGTTCAATTGCTATGAGATCTCAAGTATTACAAGAGACACAATTGAATCAAAAACGATGTGATTCACTCGAATCATTTCATGAACTATAAAGCCACGGTTTGCAAAAGCATTCCTTAGTAATTTAAGATAAGTTAATGAACAACGTTTTCAGACATAACCTCTTGAGTTTGCGGACTGAGCTCGCGGACTCAAGCTAACCGATTGAAGTTAATAAACTCCAGCAGAATTTCTCGGGATGAGAACTTCCGTCAATTTGCGGACTGGGTTCGCGGACTGCACCTGAGCTTCAATTTCAGCACATATTCTCGGGTTCAAGAACTTACGCTAGTTCGCGGACTGAGTTTTTGCTCACGTTCCGATTCCACTTGATCAACAAAGTTCGCAAACTTTGGTTTAAGTGTTAAGGACTTATACATATTTGTGTTTCCACAACAATGTTTATATCCCACAATGGTTATATAATTTAAACTCTCATTTCAATCATTGAAACATTCTCAGAGGGCGTTATATAGTTGTTATTCACAAACTATTTTTCGTCAGAGCGATTTCCAAAGTGATTGAAACATAACATGACTTTCGTCACTAGGCAAAGATGAACTTGGCTAAAGCGAAAGCTTTACCAACACCCATTTAGAGAAATTGATAAACGTGATATACTCAGCTCGAAATGTCACATGTGCATATTCTTAGTTTATATAGTAAAACGACTTTTGTCTCAAGATAGGAGATAGAGTAGATAGACTTTTGAGTGATAGATAAGTTCAAGTCTCCACATACCTTTTAGTCAATGAAGATCCACTGGTTCCTTGAGTAGTCCTTCGTCTTGTATGTTGATCGCCATGGAGTTCTTGAGCTCAACTACACTTTCTATCCTAGTCCAAGACCTTAGCTATAGTAGACTAGAAATCAATACTTTATAGTTTTGATCACTAAGATTGACAAACATGCTTGAGATAGCAATGCATGCGAGTTTGACCGAGCAATGCTTTAACAATCTCCCCCTTTGTAAATTTTAGTGACAAAACTATTAATACATATGGAATACAAAATTATATAAATAAACTTTGTAGCTCCTATTCCACATGCCTAATCTTCAACAATTCTCGAAATCTTTGTCACTTCCAAGTAGTCCAATGATCCCAAAGGTTGTAAGTTTAGCATCATCGTTGTTGAAAATCCGTATCTATAACAATGAGAAAAGCATTGGTTCTCAATCATTATTTATACAGTGTCATAGTATTATTACACAACGTCAAAGTCCAATTGTATCACAACTTCAACAACAATACTATGATGATACTTCACTCCCCCTTAGTCAATACTCCATCTCACATGGAAAACACTCCCCCTTGCATAATGATCCAAAAACCATATTTGTAGTATGAACTACAACTAATTCTCCCCCTTTTTGTCAATAAAATTGGCAGAGGTACAAGAACGGGATCCTAATGAAATTTTCGTAAGAGATATTTCATGACCAAAGGTAAATGTTATATCATCTTGTTTAGATGAAATCATAAAGCCGAGGCTAAATGCATTCATCAAGGAGTTTATAAAGATACAAGATAACCCCTAAAAATTCCCCAGCCGCACTCCCCGCGAAGATTTGGAAATTAAGCGCAAGTTCAAAAGAACTCTCCCCCATAAGATTTCATTCCCAAAGGAACAACAAAAGTGTCCTTAATTTCAAGAGAAAAGAAGGATTTCTACACACTAAAACAACATCTAGATGAAATAACTAAAAACAAGTCGTAAACTGACTGGAGTTGTAACTCAATTTCCCAAAGGATCGAGATAAGCACAGGGGCAAGAGTTATGGAAATAGTTAATGAACCGAAATAACACCAATAAACTGCCTTAAGTGCTGAAAAGTGGCAGTGTCTAAATGTTTGGTGAGGATGTCAGCCAAATGTTGTTCGGAAGGCACAAATTCCATATTTATGATGCATTCTCATAAAGATCTCGAATAAAATGGTACCTTATGTCAATGTGCTTTGTTATTGAGTGCTCAACAGGATTCTCAGTGATTCGAATCACACTGGAGTTATCACAAAAGATCTTCATTATTCCAGTGTCAACTCCATAGTCAGCTAACATTTGTTTCATCCATAAGAGTTGTGTACAACATGAACCAGCAACAATATACTCTGCTTCGCATGTAGACATGTATTGTGAATTATGTTTCTTACTGTGCCAAGCAACAAGATTCAGTACTACATAGTAGAAACCCCCTGATGTACTTTTTATGTTTTCTACACACCTTGCCCAATCAGCATCAGAATAAGCGGAAAGGTAAGTATTAGTATCAAAGGTGTAGGATAGACCATACCCGACAGTGTGATTGACATAACATATGATCCTTTTTGCAGCTGCAAGATGAGTTCCTTTGGATCACCCTGAAATCTATCACAACAACCAACACTAAAATAAATATCAGGTCTAGTAGATGTTAGATATAAAAGGCTTCTAATAATAGATCGATACAACTTTTGATCTACTTTTACTCATTTCTCATTTCTATGTAGTTTACCAGTAGTAGGCATAGGTGTTAATTTTGGAGAGGACTTATCCAAGCTGAATCTTGTCACAAGATCCCTTGCATACTTTTCTTGGCATAAGTAAATTCCATCCTTATGTTGTTGAATTTGTAATCCTAAAAAGAATTTCAATTCACCAACATTTCTCATTTCAAATTCTCTAGCAAGTGAAATTTGAAAATCCTTTGCTAGCTTTTCAGAAGTTGATCCATAGATGATATCACCTACATAGACTTGAGCAATGACAACGTTTTTTCCACTCCATTTGGTAAACAAGGTCTTATCAGCTCCACCTCTTGAGAAACCTTTTCTAATAAGGGAAGTGGTAAGTTTTTCAAACCAGTCTCTAGGTGCTTGTTTTAATCCATATAGAGCCTTTTTAAGTTTGAGAACGTGATATGGAAAATCACGGTTTTCAAACCCTTTTGGTTGAGCAACATAAACTTATTTCTTTAAAATCCCGTTCAGAAATGCGGATTTTACATCCATCTGAAAAAGTTGAACTTTGAGGAAACAAGCATGAGCTAATAAGAGTCTAATGGACTCAAGGCGTGCCACAGGTTCAAAGGTTTCATCAAAATCGTGCTATATTCTTGAGCAACAAGTCTGGATTTATTTCTAATAATCGTGCCATATTCATCAGACTTGTTCTTAAATATCCATTTGGTACCAACAATATTAACATTGGAGGGACAAGGTATGAGTTCCCATACATATTATCTTTGAAATTGATTTAACTCTTCATGCATAGCATCTACCCAAGCGGGAGCACTAAGAGCTTCATCAATATTTCTTGGTTCTACAAGAGAAAGATAACAACCAAAATTACAAATATTTTGAAGTTGTCCTCTTGTTCTAGCAGTAGAATCTCTTCTTCCAATAATACTATTTAGATCATGATTTCTTTGAACCCATAGGTGTCGTGGAAGGGGAACACATTCCGGTTCATTAGGGTGGCTTGATTAGTGCTCTTCTCCTCGTCACTAGAAATATCAGGATCAGTAACAGTTGGAATAACTTCAACTGATTCAGGTATTTATTTGACTTTCTTAATTGTCTCTATTGGAGGCAACTCAGCAGGAGAATTATCATGATGAAAATCACTAATATCATCAATAATAACATTAGCAGATTCCATCATGACCTGGATTCGGAGATTAAATACTCGAAACCCACGACTGTCAGAAGCATAGCCAAGAAAGATACCCTCATCACTTTTGGTATCAAACATCCCTCTCTGTTCTCGATCTTTTAGTATGTATCACTTACATCCAAACACTCTAAGATAGTGAAAGTTGGGTTTTCTACCATACCATAACTCATATGGAGTGTTAAGAGTTTTAGATCGTAAGTAAACATGGTTGATTAAATAACATGCTGTAAAAACAGCTTCTCCCCAAAATCTTAAAGGTAGATTTTTGTTGTGGAGCATTACCCTGGCCATCTCTTGAATATTCCTATTTTTTCTTTCGGCAACTCCATTAGCTTGAGGAGTAATAGGTGGAGAATATTATTGAGTAATCCCCAGTTCGTCACAAAATTCAAACACTTTGGTGTCCTTGAATTCTGTTCCACGGTCGCTCCTAATTTTCTTTAGTTTACGACCTTGTTTATTCTGGATTCTACTTACAATAATCTTGAATTCTCCAAGGGTTTCATTATTATGAGATAAAAATGCAACCCAAGTGAATCTGGTGTAATCATCTACCATAACCAAAGCATACTTCTTACCAACAACAGTGGGTTGTTGAATTTGTCCGAAGAGATCCATATGAATTAAATCAAGTGGAGCTTTGGTGAGAATATATCGAGATGATTTATGGTAAACTTTTGTTTGTTTACCCTTTTGACAGGCACCACATACACCTTCAATCTTTGCATTGATTTTTGGAACACCTCTAACAAGTTCTTTGTTAATGATCTTAGTTAGAAGGCGATAATTGATGTGACCAAAACGTTCATGCCAAAGATGTGTAGATTCCACCTTAGTCAAATTGCAACAATTGCTAAATTGAGTATCGAGAAGATAACAGTTGTTTTTACCACGAGTTCCTTGGAAAATTACTTTCCTAATTTTGTCTAAAATGTCACATCCATTTGCATTGAAGACAACATGATGTCCTTTGTCACATATTTGACTAATAGAAAGAAGATTAGCAGTCATACCTTTTACGTAGACTACATCATGTATTTCAGGTACGCCAAGTAATTTGATCGTTCCTTTCTTACTTATATAGCAACACCTTCCGTATCCAAATGTTACTGGTCCTCCTTCATAGTTATCTACGGAAACAAACCAAGTAAGATCACTTGTCATATGTCTGCTACTTCCATTATCAAGAAACCATTGGAAGGGTGACGTTGATTTTATAGAAAAATCTCCCATACTATTAGTGTTATTCTGTTTGGAATTTCCTAATAGTTCTGTATGTCTTTTTAGAGACGTAAGAAGTTGTTTAGTTTTCTTATAAAGATCACTTGCAACTTTTAAAATCTTTTGAAAAGACACGCACTTATGTTGACGGTGATTAGGGAAATCACATAACAAACATGGGCCATCACTTTTACTTTTCGTAGAATAGTTCTGAGTCATATCAATTTTTACAACCTTTAAACGTTGTTTATCATCTGATATATGACGGTCCCTTAGAGAGGAACTACCATGGTTACTCATATCCATCAAGGGACTTGAGTTGGGTTTCAAATCTTTTAGAATCGCAATTTCTGCAGCAAGATCAGAATTGGTCCGGATTTGTTCCTCCAACTTTTTCTGAAGAATAACTAAACTATCAGAACTTCTTCTACGATTGGTTTTTAATCCCAGTGAAGCGTTATAAGAGAATATATTATCTATAGAGTCAGATCACTACAAACACAAACTTGTGAGGTCTTTAACGTATTTGCCTGCTCTGATACCAATTGAAAATGCGGGGGTCTAACAACCTCACCCAATATTTCGATTAGCAATCTGTATGGACAACTCCGAGTTGTTTTCTAGAGAATCAACTAGATAGTTAAACTTAATCAATAGAAAATACTCAAGGAGTTATTATCTCAATCTCTCGATTTGATTTACTCAAGCAAATATGATTTGAGAGTCTAATCAAAGAGAGATAACTTGGATGGTACCAAAGACCAATATCCAAGTGTCAATCGATTTAAATCAACAACCAATAAGGTCGGATATTCTAATTGATTGAACAACGCATAACCTATATTATTTCAATTATATAACAAAATATAATGTGGAATAGAAATAACACAGACACCGGAATTTTGTTAACGAGGAAACCGCAAATGCAGAAAAACCCCGTGACCTAGTCCAGATTAAACATACATTGTATTAAGCCGCTATAGACACTAGCCTACTCCAAATTAACTTCGGTCTGGACTGTAGTTGAACCCAAACCAATCTCATACTGATCCAAGGTACAGTTATGCTCCTACGCCTCTAATCCTAGTAGGATATTGCGCACTTGATTCCCTTAGCTGATCTCACCCACAACCAAGAGTTGTTATGACCCAAAGTCGAAGACTTTAATAAACAAATCTGTCTCACACAAAAAAGTCTATAGGTAATAGATAAATTCGTCTCCCACGAATAAACTTACAAGTTTTGTTCCGTCTTTTGATAAATCAAGGTGAACATGAACCAATCGATAAAACCAGACTTATATTCCCGAAGAACATCTCAGTTTCATTAATCACCTCACAATAAACTTAATCGACGTAGCGAAGAAGATTATTGAGGAATCACAAAAAATGAGACGATGATGTTTGTGACTACTTTTATCTTGCCTATCGGAGATAGAAATCTCAAGCCAATTATTACAATCGTACTCGCACGATATAAACATCAAGATCAGACCACACAACTACAAGAAAAGTAGTATCGGTCTGGCTTCACAATCCCAATGAAGTCTTTAAGTCGTTAACCTGGTTTTAGAAAAAGAAAACCAAAGGTTAAAGGAGAATCGACTCTAGCTTTAGCAAACTAATATCACACAGAATGTGTGGGGATTAGGTTTCCCAGTGGCTAGAGTTCTCCCTTATATAGTTTTTCAAATCAGGGTTTGCAATCAAAGTTAGCTTGCTAACAAAGCATTCAATATTCACCGTTAGATGAAAACCTGATTAGATACAAGCTAATATCTCTCAACCGTTAGATCGAAAACTTAGCTTGCCATACACACATGTACTTGACGATTTTGGGTTTGTGTAACCGTAACCAAACGTGTACAATAGTTGGTTCAAGATTAGTCAACCAAATGGTTAGTCAGATGATAAGTTTTATATCAACCATATTATTCTTCACCATAACTAGTCCAAATGACTCAAATGAACTTGTTAGAGAGTTGTTCAATTGCTATGAGATCTGATGTACCACACAAGACACAATTGAAGCAAAAATGATGTGATTCACTCGAATTGATTCATGAACTATAAAGCCACGGTTTGCAATAGCATTCCTTAGATAATTTTGATAAGTTCACGAACATCATTTTTAGACATAACCACTCAAGTTCGCGTACCTAAGTAACCGGTTGGAGTTCACAAACTCCTGCAGAAATTCTCGGGTTCGAGAACTTCCGTCAGTTCACGGACTGAAACCAAGCATCAACTCTAGCAGAAATTCTCGGGTTCGAGAACTATGCTCATTCGCGGATTTGAGTTCGATGGTGGACCGGGGTTGACTGCTCAAGTTCCGGTTTTCACTTGATCAACAAAGTTCGCAAACTTCGGTTCAAGTGCATAAGGACTTATACATATATGTGTTACCACAACAATGTTTATATCCCCAATGGTTATATTGTCTAAACTCTCATTTCAATCATTGAAACATTCTCAGAGGACGTCATATAGTTGTTATTCACGAACTAGTTTTCGTCAGAGCAATTTCCAAAGTGACTGAAACATAACATAACTTTCGTCACTAGGCAAAGATGAATTTGGCTAAAGCGAAAGCTTAACCAACACACATTTCTAGAAATAGATAAGCGAGATATACTCATCTCGAAATGTCACATGTGTATATCTTTAGTCTATATAGTAAAATGACTTTTGTCTCAAGATAGGAGATAAAGTAGATAGGCTTTTGAGTGATAGATAAGTTCAAGTCTCCACATACCTTTTAGTCGATGAAGATCCACCGGTTCCTTGAGTAGTCCTTTGTCTTGTATGATGATTTCCATGGAGTTCTTGAGCTCAACTACTGTAGGATCAGGATATCGCAAGAAGGACATATTAGCGAAGTTTGATCAACAACACTTTGCGAGCGTCGCAGAATGATTTGAAGAATGACGTAACAAATGACGATAACAGAAACATGAGTAAAGTGTGATGACTCTGCGATGTTTAGAGTGTTTGTGAAGATTAACAATAAAACTCTTGCGAGAATTTCGCAAGTCAGATCCTAAATTAAAGGACAGATTAGCTGTCATCCACTATGTAAATCCCTATATAAAGGGTTGAATATGCGTAAGGAAAGGGAGATCTTTTTCGAGTGTTGAGCAAGTCATTAGGAGAGAGAAATTTTAGAGCGGTTGTTAATTCCTTAGCTTTATTTCCTTTCTATCTTGTAAAATTTGTGAGGTTAATCAATAAAATTTGTGTTTGATGATCTAAAAATGACTTAATTGAATGAATTCTTGTGAGGGGTGTAGTGTGGGATTTCCTGCTACTGCAACTACACTTTCTATCCTAGTCCGAGACCTTAGCTATAGTAGACTAGAAATCAAGAATTTATTGTTTTGATCACTAATATTGGCAAACATGCTTGATATAGCAACGCATGCGAGTTCGACCGAGCAATGCTCTAATATTTTGCCTCACAAAAATTTAACATTTCGATTTCTAGAAGCCGTTTTGAAATTTGATACCCAAATTGACTTCTGAGTTTTCAACTTCTAGAAATCAAAAAGATACTTCTGATATGCTATTCAAACGGGCTATTAGAAAATTAAACTACAAAGCACCCCTGGCTTCAGCATTAACCGATCATTTTGGTTAAGATCCACTGATTCATTTCCTTGAAATTGAGAATTAAAATCTCTTGATACTTAAAAAATAAATAATGTTTACTGCATGACTTATGTGTTCCGAGGCATAAAAAAAGCCATACTACGAATATAAAGAAATGGATTCATCCGCATGCCATAGAGGTGCTAAATGAGCCCGCACAACAATGCATGCCATAATTCATAAAAATTAACATACATTGACGCAGGTCCGTTATAAACTTATATCCGAATTTTGTGGTGAGTGCAAATGTAGTTAATTTCGTATCTTGATTCATCTCAACTGAGACCGAGATACTTGAATAACTTTGTTTCGGGGATATTCTAGGCGAAATCTGGGAGTAACTATTAAAATTTTGTTTTCGAATCTTATACCTATAGTATGTATATCAAATATTTATCACACATTGCACATGTTAAGTTGTGTACATATATAATGGAATATCACCAAAAAAAATCAGAAAAAAAAGAAGTCTTCATTCAAAATAGTACATAATGTAAGACTTATACAAATTTCAAACTGGAAATACAAGATAAATAAACTTTAATCGATATTTCTAGCAAAATCAGGCCGACGCAACCAAGATTTGCGGCCAAATTCCGTCATGGATAAATCAAACATTTCACTATGTTGATTGTCGAAACCGTGATATTCTGTCATATTCCATCTCGAAAAAAATATTTCGCTACCTTATTATTTATTGTTAAGCATATTAAGTGTTTGATCGCTAGCCTATTACTAGTATTGCACGGGTACTTAGTATGCTTAATAATGAATATATCAATGAGATAAACTACAAATGGTATGCTTAATAATCATATATTCATACTCAATGAGTTATGTTTTTTTACTGTCAAATATTCTAGTATTTCTCTCTTGCATATAAACCAAAATAAAGCTTCTGAATCCATTGATAAATCATATCAAGAACGTTCCTTATATCAACCCAAGCCTAATCAGTTTTTGGTAAAATCAAGTTTCGCATTTCATTTGTTACCTTTGGGTTACATTGTTTTTTCTTCTGAATACAAAATACAATACCCGATTCGTCAGGTAGGGTTCGCCGATGAAATATAGGTAACGGTTTGTCCTTTCATAATACCGAGGCCTTTCAGCATAATTGGCTCCAGAGTTTGGAGAAAGATTTAAAATCAGTCGTGCTCGGGAGGAAGTAACCCAGGGATGGGCGACTTCCCTGGAATATGGTATTGGATGACCACTATGGTACTCTTTGAGAACCCTATACCGTCAGATAACTGCAGTAGATAAATGGAACAATATCCGTTAAGGGTTGGGTCACTACAATTAGTATCAGAACCAACGACGGGTCACCTGCCAAGGGTAGAAAGGTACGCTAGACGAGGTTGGGCCATGTGCTTTCTTTACGAGGGGATGTGAGCGTCAAAGATACGGGATTGAGTATATTCCAGAGCCGAGGACGACTTCAATTTAAGGTGGTGGTATTGTAATACTCTTTAGAAGGTAAGGTTCGCAGTTTGGAATATAGGTATTTTTTTTTTTTCCTTTGCTAATACCGAGGCCTTTCATCATAATTAGCTTCATAGTTGTCAAAAAGATCTATAGTTAAGCGTGCTCATATGGGAGTAACCTAGGGACGGGCGACCTCCCGAAAATCTATTGTTGAATGAAAGCGATGATACCTGTTAAAAAGTCACACTGCCGGATAACCGCAATGACTAAGTAGGGACAATATTGGTGGAGGAACGGGTCATTACAATTACTCACAAAGATGTGAAACCTAAATACCCTTTTATAGATACTTAAATTTGGGTAAAGAGGTAAAGTTGAGATTTAGGATTTTAAGTGTGAGTTGTGAGAGGTTGAGAAAGAACAATCATCACCTAAACCAAGAGAAATGGTCGTTCAAAAGACTGCTTCAGTCAGAGGAGAAATCAAAGTGATTCTAGGTTTGCATAAGAATGTTCTGAGATGGTTTTAACTGAGTGGATTAGTGACATATTTATAGTTGAACTCTCTAATCTCAAGTCGGTGAGATAAGGATTGTTTGCCATGAGAAGCGCCCCTTTCTGTCTAAAGGAATAACTAAAGATAAGTTATGTTGAGATTTATCTAGAAATTCCTAAAATATTTTGAGCGACTGTTCTCATTAGCGGTGATAAATACAACTAGATTTTCCTCACACATGGCATAGATTGTTAGAAAAAAACTATTAGAGCATTGCTCGGTCGAACTCACATGCGTTGTTATCTCAAGCATGTTTGTCAATGTTAGTGATCAAAACTATAAAGTCTTGATTTCTAGTCTATTATAGCTAAGGTCTCAGACTAGGATGGAAAGTGTAGTTGATCTCAAGAACTCCATGGCAATCATCATACAAGATGAAGGACTACTCAAGGAACCAGTGGATCTTCATCGACTAAAAGGTATTGGAGACTAGAACTTATCTATCACTCAAAAGTCTATCTACTCTATCTCCTATCTTGAGACAAAAGTCGTATTACTATATAGACTAAAAATATACACATGTGATATTTCGAGCTGAGTATATATCGCTTATCTATTTATCAAAATATGTGTTGGTAAAGCTTTCGCTTTATCCAAGTTCATCTTTACCTAGTGACGAAAGTCATGTTATGTTTCAATCACTTTGGAAATCTCTATGACGAAAAATAGTTTGTGAATAACAACTATATGACGTCCTCTGGGAATGTTTTAATGGTTGAAACGAGAGTTTAGACAATATAACCACTTGGGGATATAAACATTATTGTGGTAACACATATATGTATAAGTCCTTAGCACTTGAACCGAAGTTTGCGAACTTTGTTGATCAAGTGAAACCAGAACTTGAGCAGTCAACCCAGTCCGTGAACTTAGTCCGCGAACGTGCGTAGTTCTCAAACCCGAGAATTTCTGCTGGAGTTGTAGCTCAGTTTCAGTATGCGAACTCAGTCCATGAACTGACGGAAGTTCTCGAACCCGAGAATTTATGTTGGAGTTTGTGAACTCCAACCGGTTACTTAAGTCCGTGAAATTGAGTGGTTATGTCTAAAAACGATGTTCGTGAACTTATCAAAATTATCTAAGGAATGCTATTGCAAACCGTGGATTTATAGTTCATGAATTGATTCGAGTGAATCACATTGTTTTTGCTTCAATTGTGTCTTGTGTGGTACATAAGATCTCATAGCAATTAAACAACTCTCTAACTAGTTCATTTGAGTCATTTGGACTAGTTATGGTGAAGAAGAATATGGTTGATATGAAAGTTATCATTTGGCTAGCCAATTGGTTGAATAATCTTGAACCAACTATTGTACACGTTTGGGTATGGTTACACAAACCCAAAATCTTCAAGTACATGTGTGTATGGCAAGCTAAGTTTTCGATCTAACGGTTGAGAGATATTAGCTTGTATCTAATCAGGTTTTCATCTAACGGTGAATATTGAATGCTTTGTTACTAAGCTAACATTGATTGCAAACCCTGATTCAAAAGACTATATAAGGGAAACCTCTAGCAAATGGGAAACCTAATCCCCACACATTCTGTGTGATACTAGTTTGCTAAGCTAGAGTTGATTCTCCTTTAACCTTTGGTTTTCTTTTTCTAAAACTAGGTTAACGACTTAAAGACTTCATTGGGATTCTGAAGCCAGACCGATACTACTTTTCTTGTAGTTATGTGATCTGATCTTGATATTTCTATCGTACGAGTACAATTGTAATAATTGGCTTGAGATTTATATCTCCAATAGGTAAGATATAAAAGTAATCACAAACATCTTCGTCTCATCGTTTGTGATTCCACAATTTTTTTTTTGCTGCTTTGATTAAGTTTATTGTGAGGTGATTGATAAAACTGAGTTGTTCTTCGGGAATATAAGTCTGGTTTTATTGATTGGTTCATGTTCACCTTGATTTATCAAAAGAAGGAACAAAACTCATAGGTTTATTCGTGGGAGACGAATTTATCTATCTTGTAGACTTTTCTGTGTGAGACAAATTTGTTTATTAAAGTCTTCGACTTTGGGTTGTAGCAACTCTTGGTTGTGGGTGAGATCATCTAAGGGAATCAAGTGCGCAGTATCCTGCTGGGATCAGAGGCATAGGAGCATAAATGTACCTTGGATCAGTGTGAGATTGATTGGGGTTCAACTACAGTCCAGACCGAAGTTAATTTGGAGTAGGCTAGTGTCTGTAACGGCTTAATACAATGTATGTTTAATCTTGACTATGTCTCAGGATTTTTCTGCATTTGCGGTTTCCTCGTTAACAAAATTCGGGTGTATGTGTTATTTCTTTTACGCGTTATATTTTTTTATAATTGAAATAATACAGGTTGTGCGTTGTTCAATCAATTAGAATATCCGACCTTATTGGTTGTTGATTTAAATTGATTGACACTTGGATATTGATCTTTGGTACCATCCAAGTTATCTCTCTTTGATTAGACTCACGAATCATATTTTCTTGAGTAAATCAAATTGAGAGATTGAGATAATAACTCTTTGAGTATTTTCTATTGATTGAGTCTAGTTGATTCTCTAGAAAACAACTCGGAGTTGTCCATATATATTGCTAATCGAAATATTGGGTGTGGTTGTTAGACCCCTACTTTTTCAATTGGTATCAGAGCAGGCAAGCACGTTCAAGACCTCAAAATTCTGTATTTGTAGCAATCTGACTTTATGGACGAGTCTATCTCTAATAACGTACCAGTTCATAAATCACCATATAATTTTCAAAGCTTGGATTCTCTTGAGAGAACTGTCACATCTAAGTCAATATATAAACATTCTCTTAATGTAGAACCTGTTGAAGTCTGGGAAATACGCCTAGAAGAATAGTTGGATGAACTTTATGATGAAGGTGATTCAGATATTGATAGAGATGTTGATGAGGAAGTCTCAGAGTATGTTAAGGTTTTAAATTCATTGGAAAAGAAAAAGATGACAACTTCTCATGTCACACCTCTTCTGACTCCTCTCTATCGAGAAAACAAGAAATTGAGAAGATGTTACGCATGTGTTTATGTTTCGAATCGTTCTAACGAATCGATCCTCAAGGATTCTGAGGAAAACCTGCGTATAAAGTCACTTGAATGTGATAATCTTTATCAAAAGTATTTTTTGTTAGAGGAAAAACTTGCAGAATCTGAAGCAAGGTTTAACTCCCAACAAATTAGTTTTGATGACAGAGAAAGTGCTTGTCTCGCTAGAGAAAAATGCCTTGAGGCCGATTTAGCTGTTGCTCTTGATAAAATCAAGATGTTGGAAGATGACTTGAAAAATTTCAATACTAGTTCAAGATAATTAACCACTATGCTAGGAGCAAGTAAAAATCATCGTGACACGAGGACTGGGCTATAAGGGAATAGATGCTCCAAGTATTAGCAAAGAGGTAAAGTTTTTCAAGGCTAGTGATTCTTCTCAATAAAAGGTTTCCACTGATGACAAAAGTGAAATACCTTCACCGGCAGTTAAGGTTCAAAAGAGCAAAGTATATCAACCTCCAAAGATAGCACATACAGATCGAGGTAAGAATATTCCTTATGTTTGCCACTATTGCGGAAATAAAGGTCACCTGGAAAGGAGATGTCGTTTCCTTATAAGGAATGAGAAACTTCATGATGTTCTTGTTTAGGCATCACAAGAAGTTGTGAAACCAAGATCATATGTTAAGACTGATCCCCTTAACGTTATAGGTTGTAACTGTCCAACCTTTAGGCAAAGGAATCAGTGTTGTGATAAACCTATATTTGCCTATAAACGTCATACGAATCCTTTTTACAATCATAATGGTTATCAAAAGGATAACTTCGTAAATGATAAGACAAGATCCGATGCTCCCAATTGGAGAAAGACTAACTTGCAAAAGAATAGTCAATCCAATTCTCTTCTGAGAAATCTTGAAGAGAGTAATGGGAAGAAGGTTTCGGTCGTTCCTAAACGCACTCAGAAGTGGGTACCAAAGAAATCCAATGCTACTTTGAGTGTGAAGAGGAATGATATTCCAAAAAATTCCATGACTACGGAGAAGGCAGTATCCATGATGTTGGAACTTAACAAGTTTTTTGGAAAATAGAATTGGATGTGGAAGGTTCTAAAAGCGATCGCTTTCATGATAATCCAAAGGTCACTTGTTGTGAGCAAGACATTGTTCACCCCAATACAACTTAGTTGTGTTATAAGTGCATCCTCACCAAGGAATGCCCTGCTATGTATACGTGAGGGAAGCACGAGAATTTGGGCACACAGATTATGTTCGGTAAGATGATTGGATTCTTCAAAAAAGGTATGTCTATAAGCTTGAGCAATATTTGTGTTTTTATTTGCTTAGAGTACTTATAATGATTCATGTACCCTGCTTATCGTTCATTTCTACCTAACTTGATCTGTGTTTAATGTTCTTAAATGTTTAGGTTTGAAAATAATGGTTTGGTATGTTTGGACTTCATGGTACACATACAAAGTATGCATAACATCTTTTAAAACCAAAATCCAGGAGCGTAAGTTCGCGGACTTGCATGTAGACGTCGATATTCAGATGACTTTTTTGGTCGTAACTTCTTCGTCCGAACTTCGAATGAACTAATTCCTTTTGCATTCTCTTCCTCTTTAAATTCTATTCAAAATGGAGATGATAAACCTTGAATTTGGATGAGTTAAGATTGGTATTTATCCTGTCTCATGTTTTTGAGTATTTTGCTCCATTTCATTGCACGTGTTCCACTTCTCTAAAACTTGGGCACTTGGATTCTTGGAGTACTACTCTTCTAAGATAATTTGTAGCTTTTACAAGAATGTTGTTGGAAAATCTTTTTATACGCCTTTGGTAGCTATTATTGGTATAAATCTGGGCGAAAAAGATTGATTCTACCCTCTAAGGACAAATCATCTTATATGTGCATTACATGTTTGTCTTGATGCCTAGGAAACTTCTTATGAGAATTTATTCTTGTTTTTGAGAAGGATTACTAGAGTTTGGAATAGCCATTATTGTGATTACACATAGCTATGTCCAACATTTTTATCTTCGTGTTTTTAGATTTATTGGTTTAAACTCTAAACTTGTTTGGAATATGATTTTTGCAGTATTAATCTTTACGATTTCATATATTGTAATATTTTGATGGGATATGTGTGTTTACGTCCGTGAACTTGATTGTCCCATATTTTGTCAAAAGTAAAGTCGTTCGTGAATTGATATGCAAATATTGATAAAAGGATGAATAGACTTTTCACAAACACAAAAGTTAAGCCTATATTGTCAATTATTGATGCAAGATAGGTTAAAATCTTTTGTGATTCAAGGATTATGTCTATTGTGTGTCATTGTGAAAATGGTGATGGAAAATAGAATGAATCCTTGCTTATTCCATGGTATGAGGTCGATTCTCCGATCCACAATTTTTGTGTAAATACGGTGTTGTTCCATGAAGTGTCTTATGTTGAGCACTAAAACAACAAAAGTTGGTTGCTTTTGTGATTAGCTTGGTTGTTGTTCCGCAAGGTACTTTATGTTGAACATGATTGGACTAAATCAATCATCTTGTGTGATTATTTAGTTATCACTCCATAAGTTTTCTTATATTTGAGCATTTCTTTGACTGGGTTGGCTATTCATGATTAACTTAGTCATTGCTCCATAGAACTTTCTTATGTTGAGTGTGGCCAATTAAATTGATTACTTTTGTGATTAGTTTGGTTGAGTATGGCAATTAGATTATTTGCGAGTTTTCTTGTGATTAATCTAATTGATTTATTAAGTCTCCATAAGTTTACTTGTGTTGAGCATATTTAATCAAATTAATCTTGGTTCGCTTGGGTTAATATGATTGAATATTTCTTGTTGGATTCCAAATTCATACTTGTATGTAATTTGTTGAGTCTAAATAAATTCTTCTTTTCTTTTTGAAATTAAGGTCGCTCTTGTTGTTCCTTAGGGAATGACATATAATGGGGGAGAGTTCTTTTGAACTTGTGCTTAATTGCCAAATCTTTGTGGGGAGTGCGACTGTGGAATATTGGAGGGGTTATCTTGCGTCTTTATAAACTCCTTGATGAATGCATTTATCTTCGGCTTTATGATTGCATCTAAATAAGATGATATACATTTACCTTTGGTCATGAAATATCTCTTACGGAAATTTCATTAGGATCCCGTTCTTGTACCTTTGCCAATTTTATTGACAAAAAAGGGGAGAATTAATATATAGTTCACACTACAAATACATATGGTTTTCGTATCATTATGTAAGGGGTAGTGGTTTCCATGTGAGATGGAGTATTGACTAAAGGGGAGTGAAGTATCACCATAGTATTGTTGTTGAAGTTGTGATGCAATTGGACTTTGACGTTGTGTAATAATACTATGACATTGTATAACAATGATTGAGAACTGATGCTTTTCACATTGTTATAGCTACGGATTTTCAACAACGATGATGCTAAACTCACAACCTTTGAGATCATTGGACTACTTGGGAGTGACGAAGATTTCGAGTATTGTTGAAGATTAGACATGTAGAATAGGAGCTACAAAGTTTATTTATATATTTTTTGAATTCCATATGTATTAACATTTTTGCCACTAAAATTGACAAATGGGGAGATTGTTAGAGCATTGCTCGGTCGAACTCGCATGCGTTGCTATCTCAAGCATGTTTGTTAATGTTAGTGATCAAAACTATAAAGTCTTGATTTCTAGTCTACTATAGCTAAGGTCTCGGACTAGGATAGAAAGTATAGTTGAGCTCAAGAACTCCGTGGAAATCATCATACAAGACGAAGGACTACTCAAGGAATCAGTGGATCTTCATAGACTAAAAGGTATGTGGAGACTTGAACTTATCTATCACTCAAAAGTCTATCTACTCTATCTCCTATCTTGAGATAAAAGTCGTATTACTATATAGACTAATAATATACACATGTGATATTTCGAGCTGACTATATCTCGCTTATCTATTTCTCGAAATATGTGTTGGTAAATCTTTCGCTTTAGCCAAGTTCATCTTTACCTAGTGACGAAAGTCATGTTATGTTTAAATCACTTTGGAAATCTCTCTGACGAAAAATAGTTTGCGAATAACAACTATATGACGTCCTGTGAGAATGTTTCAATGGTTAAAATGAGAGTTTAGACAATATAACCACTGGAGGATATAAACATTGTTCTGGTAACACATATATGTATAAGTCCTTAGCACTTGAACCGAAGTTTGCAAACTTTGTTGATCAAGTGAAACCGGAACTTGAGCAGTCAACCCAGTCCGCGAAATCAGTCCACAAACGTGCGTAGTTCTCGAACCCAAGAATTTCTACTGGAGTTGTAACTCGGTTTCAGTCCGCGAACTGACGGAAGTTCTCGAACCCGATAATTTCTGCTGGAGTTTGTGAACTCTAACCGGTTAACTTGAGTCCGCGAACCCAGTCCGCGAACTTGAGTGGTTATGTCTAAAAACGATGTTCGTGAACTTATCTAAATTATCTAAGGAATGCTATTGCAAAACGTGGCTTTATAGTTCATGAATCGATTTGAGTGAATCACAACATTTTTGCTTCAATTGTGTCTTGTGTAGTTCATGAGATCTCATAGCAATTGAACAACTCTCTAACTAGTTCATTTGAGTCATTTGGACTAGTTATGGTGAAGAATAATATGGTTGATATGAAAGTTATCATTTGGCTAACCTTTTGGTTGGCTAATATTGAACCAACTATTATACACGTTTGGGTACGGTTACACAAACCCAAATCTTCAAGTACATGTGTGTATGGCAAGATAAATTTTCGATCTAACGGTTGAGAGATATTAGCTTGTATCTAATCAGGTTTTCATCTAATGGTGAATATTGAATGCTTTGTTACTAAGCTAACATTGATTGCAAACCCTGATTTGAAAGATTATATAAGGAGAACTCTAACAACTTGGAAACCTAATCCCCACACATTCTGTGTGATACTAGTTTGCTAAGCTAGAGTCGATTCTCCTTTAACCTTTGGTTTTCTTCTTCTAAAACCAGGTTAACGACTTAAAGACTTCATTGGGATTGTGAAGCCATGCCGATACTACTTTTCTTGTAGTTGTGTGATCTGATCTTGATGTTTCTATCGTACGAGTACAATTGTAATAATTGGCTTGACATTTCTATCTCCCATAGGCAAGATATAAAAGTAATCATAAACATCTTCGTCTCATCATTTGTGATTCCACAGTATCTTTTTTCGCTGCGTCGATTAAATTTATTGTGAGGTGATTGATATAACTGAGCTGTTCTTTGGGAATATAAGTCTGGTTTAATTGATTGGTTCCTGTTCATCTTGATTTATCAAAAGACGGAACAAAACTCATAGGTTTATTCGTGGGAGACGAATTTATCTATCTTGTAGACTTTTCTGTGTGAGACATATTTGTTTATTAAAGTCTTCAACTTTGGGTCGTAGCAACTCTTGGTTGTGGGTGAGATCAGCTAAGGGAATCAAGTGCGCAATATCCTGCTGGGATCAGAGGCATATGAGCATAAATGTACCTTGGATCAGTGTGAGATTGATTGGGGTTCAACTACAGTCCGGACCGAAGTTAATTTGGAGTAGGCTAGTGTCTGTAGCGGCTTAATACAATGTATGTTTAATCTGGACTAGGTCTCGGGGTTTTTCTTCATTTGCGGTTTCCTCTATAACAAAATTCTGGTGTCTGTGTTATTTCTTTTTCGCATTATATTTTTATATAATTGAAATAATACAGGTTGTGTGTTGTTCAATCAATTAGAATATCCGACCTTATTGGTTGTTGATTTAAATTGATTGACACTTGGTACCATCCAAGTTATCTCTCTTTGATTAGACTCGTGAATCATATTTGCTTGAGTAAATCAAATTGAGAGGTTGAGATAATAACTCCTTGAGTATTTTCTATTGATTGAGTCTAGTTGATTCTCTAGAAAACAACTCGGAGTTGTCCATATAGATTGCTAATCGAAATATTGGGTGTGGTTGTCAGACCTCCGCTTTTTCAAAAACCATAATTGTTATCCTCCCTTATGTATGACCAAGTGTGTTGATATGTTGGCAGGGTAGCAATAATTTAGATAGCCGACTTTGGATAAGATAGGATAAGATTCCCTGATTTGTAATCCATAGCTAGGATAAGTTACGTGAATAACGAAAAATACCTTAGAAATCGTGTATAGAACATGAGAGGAGCTGAGACTGAGGCTCGAATTTGTGTGGCCGGCCACATATTTCTTAGGGATGATGACTTCTTACTTTTGGTTTCCTATGATGAGCGTGTAGATCTCCATGAGGCTTGTACACATTTTTGGCTAAGTCTGTATGACTCAGATTCAAGTTTCTAGTCGTGAGCATGCTTTGGAGACTGAGAAAGACGATTGTGCCTTAGTATCGTTTCTTGTGTGAGTTTTAGGATGAGCTAGTAGAGTCTATGCCACATATAGTCGGCTGGGGCATTCTCATAGAGTTCAAGTTTCATAGATTCAGCTAGGACGTGTTCGGGAGATTAAAAGTGAGGATTGTATGCCTAATAATGTATCTTCCATGAGACCATAGAATACGTGAATTATCTAGCGTATCTCGCAGGGATGTACATGGAGCTAGTCGTGAATCGTGTTCATGTATGAATAAGACACGACTATTATATGTCGTGTGGAAGTGCTAGAAGTCATTGACGAAGTTCAGAGACTGACATGACTAGTACATCTTGTAGGAGTGCAGTGGGAATCAGTCATGAGTACTAGGTAAGGCTTGAGCCGTGCTCGTGTGGCCGAGGCTTGACTCGTGCTTACTGGAGATATTAGTCTCACTCATGCTCATATAATCAGTTATGGATGAGTCATAAGAACAATGAGTAGACATAGCCAGCAGGTCTCGCATGGATGTTATACTACTATGTGATGTATCTGTTAGGCCATGATGCTAAGAACTGATACTCAATAGGCCAACATAGGAGCCATATTCATGAGAGCTAGTCTCGATAGGCCAATAGTTGAGGCTTACTCGTGAGGATTGCAGAGGTTTACTCATGAGGATAAGAGTGAAGCTTCTCTCATATCTGGATAAGAGAGGTCTCGCTCATACGTGGCTGAGTGGAGTATCTCTCATGATGCTAAGATCTTAGGTTGGGATGGATAGAGGCTTGGGAAGGAGGACTGAATTTTAAACGTATGAGCTGAACCTCGGCCTTTTGGGTAGGGACGATTTTATCTGGATAAGAGAGGTCTCAATGGTTATAGTTTGCATCAAACTTTACGGTGATAGGTTGTGGCTGAGATTTTGGAGTCACGATACCATGAAAAAACTTAAAGTTCTCTTCATAATTTTGTGTATTTGCTAAGATCTTAGGTTGGGATGGATAGAGGCTTGGGAAGGAGGACTGAATTTTAAACGTATGAGCTGAACCTCGGCCTTTTGGGTAGGGACGATTTTATTTACGCGATGAGGTTTGGGCGTTCATGGACTTGACATTATTGTAAATCTTGAACAAAACCCTAAAATGACCATTTTGTCTCTCGTCCAAGATTCACCATGAATACCTTTCAAACCAGATTGCCTTTTATAGCAATTTCATGGAGCAAACCATGCCGTTCCAAAAAAAAAAATATATTGGAGTTTTGTTGAACCTGAATACCTTCTGTGGATACTTATGTCAATCTACAACCGACAACATATATGCTTTCATTTGCTCTAAGACATATCCAAGGTAATTTATTGCTCATGAAAGCAAAAATAAAAGTAGATAGATCAGACTGGAAAATAACTCCACAATTGCGGTTTTCGACAACCCATTCTAGCGCGTAATGTTTGTTACAATCTCAAACTAAATCATGGCTGTTATATTCTCAAACTAAAATTATTTGTAACTCCAAGACCACCTGGCTCTAATAATGAATTCACCAACAAATTCACGTATAAACAGGAAAATTGACCTACCAGTCTTGGGCTACCTCTTGAAGCACCATAACAATAAAGAAAATTTTCTAGTCCGTTAGAGCATCTCCAACAGAGGGTGAAAGTTTTATTTTTTTTATGACACATAGGATTTTAGACCCTCATTTACATTAAACTCATTTCCAACAGTGGGTCCTATTAAATAGTAAGAGTGTCAAAATAAATATGAAGGTCTTGGAGAAGGTCTTATTTAGACCTTGGGAATGACCTCCACGTCATCATTTTAACTATATTTTAAAAAAAAATTCTTTAAATAAATTGTTATGAACCAATAGGAAATAGGGAATCAATTTTATCATTATTCAAAACAACCAATCTTAAAAATAAGACCTCACACCATTGGAGATAGTCCATGAGCAAAGTATTACTATTTTTACCATATACGTATGACCCCATAAATAAGGATCTAAATAAAAATTCCACATAAGATTTTTAGCACCCACTGTTGGAGATGCTCTTAGGCAGACTAAACAAGCATTCAATAACTTTAACAATTTTCACCTTTTTACATGTTATATCAGATGCCTTTAAGATGTAACGTTCATTAGATGAATTCCTCATATCATATTTTTGCATTCCTTCACAATCATGGTGTGACGGACCTGAAAATTACGCCTTTGGCGCGTTGCCCCGCAGGCCGTAACTTCCCCGACGCGCCATGATGAAGCTACGATCCGAGACTTAAAGCTAGGCAAATGCACTCTCATTTTCCCTTGCAAGCATGCTCATGGAGCATGATGCATCTATTTAAGCTTCTTCACTGTTCCAACTTACCCTTGTTCCGCAAAGGATTTGTTAAATAAAAACTTTCTTAATACGGCAAAAATAACCTTTTGAGGCCCTAAACAATGGAATTTGGCTAAATTCTGGTGATCATGTGTACATGTCTTGATCTTTGAGCCCTTTCCCATCAAAATGGAATCCTCTTGATCTAAATTATGACACTCTGGTTTTTAGCCCATGTCGAACGCCTTGATAGGAAGTATGAGAATCCATGGAACGGAATGCAACTTGCCTCATCAAGTATGGCCACAATCATCTCTTTCGTCGACCTACCGAGCCAGAAGATATGAGAGGCCAAAGTGCCGCAATCATCTCCAAATTAGATGATATGAGCGACAATGTGCTGGAACCGAAATGTTGCAACTCATTGCAGCTGCCTACGTACCCTTCCCTACTCTAAGGGGATCAAGCACATACCGTAGTTCCTCCTCGAAGGGACAAGCAACTAAATCTAACTCATTTGCTAGGACGTGGTCAAGCAATAGTGGTAATGTCCTAGTCCGTATAAGCCATTCCGCCAAGATGCATAATGATTATGCATCATCGGGTCCGCGACATGGCATAGTGATGCCTAAGCACCAAATGCCCTCTTCGAAAGGCTACGCAACTATAAATGAGCCTTATGAATCATTTATACTCTTTCGGCTAAGCTATAAGCTTACTTGGTACATAGTCCGCACATGCATCTTCAACCAACTACCCCTCCCTATATATGTCTTAATGGAATTTTACAAGTATGGAAAGGGGACCAAAATGACATGCATGCTTCATTGTTCATCGCAATGATCGCGTGCAATGATTGCACATAATGATTGTGCAATATTCGTTCGGCCAGCCCTCTCTGGCCTAATGCACAATGATTGTGCGGTACTGGCTCTAGGCCCATAACTTTCGTATTGCGCAATGATTAAGCTGTAAGCTCAAGGCCACCTACCTAACTGGACTAATGCATCATGATGATGCAACACTGGCCCTTGGCCAAATGCCAAACATAATGCGCCATTTTGGCGCGGTATTGACCTTAAGCCAATCCACCTTTTTCACGCTGCGGAAGCTTTGGATGAAGCTTCATCTCAGACCATGGCGCATCTTTTAGCATGAGACATGCTAAAAACACGGGGTGTTACATTATTCACCTCTTTAAAAAAAATGTCCCCGAAATTCAAAACAAAAACTATTGTGGAAAATCTCTTCAGTTTGGATTCCTGAACAAAAGTCCCATACCAGATGCTTAGAAATCACGGGTTTCTTCAAGTTGTCATGAACAATAATTTAGACCTTCTGAGAAAATGTCACATACCACCTTCCCATGAATCCAAAAGTGCCTACAACAATACCAAGAACCATAATTGGTCAGTGCCAAGAAAATGTCTCGACCAGGTATCCTAAATGTGCATCTCATACTACACACTTAAGAGTCCCTAAAGTTCATAAGGTTGATTCCAACAACATGTAGTACTGTGTGGAACAACTTCCAATTGCCCACCGTCCCCGACGGTCATCCAGGTTGCCACTCGTAAGTGGGATGCTAGCCGAGCCTGACAACGCACACCATTGGCCAGTTTCCAACGTGTGGGGATGATCAGTCCCATTGTTTACTCACCGTTCTTCCGAATATCCACTCGTAAGTGGGGTGCCACTTAGGCCAGGAAAACTCACGGCACATGAAAAAGCTCAACTAGATTCGCAAAATTAACTGGCATTGCAGTTACAAACTCTTTCCGCGCAAAAGTTGGCCTACTCTCCAACTTTATTTCCCTTTGAAGGAAAAATACTCGTTTGACGAGTCCACTCCGCACAGTCCCTAGTGTTTTCTCGGAACTTTCTATGATACCAATTGTGACGGAACGGAAAATTACGCCTTTGGCGCGTTGCCCCGCAGGCCGTAACTTCCTCGATGCGCCATAATGAAGCTACGATCCGAGCCTTAAAGCTAGGCAAAAGCACGCTCATTTTTCCTTGCAAGCATGCTCGTGGAGCATGATGCATCTATTTAAGCTTCCTCACTATTCCAACTTTCCCTTGTTCCGCAAAGGATTTGTTAAGAAAATAAAAACTTTCTTAATACGGCAAAAACGACATTTTGAGGCCCTAAACGATGGAATTTGGCTAAATTCTGGTGACCATGTAAACATGTCTTGATCTTTGAGCTGTTTCCCATCAAAACGGACTCCTCTTGATCTAAATTACGATACTCAAGTTTTTAGCCTATGTAGAACGCCTTGATAGGAAGTATGAGCATCCATGGAATGGAATGCAACTTGCCTCATCAAGTATGGCCACAATCATCTCTTCTGTCGACCTACCGATCCAGATGATATGAGAGGCCAAAGTGACGCAATCATCTCCTAATTATATGATATGAGCGACAACGTGCAGTACCGGTAATGTTGTAACTCATTGCAGCTGCCTACGTACCCTTCCCTACTCTAAATGGATCAAGCATAGACCGTAGTTCATCCTCGAAGGGACAAGAAACTTAATCCAAATCGTTTGCTAGGCCGTGGCCAAGAAATAATGGTAATGTCCTAGTTCGTATAGGCCATTCCGCCAAGATGCATAATGATTATGCATCATCGAGTCCGCGACATGGCATAGTGATGCCTAAGCACCAAATGCCATCTTCGAAAGGCTACACAACTATAAATGAGCCTTAGGCATCATTTATACTCTTCCGGCTAAGCTATGAATCTTACTTGGTGCATAGTCCGCATATGCACCTTCAACCAACTACCCCCTCCATATATATGTCTTAATGGAATTTCTACAAGTATGGAAAGGGGACCAAAATGACATGTCCGCTTCACTGTTCATTGCAATGATCACGTGCAATTATTGCGCACAATGATTGCACATAATGATTTTGCAACATTCGTTCGGCCAGCCCTTTCTGGCCTAATGCACAATGATTATGCAGTACTGGCACTAGGCCAATAACTTTTTTTATGCGCAATGATTATGCTATAAGATCAAGGCCACCTACCCAACTATCCTAATGCATCATGATGATGCAACATTGGCCCTTGGCCAAATGCCAAACATAATGCGCCATTTTGGCATGGTATTGGCCTTAAGCCAATCCACCTTTTTCACGCTGCGGAAGCTTTGGATGAAGCTTCATCTCAGACCATGGCACATCTTTTAACATGAGCCATGCTAAAAACACGGGGTGTTACGTTATTCACCCCTTTAAAGAATTTTGTCCCCGAAATTCAAAACAAAAACTATTGTGGACAATCTCTTCGGTTTGGATTCCTTGAAGAAAAAAAAGTCTCATACTATATGCTCAGAAATCACGGGTTTCTTCAAGTTGTCATGAACAACAATTTAGACCTTCTGAGAAAATGTCCCGTACCACCTTCCCAGGAATCCAAAAGTACCCACAACAATACCAAGAATCGTAATTGTCCAGTGCCAAGAGGATGTCTCGACCAGGTATCCCAAATGTGCATCCCATACTACACACTTAGGAGTCCCTAAAGTTCACAAGGTTGATTCCAATAACATATAGTACTGTGTGGAACAACTTCCAGTTTCCCACCGTCCCTGACGGTCATCCAGGTTGCCACTCGTAAGTGGGATGCTAGCTGGTCCTGACAGCGCACACCATTGGCCGGTTTCCATCGTGTGGGGATGATCAGTCCTATTATCTACCAACCCTCCCAGATGGTCTTCCGGATATCCACTCATAAGTGGGGTGCCACTTAGTCCATGCAAATTCACAGCACATGAACAAGCTCAACTCGATTCGCAAAAGTAATTGGCATTTCAGTTACAAACTCTTTCCGCGCAAAAGTTGGCCTACTCTCCAACTTTATTTCCCTTTGAAGGAAAAATACTCCTTTGATGAGCCCACTATGTACAGTCCCTAGTGTTTTCTCGGAACATGCTCTGATACCAACTATGACAGACCGGAAAATTACGCATTTTTGCGCGTTTCCCCGCAGGCCGTAACTTCCCCGATGTGCCATGATGAAGCTACGATCCGAGCCTTAAAGCTAGGCAAATGCATGCTCATTTTCCCTTGTAAGCATGCACGTGGAGCATGATACATCTATTTAAGCTTCCTCACTGTAACAACTTACCCTTGTTCCACAAAGGATTTGATAAGAAAATAAAAACTTTCTTAATACGGAAAAAATGACCTTTTGAGGCCCTAAACGATGAAATTTGGATTAGCACATGTCTTGATCTTTGAGCCGTTTCCCATCAAAATGGACTACTCGTGATCTAAATTACGACACTCGGGTTTTTAGCCTATGTCGAACTCCTTGATAGGAAGTATGAGCATCCATGGAATGAAATGGAACTTGCCTCATCAAGTATGGCCACAATCATCTCTTCCGTCAACCTACCGATCCAGATGATATGAGAGGCCAATGTGCCGCAATCATCTCCCAATTAGATGATATGAGCGACGACGTGCTGGAACGGCAATGATGCAACTCATTGCGGCTGCCTACGTACCCTTCCCTACTCTAAAGGGATCAAGCACATACCGTAGTTCATCATCGAAGGGACAAGCAACTTAATCCAACTCGTTTGCTAGGCCGTGGCCAAGCAATAGTAGTAATGGCCTTGTCCGTATAGGCCATTCCGCCAAGATGCATAATGATTATGCATTATCGGGTCCGCGACATCGCATAGTGATGCCTAACCATCAAATGCCCTCATCGAAAGGCTACGCAACTATAAAGGAGCCTTAGGCATCATTTATACTCTTCCGCCTAAGATATGAAGTATACTTGGTACATAGTCCGCACATGCACCTTCAACCAACTACACCTCCATATATATGTCTTAATGGAATTTCTACAAGTATGGAAAGGGGACCAAAATGAGATGCATGCTTCACTGTTGCTCACAATGATTTCGTGCAATTATTGCACACAATGATTTCGTGCAATGATCGCGTGTAATGATTGCACATAATGATTGTGCAACATTCGTTCGGCCAGCCCTCTCTGGCCTAATGCACAATGATTGTGCAGTACTAGCATTAGGCCAATAACTTTCGTAATGTGCAATGATTATGTTGTAAGCTTAAGGCCACCTACCCAACTGGAATAATGCATCATGATGATGCAACATTGGCCCTTGGCCAAATGCCAAACATAATGCGCCATTTTGGCGTGGTATTGGCCTTAATCCAATCCACCTTTTTCACGCTGTGAAAGCTTTGGATGAAGCTTCATCTCAGACCATGGCGCATCTTTTAGCATGAGCCATGCTAAAAACACGGGGTGTTACATTATTCACCCCTTTAAATAATTTTGTCCCCGAAATTCAAAACAAAAACTATTGTGGACAATCTCTTCGGTTTTGATTCCTGAACAAAAGTCCCATACCGGATGCCCAGAAATCACGGTTTTCTTCAAGTTGTCGTGAACAAAAATTTAGACCTTCTGAGCAAATATCCCATACCACCTTCCCAGGAATCCAAAAGTGCCCACAATAATACCAAGAATCGCAATTGGCCAGTGCCAAAAGGATGTCTCGACCAGGTATCCCAAATGTGCATCCCTTACTACACACTCAGGAGTCCCTAAAGTTCACAAGGTTGATTCCAACAACATGTAGTACTGTGTGGAACAACTTCTAGTTGCCCACCGTCCCTGACGGTCATCCAAGTTGCCACTCGTAAGTGGGATGTTATCCGAGCCTGACAACGCACACCATTGTCCAGTTTCCATCGTGTGGGGATGATCTATCCCATTGTCTACCCACTGTCCCAGACGGTCTTCCGGATATCCACTCATAAGTGTGGTGCCACTTAGGCTAGGCAAACTCACAGCATATGAACAAGCTCAACTCGATTTGGAAAAGTAACTGGCATTGCAGTTACAAACTCTTTCGGCACAAAAGTTGGCATACTCTCCAACTTTATTTCCATTTGAAGGAAAAATACTCATTTGACGAGTCCACTCCACATAGTCCCTAGTATTTTCTCGGAACTTGCTCTGATAACAACTGTGACGGACCGGAAAATTACGCCTTTGGCGCGTTACCCCGCAGGCCGTAAGTTCCCCGATGTGCCATGATGAAGCTACGATCCGAGCCTTAAAGCTATGCAAATGCACGCTTATTTTCCCTTGCAAGCATTCTCGTGGATCATGATGCTGCTATTTAAGATTCCTTAGTGTTCCAACTTACCATTGTTCCGTAAAGGATTCGTTAATAAATTACAAACTTTCTTAATATGACAAAAACGACCTTTTGAGGCCCTAAACGATGGAATTTGGCTAAATTCTGGTGACCATGTGGACATGTCTTGATCTTTGAGACATTTCCCATCAAATTGGACTCCTCTTGATCTAAATTACGATACTCAGGTTTTTAGCCTATGTCGAACGCCTTGATTGGAAGTATGAGCATCCATGGAATTGGATGCAACTTGACTCATCAAGTATGGTCACAATCATCTCTTCCGTCGACCTACTGAGCCATATGATATGAGAGGCCAAAGTATCACAATCATCTCCCAATTATAGGATATGAGCGACAACGTGCTGGAACAGAAATTCTGCAACTCATTGCGGCTACCTACGTACCCTTCCCTACTCTAAAGGGATCAAGCACATACCATAGTTCATCCTCGAAGGGACAATTAACTTAATCCAACTTGTTTGCTAGTCCGTGGTCAAGCAATAGTGGTAATGGCCTAGTCCATATAGGCCATTTCTCCAAGATACATAATGATTATGCATCATCGGGTCCACGACATGGCATAGTGATTCCTAAGAACCAAATTCGCTCTTCGAAAGGCTACTCAACTATAAATGAGCCTTAGACATCATTTATACTCTTCCGACAAATCTTTGAAGCTTACTTAGTACATAGTCCACACATGCACCTTCAACCAACTACCCCTCCCTATATATATCTTAATGGAATTTACACAAGTATGGAAAGGGGACCAAAATGACATGCCTACTTCACTGTTCATCGCAATGATCGCGTGTAATGATTGAGCACAATGATTGCACATAATGATTGTGAAATATTCGTTCAACCAGCCCTCTCTGGATTAATGCACAATGATTGTGCGGTGCTGGATCTAGGCTAATAAATTTCGTAATGCGTAATGATTACGCTGTAAGCTCAAGGCCACCTACCCAACTGGCCTAATGCATCATGATGATACAACATTAGCCCTTGGCCAAATGGCAAACATAATGCGCCATTTTGGCGCGGTATTGGCCTTAATCCCATCCACCTTTTTCACGTTGCGGAAGCTTTGGATGAAGCTTCATCTCATACCATGGCACATCTTTTAGCATGCGCCATACTAAAAACACGGGGTGTTACACATGGGCTCTATGAAAATTTCTTTGTTTATACTTTTTAATGTTAGGCACATATGCTTCAAACACAATTATGTTCTCATGATCCATAGTTCAACCAGTCCGTTGAAACCAACTGTAATCCACAGATCTCGAACCAAGAAACTTTTATGCTTGTTAAGAGTTAGAAAAAATCAGAACAACTAGGATTAAGGAAATTAAAAATACCATGTTAGTGCATATTGCTCGGTTGAACCCAAAAGTTTTGCTATCTCAATATTGTTGTCAGTGTTAGATGATAAAAACTATATCTTGATTTCTAGTCTACTAAGTCAAATCTCGAACTAGCTTAGAATTTGGTAGTTCAGTATCAGACATCACCTTTGAAAATTGAAGATCGACGAACATATTTGGAGAAATTCTGAATCATGTGTGTGAAGACCGAACCATTCTATTTTACTCACTATCTTACCATTCTATCTTTTTGAGACGATGTCATATAACCTCTAGTAGATTTACAAAGAATAAGTTTCGAGTCACGCTTGTCTTGTTAAAAATCTCGAAATATGATTTTAAGCAAAGATGTTCAATGATCCTTAACAATATTAGTTCTAAACAATTTTTGTGTGAATTAATTTGTGGATCAATTGAAAATTGCCTACGTAAATGATTTTATCATGCGGGAATGTTTCAAACATCATAAGAGAGAAATACTGAACTTTTTGATGATTCTACTGAGAGTAGGTTGGCGAACCAGTTCGCAAACCGCAAGTTCAATTGGGGACTATTCATGAACCCGGTGTGAACTGAAATTTGAAAGTTGGTTATGAAGGCTAGCGGTTAACGAACCTGGTTCACGAAAAGTGGTAAACTGAGTTCAGTAGTCTAGAAGGGTTGGCGAACCGTAACATCCTGACTCGTGAAGAAGCCCTATGAGAACTGTTATATCAACTGTCCCGGTAATGTTTAGCAGATGCTTAAAGACTTATTATTTTAATATGTTTAGCATTGCTAAAACTCTCTTAAACACCTCTAAGGCTTCATTGATCACTTAAACACTTATGTGTGTGAAATATGATTAATTTCTTAGGTGTTTAAATGAACATCAAATAACTTTCAGTTCTTTGGCTAACTTTCCAAATCGAACAATCATTATACACGGTTCCGTAACCGAACCTATGCGTATACTCTTTGTAGATGGTGGATTTTCAACAAAGGCTAAAATCGTAAACTCATGATTGTACGGACCGCCGGTTCAGAAATCGCATGTGAGTATTGATACACGGGTCTCTCATCGTATTCTCAACGGAGAGTGCTTTCTCTCAGAGTACATGTATATGTGCAGTCAACGTCTAGACAACGGCATAATCTCATGAATACTGAATACTTTCAGTCATTTCTATATAGTATCACGGTATGGACGGCTCTACGGGGCAATATCGTCTTCAGGAACAAACAACGAGTTTAACCTGACTATATAAAGGTTATGGCTTAACGGAAAGTCATGTCAGGATAATTAATGCTCCTATCGTAGTCAGTTTATTCTGCTAGGCATAGACCCATGAGGTTAATTATCCCTTCATTGCTCTGATTCCATGGTCAAATCAACGACGATCCCGTGGAATGGAAATAAGATTGCTCCGATTCTGTGGTCGAATCAACGACGATCCCACGGAATGGCAATATCATTGCTCCGATTCCGTGGTCGAATCAACGATCCCACGGAATGGCAATATCATTGCTCTGATTCCGTGGTCGAATCAACGACGATCCCACGGAATGGAAATATCATTGCTCCGATTCCGTGGTCGAATCAACGACGATCCCACGGAATGGAAATATCATTGCTCCGATTCCGTGGTCGAATCAACGACGGTCCCACGGAATGGAAATATCATTGCTCCGATTCCGTGGTCGAATCAACGACGATCCCATGGAATGGAAATATCATTGCTCCGATTCCGTGGTCGAATCAACGACGATCCCATGGAATGGAAATATAATTTCTCCTATTCCATGGTCGAATCAACGTCGATTCCATGGAATGGCAATGATCACTCATTGTTCTGAGTTCGTAGTCGAATCTTTAGCTGATCCTATGAATTAACAGTAAACATCTATCCGTTTTATTACTCATTTCATGGATTATTCTCTATTGAATTTCATGAATTAGTAATAAATAATTAACGACCGGGAATCGGAGCTACCTCTGAGTAAACCCTGTTTCAAATGGTGCAAGTGTATTCAACATTAACAATCACCGCACGAACTAGTATTTCAAAATACGACGAAACGATGAACCTATGCAAAATAGGGAAGAAAATAATAAATAATAAATAATTAAAAATATTTGACCAAGGCGTTAGGACACGGACACACGATCAACTCATCGTGTCACGGTCAGCTCCACGGTAATTCTATATTTTTAATACACTTTTATTATTTTTTCATGATTTGATAAAATTCTCTCGTTTGATCAAATCTCCGTCTTGAGGAAATTCTTCGGATTCGTAGTACTTCTATGAGTCCGTCAAAAATAATTAAGGAGGGTGTGTGGGGCGTGACCATTGGCCGACCGGTCATGCCTTGGTCCCAGCCGGCCCACACCTCACGGTCCTTATTATCTTATTTATTATTATTTTTCTCTAATTTCATGAAAAACTCCTTGATTTCATGGTATTTTATCAAAATTCCTTTAAATCATCAAAAATAATAATAAAATAAAATAAAGTATGAAAAACTCGTGGGACCGGGCCTTGGCCGGCCGGCCATGCCCTAGCCGGTCCCACGCGCCCTGTTTTATTTATTTTATTATTAATTATCTTATTTTTCCTTGATTTCATGGTATTTTTCCTCAAAATTCCTTCAAATCATCAAAAATACCCAAAAAACTATTTAAAAATTATTAAAATTTGTGGGATTGGGTCACGACCGGTCGGTCACGCCTCCATGGTCCCACACGACCGAATTTTATTGTTTTAATATTTTTCAAAGACCATGAACTCATGGAAACTCCTTCAATTCATGAAAACTCTCTAAATTTATCAAATTTCTCAAAATTCATGAATCCTTCATAAAATCATCAAAATATGTAAAACTAAGGAAGAGACACCACGGGACTGTGGTCATAACTGGCCGACCGTGCTTTGACCACCGGCGTCCCAGTCTCATAATTCCTTATTTTATAAATATTTTCCATCGTCTCATGGTGTTTCCTTCGTCTCATGGAAACTCTTTGATTTTAATAAAACTCCTTCGTTTTATGGTGGGACCGTCCCCTTAAATCTTTCCTGAATTTTACTTTCGGGCTGTTTTCACATCCCCAACGAGCTCAAAACCTAAAACTTCCCGCGTTGGGAGATAGGAAATGTGAAAAATACTAGAATCCCCCTACTATATGGGTTCAATATTTTGAAGCCCCACCAAATGGATCATCTACTGTCAACTCCATACTTTCATAAAATGATATTACTAGGCCCGGAATATCAATATTTCTTCAGATCTGGCCCACAATTAATTATTAGGAATTTTAATAATGACAACACTGCCCTTTAGAATATATACAGAGGAATCCCAGAAAATATTTTTCATTTTTCATTTATGTTTCTCTCTCTTCTCTCTCTCTCTCTCGGTTCATCTCTCTCAGTTGCAAAGAAAAAAAATTCTAGGGTTTGTTTGTTTCTCATCTCTCTCTCTGTTTGTTTGATGCGATTACAACTAGAAAATATCAACTGCATCTGAAGATCGGAGCTCTGAAGATTTTTTTTTGTGTTTCTTCTTCTGATTCGATATCAATTTGTAGAACAGATCTCGAGATCGATTGAATCTTTAACTGCATCTCGAAGATCTGATATCGATTTTAGTGGTAAAGTTGTTGTTCCAACAATCACTGGCGATGTGCTATTAAAAGTATTATCTCTTTACACTGTACATTTCTATTAACATACTCACGATATTCTTTATGTGTTTCTTCTTCTGATTCGATATCAACGAATCATCATCTTTATTACCCGTAGATTTGATTGAATTTTATTCGCTTTTAATTTTCAATTTGATTTTGTGTTTTGTTTCTTTTTTTGTTTATGAAGATTGTTTCTCCATCTCAGATGATGATTCCACCCATTATTGAAGAAACTAAAGCAACGTCACCAGATCTTAAATCATCTATGGAGTCTGTAGAGATTCTTGATTCTTATTTTCTTGTTTCTCCAAAAGAAAATGATCAGGTAAAGTAATTATTCACATAATTTTTAAATTTTTTTCAAAAAAAAATTCGATTATTTGTTGTTCTTGCATGTCCGATCCGAGAATTTGTTGTGAATTTGTTGTTTATATTTTGTTGATACTGAGAGGAGGATGAAGAAACAATTTTTTTTCAGAAGAACAACTTCAAATCGTTGTAGACATGCGCTGTTTTTTGTTACAGTATGTGTAACTTGAGGTTACACATATATATCATGTTGTATTTTTAGCATGGAATTTGTATTTTTTTGTTGTTTTTTGTGAATTTGTTGTGATTTTTTTGTTTGATACCGAGAAGAGGATGAAGAAAAAATGTTGTATCAGAAGAACAACTTCAAATTGATGATGTAAACATGTTGTTTTTTGTTTTACAGTATGTGTAACTTCAGGTTACACATATATATCATGTTGTATTTTTAGCATGGAATTTGTACTTTTTTGTGGTTTTTTGTGAATTTGTTGTGAGTTTTTTGTTTGATACTGAAAAGAGGATGAAGAAAAAATGTTATTTCAGAAGAACAACTTCAAATTGATGATGTAGACATGTTGTTTTTTGTTTTACAGTATGTGTAACTTGAGGTTACACATATATATCATGTTGTATTTTTAGCATGGAATTTGTATTTTTCTGTTGTTTTTTGTGAATTTGTGAATTTGTTGTGAGTTTTTTTGTTTGATACTGAGAAGAGGATAAAGAAACAATGTTTTTTCAGAAGAACAACTTCAAATTGATGATGTAAACATGCTGTTTTTTGTTTTACAGTATGTGTAACTTGAGGTTACACATATATATCATGTTGTATTTTTAGCATAGAATTTGTATTTTTCTGTTGTTTTTTGAGAATTTGTGAATTTGTTGTGAGTTTTTTTGTTTGATACTGAGAAGAGGATGAATAAACAATGTTTTTTAAGAAGAACAACTTCAAATTGATGATGTAAACATGCTGTTTTTTGTTTTACAGTATGTGTAACTTGAGGTTACACATATATATCATGTTGTATTTTTAGCATGGAATTTGTATTTTTCTGTTGTTTTTTGTTTTTTTGTGAATTTGTTGTGAGTTTTTTTGTTTGATACTGAGAAGAGTATGAGTATGAAGAAAAAATATTGTTTTAGAAGAACAACTTCAAATTGATGATGTAGACATGCTGAGTTTTGAGTTAATGATTGTATATACTTCCTGTTACTTCTAGATGAAATTGAAAACCAACAACTCTTTCCTGACTAGTTCGTGTTTAACATTTGTACTTATTGATTGATACATTTGGATTGTTATCCATAATACCAAATTAACACCTATCTCATATCCAGGTGGGGTGAATTTTAATGCTATTGCAAGGATCATGGAAGTTGATGCACTTGATATGGAGATCATTCCAAACCTTAAGGTAAATGTCTCGTTACATGAATTTCATCTTTCGAAATGTTCTTGTCTATACTTTGTTGTGATCATTTATAAAACTCTTTTCTTTGCATGATTGAAGTCTAAATTATCATATGAGTTTGGAATTGTATGCTTTCATAATTCCTAGCAATCACATCTTTGTAGTTTGTATTTAATAACCTCGAGTCAAATGCTATATCCATGTGTAACTTTTTATTAGATTTGTAACTTATAGATACACAAGCTAAATAGATGTGTAACTTATAGTTACACATGCTAATTTGATGTGTAACTTCTAGTTACACATGATTATTGTTTGCTAGAAAGTTGTGGATGCGGTCATCATAGGTAATTTTCCCTTAAGGACGACATATATAAGTATGATGCATGTGTAACTCCTAGTTACACAATTCAGATGCATGTGTATCTGCAAGTTACACATGCTAATTGAATGTGTAGCTTATAGTTACACATGCTAACCGAATATGTAACTGCTAGTTGCACATGCTAATTGGATCTAGTGGTTTGTATCTAGGTTATGATTATTTTTGGTTGAATTTACTGGTTTTGTGATGTCTTGTGCAGAGAAACACATTAGGAAGTTGGTTGAAGATGGATTCATCAGCTGCAAACCAAACCACATTCACTCTTTATCTCATGCACGAAGAATGACAAAAGCCAGATTGAGGGGTTTTCACTCTGTATATGGTACGTTATACATAATAATTCACAGTTTTTTTGCTTTTCAGTATTCATAGTGTGTATTTGGATTCCATCCTGCACTGAACCCTTAGCTAGACATGTACTTATGGATTAACTCTGTCATCATTTCTCAGTAGTATGCAAAAGTATGTGTAACTTCTAGTTACACAAGCTAATTTGATGTGTAATTTCTAGTTACACATGCTGATTGAATGTGTAACTTCAGGTTACATAGATTTTACTTACATATAGTTTTTACACAAGAAGTTGCCAAATTAGTAGGCCTTTCAGAAGTACTAGTATTGTGTATGATTAAACCTAAGTAGTTACTTGTAATCTTGTATAATAACTCCACTTTGAATGATCCGGGTTCAGTTAGTGATTGAGAATTTATAGAAATTGTTCCTGAAATAAACCTATAGTTACACATGCTAATTGAATGTGTAACTGCTAGTTACATGTGCTAATTATATGTGTAGAAGTTTGAGTAAACCTGAAATGATACATAATTCAGTTTATTGGTGTTGGTTGCAGTTGCAGGACATGGGTTACGATGGAATTGATATGTGGTAAGTTATGTCCTGAGTCTGAGAACTCAATATTGCATGCTAGATGCATGTTAGGATAAACAGGTGCAGAGTTGCCAATGTATGTTGCTATTGCAGTGGATTTGTCAGGAATTGATGCTGGTAGAGAATGATGAAATGAGCCATGGTGGTAGTTGTAGGATAAATGTTGTTGAAAGTGTGCATAGTGTTGTGTAAATTTCAATTACACTAAATATATGCATATGTAACTCCCAGTTACACTAGACAAATTCGTTTGTAACTTTTAGTTACACATGCTAAGAAATTATTGTAAATAAATCTTAAAGTGTAATAGATGTATTTTTTTTTATGTTTACTTTTTTATGTCTTTTTTTTTTTTTTATGTGTAACTTCTCATTACACATGCCATATGGATGTGTAACCTTTGGATACACATGTTATATGCATGTGTAACACGCTTACGTGTAACCCTTTCATGCCATATTCATGTGTAACTTCTGGATACACATGCTCGTTGCATGTGTAACTTCATATTACACATCCATATATTATTGGTGGCCGCCGGCGACGGAGGTGGTGGTTTCCGGCGGTGGTGGTTTCTGCTGCTGATGGTGGTCACCGTCGGAGGTGGTTGGCGATGGTGGTTGGTGGTGGCGGTGGTTTCGGCGTTGGTGGTCGGAAGCGCTGGTGGTCGCCGACGGAGGTGTTTGTTGGTGGTGGTTGGTGGCGGCGGTCGTCGGAGGTGGTGGTTGGTGGCGGCGGTCATCGGAGGTGGTGGTTGGTGGTGGAGGTCGTCGGAGGTGGTGGTGGTGGCGGTCGTTAAAGATGGATGTGACATCATATTTTCTATATTTTAATATTTTGGGCTTAAATTTAAATTTTATTTTATTTGGGGTTTAAAAATATATAAAAGGGTATGGTTGTCTTTTAATAATTTGGGGCCTAGATTTAAACTTCTTTTAATTAAGGGCCTCATATTATGGGTTATCCATGGGTTGGGCCTTAGCCTAATTTCCCCATAGGAAATTGTTTTTCGTATGGAATGAAGGGGCGATCCATCAAAATCCGAGTCCGTATGAGAATTCTACATCAATTCTAGTAAAGGACGTTAATTAGGGTTTGGGGGTTGCTCAAGCGACCAATAGTTGGTCACGTGATCACTGTGACCGGTCCACACTTCATGATTCCCTCACTTTTCATTATTTTCCCTCGTCCGATGAAGTTTTGATGGTTTTATCAAAAAAACTCTGATTTTGTCATATTTTCTCAAATGGTCGCTCAAACGTGCACCAGAAAATATCAAAATTCTCAAGACTGAGACGCGGACACCTTAGGGACACGAGCACATTATCTTGACCGACCAAGATTAGCTCTTCGGCTCACGGAAGCCAATCCCATCGATTTTCATAGTTTTGACCAAATTTGCACAATTTCTCGTATTAGGTCCAAAACTTCCAAATACTTTGGATTTTTCATGAAGTGACCATCATACGGTCACGGGACAACCCATGGCCAGATCCATGACTCTATGGTCGGTCCATCACTCTCCCATAATTAATTAGGTTTTCACACCTAAGTCTCAGACGAGCATTTTGAATAATGATTGAACCAGCATTTAATCATTCTTTCACCAACAAATCATGAACTCTTCGTGAATTCATCATATTTGCTCACGTGAGCATATGGACACTACATGTTTGATCTACGGTCTCATGTAGATGCTCCTCATTCGTCCCATGGTTAAAACTTCTGACCATGAATTGATCGTCAATCGGTTAAATTAGGGTTTCTGAGTTCAAGGACCATGCTTCCGGACTCTAACCTTAATAATTCTACGACGACCTCATGGTCATGAATTAATATTAATAATTCTACGATGACCTCATGGTCATGAATTAATATTTCTACGGTGACCTCATGGTCATGAACTTTATTAATTATGCTAGGTTCAACGACCAGCACTTTAATTAATATTCTTGGCACACTGCCAATCATTCATGAGCAACACATGCTCAGACGGTCAAATATTCAACAAATCATCACGAGAGCAACACTTGCTCAGATGATCAATATTTGCCCGAGTTAAGGAATATCGGTTCAACAATCCACCAATATTCAATAATCCATCGAATAAGCAATACTTTCTCACTTCATCATAAGAATTATACCTCTGTCTCATGACACGTTCAATTCGTGGGTGGTTCCAGAATATCTTGTTCGACTCAGCAACCACGTGGAATCATTGTCCCATCAAACCACGAAATCATCAATTGACTAACAAACCACGAGACGATCAATCGTGTCACTTGGGGGGGATATCACTTAGGGTTTTGGTCTGGCGGTCTATGGCACGTGTGTTCAAACACACGATGGAATGTGAGAAAGTCGTGCAATCAGTTGAAGGAATTCACGAGGTAGTGGGTGGAAAGTCGACCAAGTCTTTACACGTTGGAAAACTAGTTTCGAACACGATTTCCACTTCTCCACTCCTTGATTCCATCAACTGTCACACTTCATGGGATCATGGTGTCTACAATTCCAGCAATATAAATAAGTCCCTGAATCATGATTGAAAAGGCAGAGAGAATCGAAAACAGAATGAATACATAGAATACTCAGAGTAAGAATCTCACGTCTCTTCGACAACACGAGATCATCAAACTCATCAATTGAGCAATTTCTTCACAATCGTTCAACTTCAATCACTTAGAACTTATCATATTCAGAATTCACACATCCACAATCCTTGAATCACCATCGATTCCACACATTTCTCAGCTTCCCTCCTACAGATCAACCCATCCTCTCTTGTGACCGAATTCACTCTGGAACGGTCGTTGTCTCGATTTAGGACGGAGTACTACATATTGATCTCTCGAATATAAGCACCCCCTTTGCAACGGTGCATCTGTGTGAGGATTAGCATTTTTCCTGGTTCGAGGAACCTCCTCCGCACGGTCGTCTCCTCAATCCCTTAAAAACCAGCAGATCGTTTTTCCCCACCCACACTCTTTTATTCTATTTTGAAGACCTAAAATGTTTGCTTTATTCTTAAGTTATCTTAGCTTGATATCTAAGCTAACTGTGGTCTTTGAAAACTATAAATAGAGCATATCTATCAATTGGGAAATTTAATCCCTGAAACTTTGTGTCCTAGTTGATTTTAGAGTCGTCTTCTATTGACCTAGGTTTCCTTTGAGAAACATAATTAGGTCTATCACTAAAAGACTTTGCTTTGGAGATTCGTGAAGCTAGGCATGACTATCTTTACCTTGATAGTTCATTAATCCTGATCTTGCTTTTATGTTATCGAGGTTCTCGTAATATCCTTCAGGCAAGAAAGATAGTAATCGCAAAATTCTTTTCGTCATAGACTTTGTGATTCCTCAAGATAGATATCTAAATACTTATCTTAGTTGATATTACGAATATTGTTCTTGAGAGATAAAAAGGCGAGGGTACGCAAATATACCTCAAGCTATAACTTCTCCTTCCTATAAGTCCTTTCTCCGAAAGTGATTATCTATAGACTGAGTCGAGACAATACAACAAATCGGTTCACACTTCGTGTGATTGTCTATGGATACGAGATCGAGACAATACAACAACGAAGTGTGTTTACTTGATACAAAGGTTCAGACTTAACAAACTCAATAGGATTACGTATCAAGCAAATAGGAATTAACGTTTGTGCAATTTACTTTAATTAAAATAAAACAATTATAATGCGAAAATATAAAGTAAATGACACAACAAGATTTTGTTAACGAGGAAACCGCAAATGCTGAAAAATACCGGGACCTAGTCCAGAATTGAATACTCTCAGGATTAAGCCGTTATACAAAATAAACCAACTTCGTATAGTTGAGACCAAGCAACTAAACCTATAGTTCACCTAGTTCCGTCTGTATTCCCACGCCTCCAACCTATAAACAAGTCACGTAGTTGGACCAATTCCTTTGGTTCATATTCCAAACAGTAAAAGAAAAACAAATTTGTTTGGTATCAACTCTCTTCAATTAAGTAATATGAGTTACGCAAAGGCTCTTCTATTTATCTTAACATAAACTCCTTTTCCAGGTTCCAAGATCTATCTTATGTTCAATCACCAAAAGGTAATCGTTAAGATTTTGCAATCAATACCTATAATCCCAAGGAAATGTATTGATGCCGACCTTCACAACTATTCTATCAAAATACCACAAGGATAAATCGATTATAGATGGATCCTCTATTACCGAAACAAGTATTGTGCACACCAAGGATTATATAACCAAGTCAGAAATCTTCTATATCTTCTTTATCTTCAAATCTTTTTATATCTTCAATAAACACCTGCACACAACTACTTGAATCTCTTGTGATCAATCACACACAGAACGGAGTCTGTTAACAATGGATTATCACAAGATCGTCTTTAGATCTAACAACAGTCTAAAGATCCTTGTCGAAACCTTGAACTAGTTTGAGTGAATCTTATATCAGAAATGAAGATTCTCAAGCATAAACAAATTAGGTGCAATCAAAGTTCAACCACTCTTAGTCAATCAAATCAATATGAAAACTAAAGATAAACCGCAATTATCTAGTTTCCCACCAACGATATGCACTAGAGCTTCTCAATCCCAAATAAGACTATAAACTGAGCGGCCGTAAGAGATTTTGCTTAATTAGGTTACTCCCCTCTCCGAATAGGCGGCTTCACCAGTAATAGTACAACAAAGGGAGTTTACTGTCACTAAGGATTAGTTTTCTAGAAATGCAAACTCAAAGTATTTATAGACAATGAAGTTTAGACACCAAGGAATTTCCGAAACCGAAAATATTCTCAAGATATTCAATATTATTCCAAATTCGGTTTTCATAATTTCTGAGAATGCACTGTCCAAATTTATGATCGAAATCTCCTTGGAAAATCTTTAACTAGTAAATGCACATTACTAATTTTTATTTTTCGTATATAATTAAAAACCTTAATTAAAAGATTCTTAACTTATTTAAATTCGATCTTGGGATTTACTTTCTTCTTAGATGTTAAGGAATATCTTTGAACAATAAAAGATATACATTAATGCGCGTGTTCAAAGTGTGTCGACATATTTCCTCTTGTAAGTACCTTTTCATACTTACTCACTTGAATCCGATTTACCACACTTTCAAACAAGTTTAGAATTGGTTCATACGACATTCAAGAACTACGTGATTGATCAAGTAACACTCAATCACAAGTTTAGAATTCCTCTTGTTTTGGTAGAACCGTTAAACCCATGATTTGTGATTAAGTGTTACTTGATCAATCACATAGTTCTTGAAAGTCAGGTGAACCAATTCTAAACTTGTTTGGAAATGTGGTAAATCGGTTTCAAGTGAGTAAGTATGAAAAAGGACTTATAAGAGAAAGGATGTCGACACACTTTGTACACGTGCATTAATGCGTATCTTTTATTGTTCAAAGATATTCCTTAACAACTAAGAAGGAGGTAAATCACAAGATCGAATTTAAATAAGTTAAGAATCTTTTAATTAAGGTTTTTAATTATATATGGAAAATAAGAATTAGTGTTAGAGCATTGCTCGGTCGAACTCGCATGCGTTTCTATCTCAAGCATGTTTGTCAATGTTAGTGATCAAAACTATAAGTCTTGATTTATAGTCTATTATAGCTAAGGTCTCAGAGTAGGATAAAAAGTGTAGTTGAGCTCAAGAACTCCATGACAATCATCATACAAGATGAAGGAATACTCAAGGAACTAGTGGATCTTCATAGACTAAAAGGCATGTGGAGACTTGAACTTATCTATCACTCAAAAGTCTATTTATCTCATATCTTGAGATAAAAGTCGTTTTGCTATATAAACTTAGATTATACACATTTGGTATTTTGAGATGAGTTTACCTCACCTATCTATTTCTAGAAATATGTGTTGGTAAAGCTTTCGCTTTAGCCAAGTTCATCTTTACCTAGTAATGAAAGTCATGTTAAGTTTCAATCACTTTGAAAATTGCTCTGACGAAAAATGGTTTGTGAATAAAAACTATATAACATCCTCTGAGAATGTTTCAATGATTGAAATGAGAGTTTAGACTATATAACCATTGGAGGATATAACCATTGTTGTGGAAACACGTATATGTATAAGTCCTTATTCCTTGAACCAAAGTTTGCAAACTTTGTTGATCAAGAGAACCGGAGAAGTGCGTGAGCTAAGTATGCGAACTGGCGGAAGTTCTCGACCCGAGAATTTCTGCTGGAGTTTGTGAACTCCATCCGGGAACTTAAGTCCGCGAACCCAGTCCGCGAACTTGAGTAGGTTATGTCTAAAAATGATGTTTGTGAAATTATCTTAATAAACTAAGGAATGCAATTGCAAACCGTGGCTATATGTTTATGAACCGATTCGAGTGAATCAAATCGTTTTTGCTTCAATTGTGTCTTGTGTAGTACATGAGATTTCCTTGCAATTGAACAACTCTCTAACTAGTTCATTTGAGTCATTTGAACTAGTTATGGTGAGGAAGAACATGGTTGATATGAAAGTTATCATATGGATAACAATTTGGTTAGCTATTGTTGAACCAACTAATGTACAAGTTTGGGTATGGTTACACAAACCCAGAGACGTGCATTTCATGTATGTATAACAAGCTATGTTTTCGATCTAATGGTTGATAAATATTAGCTTGAATCTAATCAAGTTATTCATCTAACTGTGAATATTGAATGCTTTGTTAACAAGCTAACATTGATTGCAAACCCTGATTTGAAAGACTATATAAGGGAGAACTCTAGCAACTGGGAAGCCTAATCCCCACATATTTTGTGTGATACTAGTTGTGAAGCCAGACCGATACTACTTTTCTTGTAGTTATGTGATCTGATCTTGCTGTTTCTATCATACAAGTACAATTATAATAATCGGCTTGAGATTTCTATCTCCGATAGGCAAGATATAAAAATAGTCACAAACATCTTCGTCTCATCGTTTGTGATTCCACAATATCTTTTTTTGCTGCGTTGATTAAGATTATTGTGAGGTGATTGATAATACTGAGTTGTTCTTCGGGAATATAAGTCTAGTTTATCATTTGGTTCATGTTCACATTGATTTATCAAAAGATAGAACAAAACTCATAGGTATATTCGTGGGATACGGATTTATCTATTACCGTAAACTTTTCTGTGTGATACAGATTTGTTTATTAAAGACTTCGAGTTTGGGTCGTAGCAACTCTTAGTTGTGGGTGAGATCAGCTAAGGGAATCAAGTACGTAATATCCTGCTGGGATCAGAGACGTAGGATCATAACCGTACCTTGAATCAGTGTGAGATTGATTGGGGTTCAACTACAGTCCAAACCAAAGTTAGTTTGGAGTAGGCTAGTGTTTGTAGCGGCTTAATACAGTGTATGTTTAATCTGAACTAGGTCTCGGGTTTTTTCCTGCATTTACGGTTTCCTCGTTAACAAAATTTTGGTGTCTATGTTATTTTTTTTCCGCATTATATTTATTATATAATTGAAATAATACAGGTTGTGCGTTGTTCAGTCAATTAGAATTTCCGACCTTTTGGTTGTTGATTTAAATTGATTGACACTTGGATATTGGTCATTGGTACCTTCCAAGTTATCTCCTTGTATTTGATAAAGACTTGCAGATTTCTATTTGCTTGAGTAAATATCAAATCAAGTGAGAGAGATATAAACTCTTTGATATACTTTTATCTAGAGTGAGTCTGACTATCTAGTTGATTCTCTAAAAACTATATTGGAGTTTGTCCATACAGATTGCTAATCGAAATATTGGGTGTGGTTATTAGACCCCCGCTTTTTTAATTAGTAATGTGTATTTACTAGTTAAAGATTTTCCAAGGAGATTTCGATCATTATTTTTGGACAGTGCATTCTTATGAATTATGAAAACCGAATTTAGAAATTATATTGAATATATCTTGAGAATATTTTTGGAATTTAGATATTCCTTGGTGTCTAAACTTCCTTTTTTATAAATACTTTGAGTTTGCATTTCATGCAAACTAATCCTTCGTGACAGTAAACTTCCTTTGTTGTACTGTTACTGGTGAAGCCGCCTATTCGGAGAGGAGAGTAACCTAATTAGGAGAAATATCTTACGGTCTCTCAGTTTAAAGTCTTCTTTGGGATTGAGAAGCTCTAATACGTACCGTTGGTAGGAAACATAATTGCGGTTTATCTTTAGTTTTTATATTGATTTGATTGACTAACGATGGTTTAACTTTGATTGCACCTAGTTTGTTTATGTTTGAGGATCTTCTCTTCTGATATAAGATTCACTCAAACTAGTTCAAAGTTTCGACAGGGATCTTTAGATTGTTGTTAGATCTAAAGACGATCTTATGATAATCCATTGTTAACAGACTCCGTTCTGTGTGTGATTGATCACAAGAGATTCAAGTAGTTGTGTGCAGGTGTTTATTGTAGATCTAAGAATATTTGAAGACAAACAAGAGATAGAAGATTTTTGACTTAGTTATATGAATCTTTGGTGTGCACAATACTTGTTTCGGTAATAAAGTATCCAACTATAATCGATTTATTCTTGTGGTATTTTGATAAAATAGTTGTGTAGATCGGCACCAATACATTTCCTTGGGATTAAAGGTATTGATTGCAAAATATTAACGATTAGCTTTTGGTGATTGAACATAAGATAGATCTTGGAACCTGGCAAAGGAGTTTATGTTAAGATAAACAGAAGAGCCTTTGTCCAACTCATATCACTTAGTTGAAGAGAGTTGATACCAAACAGATTTGTTGTTCCTTTACTGTTTGGAATACGAACCAAAGGAATTATTCCAAGTACGTGACTTGTTTACAGGTCGGAGGCATGGGAATACAGATGAAACTAGGTGAACTATAGGTTTAGTTTCTTGGTCTCAACTATACGAAGTTGGTTTATTTTGTATAGCGGCTTAATCCTGAGAGTATTCAATTCTGGACAAGGTCCCGGGTTTTTTATGCATTTGCGGTTTCCTCGTTAACAAAATCTTGTTGTGTCATTTACTTTATATTTCCGCATTATAATTGCTTTATTATAATTAAAGTAAATTGCACAAATATTAATTCATATTTACTTGATACGTAATCCTATTGAATTTGGTTATGTCAGAACCTTTGTATCAAGTAAACACACTTTGTCGTTGTATTGTCTCAATCTTGTATCCAAAAACAATCACACGAAGTATGAACCGATTTGTTGTATTGTCTCGACTTAGTCCATAGACAATCACTTTCAGAGAAAGGACTTATAGGAAGAAAAAGTTTTAGCTTGAGGTATATTTGGGTACCCTCGCCTTTTAAGAAACTATGTTTAATTACATATGTTTAAAGGAAGTAATATATGAAACTTATTTCGTAATCGAAAAGAAATCAATAGGCGCTTTGGTCCGGTTTTCGTTGAAGATATATTGGATGACCAATTCGAACCTGGGTAAGAACTTTGGTAGAACTGAACTTGACTTATGTTGAGAATATGGTAGAAGCGATCTTTACCTTGTTTGGGATACGTGGTAGAACCGATCTTGACTTATGTTGAGAGTCTTGGTAAAACCTATCCAAACCTATATTGGGATACATGGTAAAAACGATCCTAGTTATTTCTGGTAGTCTTGGTAGAACCGATCCTTACCTATATTGGGAGCCATAGTAAAACCGATCCTAGCTATTATTGGGAGTCTTGGTAGAACCGATTCCTATATATATTTGGAGACTTGGTTGAACCGATCTTAACCTATGTTTTGAGTCATGGTAGAACCTATTCCAAGAGCAAAACAGATCCTCTATATTCATATATTACCTTAAGTTTTTGTGTGAGCTTGGAATTAAGGTTTGTTAAATAGGAAAGTTATAGATGTCGAGATAATTTGAACATGAATATAATTTCAATTCGAAATATTGAGAATCTTTTAATTCAGATTTTCGATTATATGTTTTTGATTTTCCAGCAAATCAAAACATATCTCTTGGAAATTTATATTAATTAAGTGTTAAACTAATATTAGATATTTTCTAATGACAGATTTCAGAATTACAGGTTGGATATATTAGCTGGAAATATGAAAAACCAAAATTATGTACTTATTGCATATCTTGAGAATATTTTCGGTTTTGGAATTTCCTTGATGTCCAAACAACCTTTGTCTATAAATAGTTGAGTTTGCATTTTTTGCAAACTATCCTAAGAGCCAGGCAAACTTCATTCGTGTTGTTTCTGGTGGAGCCGTCTATCCGGAGAGGAAATTGCCCTGATTAAGTGAAATCTCTTACGACTGCTCGTTCAAGGACTTCTGTGGGATCAAGAAGCTTTACGAGTACAGTTGGTGGGAAACTAGATAATTGCGTTGTTATTTTAGTTTTTAATTATTTATTCGATTGACTAATGGTTGTTGAAACATTGATTGCACCCAGTTTGATTATTCTTGAGAGCCTTCTCTTCTGACATAAGGGTCACTCAAACTAGATCAACGTATTGACTGGATCTTTAGAACTTTTTTTAGATCTAAGACAACTTGTGATTATCCATTGTTAATAGACTCCATTATGTGTGTGATCGGTCATAAGTGGATTCAAGTTTGTGATGTGCAGGTACAAAAGAAGGCAATTGATCAGATTAAAAACAATAAATTTTAAATTTTATTGGTTTTCGTATATTATGATTTATGCACATATCGTGATCGGGTGGGATCCTACTTAGATCCCTATTATCTTAGATAGATTTGATCATATAGTTGTTTAGATCAGAAACTATCATTTGGTGGTATTCTTCAATATCCGAATCTGATTGTTCTGAATCTGAATCTGAATCTAAGTCACTTATTTGAATTTATCTTACCTGAAAAGGGAGTTTACTAGTTTAAACAGAAGAGCCTTTGTCAAAACTCGACAAGTCTTTTTTCTAAAAGATTATTGCAGTAGTTACCAAACAGCCTTGTTCATTTACTGCTTGGAAATCAAAATAAGTTGGGTTCTAAAGACTTTACATCGGTAAAACAACTCAAGATAGTGATTTATATCTTTGGATTCACATGCGTGACCAGGCGGTCTTAGACGCATGGATACTAATGGAACTAAGTAACTAGGGTAGATTACTCGGTCTCAACTATACGAAATTGGATTCGTTCTTTGCAGTTTCCTCGTTAACAAAATCTTGTTGTGTGATTTACTTTTTACTTTTCGCAATTATAATTGTTTTATTATAGTAAATACACTAGTACGTTAATCAATCAGTCTTGTACCACTGTTGTCAAGTGATTACCTTGTTGTTGTATTGTCTCGACTTTGTCCATAGACGATCACACTTGGTATTTGACTTATATGTTTAAACAAAAAAGAGTGGTGTATTTGGGTACCCTCGTAATTTCATTATTTATCTTTATGATTGGATTTACATAAGTTTGTACGTACCAATCTAAGCAGACATGTCAGCTTAGTTTTAATCGATTACGAGACTAGTTTCTTGTAGAATTTGTATCTTAAATGTTAGCTAACAAGTTTAATCACTTGGAAGAATTCTGATTGATTTATACGACCATATTGATCTTGGATATTGATTTTTGAGATCGTCAAAGTACTATAATTAACAATCAAGTTGGGTGTATTTGTTATCCCCTGCATTTTCACCAATCGTATAATTAGTTTATAGTTGGGAAATATTAGTTTCCCAACCGTATTCAGTTTTGAAACTAATTTGTAAATCCGTAGTGTAATCAAATATAACATATTTATGAAATCAAAAAGCATTCTTACCCAATTGAAGTCATTATTTTTAGAGCAATGCTCGGTTGAACCCACAAGTTTTGCTATCTCAAGCTTGTTGTCAATGTTAGTTTTATTAAAGTACATCTTGATTTATAGTATACTAAGTCAAGTCCAATGTAGTCAATTCCAGATTTCGTCCCATCTCGGTCGAGACCGAGACACTAGTACAACTTTATCTCGGGGAGATTTTCGAAGTAGCTACCGAAACTTTGTTTTCGAATTTTATACTTATAATATCTATATCAAACATTTTTCACACATAGTTGTGTTTTGATATAATGAAATACCACCAAATTTTTTTTTTAAATAAGTTTTCGTTCAAAATAGTTGAAAACGCGATATGCTTAAAATTTTCAAAAACTTCAATGGAGATTCCGACTGATTCCGGTTAATTTCGGCTGAGTCAACCGAAAATCCACCACGAATTCCGTCTAATTTATGTCAAATTTCATCTCAGAGAAATCATACACTTCGCTTTCTTGAATACCGAAATCGAAATTTATGGTGGAATCTCGGCCATCTCGGCTGAGATTGACAACAATGGTCAAATCTCGGGCTAGGTTAGAATTTGGTAGTTGAGTATTAGACATCACCCTCGAAGATTGGAGATCAACAAAGACATTTGTAGAACTTCATCAACAAGGTATTGGAAGACTGCAATATTATGTTTTACTCACTATCTTACAATTCTATCTTATGAGACTATGTCGTATGACTTCTAGTAGATTTATTGCAAAGAAGAAATTCAAGTCAAGCTTGTCTTGTTAAACATCTCAAAATATGATTCAAGCATTGGATGTTCAAAGATCCTTAACAATATAAGTTCGAAACAATTTATTTTTTAAGAATTAATTTGTGAATCAATTGAAAATTTCCTAAGCAATGATTTTTATCATTTGGGAATGTTTCGAACATCAGAAGAGAGAAATCCAGAACTTATGTATTTCTGGATCATGGTAGGTTGGCGAACCAGTTTTCAACCATGGATATTTGAATTTTTGGAACATAGGGAAGGTTGCGAACCATTTCGCTAACCCTAAGTTCATAGCGAGACAATTCACGAACCGTGGTGATATGAATTTTTCATGTTGGTGTAATAAGGCTAACAGTTGGCTAACCTGGTTCATGAACCATGTCCACCTGAGTTCAGTCGAGTAGGGTTGGAGAACCCAGTTCACGAACCGTAGCACCCTGACTTGTGAACTATGCCTTATGGTTCACAAACCGTTTCACCAACGATCCTAGTAAAAGTTTAGCAGATGCTTAAAGAATTATTTTTAAAATATATTTAACATTGCTATGACTCTCATAAACACATCCACGATATCACTGATCAATAAAACACTTGTGTATGTGTATCATGATTAAATTCTTAAGTGTGTTTAAATGAACATCAATTTGCTTATTAATTCATAAGGAATATTTTCCAAAGAACTATCATTGTACACGATTCACATACCCGGACCACTGTGTATATTCTTATGTGATAATTTCAAGACTTATTCTCACATGCTTAATTGAAACCCTAATTAGAGTTTCATCCAAGGGTTATTTTGTTTTTGGTACTCGGGTTTTGTCTAGTTTTAGAGTTTGGTCTAACATTTGTCCAACTTGGTGTTTGGCACCTCAAATAAATGTTGACCAGCATTGACTCAGTTGAGTCAAAATTTTCAGTTAATTAATGTGTAAATACTAAAATATCTTTTACTTTAGTAATAATCACAAACCAAGTCCTTAACTTATTATATTGAGTCATACCGGTCCAAAACGAGTCGCACTGGTCCAAACCACCGAGAATAAATTTCCAAGAACTCAATTTATTTTATTTATTCTTTTGCTCGATATCAACCTCTCTCTCTCTCTCTGTGGCTATCTTTCTCTATTATCTGCTACCACCTCTCTAATCCCTTTTTTCTCCACCGTAAACCTTTTTCGTTCTTTTTGTTGAAACCATCACCTAAACATATCCAACTTTGTCTTTAATAGCATCAATATATGATGAAGAATATCGTCGTTGCAGAGATTTTGAATCTAGGGTTTGATTCTGGAGATTTTGATGAAATAAGAAGCCAAACAAGGGTTATTTAATTATTGTTACATAAATGATTAGGATTTAGTTAATTATGGTATAATTTGTGTTTGGTTAGGGTTTTGGTTCTTCTTTGTGTTTAGTTTTAATTTGGATTCATAATAGAATTGATTGTAGAGGTTCAATTAGGGGTTTCAGTTGGGATTTTATTAGCGCTTCAGTTGAGGATTTTGACGAAAGGAGAAGAAATGATTAGTTCTTGTTGCAGATTCACTAATCTATTTGATTGTTTATTATTTATGTTTCCCCAATTTCAATAGTAGAGAATGTTGAATCTTTTTCATGTATTGAATCTTGTTGCTATGGTTTGTGAATTGGGTTTGTTAGGGTTTTAATCAATTAGAGAGTTTATCTATGTTTCCTCAATTTATGTTTCTTGAATGATGATGAATTGTATTGAGTGATAGGGTCTTGGTAGGTGTTCAGAATGATGATAATATTCAGTAGTGGTGGTCTTTGAAGTTTGGTGTTGTTGTTGTCCATCAATTAACGAATTATGTAATTTCAATTTAAATGGTGATGCTGATTGATCTTGTTATAACCACGAATTGACCATTTTCCTATTTTCTCTCTCGAGGTGGTGGCTGATCCGAGCGATTTGCATTCAAACAGATTGTGTTAAATCTTGTAACATAACTGGGTTTTCTTCAGTTTGCATTTGAATTAAACAGTTGGGTTGGAATTTTAATTTGGGGAAGAACAACAATTAGGATTCTCCGATTAATTGCTAATGACCATACTAACGTCGTTAACTAAATATTTTTTTCTTTTTACTTTTAAATAATTATTAAACAGAAGTCAAGACTTAACTTAGTCAACGTGGGTCAACGTCTATTTCAAGTACCAAACACCAAGCTGGAAAAATTATAGACCAAACTCTAAAGATGGACAAAAGCTGGATACCAAAAACAAAATAACCATTCATCTAAACAGAGAAAGTGTTTACTTGATTCTCAAGTTATCTTAGCTTGAATTCTAAGCAACCCTCGATCTTGAAAAACTATAAGTATAGATGCTCTTTCAACTGGAAAATTTAATACCTCACACTTTGTGTCCTAGTTAATTGCTATAGCCGTCCTCTATTGACCTAGGTTTCCTCTAAAAAACATAATTAGGTCTACGACTGAAAGACTTCGCTTTGACGATTCCTGAAGCCATGTCCGACTATCTTTAGCTTGATCATGCTTTTCTGTTATCGAGGTTCTCATAATATCTTTCAGGCAACATAGATAGAAATCACAAAGTTCTCTTCGTCTCATACTTTGTGATTCCTCAAGATAGATATCTGAAATCTGTTAGAGGAAGATTGATATCAAAAGTTTTCTCTTAGGTTGAAGGAACTCTTATGATGTAAAGTATGCAGCTAAGGGAATCGATTGCGTAGATTGTTGCGAAGTTCAAGAGCCGTAAGGAACGCGACTGTAACTGAATCTCTTGGAGGATGGATTCAGTTTTAACTACATTCCAATCCGAAGTCTGATAGTAGGCTAGTATTTTTAACGACTTAACATAGATAGGTGTTCAATTCTGGACAAGGACCCGGGTTTTTCTGCAATTGCGGTTTACTCGTTAACAAAACTTCCGGTATCTTGTGTTTTTCCTTTTCCGCATTATATAATAGGATTTAACAAGTAGTACGCATTTCAATATTAGTAGATACGGCTGTATAATTGTAATCGATTACGATACTTGTTTCCTGTAAAATTAGAATCTTGAAAGATAGATTACAAATTTATTACTTGGCAGAATTCTGATTGAATTAGTAGGATACAACTATATTAATCTTAGACATTAATTTTTGGGATCGTCGAAGTACTCTTTTTAACATTCAGGTTCACGGACTCCATAATTTATACTTTCTGTTTGAGAAGGGATATAGATATAAACTCTACACACATATTGTCAAGGATCATTAAGTTGGTATACCTGAGATTGTATTAGGTTTTGTCCATACAGGTTGCCGAACGAAAAAGTTGGTGGTGTACATGGTACCCTCTCCTTTTCAATTATTGGCTGAGATGAAAAAAAATTGGGAAAAGAGGAAGAAAAGGCGATGGAGGAAAAGAAAAGAGGAAGAATCATTATTATTATTTTTTAGGTGTGGTTTTTTATTTTGATTTTAATTAGGTTTATGTTAGTAATCAGGTTAGTAGTCGAAGAGTATTTTTGTATTAACATTATAGATTAGGTCTCCCTGCATCCATATTTAGGATGTTTGAACCCATAGGAGCCTTCAAAACTAAATCTTTGGAGCTCATGTAATAGGATTCCTAATAAATTGTTGATAAATGACAAATTTGTGTAAAAATACACATGTATAATAATGAAATTATACATACACAAAAAATTCAGGCACTGTTAATAGACATTTGTATTGAAATAGTGTATAACATGCTTATGATGTCACTGATGTGAAGACGTGCACGTCCAAATGTCGGATTCGAGCTGGCGCGGACATGTGACCATTTTAGGCGCGTCCATGCTGCCCAACCTAGCTTGGTAGTAACACCAGGATATCAAAGTTTGATGATCAAACTTACCTGTAAATTTGTTCTGCTAAATCAGCCCCAAAAACTGGATGCAAAATGAGTGAATGACGTAAGATGACTGACGTAATCAGGGAACCTCTCTCTTACGCAAAATCAATGTTACTTCGTCTAAGCTTCTGTGTATTTTCTGATCGGCCCCGCGTTAAAGACTTGCATAAATATCGATTATTAACCCTCAACAATTATCTCTTACTTGCACTTCAAAAAAAAAAAAAAAACAGCAAAAGAAAATCAAAGCAGATAGGAAAAAAAGAGAGCATAGTTTCCTTCAGAGAGAAAAACTGAAAAAAAAAAAATATATTATACCGATTTGAGTTATTAGCGATGGAAGATCTAGTTAGAGGTCAAGAATTTGCAAAACAAGCTCATATGCAACTCCAAGGAAGTGAAATTCCAGTTCAGAATGAAATATTAGATTCAGTTGCAAAGATCCTTGAGTGTTTTGCTAATGCAATCTCGAAATTCAGTTCCAGTGAATCGTCCAGTGAAGTTTGTCACAGTCCGGCACTTACTGCGATTGATTCTCCGTTTTCCGATGGCCGGAAATCAGAAGGGACCGGCGAGATCAGAACTATTGTCACTCCGAAGAAAACTGGGTCGAGCAATAAGAGAAGGTAGTAGCTCTTTAGCTGTTGAATTTGTTTTCTTTTTGCAATAATTTTCACAAATTCACATGTAATTTCGTAACATATTCCGATTTAACTTTAACTAACAGCTTCATTTGTCTAATTTCAGGAGAACTTCAGATGCACGAGAGGAACTAACTGCGACACCTTTTGGCGACGGTCGTGCCTGGAGAAAATACGGCCAGAAAGAAATCCTCAACACCAAATACCCAAAGTATATTCCTGTTTACCTATTGCTTGCACTCATCATGTGTCAGTCTAATCTGCTAAAAGAAAGCTAAAAGAAAGATTTTCTAATGCAGTAACTTTTCAATTACAGGAGTTATTTTAGGTGCACTCACAAAACAGATCAAGGGTGTCAAGCGACGAAACAAGTCCAAAGAATTGAAGAAGAACCAGCCAAGTACCGGGTGTTATACATCGGTCAGCATACCTGCAACAATCAACTCAAGGGACCTCGGCTATTCTTAGATGCAAACCCCAGACACACTTGTCTACTCAATTTCGAATCAAACTACTATGCCCCAAAAGTAGAATTCTCTTTTCCAGCATCAATTTCTTCAGCAAAACATGAATTCAAAGGTGGTGACACAGAATTTGCCAATATTGCTAGTCACAAGAACAAGGATTCCGTCAAATCATCTGAGTTCGCCGTTTGGAATGATCTATCGGCATTTAATCCATCTCCAACCACGTCAATGATGCCATCGACATCTGGGTCGGAACTGGCCGACGGAATTGCCGGGCTTTATTCTAGTGCTGACAGTAATCCAAATTTTGACATGGATATGATGTTCGATGATGATGTCCTTCGATTTGATCCCAATGAATTCTTTAACTCCTCATAGTAGAACCCTGATTCTCGTGTAACTGTAAGTTAGTGGAGATTACCTTAGTTGTGTATATATGTGATGTTGTCTCTAGTTCTTTAGACTGCAGAATTAAAGATAAGAATGACATCCATCGGAGTAGTAGTGTGGTACGCCCAAAATGTACGTTTTTTCCGTTTTAGTAGATTCTATTTAGTTTTTGGAATGTTAAATTAGCAATTTCAGTGTTATAGGGTACCACTAAATGTACCACCACCTACTTTTTTTGGTTAAGGATTTAAGGTCATGGTTAGTAGATGGATAGATCACTTCTCATGTGTTGTTTAGTCAAAGACGGCTAGTGATTTCTTTTTACTGTTCTTTTATCCGTTAACAAAAAAAAATCAAAAATTCTTTACACGCCGAGTGGTGTGTACTCCGAGAGAGAGAGAAAAAAAAAAAACATGGATCCCACTAATAGCCTACCCCTGCTAACTCTTCCCAGGGCGCCCCTAACGGTTCTTGGATTTCCTCTATGTGCACATCACGGTGCACACCGCTCGGTACATGTATCAAAGCTCAAAAAAAAAATCATGAAAAAGGACTTCTTAAGTGATAAATCTAAATTGACATTCATTCGATCAAAAAAGAGGGAAGAGGGAAATCAAAAAGGAGTGAAGAGATGAAAACAAAAAGCGATGTATTCTCCATGCAATCTCAAACAGTACATAAAGATTTGAGCCACACAATGGTACTGTAAAAAGGACCAAGTTGTTCCGGATATGATTAAGTCGCTCATCACTTAGACCCAAACATTTATTATAGTGGTAGAGCCGTGGATTCACACACTTGTATGCACAACATTGCTAATAGGAGGTAACATATTGATTGGGGGTGTACCAGTGCAAGGCTTGAAAATGTTTTGTCCTATACCAATATTGGTACACCCCAAATAATTTGGTACTCCTATTAATAGCCATGTGTATACATAACGAAACAATGAACATGGATAACATTTTTACCATTAACAAATTTAACTTTCTAAGTCTACACTATGTATTAATGGAGAAAGATTTAACCCAGAGAAAAAGAGGAGAACATAAATGAATGAGCAAGCACCGAAGGGGAAAGTGAAGTACCATCGGTCCAAATACTGAGAACCATGGGAAACTCAAAAGGGACGTCCTGTGGGGGTGAAATGTGGGTTCCACACGCCTCCTTGGAAATGTGGAGACTCTTGTCCTAGAGATGTAAAATTTTCCGAGTAGGCTGGATTCATGTACCCCACCGTGGGGACCACTTCAGCATCTGCATCAGCCGCCTATCAGATCCCAGGCAAGCTTCCTGGAAACACCCACAGGGGGAAAGGTTTCACAAATCTGTCAATTTAGCCAGATGCCTTCTACCCAAGGCTCCTAGTGAGGGTTACCGAGTTCCATCAGACATTGTCAATCCGACGGATTCACTGATGATTGTTTTACATGAAATTTGGTAGTTTCCGTAGCAATTCTAAAATTAAATGCGAGGTTGCATAGAGGGCCTTATAACTCAGATTACCAAGACGAGACATCATGTTTGTACCAAAAACTGTATACAATTTTGGGTACAAACACAGCATTAACAGATAACAGTGGTTTTAGAGCCATTCTGTGTGCCGGAAAACTTTTCACCAGTTATCAATTGTTGTCGAGATTATTATTAAAAGTAACAAAAGTGAAGGGTTATGGAAAGCTCGCCACTCTCAGAGGGCAAAGTGGAGTCCCCCCATCAAGCAAAATATTGTGGCAATATTCTAACATGATTAGTGTATCCTCTTTGGCTTCTATCATTAAACATATTTCTGTTGGTGCAAATAGCAATAAAATTAGTGTAAGATGGGAAAAGTAAAGTAAACAATGAATGGGACTTGGTTCTTTTAAATAGGCTTTATCTTTGGTTCAGGAAAGTTCTTCGATAGTACCTGTTGCATTGTGTGTGGGAGTATCAATTCGTTTTGGTGAGGGGAAATGAAATTTGATTGGAGTAACTCAAGTAAGTAAATTTCCGAGAGTCTTCATATCAATCATTTTTAGTCGCGCGTGATATCTTAGTTGATGTGAACCTGAATGGGCCAAATCCGTACTTTTCATGTTTTATCAAATTCCTATGACGTTGAGGGTGTTGAGGATAATATTGGATGGCCGTATTCTAATTTGCTCGTTTTTTTAAAAAAATTGACCAAAAAAAAAAAAAAAAAAACACAACGTATTCTAATTTGGTATCAAAGTTAGGCCCGTGTGTGAGTAGGCCCAACGGTCACCACACAACGTAGGTCCACGTGTTAGACCCAACGAGGCTACACGTGAGGGGCGTGTTGAGGATAATAGACCCACATTGTTAATGTCCCCTTAATAAACTTAAAATATAATCCTTAGGGCCTCTCCACTCATTGCCAATTGGTTTTGAGTTGGATGCCCGTATTCTAATTGAGGGTCTATAGTTTTCCGCTCAAAATATGTGGGTTATATTTTGGAGGGAGTTGGGGATTCGGAAAGTGGGATCGCCCACATATGTAGCATTTTCATATAATTCTTCCATTTAAAAAAAAAGTGAATTTGCTTGTTTTTGCCAAAAAATAAATAAAAAATCAATCATTTAAATTGTGTTTTCATGTGTTTTTTTCTAATTTACTTATATATCCTTATAAAAAGAAATGATCTTTTTATAATGTAAATTTATATACATTTTCCAATATGAGAAAAAGTACACGAAATTGAATTAAGAAACTAGTTGGAATCCTAGCAACAAGCTGAGCTACACCTTTCTGTATGACTGTCCCTAATCAGTGAAAAAAGTAATTATATTTCTTTGCACTAACATCGAACCTAGACAAATGATTATACAATCTTTTCAAAAAACTATCGTATCCTCACCCAGTTCACCAAACGCGGAGAAAGCTAAAGTACCAGAGCAAAAACCTTGAGCCAAACATTTAGCAAAGTATTTTTTATTCTTACACAAAATGGCGTTGCTCAAAACTAGGCCCGGTTGAAAAGCACGAACTCCTCCACCAGTAAAAGGCGACACCCCAGTCACATCCAAGCAGACATCTCGACCATTATCCCAGTTGTAAACCAGAATATCTGCAGGTCTCAAAGTCCCGCCATCATTGGATAAGAAACCTCTTTCCCAGCAGGCACACCATCCCGAAAGCACATATCAACAATAATATCACAGACAAGATCGTGCCTAAATTTGAGTCCAACCTCGTGTGCACAATCCAAAGCATGATCCCAAAAGCAATCCATGTCTCAGTCACAAAAAGCACAATGACTACATGCAGCTAAGTAAAGAAATACCAAAGCGGTAACAAAGGACTATACTAAATTGGTGCGCCCCTAACCTCTGATTGAGCCCCTCAATGGATAGTGCCTTGAGAAAATACGGTGCATGGTTAGACTTGTTACACTGCTAAAAAGCACAATCTCGCGTAGACGTAGAAAAATTTACAGGAATCTCTCTCATGGCAACCTCAAAATACTTAACCACCAAGAACTTCATGGGATGAGGGGCGATAAGATCAACGTCGACATCATGACATACACTGGAAAATAACTTCATAGCTCGCTGGAGACCAATATATGGACCGAGAAAGGAAATGTTACGCAGGATGATAGACTGAAGGGGATGAGTCTGGATAACCGAGGCAAGGTAAAATTAATGAATCGTATCTGCCATGAAGAATAAGCCCAAACCACCATGCCGAAGAGGGAAAAAAACTAGCCGATGTTGTAACAACCTAGCAGGCCATCATTCGTAATAATGTGACGTACAATGAGTTTAAGATCAAAGAACCTTTTCATTAATGGAAATCCGAGGTTACGATTAGTTTAAGATTGAAAATAAGAGTATACAAAGTAACAAGAACATATTGTAAAAGTACAATACCGAATAAATCGACAAGAGAAAAAGAAGGATTACCGGAGTAAGACAAATATAAGTATGAAAAAGATCCGATAAAATCGGAGGAAGAATGGTTTTTCTCGGAATTAAATTCAAACCATTTAATTTTTTTTGCATCTCTAGAAAGATGTGCTTCCAAATAGGAGTGATTTGCTCAAATCTCTTGTAACTAGTGATGAAGCTTTCATAGTCAAACAAATCACCAATGAAGATTTCTGTTAGAGCACTACTCGGTCAAACTCGCATGCATTGCTATATCAAGCATGTTTGTCAATGTTAGTGATCAAAACTATAAAGTCTTGATTTTTTGTCTACTATAGCTAAGGTCTCGGACTAGGATAGAAAGTGTAGTTGCGCTCAAGAACTCCATGGAAATCATCATATAAGACGAATGACTACTCAAGGAACCGGTGGATCTTCATCGACTAAAAGGGCTGTGGAGACTTGAACTTATCTATCACTCAAAAGTCTATCTACTCTATCTCCTATCTTGAGACAAAAGTCGTTTTACTATATAGACTAAAGATATACACATGTGACATTTAGAGCTGAGTATATCTCGCTTATCTATTTCTCGAAATGTGTGTTGGTAAAGCTTTCGCTTTAGCCAAGTTCATCTTTGCCTAGTGACGAAAGTCATGTTATGTTTCAATCACTTTGGAAATTGCTCCGACGAAAACTAGTTCGTGAATAACAACTATATGACGTCCTCTGATAATGTTTCAATGATTGAAATGAGAGTTTATACAATATAACCACTTGGGGATATAACCATTATTGTGGTAACACATATATGTATAAGTCCTTATGCACTTGAACCGAAGTTTGTGAACTTTGTTGATCAAGTGAAAACCGGAACTTGAGCAGTCAACCCAGTCTGCGAACTCAGTCCGCGAACGAGCGTAGTTCTCGCACCCGAGAATTTATGATGGAGTTGAAGCTTGGTTTGAGTCCGCGAACTGACGGAAGTTCTCGAACCCGAGAATTTTTGTTGGAGTTTGTGAACTCTAGCCGGTTAATTAAGTCCGCGAACCCAGTCCGTGAACTTGAGTGGTTATGTCTAAAAACGATGTTCGTGAACTTATTTAAATTATCTAAGGAATGCTATTGCAAACAGTGGCTTTATATTTCATGAATCGATTCGAGTGAATAACATCTTTTTTGCTTCAATTGTGTCTTATATAGTACATAAGATCTCATATCAATTGAACAACTCTCTAACTAGTTCATTTGAGTCATTTGGACTAGTTATGGTGAAGAAGAATATGGTTGATATGAAAGTTATCATTTGGCTAACCATTTGGTTGACTAATCTTGAACCAACTATTGTACACGTTTGGGTACGGTTACACACACCCAAAATCGTCAAGTACATGTGTGTATGGTAAGCTAAGTTTTCGATCTAATGGTTGAGAGATATTATCTTGTATCTAATCAGGTTTTCATCTAACGGTGAATATTGAATGCTTTGTTACTAAGCTAATATGATTGCAAACCCTGATTTGAAAGACTATATAAGGGAGAACTCTAGCAACTGGGAAATCTAATCCCCACACATTATGTGTGATACTAGTTTGCTAAGCTAGAGTCGATTCTCATTTAACCTTTGGTTTTCTTCTTCTAAAACCAGGTTAACGACTTAAATACTTCATTAGGATTGTGAAGCCAGACCGATACTACTTTTCATGTAGTTGTGTGGTCTGATATTAGTGTTTCTATCGTACTAGTACAATTATAATAATTGGCTTGGGATTTCTATCTCCGATAGGCAAGATATAAAAGTAATCACAAACATCTTCGTCCCATCGTTTGTGATTCCACAATATCTTTTTTCGCTGCGTCGATTAAGACTATTTGTGAGATGATTGATAAAACTGAGATGTTCTTCGGGAATATAAGTATGGTTTTATTGATTGGTTCCTGTTCACCTTTATTTTTCAAAAGACGGAACAAAACTCATAGGTTTATTCGTGGGAGACGAATTTATCTATCTTGTAGACTTTTCTGTGTAAGACGGATTTGTTTGCTAAAGTCTTCGACTTTGGGTCGTAGCAACTCTTGGTTGTGGGTGAGATCAGCTAAGGGAATCAAGTGCGCAGTATCCTGCTTGGATCATAGGCGTAGGAGTATAACTATACCTTGGATCAGTGTGAGATTGGTTAGGGTTCAACTACAGTCCATACCATAGTTAATTTGGAGTAGGCTAGTGTCTGTAGCGGCTTAATATAGTGTATGTTTAATTTGGACTAGGTCCCGGGGTTTTTCTGCATTTGCGGTTTCCTCATTAACAAAATTCTGGTGTCTGTGTTATTTTTTTTCCGCATTATATTTTTATATAATGGAAATAATACAGGTTATGCGTTGATCAATCGATTATAATATCCGACCTATTGGTTGTTGATTTAAATCGATTGACACTTGGATATTGGTCTTTGGTACCATCCAAGTTATCTCTCTTTTATTAGACTCGCGAATCATATTTTCTTGAGTAAAATCAAATCGAGAGATTGAGATAATAACTCCTTGAGTATTTTCTATTGATTGAGTCTAGTTGATTCTCTAGAAAAACAACTCGGAGTTGTCCATAAAGATTGATAATTGAAATATTGGGTGAGGTTGTTAGACCCCTGCTTTTTAAATTTCGTCGCCAGATAAGTTGATGATGAAGATTTTGTCGCCGGAGACAACAAATATGAAGATTTCGTCGTTGGAGAGCATCACTATTGATCTTAAAACCCAACCCAGTAAGCAACAATAGCCATTAAAGCGAAGATAAACCTCAAAAGAGTAGATAAAGCCACCATAATGGTGTTGATAAGTAAAAACATGATAAAAACTAAGCTAAAACTACTAATTAACCTAGGAAGCAAAAAATAGTGAAGACTAGAAAGCAAAAAATAGTGAAGAAATATGCTCATACCGGTCCAAAGTAAACCATATCTGAGCAGAGAAGGGTTGTTGATGATGGTTTTGTTGTAGAAGAAGAAGGAGTGAGAGAGAGGAAGGAAAAGAGAGAAAACATGCTAATATATCTGTCTATTTTTCAAAAAAATATATTTATAAAAAGTGAGATTTTGCACTCTCCAGTGCAGATCAACACTATCTTTCTTGTTTTTTGCAACTTCCAATGCAATGATTGGGTGTTATTTTGTGCATGGATGCACAAGTTAACAAAACCCTTATAAAAAAGGGAAAAAACAGGAAATATAAACTTGCCCAAATTTGTAAAAATGAGAGATATGGTCCCTGATATGGGAAAAATAGTAAAGTTACACTAAACAAAACAAACAACTTTTTGCTCACAGTAAATATTGATTTTTCATTTATGGAAACCATCTTATTCTTTTGAAATCCCCAAATAAGGAAACGTAGCCTATTTTTTAAAATGGAAGGAGTATGATTATGCGGTTAATGGTAGTTGTCGAAATGGAGATGGCAAATATCTTATGTATTTCGATAAGGTTGTTATATATCGGGCAGTGTTCGATAATTATCGAAAAGGTTACGTCCAAAGCAAAAAAGAAACACCTAATTTACTTGTTTGTTTTCAATCACTCTGTTTGTGAATAAAAATCCAACAGGAAGTAAATATGGGCCTCATCTGAAAAACTTATTGTAGAAATACTATTATATAAGCCTATCATCCTTATTTTTTTCGTTGTGTCCAAGTTTTACACTCATAGTGAGGTTGCTAGTGTAATTCTCACAACCCCATTCTCTTGTGGATAAAGTTGGAGGATAAGGCAGCTAAGATATTATTTTTAATTTTTGGAAAAGAGATAGGGTTAAGGAAACTCTAACCAACCTACAGGAAAGTAATAACAAAAAACGAAAGTAAAACATAATCATCTCCATAAAATGAACCATATTCAACTCACCATCCCAATTCAACTGGTTCTAAAGTAGATATTTCCCTTAACACCATCTACCATAATCTTCTTTAAATCCTCAAAGAAAGAACTTGGATTGATTTCAACAAAAACCCATGTGGGATAGTAATCGTCGAGTAGGTAAGCATCTCTTTTGGCTTCTCTATAAGTATGCACAGTAGAACGAGTATGAAGTTTACCTCGTAATCTCTTAATATATTCATTAACATGGTGACAAGTACATCGTGGTTCTGGATATGCTTTTGTGAAGTAGGACCACAATCTCCGAGTCAGTGCAAAGAGGGATGTTAGAGAAACCCTTTGTATTACCAAGCTTAAGGACAACCTCTACACCTTGAATATTATTCAATGTAATAGAACCAGAAATTAAATAGGCATACACAATACTAACTGTTTCAACATCCTCATACCTAATTAGTACTACAAAACCAGCATCATCTCCCTTCGCCGATCCATCAGTATTCTGCAACTTCACTAGTAGATGGTTTGACACAAGTAGTCGCAATCTGGACAGGAACAATAAAGCTTAGCTTACAACCCCAATAAGCAGCTAGTTTCCTATTTTCCATTATTGTCCACCATTATAGTATCAACTGAAGGCAATATGAATTGAACATAAGTCAATATGTTCTGGAAAAGAAGTTCAGAAGGGGAGACTTATGAGTGAGGATTCTTCTATTCCTCACACCCCATACGTGGTAAATGCAAGCGTTGGAGGCCATATTTCTTAAGGTCCCAACAGACTTATTATTGAAAATGAGAGGGTACTAAGTATACCACCAACGGTTTCTGTTAGAGCATTGCTCGGTTGAAACCCATCAAGCGTTGGTATGTCGAGTTTGGTTATCATATTTATTTCCAAAACTCGAATAGCTTGATATGTGAACTAGAATCAACTTTGTTAGGTTAATAAGGCTAGAAATGATAGAAATATTTTTCTCCAGTTACTCACGAAGATATGAAGATGGATTGAAGATAACAAAGACATTATCCTTCAGCTTGAGGTTAGTAACTACATACTTGACTTGTTCCATTTCTATCTTGTTTCTTTCGAATCTTTTAGATTAAAAGCATAACATGTGAAGCTGTATATATTGTATATAATACTCTAGTGATGAGACTTGGTCATAATAGTATGATCAAAGTATCAAGGAAACATACTATGAAGTATAAACGCTTATGTTTTGGAACTTTGTAACTACAACATAATCTATTGTATATAGTTAGTTGATTATGTGTGCATTATATAGTTGTGATTTCATCTTGGAAAATTGGGTAACTTTACATTAGTTTAAGGAAGTAGATGTATGAACTTGTTTTCATAATCGAAAGGGAAATCATGATTGGTCTTATTATTCATTGAATATATTTTGGATGACCAATGGAAGATGACTATGGTAGAACATATCTTAACTTTGTTGAGACTTGAGGTATAACCGGTCATAGCCTATGACATATATCTAGTTGGATTCGATCATAACTAACTTTGGTATTCAAGGTGTAACCGGTCACAAGCTATATTGAAATGCAAGTTTTAACTGGTCACAAGTTACTTAGGGAGCCAAAGTATAACCAGCCACAAGATGAACTGGGAAGTTAGTTGTAATCGGTCACAAGCTATCTTTGGGAAGCAAGGTGTAACCGGTCATAAGATACTTTGGGAAACAAGGTATAACCAGTCACAAGCTACTTTGTAGATAAAGGTTTAACTGATTACAACCCATATTTGGAACCATGTCATAACCTGACACAACATATATTGGAGTGATGGTTTAATCGGTTCCATGTACAAAACCAATATACATGTTTCACATATTTTTTCATGGTGTGTATGAATTAGGGTTTTGGGTTTATCAAGATGAGAAGATTTCAGATGTTGACATATTTGAACATGTACATAACTTTTGTCATTTATTGTTAAAAGATATTCCTTGATGCTCAAGGTGATCCTGGTCAGAAATATTAAAAATCATTTAATTATGATTTTCCTCATATATGTTTTAATTACCAACAATTAAAGCGTATCCTCTGAAAAATATTATTAATTGATGTGCTATACTAATAATAGAATTTTTCTATGAGATTTTTCAGAAATATTGGTTAACATTAATTGGAAATAGGAAAACCGAATTTAGGTACTTTAATGCATATCTTGAGAATATTTTTGGTTTTGGATTTTTCTTGTTGTACAAACAACCTTGGTCTATAAATACTTGAGTTTGTATTTCTTGCAAACTATCGTAAGATCCATGCAAACTTCATATTTGTTGTTTCTAGTAGAGTCGTCTAATTGGAGAGGAAAGTACCCTAATTATGCGAAATCTCTTACGACCCTCGTGTAAAGACTTCTGCGGGATCAAGAAGTTCTACGACTACCGTTGGTAGGAAACTAGATAATTGCATTTTTATTTTAGTTTTCGATTATTGATTTGATTGACTAACGGTTGTTGCATCTTTGATTGCACCTAGTTTGTTTATTCTGTATGACAAATAAATAATGAATCAAGTTTATTTTTGCAGGTTGTTTCTTTGAAGATTAAATCGAAGATTCAAGACTTTGAAGACTTTATTCTTGTGTTTTGATCTTGGTGTGAATTTCTGTGACTTGATTTTCCGGCAAATAAAAGGTTGTTTATTTTCGATAAACATAAGCCTTTTGAGATCATCAAGTTGTTTGTGATTTTATCATAAACCTCGTAATCAAGATTAATTATTTCGGTAATCATTGTCTTGTTTGATCTTGTAACCTAGGAGCTTCGGATCTAGTAACATGTCTCAAAAATAGAAGATCTGTAACTATGCTTTTATCATATATTTCAGCATTGTGATTAGAAAGTGAGTTTGGTTACCAAACAGTTTTGATCCTTTACTGTTTGGAATGCGATCCAAAGGAATCTTGTCTTTCCAGTTGAAAGATTGGTAGCAGAAGTTTTTCTGAACCATTTAGAAGATATACTAGATTTTGTCCTAAAGAGAACGCATGTTCAGCTAGGATATCTAGTATCAAACGTCTATTGGGAACTTCGGTTCTGCTAGATATTATCAAAACAAGAATACTGCTGAAGCTGAGTAACTAGGATTTTAGATTCCTGGGTATCGTCTACACGAAGTTGCAGGTTTACTTTTTGTAGCGTCTTAATTCATTGAGTATTCAAAATTGGACTAGGTCCCGGGGGTTTTCTACAAGATTGTAGTTTTCCTCGTGAATAAAATTCTGGTGTGTGCTTTACTTTATTTCCACATTATAATTGTTTTTATGTTATAATTAAGTAAATACACTTGTACGTTAACTGGGCTTGATATTGATCTTATAATATTTAGGTCTTATACCGTAACTATTATCAAGTGAACATCTTGTTGTTGTATTGTATTAATCTTGTATCCATACATGATCACACAAGGTGTATTTTGATTCGCCACTTGGATTTCATTTCTCACATTGTTAGGCCGGTCCGTACTAACCCTGTTACAAGTGGACACCGTGTTAAAATATTCCTTTAGTGATTGTTTCTTAAAGAGGTTTATACACGGTGGGTCTTGAATAGGTTGTGATCAAACTAAAAGATTATGGTGTACTTCGGTACCCTTGTCATTTTAATTGGTATCAAAGCAGGCAAACATGAAAAGATCTAACAATATGTGTTTGGCGTGATCTAACCTATAAGATTTGAATCCAATGGTTGATTCAGATAACGTACCGCCAGGGTTTGATGGCTCAAACTATGTATGGTGGAAAATGGCAATGCAATATTTTCTTCAACCCCGTGACTTTAACACTTGGGTTTTAATTATTGATAGATATGAACACCAAAAGTATTGGTCAACAACTCAAACACTGAGTTTAGACTAAAGGAATTAAAGGAGTTCAATAATGAAGAAAAATTGCTTTCGAAGAAAAATTCCAATGCATTGAATGCCATTATATTATTCATGCTTTAACTTGAGACCTCCATCATCATGTAACCACGTGTAAAACATCAAAGGAGGCTTGGGATATTCTTAATGTCATATTAAAGGGAATACCTCTGAAAAGGAAGCTAGGCTTCAAACCCTATCTTCTAAATGGGAAAACTTTCGTATGGATGAAGAAGATACCTTTGATGAGTTTGACCAAAAACTTTCTGAAATAGTGAATTCCTCTTATGCTTTAGGAAAAAATATTTCAGATAAGGATATTGTGTGTAGAATTCTAAGGTCTTTACCACCAAGATACGAATATAAGAAGCATGCCATCATATAAGCAAATGATCTTTCCACACTATCTAGAAGCGCTCTAATTGGAAAATTAAAGATCTCTGACCTTGAATACCAATCCAAGAATGAAGTGGGTATTACCCTTGAAAACGCGGGGGTATAACAACCATACCCAATATTTCATTCAATCTGTATGGACTAAACTCCAGTATAATTCTGAGAGCACCAACTTAAAAGTGAGACTCAATAAAGAAAGATATAAAAGAACTTTATCTTTTTCTCAATACAATCAGCAAATCGAACAAATAGAAATATGTGAGCCTGATTGATATGAGAATAACCTGGATGGTACCAAAGACCAATGACCAAATGTCAATCAAGTTCTATACAAAAAAAAAGTTGGATTTATCAACTGTGATTGAACTATGCACAACCTGTGATATTTCAATTATATATATAAACAAATATAATACATAAAAGAAATAACACATACACCAGAAATTTGTTAGTGAGGAAACCGATAATGTAGAAAAGCCCGGGACCTAGTCCATATTTGAACACCACACTGAATTAAGCTGCTACAAACTCTAGCCTACTACAAATTAACTTCAGACTGAAATGTAGTCGATCCCTAACAAAATCTCACACCGATTAAGGTACATGAGCGTTCCTTATGCCTCTTTAATCCTAGCATGACTCTGCACACTTGATTACCTTAGCTAATCTCACCCACAACTAAGAGTTGCTACGACCCAAAGTCGAAGACTTATAAACAAATCTGTCTTACACAGATAAGTCTATTATGGTTATTGTTTCCGTCTTTAGATAAATATCAAGGTGAACAGTAAACTCAACTAATAATCCGATCTTACACTCCTGAAGAACAACCTAGAAATATTAGTCACCTCGCAATAACCTAACTGATTAACAGAAGAAGTTATTACGGAATCACAAGAGCCTGAGACGAAGAAACTATTGTGATTACTTTTTATATCTTACCTATCAGAGGTAAATATCAAGTAAATCTTAGAGAAGATTAAACTCAATACGAGAGAAAAATTAAGATTAGGATACACAACTACAGAGAAAATAGTTGGACCTGGCTTTACGAATCCCAAGAGAAGTCTTTAAACCTAGTAATGGTTTTCAAAAGAACTAGAAACCTAGGTTAATGGAGAATCGACTCTAGTTTGCAATTTGGGCACACGAGAGTGTCAGGATTAGGTTTCCCATATGTTATAGTTCCTCCTTATATGATCTTTCAAATCAGGGTTGCTTACAATCAAAGCTAAGATGGCTTAGTAACAAAGTAATTAGTATCCACCATTAGATGAACTCCTGATTTAAGATTCAAGCTAAGTTTGCGTAGAAAATAAGCAATCAATCTCCACTGTTAGATGGCATTAGATTGATACATACAAATGAAATATACATATATTTATATATGGGTGAACCATACCTAAACATGTATAACAAGTTGTCTCAATAAAAGTTAACCGAAGTTAGCCATATGAACACTTTTAGCTTCTAGATACAATCTGATAATCAATCATGAATGATAATCAAATGAATCTAAATGTATTTCAAGAGAGTTGTTCAAATGTTCACTATCTCATAGAAATATCCATGAACAATTTGAAACATATTCGGTTTGGTTTGCAAGTGTACAAAGTACTTGCTTTGCAAGTACTTTGTACATAATGTCATGATTTGCAAAGCAAGTTCGCATACCTTAATACATTAAAGTTCCAAGGACTTAAGTTCGCAAACAGAGTTCGTAAACGAACCTGATTTCAATAGTATACGAGTATGTGAACAAGTTTTCATATTTATTTTAACCACTAAGTACGCGAACCACAATTTCGGACCTTGCCTAGTCTTGTCGTTCCCAAATACTGTTCACAAACCACAGTTCCGGACCTATCACAGATAAACTCGTTCGCAAACACAATTCGCAAATAAGAGTTCCGAACCTGAACTAGTACTTCACAGTTCACATACTCGGTACGCGTATTGTGTGTATCCAGACATTGGGAGTAGTTCTAAAACTCTCATTCAAAAAATTTGAAACATCCTTAGAAGACAACAATGGTAATCTTACACATACCACTAGCTTCAAGTAATTTTCAAATGATTAATTGTTCAATACGAAACTTCCCTAATTAACATCAAATAATGGTCTCATAAAAATCATATAAGATGTTCTAGGTAATTGTCACATGATCATCTTGACATAATATCTAGTTTCCAATAAATGAATTGTTTACAACTAAACTTGTCAAGTAGATGATGAAGCTTTCTAAGCTTTAAAATTGTATTTCGAGAAGTATATAAACGAGATAAACTCGACTCAAAATTTCAAATGTATATAGCACAAAATCTATGTAGCTATACGACTTAGTCTCATTAGTGGATAGAATTGAATAGACTTCTGGGTAATAGATAAGTTTTAGTCTCCACATACCTTTTGTGGACGAAGTTCCTCCAAGGTCTTCAATAGATCTTCTTCTTCAATTGGTGAACGCCCTGAAGTCTAATGCTCAATTACACACTTATATCCTAATCCGAGACATAACTATAAGTAGACTAGAAATAAATTATATAGTTTTGATCAACTAAACTTAACAAACAAGCTTGAGATAACAACGCTTGCGAGTTCAACTAAGCAGTGCTCTAACAGTTGGGTCTTGCTGTAATTTATCCATAGTCAAGCCAAAACTCCAACCATAATGCTTGGCCTTAGTTTAGTTTTACATTCACCAGTTAACTATTGGTAGGTATATTACCTTATTTTCTAAAGCATACTGCTAGTATATGTTGTGTTTCTAAAAGAAACTCTCTTCTCTTAAATTTAATGACTATTTTATTTAAATTGGGAATTTTACCTTAATCCTTATTACAGTAAAACTTCGATAAATTAGTCCACGATAAATTAATAACTTCGCTAAAATAATATTTTTTGTCAGTCCCGACTTGGGTCAGTGTATTAAATTAATAACCTCGCTAAATTTATAAGATAATAAAAATATAATTATCCAATAAGGCCCAACAGAAATATAAATTAATAATCACTATAATAACACTACATTACGGTGCCTTACTAAAATAAGATTCCAAAGTTGTTTGTTTCTTATTCATATTTATGAAACATTGGACTTCATCTCTGACTTCTCGTAGTCCCTTGATGAGTTCAGGAGTGTCTTTTTCAAATTGTAAGAGGAAATCATTTAGCTTTACTATTGATAAGATCGCTTCTTTATGAGAAACTGGCTTCACAACACAGCTATCATCCTCTAGTTCCTCTTCTTGGGGATCTGATATAACACTCCCAATAATTTCTTTGTATGTCCAAATTTCCGTACTGTAATCATTTTCATCTGGATAGTCTACCAAAATGTCGACATTTATTTGATTATGGTAATTCAACTCCTTGATTATCAATCCAAGTTCATTAATACATTCATCTTCAACATCTTATACATCTTCATTTTCTTGTGACCGAAGTTTACAATGTTGGAGAAATTTTGCAATTGACTTTTGTTGAACATCTTCTTAGTTTTCCAGTTTCATAACCTTGGTTTATCATCGTGGAGTTTTTGACACCTTTGAGATGAGAAATACGAGCCATTGTTACACTCTTCTTTCGTGTTGTTATTCCTTTTCTTTTAACATCAAAACATATATAAATTTTTACACATAATATGCAATATAATATTATGCCAAAAGTTTATTAGACATTTATTTGAATTGAAAATAAATATAATATCTCAATATATTTATTATTATGCAAACCTTTAAGTTTAACTTAAATATTAATTTTATTTTTAAAATTTAAATTTAGAATGTTTCAATAATTTAATAACTTATTAATTGATCGATAAATTAATACTTCTCTAAATTGATAGAATCTGGAAGTCCCAACATTATTAATTTATTGAAATTTTACTGTACAATAAAAGCTTTTCCAATAAAAGATGCAAAGTTTATTTTTCATAAAGCATGGGATGGATAACATATATTCATCTCTAATAGTAAGTTTTAATATATTCATCACCATTTAAAATATATTCATCTCCAGCAGTAGATCTTATAAAGTAGGATGGATAACATATTTAATACATAGGTTTTAATGAAAGTCTTAACTAGACACCAGAAATGACCTTCATTTCACATCTTTCATTATTTTTTCTACTTGATAATTATAAATGAAAACTAAACGGTTAAGATTTTATCACATAAGATATTCTAAGGGCTATATATTATACTACTGGAGATAGTTTATTAGCTATGGGGTCCTATATTTGCTACGTGTGTAAACTCTTCTATACAAAGGTCTTAATAAGATGGATTTTTTACACCCGATGTTGGAGATGCTCTAAGAATTGTACTATATGATACCAAAGTTACTACACCATGCATGCAAAGTGCTTTATATATACACTAGCCCTTAACCCGTGCCGTAATGGCATGGGCCATGATGTTGGTTCATTTTTAATATATCGTATAATTTGTGTCCCGAATACTTATCAACTCCTTATGATTTAATATGGATTTGTTATAAAAATAGTCGAGATTTTCCTCTATTTTTTTCTTATTTTTTTCGTTTAATATTTTACCGCCGGAGATTTGCTCAAACGAAAGAAATATAATCTTAACTTCCAGACAATTTTTTATTTAGGTTCATTGCTTATAATGAGATAATGCTCTACATGAACATGGAAGTTTAAATATTTTTTTGAAATATGTCATCAGCAGCGCTCATCTTAGTGAAATCAATTAATCAATATCGTCCATAAAAGTCTCCCCATGCTCCTATTTCGCTCCAGCTGACTCATTTATCATGGTCATGTTGTCGATCCTCCAAATAGACAAAGAATAATATTTTTTTTGCATCGAACGGATGATACAAACTCTCCAATGTGACATGATTTTCCTGTAATTTTTCAACAACCATCAGATGACAATGTTTAAAATGTGTACCAATTACCTTTTCGATGAGATTGTCTATATGCAAACTTCTGCCATTAAATCTTCAACAAAGTATTGTGCCCAACAGTTCGTCTTAAGGAAGGCTTTGGTAACTTCAAAAGTCTTGGACATTTTGTCACTTCCATATGTTCCTACCTTCACTTGGAATACAATCTGGCGACACATTACCTCATAAAGAACCTTGAACACATATTGTACTCCCTGATCCTATTTCAAATTTATAGGTTGTCAATAGATCCTTTACCAAAAGTTGACATCTTCTACATTGAATATTTATAAAAACAATTATGGTATTGTGGATCGTTGCTTTCTAAGATTGTAGTATTCAAAATTGGTCTCTTCAAGTCCCACGGCTTTCTAAGTTTATATATCATGTTTGTTTTTAACATTTTAGTTAACCTTATTATGTTTGTTACTAACTTTAAACTTGATGTCATCTTCTACTGTGAAATTTATGTGATTTCAGAATCGAACTAGTTATACCTCTTTCATTCGTATCAATTAATCCATCATATATCCCAACAATTCTTCTACATCAATTCCTTTATTTTGCCGTTTCCGGACCATCGGTAGCCATTATTATCAAACGTGATGTAATGACTGCGAAAATTTCTTCTGGGCTTTGAGCCCAAGCCCAACCCTTTTGAGTAGGAAAATAGAATTCTTCCATAATGATTAATGAGCATGCGATTCAAATATCAGATGCTTATAAATGTGGAGAGTGCCTTGAACCCAGCATGGGTGTTTTACGTAAAACAGGTTATCCCTTAGTAGCACTGGGGGATATAGTTAGTAGAAAGAAAAAAATCTTAAATTATTTAGCATGATTGACATCTGGCGGACATGAGCAGCTAGTGCAGTCCAGTCATTTTCTCTTCTCTGTAACTTATAATGGAAATCACCTCTTTTTCTTCCAAGTTCCACTGAAATTTTCCCCCTCTTCTTCTGCAAAATAAGTTTTATTTTTCTTCTAAAAATGAAATTCAAGCATAACCCACTGTCCGTTTCTGGCTGAATTTTGCAAAGGTAGGGAGTTTTTCTTCTCCTATTACAAAACTGATTTTGTGTCTACTGTTTGGTATCATATGCTGTTACTTGTTAAATTTCAGTAGATTGATTTATCATTTCTTCCATGAGTTATCTTTGTTTAATTGCTAAGAAAAATACTACTCTTTGTTTGTTACTATTGATTTTATTTAGGAAAACTCCTCCATATGCAGCCATGTGAATACCCTGGTTTAATCAATTTACTTCGTCTTTTTCTCTTTGGTTCATTTGGTTTCAAGACAAAGTATTGACTACAGACACCGATGGATTTGCATTTTTCCTTTCTAAATGCTTGTACGCCCTGAATACTAAATACCCTACCACCCGTTTGTGAAAATGACTTGCTCTTTAGTTTAAACTTCATGCATTGGCACTAGTTTTAATTTGAGGTATGCATATTTTTAGGTCATAAAAATTATGATTGTGTATTAATTGAACCCATCGTTTCATAAATCCGCACCGGAACTGTTTTAAACCCAATACTAATTCTGTTAAATTATCTCAAATTTAGCTATTTTCCGTCAATTTCCTTTGTGCTTTAAGTTTTAGCATTGTAACTGATTTTGGTCCTTTATGAGTTTCTCACAAATGTGTTGATTTTTGGTTTACTCATTTTCCTCAAACCATTGCATTTTTTTAAACCATTTGGTTTCATTTCACTCATTTGGTTTATTATAAATGAAATGATTTTCTTTAAACATTTGGTCTCGTTTTAATTTTTTTATAAATGAAATGCTTAAAACTGACTAGAATGTGCCATGCATGTCATTATACTTCTTGATTTCAGTGAATAAGTGTTCAGAAAATGGAAACGTACAAAGGGCTTTGCTACTGGTTCTAATTTCATTTGTCGCCTTTCGTAATTCATAGCTTTATGAATTTAATCTGTTTTATCTTGCTGTCTTCTGGCTAGTGATTTAACTCTTCTTTTCTTAATAAAGATGAATGCCTTTACTTTTGGTATGTAGACTGTACTTCAAGTTGGTGCTTTGATTTTAGAGCAGGCTTTTGGTAAGCTGCAGCATCGCTGCCTATGACTTTGTGAATTTGTTGTGGTTTATCGTCATTTGACCCATGTTTTTGTCATATTTTTTTGATGTGTCCATAAAGGAAAATGATAATGTCTTAATTTGTTGTATACTATACTACCTTATGAATTTGGGTCTGACTTATTAGTTCACCATCTGTAAGAACTTCTTTTTACCTATCTTGCTTTTAAAATGAATTTGGTCCTGATAGCCTTAACTTCATTTACAAAACATTGTGAATGTTGTTGTGCCACTCTTACTGCCGTTACACTTTTGTTAAAATGAAGATTGTTTGATTTAAGCAAACTGAATAACCAACATTTATAGTGTTTTATACTGTCCTACTTTAATATTGTGCTTAAATTTAATTGGATTTGTATCTCTCTCTATATATATATTTTCTTAGTATTTATTTTTCGAGTGACGTATCGGGGGTTCGACCCTGTTGGATGGGTTGAAATCCAGCCCGTTCGAAGGGGGAATTTTCTGATCCGTCACAGTTGGCATCAGAGCCCATGTTCCGATTTACCGGGACTGTGTTTGGTTTTTGTTTTTACTAAAATGATTCATTTCCCAAAGATTTATTTGCATTTCCATATTCTGGATCTTTTCGTGGAAATCGGTTTTTGAGTCTTTAAATATTTACACTACTAAATTTTGATTTGTGTGTATGGTTTGAATTAGAAAATGTTTTCAATTGTATTATTGGTTAGTTATGAAACTTTAGTAGTTGACATGATATGAGTCTATGATATGAGTCTCTGTGTTGAGTGTTTTCATCTGAACTCACAGATTGTTGTCTGAAAGAGTCATGTTGATTTTGGGGATTGGGGAAAGCTAACCAGATGTTGTGATATACATTTCTTTAGGTGTGTTAGTAATGTACATTACTAACAAATTGTGAAACTGACTCATGTCCTGTTTTGAAGATAGCATCGTGTACTAAATATGTGGCCTCACGCGCAATACGTAAGAAAAAGGATCTCAGCAAGTAGATATAACACCTTTGAGAATGATCTAGGTTAACTGGTGAGTCCAGGATGACTATTTCCAACATAGTTAAGGACCTAAAGCAGTCGAGTACTGCTGTAGACTTGAAGGGACTCACGAAGGTTGTGGGAAACGATAGAAAGATCGGTGAAACAGATAATCCTATCTAAGCAGAGAACTAGTGATGGGTATCGAGGAGTATAATGCTATGAAAGCACTAAAGGAGAAGAGGGTTAGGCTTGCATAATTATTTCTTGTTGTTCATGTTTACAGATTTCATTTTCTGATCTTGCACCACACTTGCATAATTATTTCTTTTCACTTCAATCAATGGTTTGATCATTTGGGTGTTTTCGTAATCGTGGTTTGATAGATTCTTTGCTCATAATTTTCCTGCCAATTACACATGCATTCAATGATTTTTGCACCACAATAAGCTTTGATTTGAACCTTATACTTGCTTTTGTTTACTCCTTGCATGTTTAGTTCTGGAAATTTTTCAGTGTCATAAATGGTTTTGTTGAGATTCAAAATGCTATGCAACTATTTAAGCTTTGTTTTCCATCCTAAATTAAGCCTTGCACTGAATTTCCAAACTAGCCACGACTTGCTTGCAAAAATGACCCAATGAGACAGTATTTGAAAACTTAACTTACTAACAGCTAAAAATGAACTGAAATTATTTTGTAAATCTTCCTTATTTTATTCTTCTCATTACCAAAACTTAATTATCCCAAACGATGTTACTTTTATTTGGTTTTCAATACCAACTCGATTCCCTGTTGTCTTTGTTACAACAACTCAATTTTAAATGTATGCTTACCTTATGGACTAAACACATTGCTACTGTTAATTGATTTACGATTAGAGATAAATAGTTTTGCATTTTTGGCTATGAAGTCTATTCTTACTGATTATTTCACAAATCTATGTCTACCTTGATATACTTAAACTTGGTTGTCAATCTTATATAAATTTTTCCCCTTTGTTCCATTTTTTTTTGAACTTCCACATTTATCTTGATTGGGTTGAACATTTGCTTTAATTTTAGAATACCTTGTTGGGTGCTTTCCGTCCTCCTAACCTGATGCCACATTTTCATTTTATGGATCATCAGACTTTTTTGTATAAACTCCGTGTTCTTTTGAAACTCTAAGAAGGAGCCAATCCAATGATTTTCCATAGCTGATTCTTTATGGTCAAAGTTGGCGAAATGTTAACTAAATGAATTAAATGTATAGCCTCATCATTCTAAACTCTCATGCATATTTTATGTTTATGCTTTACATTTCTGTTTGTGCTCAATCAATCACTCGTTTACGTGCCTTGGCAAGATTTTATGGGATGATTCATTTTATACAGTCATTTGGATTATTTCATTTCTGAATTGTGTACTCGCTGTAATGTATATTGTGAGTGTTTCCTTCTTGTGAACAAGACTAAATAGGAAACTAGACGACTCTACTTTAGGATTATCAGGCCCGCTGGGCCCCCACTTACGAGTGGCAACCCGGAAGACCGTTAGTTGTAACGGTGGCTGGTAACCAGAACTATCCTTACATCGGCGCTGGCCAAAGAATAGTAGAGTCACTTAACTTGATTTACAGCTATTTGTTTCATTATGAATTTCATTCGTGAAATGCTTTTCATTCTGGTACACCATTTTAGTTGCTGCTCTTGTCCGTTCATTTATGCAAGAATTTACATTTCTTCGTTGTTATAACTCCTAATGGGCTGTGGGCTCACCCCGTTTTTGTTTTGTTTTCCCACAGAGTACGAAAGGAGCTTGCAGCAGTAAGCCGGGCAGGAATTACAGCAGGCTTTTAGCGCGTCAAAGTTAGTTTTCATAATATGTATATCACGGGGATAAATCTGGGGTAGTCTTATGTTGCTCATGACCCATGCTTTTGATATATTTTGTTGTACATAAAAATGTGGGTATCTTTTCTTTCTAGATAGCGTTCTATCGGTGATAACTAATATGCATTTTTCACATTTTGCTTTGTAAAATGTATGTATATAGAAATGTGCTAGCATGTGTCTCCTTTGCATGTATTTCTAACTCTTTTAAGTTTCTGCTACTTAAGTATCCCAATGTTGAAGTCAACAGTGGAAGTGGACTTTGTTTAGTTGAAATGTACCGTACTTGATATGTCTCTTTAAATGAACTCTATGTTTTTACATCTTCTGTATATTTGCTACGGTCACCCATTTATGTATTTGTACTTTTCTTGTGTTTGTTAAGAAAGCTTAGATTTAGACAAACGAATTCTTAAGTGTAGTTCGTTACATTATGCATTTGAACTGTTTTTGACACCAAGTATCTACTTCCGTTTCTAAGTTGATTTCTTCTCGACTTGAGATTCAACTTTGACAAGTCCTCTCAAAGCTTTTACAAACTTCTAATTATAAGGTCTGACTTATGTATCACCTTGGGGCACATTTAAGCCAAGCTTCAGGTCTCCTTAAAGTTTGCATTCTTGCTTTTGGTATAATTACCTTGACCTTGCCAGTAACCGAAATGAAGTGATTTTCGTTATCCATTTTATATTGTCGCCGGCTTCGTAACCATTGTTGCTTGATTACTGAATTGGGTGTATACATTTATTGTTTTTAGCATATTTGCTCATCTCTCTTTTATCCAGTGCATTTTGTTAGCATGACATGTACTTGTTAGACTAAGCTATTTATCCATGCACTTTATGTGATTTCGCTAATAACTACTTGCTAACTAGAAATCATTTTATATATTTTTACTATCATACAAAACTGGTGCCCTAGCTAGGATGAGATTTTTATTCACAAAATCATGGTCACTTAACTTCTGAAATGAATGTATTTATATTTTAGCAATTTCTTTACATCATTATTTATCTTTTCGAGTAACGTACCGGGAGTTTAGCCTTGCTGGACGGGTTGAAATCCAACCCGTTAGAGTGTGAATTCTTTGGTATGTCACAGTTGGTATCAAATGGGTTTGAAATTTTATGTGGACTCTGGACTGTGAGTTTTGGACTAAAATGTATAATGCATGTTGTTCTTTTAGATACTAAGAGCAACCACAGTGGGCGACTAAAACCCAGACTAAAGATCAAATAGGAGACGCAGTGGGGAAGGAGTATAGATCCGCTCGTGATTTTCGTGTCTACAAAACGCTTGTACGCCCTGAATACTAAATACCCTACCACCTGTTTGTGAAAATGACTTGCTCTTTAGTTTAAACTTCATGCATTGGCACTAGTTTTAATTTGAGGTATACATATTTTTAGGTCATAAAAATTATGATTGTGTATTAATTGAACCCATCGTTTCATAAAGCCGCACTGGAACTGTTTTAAACCCAATACTAATTCTGTTAAATTATCTCAAATTTAGCTATTTTCCGTCGATTTCCTTTGTGCTTTAAGTTTTAGCATTGTAACTGATTTTGGTCATTTATGAGTTTCTCACAAATGTGTTGATTTTTGGTTTACTCATTTTCCTCAAACCATTGCATTTTTTTTTAAACCGTTTGGTTTCATTTCACTCATTTGGTTTATTATAAATGAAATGATTTTCTAAACATTTGGTATCATTTTAAATTTTTTATAAATGAAATGCTTAAAACTGACTAGAATGTGCCATGCATGTCATTATATTTCTTGATTTCAGTGAATAAGTGTTCAGAAAATGGAAACGTACAAAAGGCTTTGCTACTTGTTCTAATTTTATTTGTCGCCTTTCGTAATTCATAGCTTTATGAATTTAATCTGTTTTATCTTGCTGCCTTCTGGCTAGTGATTTAACTCTTCTTTTCTTAATAAAGATGGATGCCTTTACTTTTGGTATGTAGACTGTACTTCAAGTTGGTACTTTGATTTTAGAGCAGGCTTTTGGTAAGCTGCAGCATCGCTGCCCATGACTTTGTGAATTTGTTGTGGTTTAGAAATGTTCCTTTAATTGAGATTTCACTTGAGATTGCTGCCAGTAAGAATTACAACGACTCTACTTTAGGAATGTCAGGCCCACTGGCCCCTCCACTTACGAGTGGCAACCCGGAAGACCGTTAGCTGTAATGGTGGCTGGTATCCAGAACTACCCTGACATCGACGCTGGCCAAAACAATAGTAGTGTAATTTAACTCGATTTATAATTCTTTATTTCATTGTGGATTTCAACTGCGAAATGCTTTCCATTTTGTACACCATTTTAGCTGTTACTCTTGTCAATTTTCTTTATGTTTTGCTGGTACGACATTTTTATAACCCCTACTGGGCATTTGCTCACCCCGTTTTGTTTTGTTTTTCCCCACAGACTTTGAAGAGAGGTTAAGACAGTAAGCCTAGGAAGGTCTTACGGCTAGGAGCTTAAGCAACGTTGGTAATTTTGCTTGTCCAATGTATATCACTGGTTATCTGGGGTGGTGGTATTATCGTCATTTGACCCATGTTTTTGTCATATTTTTTTGATGTGTACATAAAGGAAAATGATAATGTCTTAATTTGTTGTATAATATACTACCTTTCCTATTTCAGCTCTTGCTTGTGACCCTCCTTTTCTTTTTCCATTAGTATCTGTTTTCGACATATTTCCTCTTTACCTCAAAGTTTTTGTAACCCTCTTTGTATAGATTATTTGTTTCCAGCAGAACCAGTAGTCATCCCTTTGAAGTTCAAAAAGAGACAGAGAGTCATCTTTTGGAATAATCAGAGCAACCACATCACTTGACCAACCAAGGTTTAAGTCTTTCACCTTTTGAAAATCTGATTTGTTGTGGAATTTTAATATGTAAACATTAGTCGTAGCTTTGTGCTTGTATGAGAGATTGTTGGTGTTGTTGTTAATTTCAATTTGCCTCACTTCATTAATGAATTCCCACCAGAGAACCCTTGTATTTGTGAGATTCCCGGATTATGATACTTTTCTCCATAAGAACCTCTTCAATTTCAGTGTCTGGTAAGATAAGATTTTCCTCCAACCGATTAGTGAGATTTGCCAAATCTTTTATAGTTGAATTCATTATTATCACTAAGATTCTTGTGTTAAATTGATAGAAATTAATTGAGCAATTCTTAGTGAAGTTGTGAGACTCCGCCTGAGGGTATAATTTTGGTATTGGTAGTTGAGAATGAATAGGAATATAATTACCAAATCCTTTACTTTTTCTGATTCTGACAAAGAGTATGGCTGATTTATATTGCATATCTTTAGTTTGTTTTAATTCTGAAGAGATAAGGTATTGATTTGTAGTTTGGTAGGTTTGATTTGGGATTGATTGGTACCTAATTTGTGTAAGGTATGTATATGTGTTTGACTCATTTAAGCATTGTGAGAAGATGAAACTTCATGATGAGTGATGGTTGAATTAGAATGATCTTGACCAAATTTTTTTTGAGAGGGTGTGAAAGATATGAATTCTAATTGAGTATTAGGTATTGAAAATTGGTACGTGACATTCAGCCCAATCAAATATTCCCGCCAAACGGACCTGTACCTGACACGAAGAAAATTTTCATGATTAACAAACTGAATCCTATGAGCACGAGATTATCAATGTTGAAGCAATTTCTACAACATGAGGATTAATATTATTCTATCCCTTTTCCAACTTTTGTAGTATTCTATAGCTCTCTAATGTCAAGTGGTAGTACTCACTACACCTCCTGATCTTCTCTTTGAGTTAGAGTTATTTTGAAAGAAATTAGACGAAATTGATGAAAATTTCCTTTTCCTAGTATTTTTATTATTATTGACTTGAGACATAACCAGAGAGACCTACATAAATAGAAAACCTTTTTTGATGAATTTGAATAACTTGATGATCGAATCAGTTGTTGCTAGAATCAATTGTAGCCGGAATCACATGTACCCAGAATCAATTTCAACCGGAATCACAGTAACCAGAATCTCAGTCTCACTACTTTTTGGCCTAAACTATTTACCCATATACTTTACTTGATTTTGCTGATTGTTTTTCCTCAACATCAACAGAGTTATTTACCCGAATCACCTCATGAATTTGGGTCTGACTTATTAGTTCACCATCTGTAGGAACTTCTTTTTACCTATCTTGCTTTTAAAATGAATTTGGTCCTGATAGCCTTAACTTCATTTACAAAACATTGTGAATGTTGTTGTGCCACTTTTACTGCCGTTACACTTTTGTTAAAATGAAGATTGTTTGATTTAAGCAAACTGAATAGCCAACATTTATAGTGTTTTATACTGTCCTACTTTAATAATGTGCTTAAATTTAATTGGATTTGTTTCTCTCTATATATATATTTTCTTAGTATTTATTTTTCGAGTGACGTATTGGGGGTTCGATCCTGTTGGATGGGTTGAAATCCAGCCCGTTCGAAGGGGGAATTTTCTGATCCGTCACACGCAATCTGTCTAATTTTTGTTGATGTTATGTATTTGCAATGTTCATTTTTCTTAAATAAATAGATTGTGGAAAAACTAAAAAAAAAAAGAACATAAGTATTTCATCGGGTCTAAGTTAATATATCCAAAATAATTCGGACACTGCTTCTGGTGCCTTGTTTCTTCAAATTCATCGTTGCATTCTAAACAGTACATGCAACACCAATCATTTGCGAAGTGAGCTATTTGCGCAAGTGTGGTCAATGTATCCTTTACATGTAATAATAATAACAATACGTCAATTTTTTTCAAGGCGTCCAGTTTTAAAGGGTATGAATCTAATGGATTTGAATTGTACCTCAATCTTAGATATCACCTTCTTCTCACATAACATAGCAATTGAGGAAGGACAAATCTTGACCACTCTTTACATAGGCAGAGTTAGCCAAATTATGTTTTGAAATTGTCTTACGTGGAAATTATTACTAAACCATATTTTAGTCGACTCATATCGAAGCCGATCTAATTAGTCCTATAGTAAGTTAATCTTAAATTTTTGACCTCATTTCTTGACCAAATTATTGAAGTATTCTCAGTCATGTTCTGCTTTGTGTGATCTACCCATCTGTATCTACTCTACCTTCTAACCCAGTGAATGAAACCTATACATATTGATCCGTAATTTGATATTGTTGATTTGTAATCAAGAGGTCGCATGATTTGAGAATGTAAAATATAATTATTATTTTTATAAACATCGGAGGCGAAATTTAGATTTATGATTTAGAGTATTTTATGATGATTTTGATGAACAAACAAATATTTCCAAACAGTTGTTGTCATTGTAGGTAGTTGTCGCGAAACAACTCGACATTGATGGTCTTTCAGGAAAAAAAATATAATAGTACTTGAGAGAGCGATAATGTTCTCTTACACGGGCACACCAATTGCCTTTATATAATACGGATACCGTTTCGGTGATCCAACAGTCATGATCATATTGTCTTATACGTTCCGGTATCATCCTCGAAATATTTGGTTTTTGTCCTTATCAATGGTGCTAAAAACAACCAATTACATCTTTCACAATACAATGTTGCATGTTTTGTGAAGATTTTTTTTTACTCGGTCAATAAAACTCACTAAAAAGCAAAAACTATTATTTATTTATTTTGAAATAAAAGGTTATATTAAAAATAAAAGAGAACAGCCCAGTGACAGATTCCAACTCTTAAATCAAGAGTGAAGAATCGTTTCCCAATTAAATAAAATAGACCTTACAGAAACATGTCTAAAAGTGATCTTCTCATGAAGCCAAAGAGCAATATCTTGCTTGATTAACAGAACTAATTCGGAGACAGGCTTGTGTCTAGCACCAAAGGCTCTATCATTTCTTTGCTTCCATAGATGCCAAGTGATAACATAATGTATCTTCTCCCAGACATCCCTGCATCTGCCTTTGAGATTACACCAGCTCCAAATCTCAAAAAGAATGTTAAGAGTATCAGGCAATACCCATTGAACCTTGAAAGCCTTCAAGAAGTGCATCCAAACCTCATGAGCATACATACAGGTGACAAAAATATGATCAGCTTCCTCTACCTCGTTCTGACAGAAATGACAGCTATCTGATGCAACTTCAACACCCCTATGTCGAAGCATATCCAAAGTAGGTATAGAATTATGCATATAAGCCCATAGTAGGAAGCTTACCTTTGCAGGGACATTCTTTTTCCATAAAAACTTCATAAAACTGAAATTTTCAGGTTCCTCCAACTGCTGCTCATATATCCTCTTTACACTAAATTCTCCTTCATAAGATATTTCATCCACTTCTTCATCAAAAGCTGGAACAGGTCCTAGTTCATTACACAGGCTATCCCATTGCAGTTGCTCAGGCCCGTTCATTGTCCTCCTAGTATTACACACCAGTCTTCCATCAACCACCATTTCCGCAATTGAAGCGTTCTTGTTTTTACAGGCTTTAAATGCAGCTGGGAATCTGTCTTTGAGAATACCATTGGTGCACCATTTGTCATACCAAAATCTTGTTGCTCTCCCATTCTTCACCTGGAAAGAACAATTATTTTCAACCAAATGACATGTTTTTAAGATATTTTTCCAAAAGCTCCTCCCCCGTCGTGAATTGTCATCCACAGGTAAGAATAAATCCTTTTTCCCCTTGAATTTCTCCTGAACTATCCTTCTCCACAATGCTTCATTCTCCTTAGTGTACCTCCAGATCCACTTAGACAAAAGAGCTAAGTTAGTGAGTTTCAAATTCTTAACACCCAAACCACCCTTGTTTATAGGAGTGCAAATCTTCCTCCATGAGACCCAACACATCTTTATTTTGTCTGCAGCAGAGTCCCATAAGAATTTCCTCATGATTCTAGTTAGATTCAACTCCACAGCTGCAGGTAAATGAATCAGAGACAAGTAATATAAAGGCATACTTGAGAGACAGCTTTTAAGAAGTATTAATCTCCCAGCTTTATTCAAGAATTTCCTCTTCCACTTAGGCAGTTTCTCCAAGCAAAAACTATTATTATCCACTATTATTACCAACACCCACCACCATAAAAACCATCCACTGCCACTATTTCTTCCACCAATAGTAATGTTACCGCCTCCACCATTCACAAACACCCTCCACAGTTTATACTAACCCTACTTCCACTACCACCATTAGAATTAATATAGCTTTTAGTACAATTATTTATTAATAAAATTATGTATTTATGTTAGATTATTAAATGGACATTTATAATAGAAATTTAATTAATCATTATGAACAATCAATGAGACACTAATTAATAAAGTATTTAAAAATAGTTAAGTTAAACAAACCCCAGCGATAAATTTATCTTTGCCAAGGACAAATCATGACCACTCTTTAATAGACAAATCGATAATAAATAATTTAATATGTTCTGATCTTGATTCGTGTCGTTCGTTTAGTTATTACATAACATGGCAATTGATTGCACCAATTTTTTAAAATGGACATGTGTTTTATCGAGTTTATTTTAACATTAGAATGATCAACCACGTTCTGTACTTTATAATATAACGTTACATATTTCGTGGCATTACAAAATTAGCATAATATTTTTTTGGTCACCAATACCCACCACCACCATAAAACCATATGAATCCATTTTTTTTATCCACCACCACTTAGTGGCAGAGCCAAGGGTTGACTAACCTGGCTCTAACCCATTAAAGTTTTAATAACTACATGATTTTTTTAGTTTATTTTATAAAAAGTACTTTGTCCATATATATTTAAGGTTTAGTCCACCAAAGTTTACATGTTTTTTTTTTTAAAGTAGGCCTCCTCGATGTCAATTTTTGATTCCACCACTTCCACCATCACTACCGCCCACCCCATGTAGATTGTTGGACGTAATTCTAATTTTCAATCACAAATGCCATGTATGAGGTTTAGATTGAACAAAATGTCGTCAATTGATTGGTTTCATTATTTTTTTTCCGTGTATATATTCTTTTTTGTATTGCAATCAATTTTATTTTATATTTTAACATTAAAAAATTATGATTTATATGATATAGTACCAAAGATAACAGGGGTACCATTTGGGTGATCCAACTACAATCATGAAAGTATTATCTTGTATGACATCATCCCGCAAATATATAGTACCTTCCTTTATCAAAAGTGTTAAAAACAACCAACTGCATCTTCCACACTACGATGTTATCGATGTTGTAACGACAACATAAAATTAATATTGTCCATCACTACTCACCAGCACTCACCGTCACTACTTCCTCTACCACAAACCAGGGGCAAAGCCAGGATTTTGAGGAAAGAGGGAGAAAAAACTATTGGAAAGTTTGATACATGTGGAAAATGGACTTCGTATCCCATTTTATGATAAAAGAACAAAAATAAATATAATTGTGCTTACGCCTCCTGTTGATACCGTCGAAATCGGTTAGGATCTCAAAAATATCTAAAATGGGAATCACATGAAAATTATTATTATAAGAGCCGCCACCCAACTTAGGGAGTTGGGACCCAAAATATGCACTGGTCCAAAAATAGAGAGAGAGTCCGGGAATCAAGATACGGGCTAGGAAGGTGTGAGGCACCTAACCCGTCCAATCCGAAGATCGGCCTCTACTTTATAATTGGGATACTAGGGTTTTGATTGCAATATATAAAAGAAAAACCAACTTCATATATAATTATAAACCTGCAAAAATAACACCAAAATATTAGATTCGATGCAAAAATATCACTATTATTATTATTACTACTACAAGAGACTAATTTCTTATCACTAATATGATCGTTATCAAACTAACTTAAGAACCACAAATTAAATTGCTATTATTATTATTATTATTATTATCATTTAACTATCAAACTTTTGTATTATAATAAGCAAACTCTAAATCCATGAACTAGGAATCAAGATTAATGCCAAAAGAAAACTAGCATGCCAAACCAAAGATGTGAACCAAACTATAATTAAGTCCAAACCAAAATACTGTTCAGTATCAAATGTATACAGTACTCGGTCGTTTACTGGATGATGAGCATAAGCAGCTAACATGTGGTCTTAATCCAACAAAACACGAGTAACGTCACTGAATTAAACATGGGTTAAATAAAACAGAACAGAAGAAGACCATTAGTCCAAATAAGAAAGATTATAAAAAGATATAGAATAAATTTGGTAAACGATATTTCATATTCGTTCGTCAATCCTCAATCACACCGATACAATGAATTTGAAAATATTAAAGACTAACCTGTTTTCTCCAATAAATGGTTATAATATTACTTTGGGATTAAAGAATCCAACAATCTTACTGTTGCCGCAAAAATCGTATCCAAAATCCTCCAAGCTATTATCGAGATTTTTTTTCTCCTAATCTCTACTAAATTTTTTCTCCTACTTTTTTATTATTATTATTTCTCACCTTTTTTTCCTTAAAATTCCTTCCCCATTGACACCAAAACTAGCTCCCTATTTATATTGTTTCTCCATTAACCATAACCATAGGATTAAATGATATCGATCTTATGGCTCACAATAAATACCTAAATATCATTACCAAATTAATTATATTTTCTTCCAACTAATAAATTTATTTTATCTCATTTTCTAAAACTTCATCTCATTTTCCAAATTATGAAAGATATCAATTAATTACAACGATTCTAGTTTAAATGGCAAGTCTTGGGAACTAAGACTAAACTTGAAATGGTGTCGGCATTTTGTTTCACTAATTTTGGGAACTTGTAAACATGGGGAACGTGGGCTAATATGGTGCATCAGAGTGGACTTTTCATGGAACATTATTTTAGGGACCACCCTTTTTTTTTGGGGACTATTGATTTTAAGGCACCCTAACCTAAATTGTTAAGGGTTGTCCTAAAAATCACGAGATTACTAATTTTCCCTTAACAATTTAATTAACCCTAACCTAATAATTGAAATTAACCCTAACCTAATAATTGTAATTAACTTAATCTAATATAAAAACAAAAGCATCTAACCTAGCCGCCACCTCCGATTATCACCACCACCACCACCACCACCACCTCCGATTATTGAGTGACTAAGTGATAGAAGAAGATGAAGATGAAGAAAAAAATTATTTTGAGATGGGTGAATATGGAGAAAAAACATCATCTTGGTGCTAAGGTATGCTTGTAACTTAGTGAATGTTGCTATGAACGGCCTAAAATATCTTGAAAATCAAAATTGTAACAAAAAAATTTCAACCATGTCAACAAAGTTCGGTTACATTATATGAAGAACATGTAACCGAACTTTCTGCAAATGCAGTTCGGTTAATAAATCCAAAATCACAGGCAACCGAACCAGAGCTTTAATGGAGTTTTTATTTGTTCGGCTAGCTGATGAAAAATCAAATGTAACCGAACTACTATGCTTGAGTTTACAGAGTTTAGTTCGGTTCAGTCGACTAGACCACATTGTAAACCGAACTTAAACAACAGAGTTCGGTAAGTTCGCAGAATTTTGTTTTTGGCGATTAAACCGAACTCAACATTTGGCTATATAGAGAAGAGTTCGGTTTTGAAATTATTTTTCCGAGTTAACCGAACTCATTTACCTATGTTCGGTTGGTTCGCAAACTTCAATGAAATCAAGTTCCCAACCGAACTGCAGGTTAAAAGTAACCTAGTGTTAGAAGTTCGGTTGGTTTGCAAACTTCAACATATTTTGCGAATCAACCGAACTGAGCTTGTATATGCATATATGCAATTAGGAAAACGTTCGGTTAAAGTAAAAACTTAATAATTTTTGCGATCCAACCGAACTGCACTTGCAAATGCATAAATGGAATTAACCCATAGTTCAGTTAAAAGTATTTTTTGCGAATGAACCGAACTCTCAGTTCGGTTCAGAAAAAATTAATTCGTGATAACCGAACTCTTAGTTCGGCTAAGAATTGTTTTTGCGATGTAACCGAACATGTCTCTGGAGAAAAAAAAACCTCCATTAAACCTCTCTGCAACTTTTTTCCATTTTCAACTCATTTTGATACTTCTCATTTTTTCAACCAAAAACGAATGACAAGCAATGAGTTTGTGAGAATATCTTTGTTAATGATTTAAATGAAGCTACATATATAGAGGTGGTGGCGGTGGTAATCGGAGGTGGTGGTGGTAATAGATGGTTAGTGGTGGTGTTAATCGGCGGTGGTGGTGGTGGTAATCGGCGGTGGTGGAGGTGGTAATCGGAGGTGGTGGTAATCGGCGGTGGTGGGTTAATGTTATTTTTTTCTTAATCATTTCAATAATGATTTCACTAATCAAAACCAAAAAATAATTAAAAGGGTAGTTTAGGTATTACAAAAAATTTAGGATAAGGGCACCCTTACTCAAAATGGGACCATAGTCCCCTCAAAAAAACCATAGTCCCCAAAATAACGTTCTTTTCATGGGATACAAGTCCAAACACAAATGGCTGATTTTTGGGTGAACGGTGGGGTGTACCTTAGCTCAACGTTGACCGGTTTATTAGTGGACTCTAGTTCACCCGATGTTATTATTTTGGGCTCGCAATGTACTAATGTGGTGCAGGGCTTTATGAAATTAATTCCCCACTTTGGACTTGGACTATTACCCTAGTTTGCACTCATATTAGATTTTAGCATTTGGACTACTTCGGATACGACTTTTGCGGCGACATTCATGACCGTGCAAAATTGGGTGTCTACAGTTGCCCTTCTTTGGCAGAGGTTTGCGTGCAACTGAATTCCAAATACATACACATCAATTTTCCACCTTTATTTTGTTGGATTCCTCACTTATAATTATCCAGGATGACACTAGAAAGTTCACTCGAATTATTTCTAAGTATTTTGATTTTGCACGAATACACATCCTCGTGATATAGATATCACGACGAAGCGGTACTTGTGCTATACCAACTATTGCGAAAACAGGTTGCGCTTTATTACATTTATGATACGTCGTCACATCGATTGCATCGTCTGAGAAGTGGCGCTTAAATCTTTAAGACTTTGCTCAAATATTTTCATCATCTCTTGTCCTTTCTACGATCCATATGGAGCTTTAGATAAATAATTTTCCTTGAGCATTCTTGATTGCCACAATCCTTATGTAGAAAGTAAGCCTCAATTTCCCTTTGAGTTTTGCGTCCAAAGTCTGGAGAAACCCTGTAATTGATGACCTTGCAAACGAGCTATTAGTAGCACATGTTCTTAATAAATACAAATTATTATTATTTATTTTTTTAATAATTTTTTTTTAATTATTAAGAAAACAAATCCTAAAAAATAATTTTCAAAAACAAAAGGTGAAAAACAAAATACTCAATATATACAAAGGTTTAGGAATCCCGACCTGCCACGTGTCTGATAGATGCCACCAAAAATATTACCGTCCCCATCCATATTTTCGAATCTGTCAATCCTCCCAGCTCTATAATTAACTTCACCTATTAGCTTCAAACTGTAAAAATGATTCATGATCTTGTTGCTTTCCAGGGATGACATTCGATGCTTCAAATCTTCAATTTCCCTTGCGACTCTTCATTTCCTCTATCTCTTTTTAGTGCTACTCAATTTTCCCAAGTGGTTGTTTAATAACCATTATTTTTTTTTTGTCTTTTTTTTTTAATCTATCCGTTTGGATGTCCGTTGCCCATAGAACTTTAGGAGATGACTTACAGGACTAAAGATGACATACAAATGGACTTAACATATCTCTCTCTAAATTATTTACTTGACTAAGACCGAACATTATGACATGGGCCCAGTGTAATGATGGTGGTGCCCCTAGTTTTTTTTTTTTTTTTTTGACACTATAAAACTGGAAATATATATACTTTTTTTTTATTGACTGAAAATAATAATTCTTGATGATTTTTTTTTTCTCTACTTTCTTCTTCTTCTTCGGACTGATTTTATGAGACTGAAAATAATTTATTTTTATTTTTTTCGATGAGGGATTAACATAATGACGACTCTGCCCTTAGTACTTTTTTTTTTGGACTGACTGATTAAATGGGCCAAACATGATGACGACTCTGCCCCTAAATTATGACACTATGAGAGAGATATTATTGGACTTCTAAAAAAAACCTCCTTAAGTTTTATGAGCGTTCGCATCCCTTAGATAGATTTGAGCACTTACCTAGGTATGGTATTTCTTGGGTCGAGTAACACTTACTGGGCCTGGATCATGTTGGCTGCCCCGATCAAATTGTTGAACAATTCTTCTATTTTGTATGATTCTTGGATCTTCTCGAAATTCTGCTTACTTCATCTTCTTGAATTCTATCTCTGAAAAATCATTCATTACCTTCTGATTAACTGTATTCTTAAACATTGTGCTGGGAAAATCACTCATTTCCTTCTGATTAATTGCCTTCTTGAACCTTTTGCTGGGAAAATCATTTGTTACTCCTGATTAATATCTTTCTTGAACTTTGTGCTGGGAAAATTATTCATTACCTTCTGATTAAATGTTTCCTTGAACCTTATTCTCCGATTATTATTCATCGTCTTTTGATTATTTTCTCTCTTTAACATTATGTTGGGAAAATCATTCACTTCCTTTTGATTAATTGCTTTCTTAATCTTTATGTTGGGAAAATCAGTCTTTGCCTCTTGATTAGTCACTCCATCATTCTTCAAGTTTAATAACACGTCCTTGTAAGAAACCGTTTCCTTAGGTAGAGAATTCGTCGTCTTACCTTTATTTAGTGGAAAAATTTCATCTTCGTGTGTTTTGAATATTTCTTCCTTCTTGACATGGGTCTTCAACATCCATTCTGGTCTTAACTGCAATGGTTTCTGTTCAACTAAATTCACTGTCTTCTGTTTTGGCACATTCTTGCACTGTATCCACATTTTGGTCGTATTCATATTCTTTATTTGAGGTGCCTTTAAATGTTGATCTTCCTTGTTTTGATTGACAAACTTTACTTCTTTAGCCGGTTCAGGTTTTTCTTTTTGGTGGTTCCACAGTCCCCACGGTTTTCCAGTATTCTCACTGCATTTGTTTATGCCGAGTATATTGTTCTTCAAAACATTTTTCCTACAAACAAAATCTTTTTGGTTTTTTAGTTTTTTATTTTTTTTTGGATTTTTCGAAATATTTTGAAAATTGGAAATAAAATAAGACTTATTTACAAATTCAGGTGATGTACCCTTAACCAGTCTGATTGATTCAAAAAAATGAGTTAGAGACTTACCTGACTCGGCCTCTATTGTTCTTACCACTTTTTGTTCATCCTTTTCTCTCACAGACTTGGGTGATGGTTGCGTAGGAGGCATTGTATTTTTATCCCTTAGATGAGGTGGCTTGTAAATGGATCTGCTTCTTGCTACCTTTTGAACTCCATCATCACCCTCAGTTTTAAACAGATTCCACCCTGTAGATGAAGATTGATTTGTTGCATGTACTGGATCAGCAGGCAAGATATCTGAGAGGTAGACTGGACTCGCGAGTGGTTGAATGGGATGAGACAAGATCTCTGAAATATGAACATGCTTAACAGGTGCGGTCTGCTTTGGTAGAAGGTCAGAGATATGCACAGGCTATGCTTGGAATCGGTTGAGATTTAACACGTTCCTCGGTTGCGCAACTCCATAATAATCCGCCATTAATTCAGACAAAATAACAGGAAGATTAGTTGTTGAATTAAATGAATTCGCAGTTTTTACCTGATCCGTGAAGAGTTCACTGATGTGGACGGGCCGATTCATCGCAATTTCTTTCTTGTAGATTGAGTCGGCTAAATTGGTTTCATTTTCCGCCAAGACAAAATTGACCATGGGTTCCCTTTGATGATATTGCAATGGGTTTGTATTCAACTTCTCTCCCTCCCCATAATTCCTTTGTGGATGTCCATATCTTCCCTGATTCCAGTTCTGGATCTGCCTCTGGTATGCAACTGGCACAATATTCACTTTATTTTCATCTGTAAATGTGGCCCCTCCGCAATTATTCCCATTAGAGTCCTTTGGGTTGGTCAACCTTGTCATTCTTACCGTGTACAATGCATTTTCAATCTGTGAACCTTCCTTCCATAAAGAGTGTAAAGTTGGATGGTAAGATGTTATCATACGGTTCCAATATTCATGGTTCAAACAATTCATTATAATATCTACCATCTCTTCTTCGGTTAATGTCTCATCGATCTCTAATGCCTTGGTCCTCCATCATGGAAAGAACTCCGTAAATAATTCATTGGGTCCTTGTTTGACCGCCTCTAAGTGTTTCCCAATAAATTGGATTTCAGGGACTAATATAAATCGTCTCACAAACATATTGACCATATATTTCCATGTCGAAACTAGACTTGGGTCTGTCTTCATCAGCCACTTTAAGGCTAGCCCGGTCAAACTTCTTTGGAACAATTGGACTAACAACCCATCATTAATACCTAATGGTTTTAAGTACCCAACATACATGCGAATATGGATTTTCGGACACCCAGTTCCATCATATTTATCCATATCCGGAAATTGGAAACCAGGAGGTAAACGAATATCTGAATAAGGGTATAACACATCCATGTCTAATGTACCTTCACCCAATTTCTGTAAGGTCCTTTCAACCTCTTTAAGCCTCAGAGACAACTGTTTTTCGCGTGCCCTGGTCTCTCCCACTTTATCAAAAATGTCATCTTTAACATCTTCAAAAATGTCCTATTCAAAATTATTCATTTTAACCTCTTCATAATTATGATTATTTTTGTCATTTCTCATATCAACCCCGACATGTTTTCCTGTGGACTTAGCAATGGACTCGAGAGTAAACTTCTTGGTCTCGGCTTCCAACTCTGTGAACTTGGTATCCAACATCTTCTGGAATTGTTCGCGCAACCATGATAATGCCCCAGTGTCAATATTCATTTCGGACGCTATAGTCATTTTCCTGTTTCAAAGGAAACAAAAAAAGATATATGGTAACACAAGGGTGCTTATGCCTCGGATTTTGTGCAATAATGAATGTAATTTACAATTAATGCACGTGCATGCAGGTTTCACTAACTCTTGGGTTACCTTAGAAGAATATACCTCAGACGTAGTCGAAACTAGTCTTCTTTGGTACTGGGCTAAGGCTTGTGGTGTTCGACTGATAACGCCCAAAGATTTCAGCATTACGAACCACAAATTTTCCTAAGATTCGGACTCGGACGATGCAAAATGGAATGCAAATGTGCAAATGGGTGCGTGCACGTGTGTGTGTGCAAATACCGAGTAGTGTCAAATCAAAACCCTAAAATCTCAAATATGTTTCAAGTTAGATTCTCTAAGTCCCCAGCAGAGTCGCCACTGTTGATACCGTCGAAATCGGTTAGGATCTCAAAAATATCTAAAATGGGAATCACATGGAAATTATTATTATAAGAGCCGCCACCCAACTTAGGGAGTTGGGACCCAAAATAGGCACTGGTCCAAAAATAGAGAGAGAGTCCGGGAATCAAGATACGGGCTAGGAAGGTGTGAGGCACCTAACCCGCCCAATCCGAAGATCGGCCTCTACTTTATAATTGGGATACTAGGGTTTTGATTGCAATTTATAAAAGAAAAACTAACTTCATATATAATTATAAACCTGCAAAATTAACACCAAAATATTAGATTCGATGCAAAAATATCACTATTATTATTATTACTACTATAAGAGACTAATTTCTTATCACTAATATGATCGTTATCAAACTAACTTAAGAACCACAAATTAAATTGCTATTATTATTATTATTATTATTATTATTATTATCATTTAACTATCAAAATTTTGTATTATAATAAGCAAACTCTAAATCCATGAACTAGGAATCAAGATTAATGCCAAAAGAAAACTAGCATGCCAAACCAAAGATGTGAACCAAACTATAATTAAGTCCAAACCAAAATATTGTTCAGTATCAAATGTATACAGTACTCGGTCGTTTACTGGATGATGAGCATAAGAAGCTAACATGTGGTCTTAATCCAACAAAACACGAGTAACGTCACTGAATTAAACATGGGTTGAATAAAACAGAACAGAAGAAGACCATTAGTCCAAATAAGAAAGATTATAAAAAGATATAGAATAAATTTGGTAAACGATCTTTCATATTCGTTCGTCAATCCTCAATCACACCGATACAATGAATTTGAAAATATTAAAGACTAACCTGTTTTCGCCAATGAATGGTTATAATATTACTTTGGGATTAAAGAATCCAACAATCTTACTGTTGCCGCAAAAATCGTATCCAAAATCCTCCAAGCTATTATCGAGATTTTTTTTCTCCTAATCTCTACTAAATTTTTTCTCCTAATTTTTTATTATTATTATTCCTCACCTTTTTTTCCTTAAAATTCCTTCCCCCATTGACACCAAAACTAACTCCCTATTTATATTGTTTCTCCATTAACCATAACCATAGGATTAAATGATATCGATCTTACGGCTCACAATAAATACCTAAATATCATTACCAAATTAATTATATTTTCTTCCAACTAATAAATTTATTTTATCTCATTTTCTAAAATTTCATCTCATTTTCCAAATTATGAAAGATATCAATTAATTACAATGATTCTAGTTTAAATGGCAAGTCTTGGGAACTAAGACTAAACTTGAAATGGTGTCGGCATTTTGTTTCACTAATTTTGGGAACTTGTAAACACGGGGAACGTGGGCTAATATGGTGCATCAGAGTGGACTTTTCATGGGATACAAGTCCAAACACAAATGGCTGATTTTTGGGTGAACGGTGGGGTGTACCTTAGCTCAACGTTGACCGGTTTATTAGTGGACTCTAGTTCACCCGATGTTATTATTTTGGGATCGCAATGTACTAATGGGGTGCAGGGCTTTATGAAATGAATTCCCCACTTTGGACTTGGACTATTACCCTAGTTTGCACTCATATTAGATTTTAGCATTTGGACTACTTTGGATACGACTTTTGCGGCGACATTCGTGACCGTGCAAAATTGGGTGTCTACACCTCCCTTAACCACCACTAATCTTTCGGTATCCACATCTTCTACTACTCATTGTCGCCAAAAATGTCTATTGATATTATTTATCAAAATTACTTATTAATAAAAATACATATTATAATTAATTAAGAAAATATTTATAATTAAAAAATGATTAGTCATTCATTATGAGCAATTAGTGAAACACATATTAATAAAACACTTTATAATGAATAGATTATTTATTATAATATATTATGCATGGTGGGATGGGAGGAGGATATCATACAACTTCGATAAATGGGTCCAGGCTTGCATTTGCTAATAATGGTTTCAAGATGTCAGGGTACTTTATAATGGAATTCTAGATATAGCTTGCGAGGCACAACATGGGGTATAATATATGTTATTGAGAAAACATATTTGTTTACCGATATATTAGTTTCTTTTTAGTTATTTAAAGACACTGTTTTCTCGCCAGTTTAGGATCAAAACAATGAAAACAAACTGTATGTATGCATCTGACTTTCTTTTAGTGCTTTACATCCACCCGTCGAGAGGAGGACGACCAATTCCAACAACTCAGAGATGGGTTCAATAATGCCTTCCCATCGAGAAGTCCTATTGAATCCATACATCAAGTAAATCGATCACTTTACCAATGATAATGTCGGTAGAATTACCAGTGGTATATTACTTTACCAAAAGTTAGATTCTTTCTTGCATCTTGACTAAGACTACTTTCTTTTATTACTCATAAAGAGCAAACGTTTTGTAAAGGGGCGGCGAGTCGGCAAGTGCATCGCACATGCGTCTTTGTTAGTTTATAATTAAAAAATGATTAATCATTTATTATGAGAAGTTAGTGAAACACATATTAATAAAACACTTTATAATGAATAAATTATTTATTATGTGCAATTAGTGAAACACTAATTAATAAAGCAATTATGATATTTAAGTTGAACAAACCACCACCGTTGATTTATCTTTTCTATTAATTCCAACCAAGGTGGAACACTGGTTAGAGGCCACTCTTATGACACAATAGGTCATGAGTTCGAACCTCCCCGTTATAATTTTTGAAAATCCATATCTTGACTTGAGTATTCATTTTTCATTCATAATATTTGAATTAATGCCACGCGTGCGAGTTGTAGGGGATGGTCAGGAGAACCACAACCCTTGATTTATCTTTGTCTGGACAAATCCTGACCACCACTAACACATGCTAACTTATCTTAGCTTTGTTTTGTACTAATGATGCTACAAGTATAAAATTTATAACTAGAACTCAGTGGTATATTACGAGATTTTACCAAGTATTTCTTGATATAACGTTGTCAATGTATCATTATCTCATCAGATTTGAGATGGAAATCCGAGTTTCAACTAAATAATAAACTATTATATTAGGCTTTCAACTAAATAATAAACTATTATATTAGGTAATCAAAAACTCAGGGACCCTCAGAGTGAGATGTTATTTCTTCGCAATTTCACTGGTGTGTCTCGTTTATATTTTGATTTGCGTACTACCAATCCAGCAGCCTTGCATTCTGCCGCTGACCTCTTTGACGATCATATACTTAAGTATTTGAGACTCCTAATCACTGGAGACGGTGCTGGATTTGGTCATTTGCAGCAGAGATTAGCTACTTTGCCTATCAAAGATGGTGGCCTTGGCATCTACACCATGGATGACACCCGTACCTACTGTTTCCTTGCCTCTCAGAATCAGACTGCTTCGGTACAGAAGACATTTATGGGTAGTTTATTCTCAACAAACAAAGGCTCTGCTTATCAGTTAGCTCTTCAGAATTTTATCCAGGTATGTGGATTACCTCTTTCTTACCGTGTCGATGATACTGCCCCCCCTCCATGCAATCCCTGGCAGTCACTTATTTTGATTCAGTCAAGAAGAAAATCTCAGACCAATTCTCTATGTCTGAAAGAGATTCTATTATGTGGCAGTGTAACCGTATCAAGCACGCTCAGGATTATTTATTAGTTGTACCAATCAGTAGGCTTAATCAGTGTATCGGGCCTAGACAGTTCCGGGCCGTGCTTTGTTATCGCCTCGGTATCCCTTTGTTTGTTGAGAATGGCTTATGCACTAGTTGCAATAAATCTATGGATATCTTTGGCGACCATGCGCTTCATTGTGGTAAAGATGTTGGAGTAAGTTTCGACATGATCTTGTCCGTGATATTGTTGTTGATATTTGTTACAAAGCTAGTGTACCTGCTCGCAAGGAAGTTTCTCTTGTTATTATTTCGGATGAGGATAAAGACTTGAGGCCTGACGATATTCTTGTTCTCAACTAGGAAATGGTCAAGATGTTTGTATGGATGTCACTGGTGTCTCGCCGTTCACTGGTGATGGTATGCGTTCCTTTGTTCCAGGGAAAGCCATTTCTAAGGCGGTTTCAAGGAAGCGTGTTAAATATTTAGACAAGTGCACTTCACTTGGCTATGTGGTCTGGGGGTCATGGCTTTCTCTACTTTGGGGGAACTAGGTGAAGATACATTATGTTTCTTTAAGCGTCTTAAGAACTGCCTTGTCAATAATGATGCCAGTAGTGATTTTGGTAGTTTTATTTTTCATAGAGTAGGCATTGTTATCCAAAGAGGGGTTGGTGCCCAGCTTGTTGCTAGGTTGCCAACCACTAGCTTTGTTTGATTTGAAATTCCTTAAAATACTCTCCAATTTTAAATTTCCTTTTGATTAATAAATTTAGGCAATAGTTTTCGGATAGTTTTGAGTATTTAAGATCCAATAATACTAAGTATGACCAGATTATTTCAAAGACAACAATTTTTTCTAAAAAAATCAATGAGAGACGAATAATTCTTGAACAATCTCCGAATCGATTAACAATTCGAATTACTAACTATAACCATGACATTAAATCACGAGACTCGTGACCTAAAAGAATAAAGGGGTATACAATTTGTAACCTGGTTGATTTTCAATAAAATTCTTTTTCTTGTTAAAAAGAAAACAAATGAGAATATTCTTGAGGGCTGTTTTTGGTCATACCAAAAAATTGGTATGCCCAAAAACATGTCTCATATTCTTGAGATATCTGAGCACTGTGAGCAGTGGCGAAGCCAACTTGAAGCATTGGTTCGTAGTTGCACACCTAGCCCACGCAGGCTTCCAAGCCCAATATTACCCGCATCAAATTTCAGTAAATTTGAACCATTTTGGTCCAGTTTACACCCCTTCATTCCGCCTATGGGTCACTTGCACGCCCATTCTTCAAAATTTGGCTCCACCCTTGTACTTGAGTTCTATTTGAAGTATCCGAGTTCTATTGAAGTTAAGAGATGATGACAAGGAAAAAAACACGTAGTTGAGTCTTTCTTATGATGACAAGTCCATAAACCTTAAACCTTATATATCTATCTTAAGGGCATGATACTTCAGATTCAGCTAAGTTCCCCGGGTGGAATTGTCCTCTTTTTCCTGTAAATTTGTGATTCTTCTTTCACATAAATCAATCTTTTGGACTTGGCAACAAAAAGAAATAACCGAAGGGCCGCACGACTGCGGAAAAATCACTACCTACGGCCGTAAAAGCTGTTGCTAAAGGCCCAAATGTTTTTTGTTCTATTCTCTTGTACTGAATTTTCATTTTCACAGGAGTAACTCGGTGGAAAAGATGAAGCTTAACTAAATCTAAACACCATCAAACGAATCAAGCCTTGAAAATGTCGTACCCGCTAGTCAAATTGCTAGCGTTTGGCACGTCTTAAGATCATGATCTCATATACTCGTAGAAATCAGATCGAAAAATCAAATACCTCATAAATAAGTTGATTATTTAATAATTTATTAGTAATTATTAGGACTAGTTAAGAAGTAATGCTTTGACCAAATGATTCAACTTGGTCGATAAATAACAAAGTTTCGCGCATCCATCAAGAATACATCTATAGAGCGCAGCTAGATCTTCATCAGCTAAAGAGAGAGAGGGAGAGAGATGAAGGCAATTTATGTTGTGATCATAGTCGTTTGTTGTATATTTGGAGGAGGTGTGCTAAGAATGTTACAAATACACCTACAAAAGAGAGGTGGTGGGAACGGTGGAGGTGGGGATGATGGCGGCGAGGGCGGGGGTGGAGGTGATGGTGGCGGGGGTGATTGATGTATATTAGAAAGCGTAAGCTGTTCATTGATCATCCAAAAATCAAACATAGTGAGCAATGCCGCAAGATAGTACCGGCAGTAGGGCTCCTCTTCTGCTACTAGGTGGTGAGGCTCAGGGAGCAGCGAGCAGGCCCGATGTTGGTTTTGAAGCGGTTGCGGTTTTTCATTTTTATGTTTTGGTTAATTTGATCAGTTGACGGGTAATTATGTTTGTACAAATACAATTTCGAATATAATGTAAATATAACAAGTTTATTTTGATGCTTTGTGAAATTTTTAGATCCTTCGAAAGAATCAGTGAAAATTGTGATTAGGAAGCTTTATGCAGGGAAGGCCAAACCGCTGGATACGATAAATGCCACCAGCTTTGTGTAGCCAAGGCTAAAACGCTGGATAGGATGCAGTCATGACTCATGCGCTTTCCTTTCTTTTGTTTCTGGATAGAAAACATTTTCGTTTTTTTTTTTAGGCTTTACAGAGTTAGAAGAGATATTTTGGTGAATGACTTCCACAGATTTTGTTGTGGAGTCGAGCTTGTATTTATATCAGAGAATAGATACAATATGGTTGCTATTCAATAGCAAACAGAAAAGCTACATTGACGCTAACAATAAGACCAAAGACTCTTCCTATAAACTCGTTCATGTTGGTTAAGTTTGCTGATGTTGTAACGAGTCTTCAGCTTCTGTGTTGGTTGCCTTGACACCTCCCCTCAAGTTGTACTGCAGTTGACGGATGTGCAACTTGTTACGAATAAACTGAAATCTTGGCGCTGGCAGACCCTTCGTAAAGATATCCGCAAGCTGATCTTTAGAACTGAGGAACTTGACAACCAGCAGTTTATCCGCCACCCTCTCCCTGACAAAATGGTAGTCTATCTCGATGTGTTTGGTTCTTGCGTGAAACACCGGATTAGCTGTCAAGTAGGTTGCGCCAAGGTTGTCACACCATAGTATGGGTGTTGAATGTGAAACACACAGCTCCTTGAGAAGGGACTCGATCCATATTAACTCAGAGGTTGCAATTGCAACACCACGGTACAGATCCGCCGGTTTTGACTTAGAAACAGTCTTTTGTTTGCGCCGACTCCAGAAATCAAATTACCAAAGAAAATATATACAATAGCCACTAGTAGAACGCCTGTCATCTAAGCTACCAGCCCAGTTCGCATCGAATATTCTTGTAGCGAGCAATCCTTACTGCGTTTAAGATGCAAACCAAAACTAATTGTATTTTTAAGGTAACGAAGAATCCTCTTAACTAATTCCCAAAGTGTTCGTCATAAGGCTCATGCATGTATTGACACACCTTGTTAACTGCTACGTAAATATCCGGCCTTGTTAGATGCAAATCTGAGCGCCCCAACAACATGCGGTATAGTGTTGGATCTGCAAATTTGGTGGTACCAATCTTCTTTATCTTTGCGAGATGGAGCCAGTGGTGTGCACACAAAGTTTGACACCATCTAGCTTTGTGCGCTTTAGAAGATCTGTAATATATTTGCGTTGCGTCCAACACCAGCTCATTAGGTTGTCCGAGCACCTCTACTCCCAAGAAGAAACTTAAATCACCCATGTCCTTAAGAGCAAAAGCTGTATCAAGATCAGAGATTAGCTTTTGTATAGTTTCGAGGATGAGACCCGTAACAATGATGTCATCAACGTAGATAAGAACATAAGTGATTGAATCACCAGTTTTCAAAATAAATAATGAGCTGTCGAGATGGAACCAATGAATCCCAATTGTCGTAAGTAAGAACTTAGTTTCGAAAACCAAGCCGCGAAGGCTACTGTTTTAGCAGAAAGAGATTTATGAAGTTTGCAGACATGGTCCGGATAGTCCGGATCAACGTAACCCTGTGGTTGGCGATGTAGACATCTTCTTCTAATTGACCATGCAAGAAAGCATTCTCGACATCTAGCTGTTTAAGCACCCACCGGTTCTGAACAGCTATCGAAAGAACAAGTCGGATGGTACAAGGCTTGATGACAGGACTAAATGTCTCGCCGTAGTCTAATCCCGCTTGTTGATTGTAGCCCTTAGCTACAAGACGAGCCTTACGCTTGTCTATACTTCCATCGCATTCGCTTCACACGATAAACCCACTTCGATCCTACAACATTCATTACCCTTTTCATACTTTACCAAGGAAAAGGTGCCATTTCGGATTAAGGCGTTAATTTGAACATCCATGGCTCCTTTCCACTTTGGATCCCTGAATGCTTTGCTGAAACATGTTGGCTCCATATAATCATCGTCTGGAAGCGAATGTTTGACGCCTGTGAGACATAGCTTTTGAATGGGTTTGACAATTCCATCTCTTGACCGTGTTACCATTGAGTGTGTTGGTGGTTGTCTTGGGTACTTGTTGAGGCGACTTCTTGTTGTATTGCTGTTGATTGCTCCTGAAATGACGTTCATGGTATGGAGTCCGAGACGGCAGTGAAGCAATCTCTGTATTGAGCTGTTCACAGGGCATTGTATCCCCTGACGAGGACATAGTTGGAGATGGCTGTGTGAAATTGTTGCTGGGAGTTGGTGATTCCGAAATAGCATCAGTTTGCACAGGTAAATGCTGAGGAGTGGACGGAACAGCAGGTATAATATCACTTCTAACAAAAGGAGGATATAACAACACACTAGTACTGGAAGGAGTCTTACCGTAATCAAGCTGAGGATCATTCCGCAGGAGAGACTGAAATGGGAACTTATTTTCTTCAAAACGAACATGCCTTGAAATGTAAATCCTGCCTGTTTCTCGATGTAGACACACATATCCTTTGTGGGCATTACTGTAACCTATGAAGGTACACGGTAAAGATCTTGGATCTAGTTTTGTTGTATGGTACTGCCTAAGACATGGATAGGCTAGACAACCAAAAACGCGAAGAAATTTGTAGTCCAGTTTCCGATTAAATAAGAGCTCCAAAGGTGTTGAACTTAACGATACTGATTTAGGTAGCCTATTTATTAGATAGCAAGCATGGTGAATGCATCTCAAAAACTTTTGGCATATGCGCATGGAATAACAAGGCTAGACCTGACTCGAAGTAACATGACTAATTCTTCTTTCCGCTAACCCATTTTGGGGTGATGTATGGGGACATGAAAATCGGTGTTGAATTCAGAATTATTGAGATAGAAGTAAATTTCTTGAATTCTAACGCATTGTCTGACTGAAAAACCTTTATTTTATGGTCTGTCAAGTTTTCTACTTGTTTGTGGAAGTTGATAAAGGTTTGCAGAGCATCAGATCGTAACACAAGAGGAAACACCCATGTAAAATGTGAGAAGACATCCATTAATAGTAAATAATAACGATGACCAGACCTTGATAAATTGGGAGAGACCCAAATATCAGACACAACTAAACTCAAAGGTTTATCATAGACTGTGGTACTCGATGCAAATGGCAATTTCTTGCTCTTACTAAGATTGCACGAGTGACAAAAGCTAAACTTCTTATTGGAAACAGAAATAGAATTCTTAAGACAAATTTGAGACACTGTTTTTAACTGGGGATGACCTAGTCTTTGGTGCCACAATGGGAAAGAAGATGATACATGTGCTTGCGGTTTGACCGCGTTTTCCAGCTTGTTGAGTCCCTCGAACACGTACAACCCATTTTATTCAAATTCTCAGTAGCAGAACGATCCCCGTATGCTTGTCCTTCACATAAAAATGGGAATTGTGAAATTCAAAGAACACATTGTTGTCTTTACAGAATTGGTATACGGACAACAAATTAGTTTTAATATCAGGGACATGATATATGTTGTTTAATAAGAAACTCCTTGAGTTATGAGTGAAAACACCTTTACCAACATGAGCAATTTTAAGAGTATTACCATTGCCAACATGCACAACCTCAGTGCCGTCGTATTCATGAGGTATGGTAAGGTTTTGCAAATCAGACGTCAAATGATGAGTGGCACCAGTATCTGTTACCCAAGTATTACCATCAGCACCCTTTGGTAGAGCAACATAGGCAACAGGAGGTTTTGACTGCTTATTGGATTCCTTGTAACGAAACCAACAAACGTCACCCAAGTGACCTTTCTTCTTGCAAATTTGACATTTGTCAGGACTAGTGTTGTTTTGCTGAGAAGGTTGATATTGTCTCTGAATTTGAGGTTTTGGTTGCTGGTAAGACCCCCGATGCTGGTTGTTAAATCTTGGCGCACCTCTACTGCCAGAAGCATTTGAAACAGCTACGTTGGCAATCGGCTGTTGCAGTTCATCATGCTGGCGTGCTATTCGCATGTCAAAGTTAAGGAGGTGCGAATAGAACACATCCATGGTCATATCTTCCATCGTGCTCAGGGTGGAAACTATTGAATCGTACGCCTGGTTCAAGCCATTACTAATGGATTGCTTTTTCTCATCATCAGTAACTGTATAGCCTGACGCTGCAAGTTGGGCAAACAAATCTTTAGCCTCATTTAAAAAGACTCGTAGAGTTTTGTTACCTTTGCTCATGTTGTGGAGTTGTTTCTTGAGATTCATCTGGTGAAATTTCGTCCTTGGAGCATATTCTGCTTCAAGCCTATCCCACACAGCCTTAGCAGTATCAAGATCTCGTACCACACCTAGGCATTCTGGAGTAAGAGTGGAGATCAACCAACCCACTAAAAGGGAGTCTTGCTCTTCGTAGGTTGTGAAATCAGGGTTCACAGCATCCGAGTTCGGTAGGGTTCTGTTAGGGATAGGTTTGGAACCATCTATGAAGCCAGTTAATCCATGGCCTTTGAGAATGGGTTTAAACTGTGTCTTCCACAGCGGATAATTGGTTTCTGTTAATTTCAGAGTTACAAGATGATGGATTTGAACACTGCGGAGTTGAGTTGTTGTAGCCATCTCTAGGATTTTTTTTTTTTGATTTAGGTATTTGGAAGCGTAGCTTGGATCAAGGCTGATACCAAGTTAGAAGAGATATTTTGGTGAATGACTTCCACAGATTTTGTTGTGGAGTCGAGCTTGTATTTATATCAGAGAATAGATACAATATGGTTGCTATTCAATAGCAAACAGAAAAGCTACATTGACGCTAACAATAAGACCAAAGACTCTTCCTATAAACTCGTTCCTGTTGGTTAAGTTTGCTGATGTTGTAACGAGTCTTCAGCTTCTGTGTTGGTTGCCTTGACACTTTACAGTCCATACTTCCGCCATGGTACATACCACATAGCATAGGCAGACTCAAATTATGCGCGTCGATGGTAATGCGTGAGACCAGCATACCAGCTGCACCCCGCCGCTCTCAAAAACTCCAATATGTTTGTGCTTAAGTGAGAATAGTTATATAAAAAAAAAAGTGAGAATAGTGTAACTTGGAATGAGAGCCAGATTACAGATTCGTTTTCTTCCCAGTTTCGTAATCGAGTTTGCACATATTTTTCAATATCAAGATTGGAGCACTATCAAAACTAACAATATTACCACCAACAGGATTTCAGTGGCAGCGGATTAACGTCATTTTGGTTACGAATCCTATCGTGGTCTACTCAAAATCTTATATCAGGGGTCGATTTTTACTCTTTTTGAGTCTCTGGAAAAGTTGAGATACAGTGACAAAGGAGACCAACAAACCAAGATCAGTGAGAAATCCTGCGAAATTGAAATAATCACAAACACAAACTAAAAGAAAATCAAAGAAATCTGACAGTCCTATGTTACAAATCGATATCAACTAAAGAAATCAATTTCAATATTCTCAAAATAGATAACAAATTCAGTTGAAGGAAGGTAAGATCTTTCATTCATTTTTTCCAGAAGATACAGATCCAGATTGCATCCACACCAACTAACAAAAACTAATTCAAGCTTAGAAAACCTGAACCCAGATCTAATTTTTACATAAAATTCCCAAATCGATCGATACTAAGAAAGAGAAAAACCCTAACCTCCAAATCCATTAAGTGTCCTTCCTTGACGTTTCAAAGCATAAACGACATCCATAGCAGTAACAGTTTTTCTTCTAGCATGTTCAGTGTGTTGGATATTTTCAATAACTTAGAAAATAAAACTGTTTTCGTTTTTGGTTTGTCACTATGATGGGGAAGTGTTCTGTGTTGGATAAACACAATGGATGTTAGTTGGAGATGAAGGGACACCTCTAATAGGTGTGATGGTTCATAAAGGACACAACCATTCCCAACAGACACCTTATGTGTCTTTTGGAAGTGAAGAGGCATCTCCAATAGGCATGAATAACCCTATAAGTAGTGAAGGAATTCTCCCATTCTTGAGAATGAATTCAATGTTTTCTCTCCATCTAAAGCATCATCAGAAATCTCTCTCATGTGTTCTTGGTTGGGTCAAGGGGTGCAAACCTTGAATCCAATTTCCTGTTGTAGGGATTTCATTGTATCCTGAAGGCATTATTTCGCATACCTGTTGCAATCGCCAATTTATATTGGGAGGGTAGAAATAATCGTCCAAAAGAAATCACCCGAGCCTTGAAAGCTTTTGAGTACAACAACAATTTCTTTTAGTGTTATCATCCTCTGTTTTATACCCAAAATTTCCAATAGTTTTAGACGATTAAATTCAGACAAGACAGAGGAAACGAGAATAAGGGAAGTTGGAAAACAAGCTTCAAATTTATAGTGGAAACCGTGTTCGGGAACATGATGTTGTTTATGGGAATTTGATTCAATCATTGGCGCGCAAACTCTCAAGGGTTGTGGTCAAGGGAAACTTCCATGAAATCAGATAAGTATAATATTTCCAACAATCTTAAAGACTAATACATCTTAAGTATCTCGGTTTCTTAGAAATAGTTACGGCATGTCTATGTTATGTGGATGAGCCATTATAATCACAATATGTGCATATTATCGTCTAGCCTTTGTTAATGCTCTGTTATGTTCGTAAAGCATATCATAAACTTGCAACTGTGATTTTTACATCCACATATTCATCTGTGACATGATTGGTTTTCACAGTAATGCTTAGTCCTCTTGATTGGGGTTAATAATGCCATATATATTTTTTTATGATAGCATGAGATATCTAATAAATGTATTAGAAGTTCGGAATCCTTTAAGGGTGCATAACAGTTGGATGTACGTGGTTTAAATTTGAGTTCAATTTACCCGCATGTGGCGATTGAATGAGGCTTTGTTTAGAATGTTTGCAAAGGAAAGCCAGATCCATAATGATGGTACCGTGCATCGGTATATTGGATTTGAAGTTTTAATTTCTATTTAGAAATTATGGTGTACATGTTTGACACAAATGGTATTTCATGATATTGAGTTGCATTTTGGCATTTGAGAATTATCATGAAATAGGGGGGAGAATTTATACGAAAATGTCGTATAAAATTTTCTAGTTGGTGGATTATTTTAAAACCAAAATCGTCATAATTGTTGAGACAACAATGGTATGGCATGAACATAATTCTTGCGATAAGAATTATAGGTTCCACATTTGGAAATTGGCAGGTCTTAAATGACATCGAAAGGGAAAAATGGAATACCGGTCAATATGTAACATATTGGAAGATTGGGCGGCCGACCAAATATCCAACGATGAGGTGTTACGATATTACCGATGCATAAATTATGAACATTTGCATTACATAATGTAGAATGTTAAATAGACATTGTCTATGTTTTTTGGGTATGAATTTGTAGGGGATTGGGCATGAGTAAAAGAGTTACTCATCAAGGTATTATATTTGTTGAGATAGCAAATATATAAGTTGCCTACAAATTTTCTATGCCTCTAGTGTATGCAAGCCTATAATGACTTCTTGTGAATTAACCGTAAATGTTAATTAGGATCACTAGAGAAGTTACAATTATTTTGTAAAATCAAAGAGGAACATTTTTTAGTAATGTTTTCAGAATTGATTGCATTAGTAGATGCAATTAATGAGAAGAAATGGCTTAAAATCTAACTTGTAGAGATCCTATTTTGGAAGAAGCCATCTCAGGAGGTCTTGATTAATTGTGAATCAGGATATGATCTATAACGTCTTTAACAAAACTTATAATGAAAAGTCAAGACATACAAGTCTTAGACAAGGAACGGTAAGTCAATTACTCAAGAAAAGAGTAATTGCAGTTAACCATTGAAACGGAGAAAAGCTTGGTAGACCTACTTATGAAGAGTCTCCCAAAGGAATTAATTTCAATGAAGTATATAGAAATGGGACTAAGGTCTGTGAAGGAAGGTTGATCTCCCATAGCAGAAACCCAACCTATGTTTTGAAAAAGATAAACAAGGTTCAATGTGGTACCAACAAGTTATGGCTGTAGATTATGGAGCACTAACATAAAACTTCCCATTTCAAGTTAGTGCTGGTTTTTTTCTGCAAGAAAATAGGATGGATGTAAATCCTTAATGAGTCTGTGATTAGTAAAAGGTGTCTCGCAGAAACACCTTCGAGACTTACCTATATGAGTATGGAAATGTGGGCCGTTTCCTAAGAGAAGAAGACCGTTCTCTAAAGAAGACTCATGAATAAGGATATAAGCACAAGGCCTTTATAGTGCTTGGCTACAGAACACATGATTTATGGAATCAATATGTGTGGAGACTCCGGGTTTATCATAAGGGATACTTGGTTCAAGACTGGTTTCACCATAGAATCTCGATAAGGCTTTGAGTTTCTTACACTCGGTGAAGGTTCAAACCCAGAAGGTACCTATCATTTATGTATTGATTTCAAGCGATGATGCTTAGTCCCAATTGTGCTTGAACTACGTTGGCTTGATCCCACTCGGGTACGTAGGCAGTCACTTGAGTGATGCAGCCACTCCGGTTTTATAAGTTTTATTTTATTTTATGTTTTTGGTTTTTGAAAATAGGGGGAGATTGTTGGATATTTTCAATAACTTAGAAAATAAAACTGTTTTCGTTTTTGGTTTGTCACTATGATGGGGAAGTGTTCTGTGTTGGATAAACACAATGGATGTTAGTTGGAGATGAAGGGACACCTCTAATAGGTGTGATGGTTCATAAAGGACACAACCATTCCCAACAGACACCTTATGTGTCTTTTGAAAGTGAAGAGGCATCTCCAATAGGCATGAATAACCCTATAAGTAGTGAAGGAATTCTCCCATTCTTGAGAATGAATTCAATGTTTTCTCTCCATCTAAAGCATCATCAGAAATCTCTCTCATGTGTTCTTGGTTGGGTCAAGGGGTGCAAACCTTGAATCCAATTTCCTGTTGTAGGGCTTTCATTGTATCCTGAAGGCATTATTTCGCATACCTGTTGCAATCGCCAATTTATATTGGGAGGGTAGAAATAATCGTCCAAAAGAAATCACCCGAGCCTTGAAAGCTTTTGAGTACAACAACAATTTCTTTTAGTGTTATCATCCTCTGTTTTATACCCAAAATTTCCAACACAGTGTAGGTCACAGCATCACGAATGACATTCTCAAGAAAGATCTTGAGAACTCCTCTTGTTTCTTCATAAATCAAACCGCTGATACGTTTAACTCCACCTCTTCTGGCAAGACGGCGAATAGCAGGCTTAGTGATACCTTGAATGTTATCTCTCAATACCTTCCTGGCTTCCTGTGTCTCTTTGCTCCTCCCTTTCCTAAACCCTTTCCTCCTTTTCCTCTTGCTGACATTTTTTTCTTTCTTTCTACTCTGATTTTAATTTCTCTCCACTGGTTTTGGTTTTTTTTTAATAGTGAGATGTGGTAGCTCCTTCAAAAAAAAAAAAAAAAAAATTGTGAGATGTGGTAGTGGATGAAGAGTTTTTTACGACCGTAGGATTGAGTTGGATCCGTGTGTTACGTTTCTTTGGGTCTTGTTCGTTGGATTAGGAGCTAGCGAATCCTGATTGGTCGGTGAGGAACCCAGCGGATTGAACTTTTAATCCCAAAAATTGTACTCCCTCCGTCCCACTATTAAGTGACCTAGTTCAAGTTTGCACAATTTTTAAGACAAGCAAGGGAAAAGAGTATATTTAAGTAGGAAATACGATATGGTTCTAGGAATAATATATTAGGATGAGTCTAGTCCAGTTAACTGGGTCAACTGTCTGTTTGGTCTTTTTTTAAAATATAAATTATAGTTGGGTCTTATAAATTATATTTTGGTCTTAGGGTGATGTCATGGATGATGTAATTGTCATCTTGTAGTGGCAGAAATACTCTTTTGCGACCATTACATCATCCATGACATCACCCTAGGATATATATAATTAATTATCAAGAGAGAAGATATTACACCCTTATCATAATATTATAATACTTAGCTTAATGTTGATTTTTTTGGCGCAAACAAAAATGCTCGTTCATTATTTGTCTTCTTGACAGTCAAAATATACCGATTAAAGTAACAAACGTACAAAAAAAAAAGATTAAAGAAACAAACGTACAAAAAAAAATAAAAAAAATAATATTATCTCGGGGAGATCTATCGGAGAAGTATCGCTACGCTAATGAGAAAGAAAAGCCATGAACAAAATCCGAAACAAACAACTACATACAAATTGTAGTAATAGATGAGTGTCAACCGTCAAACAAAAATGTCCTCAAAAAATATTTAATTTTGTAAACGAATTTACACTGACTAGTCGGGCTACTAAAATAGTTAAACAAAGTCATAAGTAGTTGGACCAAACCTTAAGGGTACTTACGTAAATTTATCTTTATAAATCATGGTAGGTCTGTTATTAATAATCATCTTGAAATATGTATTCAAAAGTTAGAAAAACAAGGAAAGGGTAAGCTATTAATACTTCCTCAACTTGTATACGGATATATAAGTTAAGAAGACCCATTTTCTTTATTTTTAGATTTACTTTCTCTCTCTTCTTTATTTCTATATTTAGTTTTTTTCTTTCCCCTATTTTTTTTTCTCTGCTCATGATGAAGAAGATGAAGATGATGATGAACAACAGTGTTTTTGGGTTCTTTTTTCTCTGCTATTGTTGTTGTTGTTGATGATGATGATGATGATGAAGACGATAAAGAAGATGATGATAATGAAGTTTTTGCGTTTCTTTTTCGTTTGTTGTTGATTTACTGATGTTGTTGAAGATGATAAATACGATGAAGATGATGTTGTTGATGCCGTAGATGATGATGATGATGTTTTTTAGATGTAGTTTTTGTGTTCTTTTTTCGTATTTGTTGTTTGATGTTGTTGTTGAATACGATGAACATGATGAATACAATGTTGTTGTTGTTTTGAAGACGATGATGTTTGCTGCTCTTGTTGTTGAAGACGTCGAAGAAGATGATGTTTTTATATGGAGTTCATTCCAGAAATGAAGTCTGTTTTTATATGAAGTTCATTTCTGGAATGAAGTCTGTTTTTTTTTAGGTTTTATATGGACTTCATTTCTGGAATGAAGTCTGTTTCTTTAGGTTTTATATGGAATTCATTTCTGGAATGAAGTCTGTTTTTTAGGTTTTTATATGGACTTCATTTCTGGAATGAAGTCTGTTTTTTTTTAGGTTTTTATATGGACTTTATTTCTGGAATGAAGTCTGTTTTTTAGGTTTATATATGGACTTCATTTCTGGAATGAATTCTGTTTTTTAGGTTTTTATATGCACTTCATTTATGTTTTTTAGGTTTTTATATGGACTTCATTTTCTGGAATGAACTGCTACAAGAAAATAAGTAAAAATTAACATGGAATGGTACTTTTGTCAGTTTAATATTTTCAAAAAAATTATGGACCAAACAGTAAAGGCGTTTTCCTAAAGGACCAAACAGACATGGGCCCACCAAAAAAGGACCAAACAATATTTTTCCCTATATTTAAGCATTTTTACAATTATACCCTTATGGATAATAACTAGTGAAATTTTGAAATAATTTATCTCTTAAACTACACCACGGATGTTCGCAAACTTCATATCATTGAAAAGCATTTTAAAACATCTACGTAACGAATATAAACATGCTTATCAAATTATGCATATTTCTAATATTTCTTACAATCAATTAAAAGGATAATTTTAGAAATATCTTCTTGTTTAGTGATATAGATCACTTAATAGTGGGACAAAACCTAAAAGTAAATAGGTCACTTAATAGCGGGACGAAGGGAGTATTTGTTGAGGATTGAGCGTGAAAGCGGCGAGTTTCCCTGGAAAATCGTTGCATGTTATTCTGCTATAGGCTTCAAACTTAAGAAATCAAAAAATTATGTTTCTCTCTCCTAGCTCTGCAAATACGAGGATCACTGAGTTGTTAACTCAGTAGTATTTCCATTTTTTCATCTACTTCGTTTATCAATTTGTTTCTCAAATTAATCTTTAGCAACAATTTCCCTTTGTTTTCAAACTCTGCTTATTCATTGGATCTCACTTTAACTTGGAATGATTAAATTTCTTCATGTTTCCAAAGGTTTTTTGTAATCTTTTGATTTTCTCCTTCATGAACTTTTATTGGTTTCTCAAGGATGTGTTTACAGTTTGATTTATCTACAATGGTGTTTGTCTTTATGTATGTTGTGATTGTAGCGTTTTTAGAGTATGTCTTTAAGCTTTTGCTTTCACTTATGGCCTGTGTTGATGATCAAGATATATTTTAAGTTTTGTAGAACGAGTTACAGTATCGCGTCAGTTCGTCTCATCAAATCGTAAATCAATCCCGCACTTTTACCAATTCAATTTTTTTCAAACCCTGTCACTTCAGGTATATTAAGAAAGTTACCTTTATTCTCGTTTTGTTTTAGTAAATCACCAGCTGTAAACTATATCAATGCAAAAATCTCGACAAATCCATTAGTTGCCGGATTTATAGCCTAGATAATACTTCTCAATCATTATACCCTTTTTTTTATACATATACGTATCCACATTTTCCATATCTTCATAATAACCTCTGTCAGATCAAAAATCACAATATGGAAGAAGGAAGCTCTAGTCAAGTCATGGATTCTAATGAAGTTTTGGACTGTAGGCAATATAACAAGAACATTGATGAGGAAGATGCTAATTGGAAGACCACAACGATTGGGAAAATTATTATAGAGGGGAGGATAAACTATCAAACAATTGAGAAATGGATCAGCTTCACATGGCCATTTATAGCTCCCGAAGATATGAAGATCGTTAAGGTTGAACCCAATATCATGTTGTTTAAGTTTAACAAGTGAGATTTGCTAAACACAGTAATTGATGAAAGGCCTTAGAGTGTAAACAAACACCTTCTTGTGGTTCATGATTTTATTCCAGGAATGATTTACATTGAGAATCATTGGGGTTTCCAATAATTTTGGATCCAGTTAAAATATCTTTTGCTAGAACACATGAATGTATCCTAAGTTACCAAGATAGCAGAGATGATGGATGAAGTTACATGAATCAAACCCAAGGATGTTATTCTAAAAGGCAGTGATCCAGTTAAATTCTGTGTTAACATTGATCTGTCCATGCCTCTTAGAAGGGGAATCAAATGTGTAACAAATGCAGGTGTCAAATAAATTTGTTTGAAAGACAACCAAGTGTTATATGCACGGAGTGTTAGTAGTCAACCATGTCAAAGGAGCTTGAAAAAATGCAGCTAACTATCTTGCAAAAGTACACGAGAAACCATATTTATTTGGAAAATTTAATAATATTCGGAAGAATATAACCATTATCTCTCCTCAAGCTGCTCATGCGTCTAAGAAAAGCACTAAGAAGTATGTTAAGTCCGTTATTTTTATACCACCAAAAGATGGAGAAGCTGTTAACTTGGATTTTTTGCTCAAGAATGGTGAGGGTACTTCGACTGATGACCAGAGGCTTGGAAGAAGGATTAGAACATAGGAAAATGTCACAAAAACCACCCTAGCTGATGATAACTCTCCACAGAACTTCAACTCTAACAGCAACACAGCCATTCAGAATACTCCCAGGGTCACTCCTATAGATAATCATGTTGTACTTATTGTCGTGGAGACTCGAGTAAAAACTAGTACTCATTATTTATTTTTAAATTCAGTCTACATTTTTATAATTTAGATCACACAATTTTTGGTCGTTTTAATATTTATACAAACACTTATCATATTTACACTTTGTTTATGGATGAAAACTACTTCTGCTGGTTTTGGTAATTTGGGGTGTGTGGATGAGAAGTGAATCTAAACCCTAAACAAATGCACTGCGCGGTGAGTGCTTTTGATTCGAGAGATCAATCTATACAATTCTGGCCTAAACCAAGAAATGGCCGTTCCAGACTTGTTTCGGTCACAAAGTGAAGGAGATGTGGTTGATATTAGGGAGGGAAGTGAAGAAGGTGTTGAGATTGTGAAGGTGTATGCTTGCTTATGACTTGTAACAGAAAGGTGAGTAGGCTTACGATTAATGCAAGTAGGCTCTGGGTGTTTGAATACGTGTTGTATTAACACTTGGTTTCTGTATTGCGTTCTGTTGTGGAAATAGGGCGGAGAACCTATTTATACAAGTCATTTGAGTCTTATTCATGTCTCTCGTGGTAAGTGGAGGAAGTGGAGTGATGGAGTAGTGGAGTGGTGTGTTAGTATCACACGATCAGTCTTTCCCACTTCTCACATCATCACGAACCTTCCATGTCTTCCTGACACGTTCTTGTGATGGCGCATTGCACGATGCACACTGTAAACCGCCAGACCAACACCCCAGTATGTATCCCTCAGTTTGTGACATGATTGATGTCTCGAGTGTAAGTGTGGATCGTGGGACCCACAGAAGGTAGCATGTAATGCTAGGCTAAATAACTAAGTTATTTAGGAAGTCGACACTTGTAAAGTATCGTGCATATTCTATGCATGTCATGCATCGAATGTATTCGGCATATATGAAGCATCGATGTTGAGCATCATGCCCTTCCTACTTCACATGAGGGTTTGGAGGCTGCATTGGAAAATCCTCTCTTGGACGACCACATGGTGTGGTAAAGTGGCAGACAGTGATCACGGTGATACTTCACTGGTCGCCTAACTCTTATCCTAGGCCATCTGTCTGAGCTGGAGAAGTTGGACGGACGAGATGACTTGCGACCCACATCTACGACCCTTGGATTAGGGTTTAGGAGGTGCGCGAGTGTACTCCTTCAGGTTGGTCGAATCCAAGCATGAGAGGTATTTTATGGAGAACCGATCAGTCATGCGTGTAGAATACATGCTGATGCCCATGTCCATGCTTCACTGTCCCATAAAGGTTTGATCTAGGCCACTCGAATTTACCGGTGAAGTTGAGTGGCTGAGATCGATTTGCGACAGAAATCTTATGCCGCAAAGGATTCTTAAAGGGGCGAGGTATTCCACCTTCAAGGCGTGAGTTTCGAGATGACCAAGCTTGGTCGGTCTCAGCCGTCTGGTCCGACGAGTAGGTGGTAGGCTGGTATTCACGCCTATACCTGACTATCCCATGGAAACGTGATATAAGATACTCAATTTTTCTGGCGAAGTTGAGTGGTCGAGATCAGTTTGTGATATGGAAAGCGTGACCACACTAGTTTTGGCGCACAAATCAAGGCGCCTGACCAAGGCTGGCTTTGGCCGACCGGTCGGACATGAAGCTGGGCCCATGGTGGTCATGCTAGCATGCTCGGCCTTCCCTGATGTTTCATCTTTTCCTTCCATTCAAGCATGTGAAGATGGACGCTTGAGATGATTTTGCGACACATAGATGATGCCGCAAACCCTAATTTAGGGTTTTCCCGGACGTGCTTCATGCTTGGTTTGGCGTGCATGATTTGGGACAACCAATCAAGGTTGGTCCTAACCGATTGGTCATGTGTGTATATGGGCCCACAGTGGTCGTGTTGACATGCTTTGGGCCCTTTGAATCTACATCTACACCCTCCATCTATGCCTGCGAAGATGGATGGTTGAGATCATTTTGCGACACATGTAGCGCGCCGTAAACCCTAATTTAGGGTTTTTTGTCCATTCTGCTTGGTTTGGACGGTTTGTCAAGCTATGCCGCCCCTTTTGGGAGGACGATCGTGGGGTCCGCGTTTGGTCGGTAGTGAATGTTCCAATACCTGATTAGGGGTGTTGGATTCGATCTGGACCATCCAATCATGCTGGTGAAGTTGCATGACCGTGATCGTTTCTAGACTATTATGGACAGTCTAGGTGCTCACTCGGGCAAGTATAACACACCGAGAGTTACAGCCTATATGGGCCTTTCGTGCATGCCTCACTATTGGTACTTGGATATTCATGCTAGTCTGCGAGTAACAATCAGTCATCATGCTGCACCAACAATGATAGTTCTGCTAGGAACATCACAGAAAATACAAGGCGTTTCATGCATTAATCAATAATGCTAAAATTCACAGAATATTTGGGGGATTGTTGCTACATGCTCCATTCTAGGTGAATTAATAAAGCGAATAAGTATTCATCACTTATAAAATAGTCTCATCCTCTGCAGGATGATTACACAAAAATTGGTTTTACAACTTTAGTATTGAACTAAAATCCACCATCAACATTAAGTCCCTTGCCTAGCATATAATGGTTACACTATTGTGGGGTAGGCATGAGATGGTGACATATATAACATAAAATGATGAGATGAGGGAAGTCTACCTGGAGGGACTCTGACCAATCGTGAGCAATCCTCCATGCATGCGTGACCACGGGCCTTGGTGGGACCGGTTTCCTCCCTTAGACATCTTCTTCCACTTGGATTCCCCGACGCGGGCGTTTACACACTGCTCTGGTCAACTCGTTCATATCTAGTTGTTCTCCCAATCTCTGATTAGGGTTTGGAAGAAAGTATGACCTGGTCAGCGTTGAATCCTCATATATCGGGTAGGCTTCGCTGCGGCCGCTTTACTCTTCCTTTAGGGTTTCCTCGGCATATATGCATGCGTGGAGACTTTGAACCACTTTTTGCAATTTTACAGTAGGGTTCTTTGGTAGAAAATCCGTTTCCTCATCATGTCGAACAATAATGGATCATATTCTTCATACCACCCAAGATCTTCTGTTAAGTGTGCACGATCTTCGTCTGGGCTTCATGATGATTCCCTTGCTCGTGTTCTCCGAGTCAAGAAGGTCATACCGGTTTGTCCCTCTTTCCCTTTTCTTCTCCGCACAGTGGCTTATTATTCCTGGTGATCAGGCGAACAATCTTTTCTTTTTGCAGAGATGCCCCACTGGAACATGTGTAATGGTTATCGATGATGATGACTTAACCAGTCCTCTTCCTTCAAACTCGAACACACCTGACGTTAAGGACCTTGAAGATACTGATCTTGGTATCTCATCTTACGAATACCCCAATGCGGGTATTGTATTTGATATACACATGAAATGCCTATCTTCCAGTTACCGGCATGTTGGTATATTCTTAGTGCGGAAGGAGTTTGTGCCTCTGTATACAAAAGTGTGGAAAAAGTATGGCCACATCGCGACCAAGAATGTAGTTCAGCACTGCTCATCTGCTTTGGTTACTACAGTAAACTGTCTTCTTCCCATGATTGCTGAGATGGAGAATATTTCCGTTCGCAACGTCGCTGAATCAAATCTCGAAAAGTGGGAGGACATGGTATCTACCTGTGAATCCATGGAGTTCAATGTGGGCTAGCTGCGGTAGCGTCTTGATATCATCAAGGTTGATCGAGATGGTATCCTCGTGTATAATACCCAGTATTTTTCTGTCTGTATTTAGGCTTCTAATTATGGCCCGTTTGCTATAAAAACATATAGAGCCCAGTATACACATATATTATCCAAGTAGCTACCCCATATAATTCTTAGTGTAGTGTCTAAAAATGATGCAAATGATAATTTGATTGTTTTATTTGAATTGCATGTGCATGTGCATGAAATTGTTGTTTGTTTAATTGAATTACATGTGCATGAATGATGTTATTGTTTAATTTTAAATGGTAGTGTAAAGGGAAAAGTCTATCAACGTTACTAATATTTAATAATTATCTTAATAATTTTATGAGAATCTTAAAGGTTAGTAGAAGAAAAATAACATCATAGCTAGTATATTATTGTTAAAATAATAGTAATAATTTATGTGACTTGGAAAAAAATAAAAGTAAGTGATTAATGTAAGAAAAGAGAAAAATAATTAAAGTTAAAAGAATAATGGAGGTTATGATTAATTGATTTAAAAATTGATATCCAATCTTTTGTGGCCCATTTATTATGCATGTGATATAAGAAATTTAATAGTGAGTAGTGACCATTTATTTGCTTTAAAGTAGAAATGGAAAAGTTAGCCAAGGTTTAGAAGAATATAATATTGTTAATACGTTACATATTATAGGTTTGAAGAAAAATTAAAGTTATTAATGGTAATAAAAGAGAATTAATGTCTTAGTGGTAATAAAGGAAAATCAATTAGCTTATTTTGATTTATGTATATATATTGACTTTGGGGAGAACCGATTATTCTCATTGTTTCTTTCACATGCAAATTTTAAATAATTATTTGTCTACCTTATCATCATCACGAATTATATTTTCAACATGGATAGTTGTTTGTGAGTTGGAAGAAATATGTTGTTTTGTGGAATGAATTTGTTGGAGTTTAACTATGAGATGATAAACAATAATCAAGGTAGGTTTACTAACTCATCTTCTACTAATATCCATTTGTGATTTCTTTGGTTGAAAATGATATATTCTTCTTTTATTGTATTTTGAATTGTATGATGGTTGTTTTTCTAATGTATGCATAACCATGAAATTGAAATGAGAATATTATATAAATTAAATTGTAAAAAAATAATACTAAAAGGAAGAGTTCATGTTTTACCGTTAGATGAAACATGTTTCATGCTAACGGCGGGTAATGATCCCCGTGATTTAAATGGGTAATGATCCCCAATAGGAATTTGTGTTTCCTGACCATCAATGGCGGTTGTTCGTGCCGGATAACGAAAATGAAATGGGTAATGATCCCTGTGAGCAAATGGGTATGATCCCCATAGGAAATTTTGTTCATGACCATTGATGGAGGCTGTCCATGCCAAACGATAGGTGGGTGTAAGAACCAAGGACATTTGTACCGTGAACTCAAAAATTAAATGAAATGAATAATAATTCAGAATTAATTGGGTAACGTGAAATTTGTAATCAAAATTGTTGAATGCATTCCTTGTTTGATTTATTGTGATGTTTGTATATTTTTAGAGGATGGGAAAGTATGCCTATTGAGCCGTCAACTCACCCCAATTGACATTTTTTGCAGATTTCTTAAATGGTGGAAGTGGAAGTTAAAATTAGATGGATTGTTGACAATGTTGTTTTTGTTAATATCATTTGATGTGTAATTTGATTTTAATATTTTGTTAAGAATATTGTTAATGTATTTATTTATATAATTAATTAAACTCATGTTTAAGAATAATTCTTTATGCTTAGTGAAATAATTATAGAAAAAATAATAATAAAACCTTTTAGCCTCTTTCCGACCCATAACTCTTCGAGTTCGGATCTCCATATGGGATTGACCCTGGTCCGGAACTCGGGGTGTTACATCGTGAATGTTGTTCCTGATACAAAAGATATCTTGGAGGAGGAAAAGGCTCTGGCTGCGGAATCGAAGAAGGTGGAGCAGGCGGTTCAATACTTCAAGGATGGGAGATAGAGGTACCATGCTAGGTTGAAGATGATGTTTTCAAGGAATTACAATCTGCTGGACGACCTCTTCTAGGCTACACTTCTTCATCGTCGATTTTCCTTTTGAACATTTTTGATTGCATTGGCAGATGGATGAAGTTTTTTTTTTATTAGCATTTTTTTTGTTGAATAAATTGACAATTCAAACGCGTAATGAAAATGTTTGCATTGTCATATCGTGGGACAGTCACGGGACAATGATCAGGCATGGTATGCCTTGAGCCATTTTCCATTAATCAATGTTTCCAACTTGCCTCCATCCTCCTTAATGATCTTGTAGTAGCCGGTGTTTTAAGCCTTGGTAATCACATAAGGACCTTCCCACTTTGGAGAGAACTTTGGTGCAGACATGTCTTGTTGAATATGCTTGGATGTATTCAAGACCAAATTTCCTATTCCAAAAACACGTGGCCTTACAGTCTTGTCATACGCCCTGGAGACCCTGTATCTGTACACCTGAGCGCGCTCATCTGCCTTGTTTCTTATGGAATCCAGAGTGTCTAACTCAGCAATTCTCGAGTTAGATGCTTCAGCCTCGCTCCAGTGGACCCCACTTGCTACTGCAATCCTTGCTGATGGAATCCTGATTTCTGCTGGGAGAACTGCATCCGCGCCGTAAACAACTGAATATGGAGAAACCCTGACGGAAATTCTAGGTGCCGTCCGATATGCCCATAGTGCCATAGACAGTTGTTCTTGCCAGTTCTTGGGGTTGTCATGCACTGTTCGACTGAGAATCCGGATCAGTTTCTTGTTGGTGCTCTCAGCTTGTCCGTTTCCTTGAGGATAATAGATGGTGGATAAGACCTGTTTAATTCCATATTCTTCCAGCAGCTCCTGTACCTGTTTGTTTGCAAAGGGAGTGACATTGTCGGTGATGATGTGCTTGGGTACACCAAACCGACAAATGATGTATTCTTTGATGAAGACGGCAATCGTTGCTCCTGTAGTCCCCCGTAAATGGATAGATTCAACCCACTTGGTAAAATATTCCGTCGCATTTATGATATACTAATGTTGCTTCGATGATGACGGATTAATCTTCCCAATAATGTCAAGTCCCCAGCTATAAAAGTTTCATTGACTACTTATCGAGTGTAAAGGAGTGGAAGGTGCGTGAACAAGTCTCCCATAAACTTGACACTCGTGACAGTGTTACACGAATGAAGCTGCATCATCCTCCATGGTCGGCCAATAGTAATTCTCATGTATCTGGAGAAATAGTTTCCTTTTCCCTTGATGTTCCCTTTCGTGCATTCCTTTCAACATAGTCGAGACCTCCTCCTTATCCAGACACCATAATAGATCGCCTCCAAAGCTTTTACGATATAGGATCCCTTCATGAAGTACGGATCGCCTCGCCTTTTGTTTCATCTTGACAGCATCCCTTTGATTGGCAGGAGTTACTCCATCACGGAGATAACTAATGTACGGATCTCTCCAGTCCCCAGCATGACTTACATTGAGGACCTCCAGTTGGTGTGGCGGCACTTGGAAATTGGTGCAAGACTTCTGGAGTAAACGAGATTGAGCCTCCATTTCTGTCCAATAATAGTCCAGGCATTGAAGCCTACGGTAGAGCATTACCACCAACGTTTGTCCACAAATTTCAGTATAAACGTGGTTAAGCTGCAGCTGTGCCTCTTCATCTCCGAGACATATCGATAGGGAACCATCCGGTTTCGATGATATAACATACCATGAAATATGAAATATCTCTACAGAGTTTTAAGACTAACCTTTCCTTGAGAAAGTGAGCTGCTCAGTTCTTGAATGATAGGAGTTCTCCAATCACAGGTCCCAATGTCTTCGCATTGTGAGAGCCATTTTGATTCCACTGTCCTCCTTATTACCATCAGAGTCTCTTCCAAACCTTCAAATAGTTTTGAGTCACCTCTTAATTTTGATTGACATTCCTATGAGAAAGGCGAGTTGTTGGCTAAGTAATCGGCATGTATGTTGTTCTTCTCTTCCACTTCATGCCTGAATTGTCTTGAGACTCGACATTTGGAGAATCCATTTTGAGCGGCTTGGATCCGGACTTAGATATGAGTACTTTGTTGACATGAATGAATTAGGGTGATGGGTGACCAATTTTTCATCTAAACTGGGAATTTATTCATACGTCCAAGCGAATATGTCTTGGTATTCCTTAAGAAGTTGCACAAGTTTCGTGCGTTCATATGTGGACATGGTTGAGCTGATGGAGATAGGCCTGGGGAATTCCTCACTCCCGATATTAACAACTTCGAGCTCGCCATCTTCTTTGCATCGTCGTGGAGTTGGTGTCGTCGATGTTTAGAGGAAAATCATCTTTGGGAAACATCTGTTCAAATCTGTCGTGGAGCGTCCAATAACTCTTCTTGCGCTCTTCCACTCTTCGTTGTTGTAGCATTCCATTGGGCAGGTTTAGAGGTTGGGAATTCCTCACTCCCGGCAACTTGAGCTCGTCGGTCGTGGAGTCGTCTCCCTCGTGGAGCATCCAATAACTCTTCCTCTTCATTGTTGTAGCTAATTTCTAACTGCGGCGTCGGTACATGGTCTTTCCCTTCTGATCACGGCTTGCCATAAAAGTTCGCCCTCTTTTAGTGTGAACATGAGTTGTAGCTTCACCAGACAAAGAAGGAAGCTCTGACATGTGATGGGGCTTAGCCTTCATTGATGCAAGTCGGTTTTCCTCCTGGATTGATGCCCACGTAGGGAGTGGGATGCAATGAACTTTCCCTGATTCTCCCCGCGGAGTTTCTTTTGGCTCAAACAACTCTACGCCGCAGATTGGTGCGTAAGGAGAGAACGATGCAGGGATGCGAATGACTTCCTTATTCAGCATAGTCTTCAAACACTGGTGGTATGTTGAGGGACAATCCTATTGTCATGAAGCCACGATCTCCCCAATATCATGTGGTAGTCCGGATCCTTTTCTATGACTTCAAATTTCACTTTAGACTGGACAGGTCCTACAGATAAATTTAGATTGACGTACTCGTACGTATTGGTTTGGTTTCCTTCAAAATATGCATTGTGGTAGGCTGTCGCACGATCTTGATTGGGCGAACTTTGGCTTTCCTGAGTGTCTTGAGGGTAATCACATTCGAAGACGCTCCTGTATCGACGAGGGCCCTCTTGAATTATGAATCCTTGATGCATGCAGTGACGTGAAGGGCCCGGTTGTGGCCTTCTCCTCCATCATGTCTTCTTCTGTAAATGTAATATTATTCATAGACATATCCGGTGTTTTGGAGGCTTCTGGGCGCAGAGGAGTTAACTGCACATCCAAGGCTATCTGGTTGATTCCAGAAAATGTCTCCGTCCTCTGGTTCTAAGAGAGGTGTAAAAGTTCGCACAAACTTTCCACTAGAGAAGCGGCTACTTGGTCCACCGGCCTCTGGTTCATGGTAAAACTGTTGATTTGAGGAGGATCGTTGCGAGGATCAGTTCCCAGTGTAGAAATCTCCATGACAAGATAACCGCTCATATCTGATGTCATCTTGATGAGGAGATCAAGTATACCATTTACTGTCTCTTTGATCAGGTCTATGTTCCTTGCGTGAATCTCTTATACTCATGCCAACTCGATCAATGTTGGGGTTCTTCCAGTCGCGCCGTTAGACATACCGTTGGGAGGAGGAGCATCTTCGTTGGAAGAACTTCGACCGGAACTCGAAATTGTCTGTTGAGTCCTAAGACCAACCATTTTGAAATCGACCAATGGGATTGGGTATTGAATAAATTGATATTGCAACCGAGAGATTAATCTCCCACTGTGGTCGCCAATTATTTATGGGTGAAAACTACTTCTGCTGGTTTTGGTAATTTGGGGTGTGTGGATGAGAAGTGAATCTAAACCCTAAAAAAATGCACTGCACGGTGAGTGATTTTGATTCGAGAGATCAATCTATACAATTTTGGACTAAACCAAGAAATGGCCGTTCCAGACTTGTTTCGGGCACAAAATGAAGGATATGAGGTTGATCTTAGGGAGGGAAGCGAAGAAGGTGTTGAGATTGTGAAGGTTTAGGCTTGATTATGACTTGTAACAGAAAGGTGAGCAGGCTTACGATTAGTGCAAGCATGCTTTGGGTGTTTGAATACGTGTTGTATTAACACTTGGTTTCTGTGTTACGTTCTGTTATGGAAATAGGGCGAAGAACCTATTTATACAAGTCATTTGAGCCTTATTCACGTCTCTCGTGGGAAGTGGAGGAAGTGGAGTGATGGAGTAGTGGAGTAGTGTGTTAGTGTCACACGATCAGTCTTGCCCACTTCTCCCATCATCACTAACCGTCCATGTCTTCCTGACACGTTCTTGTGATGGCGCGTTGCACGCTGCACGCTGTAAACCGACAGACCAATACCCCAGTATGTATCCCCAAGTTTGTGACATGATTGATGTCTCGAGTGTAAGTATGGATCGTGGGACCCACATAAGGTAGCATGTAATGCTAGGCTAAATAACTAAGTTATTTAGGAAGTTTACACTTGTTAAGTATCGTGTGTATTTTATGCATGTCATGCATCGAATGTATTCGGCACATATGAAGCATCGATGTTGAGCACCATGCCCTGCCTGCTTCATGTGAGGGTTTGGAGGCTGCGTTAGCAAATCCTCTCTTGGCTGACCACATGGTGTGGTAGAGTGGCAGACAGTGATCATGGTGATACTTCACTGGTCGCCTAACTCTTATCCTAGGCCGTCCATCCGATATGGCGAAGTTGGACGGACGAGATGACTTGCGACCCACATCTGCGACCCTTGGATTAGGGTTTAGGAGGTGCGCGAGTTTACTCCTTTAGCTTGGTCGAATCCAAGCAGGAGGTGTTTCATGGAGAACCGATCAGGCATGCGTGTAGATAACATGCTGATGTCCATGTCCATGCTTCACTGTCCCACGAAGGTTTGATCTACGCCACTCGAATTTACCGGTGAAGTTGAGTGGCTGATATCGATTTGTGACAGAAATCCTATATCGCAAAGGATTCTTAAAGGGGCCCGGTATGCCACCTTCAAGGCGTGCGTTTCGAGATGACCAAGATTGGTCGGTCTCAGACGTTTGGTCCAACGAGTAGGTGGTAGGCTGGTATTCACGCCTATACCTGACTGTCCCATGGAAACGTGATCTAAGATATTCAATTTTTCTGGCAAAGTTGAGTGGTCGAGATCAGTTTGTGATCTGGGAAGCGTGACCACAATAGTTTGGGCGAACAAATCAAGGTTCCTGACCAAGGCTGGCTTTAGCCGACCGGTCGGACATGAAGTCGGGCCCATGGTGGTCATGCTAGCATGCTCGGCCTTCCCTGATGTTTCATATTTTCCTTCCATTCAAGCCTACGAAGATGGACGCTTGAGATGATTTTGTGACACATAGATGATGCCGCAAACCCTAATTTAGGGTTTTGTCGGTTGTGCGTCATGCTTTGTTTGGCATTCACGATTTGGGACAACCAATCACGGTTGGTCCTGACCGATTGGTCATGTGCGTAGGCAGGCCCACAGTGATCATGTTGACATGCTTTGGGCCCTTTGAATATACATTTATACCCTCCATATATTCCTGCGAAGATGGATGGTTGAGATCATTTTGCGACACATGTAACAGGCCGCAAACCCTAATTTAGTGTTTTTTGTCCATTCCGCTTGGTTTGGACGGTTTGGCAAGCTATGCCTACCCTTTTGGGAGGCCGATTGCGGGGTCCGCGTTTGGTCGGCAGTGAATGTTCCAATACCTGCTTGGGGGTGTTGCATTCGATCTGGACCATCCAATCATGCTGGTGAAGTTGGATGACCGTAATCGTTTCTAGACTGTTATGGACAGTCTAGGTGCTCAATCGGGCTAGTATAACACACCGAGAGTTACAGCCTATACGGGCATTTCGTGCATGCCTCACTGTTGGTACTTGGATATTCATGCTACTCTGCGAGTAACAATCAGTAATCATGCCGCATCGACAATGAGAGTTCTGCTAGGAACATCACAGGAAATACAAGGCGTTTCATGCATTAATCAATAATGCTAAAATTCACAGAATATTCGGGGGATTGTTGCTACATGCTCCATTCTAGGTGAATTAATAAAGCGAATAAGTATTCATCACTTATAAAATAATCTCATCCTCTGCAGGATGATTACACAAAAATTGGTTTTACAACTTTAGCCTTGAACGAAAATCCACCATCAACACATTTATATCATATTAAGGTTTTCACTTTAATTCTCGCATTAATTTTTAGCTTTATTAATTACTTAGGGCTTGACTTTTATTGTTCTGCCTCCAATCCGTTAATCATAACTTGCTTAGGAAGTCACTCTAGGAATTTAGTTATCTTGAAATGTGCAGGGGTTGACAAATACTAAAACTAAAAATCACATTAGAGACCTTATTAGGAGTCAAAACACATATAATTTTTTTGTGAGAAACCAAGATGAAAACTCTTGTTGCTCCTTATCATTTTCCTAATGTTAGATTCATATCATTTGTTGGGTTATCTGGTGGCATTGCAATTATGTGGAAGAATGGGTTTTCCTGTGAGGTTATGTTTTATGTACTTATTCAAGATGATCCTAGTGAAAAAGTGTGGGTCTAACATCCACACCCAACATTTCGTTTGGAAATTTGAATAACAAACTCCAATATACTTTCAAGAGAATCAACTAGACAGTTAGACTCAACCTAGAGAAAAGTATATCAAAGAGTTTTATATCTCTATCTCTCAATTCAATCTGTAATTAGTAAATAGGAATTTTGCAAGCCCGATTGAATATAAGAGAAATAACTTGAACGGTACCAAATACCAATGTTCAAGGATCAATCAATTTCAATCAACAACCAAAGGTTGTATTTCCTAATTAATCGATTCAACACACAACCTGTGATATTTCAATTATATAATAAAATATAATGCGGAAAAGAAATAACACAGACACCTGAATTTCGTTAACGAGGAAACCGCAAATGCAGAAAAATCCAGGGACCTAGTCTAGATTTGAATAACACACTGTATTAAGCCGCTACATACACTAGCCTACTACCAATGAACTTCAGATTCGACTGTAGTTGAACCTTAATCAATCTCACACTGATTCAAGGTACAGTTGATCTCCTTATGTCTCTGATCCTATTAGAATACTATGCACTTGATTTCCTTAGTTGATCTCACCCACAACCAAGAGTTGCTACGACCTAAGGTCAAAGACTTGATAAACAAATCTTTCTCATACAGAAAAGTCTATAGGAATAGATAAATCTGTCTCCCACGGAAATAACTACGAGTTTTGTTCTGTCTTTTGATAAATCAAGGTGAAAAGGAACCAATTGATATACCAGACTTATATTCCCGAAGAACATCCTAGAAATATCAATCACCTCACAATAATCTTAATCGTATGGTAGCGAAACAAGATATTGTGGAATCACAAACGATGAGACGAAGATGTTTGTGACTACTTTTTATCTTGCCTATCAGAGATTAAATCTTGAGACAATTTTAATAATATAGTACTCAAACACGATAGAAACATCAAGATCATATCACGTAATTACAGAAAAAAATAGTTGGGCCTGGCTTCACAATCTCAATGAAGTCTTTAAGTCGTTAACCTATAGGGTTTCATGAAAAACCTAAGGTTAAAGGAGAATCGACTCTAGATTATACAACTAGTATCATACAAGAGGTGTGGGGATTAGGTTTTCCAATTGTTAGAGTTCTCCTTTATATAGTTTTCAAATCAGGGTTTGCAATCTAAGTTACCTTGGTAACAATGCATTCAATATTCATTGTTAGATAAAAACCTGATTAGATTCAAGCTAATATCTTTCAACCGTTAGATCGAACTTAGCTTGTTATACACAAATAAAATGTACCCTCATTTAGGTTTAGTAACCATACCTAAACGTGTACACCATGTTGGCTCAACCTTAGTTAATCGAGGTTAGCTATATGAACACTCTCATATCAACCTTATTCATCTTAACCATAACTAGTTCAAATGACTCAAATGAAACTAGTTTAAGAGTTGTTCAACTGCTATATTCTCATAGAAGTATACAAGAACACAATTGAAGCAAAATCGGTTTGATTCACTCGAATCAATTCATGAATATTATAGCCACGGTTTGCAAAGAATGCATTCCTTAATATATAAATGTATTAGTTCATGAGCCAACCGATTTTAGAACTTTAACCACTCAAGTATGCAAACGGGTACGCATACTAGATGAGAAGAGTTGAAGGATTTCCATCTTCTTCATTTAGACTTACCAGACTTGTTCCTATAAGAGCATGGAAGGTGTTCATTTGTGGTACAAGAGTCTACACTATTAAGAAGAACTTGAAACCTGCGATGATTTCTTGAAAAGAGATCACTCTTATAAGAATTCTGGTTTTCTGTAGGAGGAAAATTCACTGTAGATGTCGTTAGACAATTTACTCCATTGACAGTATAAAGAAGCAAATGATGAAGATCTCATATTTGTTTCTTTCTGGAAAAACAATGAAGATCAAAGTGATTCTTTTTCCCACAGAAGGAACATCATTGTGGATTAGAAAAATAATCGTGTTGACTCATAACCTTTTCCGGCACATGCGAATTTCGCAAATGATTCACAGTGGGTAATTCTTGGGAGGGATTTTTCTTCACGCTGGGTAAAACCTTGTTAGTATCGGAGGAAGGTACAATGGATGAATTACTCATCAAAACAGAGTTTTCCTTTTTCAAGGTGTAATAATGTTCTTAGGCACATTGAAGAGATGCAAAAAGTTTATCTTTCTCAACATAATGATTGTTTATTTCTAATGAATGAACCTTGATTAAACGTTCTTCTCTAATTGACTTCTCTCTCACAGTGTCTTCAAGCATACTAATCTTTTCACGCTGTAAAGTAGTTTCTTGAACCAACTTTTTGATATTGTTAGAGAGGGATTCAATAAAGCAATAAAGTTCACATTTTCTTTCAAGAAATTTCTCGAATTCATCAATGAGCTGATCATTATTCTCTTCAAGAGTCTTGATTTGAGAGCCTTGGAAATCAATGATATTAGCAGATTTTTTTAATGATATGGTGAGTTCTATTTCTGATTCTGAAACGATATCAAATCTCTTGTTTTTCCCTCAAGATTCGGAAGAATCTGCTAAGGAGTTATCCCTTGAGAAAAACCCAAGATTTTTGGCCTTATCAGAAACTTTGGAAAACATCTCTATGTACGTAATTCGTGAGATACTTCGTAGGTCTAACAACAACACCCAATATTTTGTTTGGAAATATGAATAGACAAACTCCAATATACTTTTAAGAGAATCAACTAAACAGTTAGACTCAATCTAGAGAAAAGTGTATCAAAGAGTTTTGTTTGTACCCCTAATATTCTACACAAGAAAATGGGCTAACCTAGGCCAACAAAACTCCTCTTACCAACTAATAAGGGTTCATTGGGCCTTAAGTGTTTCCCATGGATAGCCATGAAGGCCTTGCAAAGACCCGATGTGCAACAAACCAAGTTAGGCCTCATTAGCAAACACTCAACTCACAAGCCCATGGGTAAAGACTCCAAGTTGAGCTAACAAGTCCTACACAATCCCACGTCAGCATCCCACAACCAACCGGCAGCTGCCATGTCAGCACCCTGCCACGTCATCAAATGGGGGGGGGGTGCCATGTCAGCAAAAACACTTAAGTGGCAGGTGACACGTCATCAAAAAATTGCCACGTCATCAAATTCACCGACGTGGCACAGGATACGTCAGCAAAAGGTAGTGCCACGTCACCAGGGGCAGTGATGTGGCATTCGACAGTCAGTTTATCCGTTAGAAATAATGTCGTTACTAACAGCGTCAGAATGTTCTAAGGATATTCCGTTAACAGTTAACGGCGTCAGCATGTGCGGTTACTTTTAACGGTGTCAGTATATGCCTAACGCCGTCAGAATATTCCGTTTTCTTCAACGGATCACAGCAGCAGATAACACCGGCGGCCTATGCGAGCGGTAATCGGTGACTAATCGCGATAATGTCTCATCGCCGATTAGTTGGCGACTAATCGTACACGATTAATTGGCTGAAGTTATTCGGCGCGTTTCGATGCATCTTAGCCCCGTAGTCCCGGATATTTACGCCCTAGGCCAATTACTCTTGGGATTCTTTCGCCCCGTCTGATTACACCCACTTCTCTTACACTTTTGGTTATCCACACCCCATTGTGGATCATTAACTATGATGGAAGTTACTTAGAATATTATGGGAGCATGCAAGTGATCAATGCCAGAGTCATGCAACCATGCAGGCATGCATGTCCAGTTACTACAAGAGGCATTTAAGGGCTAGTCATAACAGCAGGCATGCAGAGCCATAACAGCGGGCATGCAGGGCCATTACTGCAATTGATGCCTGAACCTGAAACGGAAATTCGTGACCTATAAATAGAGGATTTTACAACCAAAAAGGGAAGCAATCTTCATACCAAAAATACATGTTAGAAAAATCCAATTCTGACTTTAGCATCAGAGGATTTTTTGCAGGTACCCCCCTTTTCATCTTTTCTCTAGAAATTACTTGAAGATTGAAGCAACGATCGATTCCCCAACAAAAGCATCACAAAAATTCTGTGTTTGGGGTAGAAGTAATTTTACCTTACAAATAGTGGCGCCGACTAACGGTTTTGAAAAAAGAAAATCGTGTTTTACTAGATCGAGATATGGGAATAATAAGACAAACTGCACGAAGGTCTGATTCTGAGAACAATTTCCAACCGCGCAGGAGACGCGAGATTGAGAGGGACGAAATTGAGGTTCAATATGCACATGTTATACCTACTGGAAACAGGAAAAACAACCAGTGATCGTAGACGAGATCGAGATCGTTTTCATGACGGAACTACAGATCCGAATCGGAGACAGGAAAAACAACTAGTGATCGATAAAGAAGTGATCGACGTTGATGGGGAAAACCAAGACGTTCGTGGAAACATAGGGTATGCGTTCGGCATCCCCTCTAGGAAGAATAGCAATCGACAAGATCTACGTGATGGCCGCACTGCGACTCCCAGTACAGAGGAGGAACATCTACGACATCGGCTAAAGGAGCTAGAGAAGGAAAATGATATCCTGAGATTAGAATGTGAAAACCAACCTCGACCTGGGACTGGTGTTTTGAATAAACAGAGGGTACGATCTGTATGGCAATGCCTTGGAGATCGAATTGGACCACAAGTCGAAGATTCTAATAGAGAAGTAGTCGATCATGATCGAAGAGATAAGACGCTACTGGTCACCGGAGATTTACCGAAACGACCTAAGAGAGCAGGGGATCGGATAACTACAACACAACAGAGTGCGGCCAGAAATACATCTCATTCAAAACACCTCAGAAATGATGAGGAAGAGGTTCGAGATTGGAACGATGATGAAGATTTTTCGCACGATTACGGTGCTCATTCGGAGAAAGGAAGAGCTGGAAAAGAACCTACTGGACCCCATGGAAAAAAAAGTAGATCGGATAATCATATTCCATAGGATCGGGATTGTGAACAGGAAGGCAGTTTCGCAGATGGCAACCTAAACACAATAACAGAAGCTCATCTTGCTAGGATGATCGAGAAAGTGATGATGAAAAATCAATCCAGAGAAGAAAAGATGGACAGGCTACATCGAGCAGCGGGAGCACCTTTCAATCAGAATATAAGAGAATTCAGACCGCCAATGAATTTTCTATTTCCAAAATTACCGGAATTCGACGAGAAAACTGATGATCCATATTAGCACATTTTACACTATGAGACTGCCATGTCCTTGTGGAAGTACAGCGATGAGTTGATGTGTAAAATTTTTCCGCAATCCCTGACGGAAGGAGCTATAACGTGGTTCAATAAACTTCCAGCACAGTCGATCGGAACTTACCATAAGCTGATCGATGATTTTTTCTCTAACTATAAGTACAACAAACGTGACCGAAAAGGATGCCATTCACTGTTCCTTCTAGGAATCCGTAAGGAGGAAAGCATCAGACAATTCATTGGGAGTTTCAAGCAAGAGTTAGTGGACGTGGATGGAGCCAACGACCAAGTTGTCATTGCGGCATACAAACAGGCTTACCAGCATGATCAAAGATGTGTGTACGGTTCTTTGGTCAAGAGACCACCCAAAACTTTGGAGGAACTATATGATCGAGTTGAAGAGTACGCCCGAGTGGAGGATGATTCTAAAGCCCAAGAAGAAGTTAACAGATCATCCAATCATCCAAATGATGGGAAGAAGGAAAAATCCAAGAACCGCTCAAAAGGACAGCATAATGATCGTGGTGATGCTCGATAGAAAAATCAAGGTGAACGCACCGAAACTGGGTACCCGAAATTTCACGACATGAAGCTGACCCCGCTGAACGTAAGTCTTACAGAGCTGTACGAAAAAATACACATGGATTTGAGCCCCCCACGTCCTTTGGCAGCAGAGACACGAGATAAACGTGATAGGAGAAAATACTGCAAGTTCCATAAAGACCATGGTCACAAAACTGAGAACTACCGCTCTTTACAGATCAGATTCAACAAATGATCGACGCTAGAAAGTTGTAATAGTACGTGAAAAAGGACTTCGGGAAAGGTACATGTCCGTTTGGTACTGCAAACATGATTAACGCTCGTGTGATTAACGTCAGTCACTCCAGGATCCATTCAATGACCAGACGGGCATCGGAAGACGACACCAGGAGAAATCTCAGACATTTGAAAGAATGGTACCTAACAAATCACATTGATTTTGTCAGTGGTAATGGAGCAGAAACTAAGGAGCTCGGGTGCAAAAAGATCGAGTTCTCTGATGTAAACATGATAGGTGTATATGCTTCACACAACGATGATGTCGTTATAACTTCTTGGATTGGCATATTTCGTGTGCATCGTATTTTAGTGGATACTGGAAGCTCAGTGAGTGTGTTGTTTTCAGGAGCTTACGCCTCTATAAATCTCCCACATGACCTGATCGAGGAGGATGAAAACCTAATTATCGGTTTCAGCGGCGAAGTTACAAAGGCGATTGGAAAAGTGAAGATACCGATAACAGTGGATGACAAGTCCATCCTGGGCACTTTCTTGTTGCTGGATTACAGAGCACCCTACAACGCTATTGTAGGATGAGATTGGCTGCATGATATAGGTGCAGTCACATCATCTAATCATCAATGCCTGAAGTTTATTACCCCAGAAGGAGTTGTGAAAGTTAAAGGAGATCAGATGGACGCCCATAAGTGTCATGAGAATGCAATGGATGAGTACAAGAAGTCAGAAGTCAGTGGAAACCAGATCATGCGAATCGAGCAAAAATAGCAATTACAGAACCCTCTCCCTCTAGAATCATATAGGGGAGAGGACGCAGATGAACCCCCGACGGTCGAGAAACTGATCGATGTCCAGATTGGAGATGAGGAGCACAAAACAACGTTCGTAGGGGCAGATTTGCCCTCACACGAACGTGACGATTTGGTTACATTGCTAAGAGCAAACGCCAAAGTTTTCTCATGGAGTTTTGATGATATGCCAGGGATAAACCCGAATGTAGCCTTCCACAGGCTAAATATTGATGAGAATTTCCATCCGGTTCGACAGAAAATCAGAAATATGGCCCAAAGCAAAAAAGATGGAGTTACTGAAGAAGTCAAAAAGCTGTTGGAAGCAGGGTTTATTCGAACAGTAAAATATCCTCGATGGATGTCAAATGTGGTTGCCGTTCCAAAGAAAAATGGTAAAATTCGTGTCTGTATCGATTTTACCGATTTGAATAAAGCATGTCCGAGTGACCCGTACCCGCTGCCAATGATAAGAGATTTGGTAGATAAAACTGCAAGGTATGGGAGACTGTCATTCATGGACGGTTTTTCTTGGTATAATCAAATACCTTTGTTCGAGGACGATCAAGAGCATACTGCGTTCGTGACTGACAGGGGAGTTTACTGCTATACTGTAATGCTGTTCGGGCTAAAGAACGCAGGGGAAACCTACCAGCACTTGGTAGACCATATGTTCAAGGATATGATCGGGAAATCGATGGAGGTATACATCGATGATATGGTATTGAAATCTCAGCAAAAAGAATCGTATTTTCTTGATCTGCAGAAGACGTTCTATATCTTAAGGCAATATCGTATGATGCTCAATCCAGCAAAATGTTCATTCGGGCTGTCATCAGGAAAATTCCTTGGATACTTGATGACACACAGAGGAATCGAGGCAAATCCGGATCAAATCATAGCCATCAGAGAAATGCCATCCCCAAGAACGAAGAAGGAAGTCCAGAAGCTAGCAGGACGATTGGCGGCCTTAAACCGTTTCATTTCACGCTCGTTGGATCGATTCAAGCAATTCTTTGATGTTTTGAAGAAAGCAGTGAATTTTGGTTGGACGACTGAGTGTGAAAGGGATTTTGATGAGATAAAGAAGTATTTGTCAACCCCACCAATTTTGGTGAGTCCAAAAGCTGGACAACCTATTGGAGTTTATCTGGCTGCAACGGAGAACGCTGTGAGTGCAGTGTTGTTTGTTACGGATCCATATGAGAAGCCTGTTTACTTTGTCAGTAAATCCTTGACGGGGGAGGAAACACGGTACAATAAAATTGAGAAGATAGCACTTGCACTTTTCCATGAATCTCGTCGCCTAAAGCCTTATTTCCAAGGAAGGCAGATCGTAGTATACTCGGAATACCCACTGAAGCGAATCCTAGAACGTGCTGATGATTCCAGTCGACTAGCCATATGGTAAAATTTTCTGGGGGCGTATGAGATCAAGTACAAAACTAGAACTGCAGAAAAAGGACACGCAATGGCTGCACTGCTAGCAGATTTTCCGGTGGACGATATAGAAACGGTTGCTGGAGAAGAAGAGGAGTTGTTCAAACCCACTGAGCCAGTCACTGATCAGATTGGGGGCGAGTCTGCAATGGAGATCGACACACCAAAACCATTTTGGACCGTATTTACTGATGGGTCTTCAAACGTTAGTGGTGCTGGAGTTGGATGCATAATCCCTACTCCCGAAGGTTCGAGAATCGATAAAGTGACCAGGCTGGGTTTCCAAGCATCAAAAAATAAAGCTGAATATGAAGCTGTGATTATCGGTTTAAAAGCTGTCAAGCAGTTAGATGCGATGAACGTGAAGCTGGTGACCGATTCCATGCTAGTAGTTAACCAGTTTCTGGGGACCTACAGAGCAAAGGAGGAGAGAATGGATTTGTATTTGGACCATATGAAAGAGCTAGCAAATGAGTTCGACCGATTCTCTATTGGGCAGCGACCACGATTAGAGAACATGCACGCATATACTTTAGCATATCTGTCTTCCGCAGTACCAAAAGATACCGCCAGATTCGTTGTTGTAGATTTCCAAGAGTTACCTAGCATCTCCGACAACCATTTTGTTCTGGCTTTCGAACACGCTAGTGTGGGCGAGAGGGCATCTACATCAGCACAGGCAGAAACGAAGAACATCGACAACAATATAGATGTTGACGGTCCAATGACAGAAAATTCAGGAGATCATGTTGAAAACATTGCAGACTGGCGTCAACCTTACATCCAGTACCTGACAACTGGTGAACTCCCTGAAGATGAGAAACTTGTTGCAAAGATGAAAAGGGATTCATGGAGATACTCAATGATCGAAGGGATGTTATACCGCAAACTTGTAGCTTTGGAGCCATTTTTGTGATGTGTATCGGCCGAGGAAGGACAACTAATACTGGCAGAGGCTCATGAGGGAATCTGTGGAATCCATTCTGGAGGGCGCAGTCTCGCGCACAGGATACTTACCCTGGGATATTTCTGGCCATACATGCAGAGAGATGCTAAAGAATATGCACATAAATGTGTGCCATGCCAAGAACACGCTCCAATCCCGAAAAGGCCAACCAACGAGTTGCATCCAGTTTTCAGTCCTTGGCCATTCTTTATGTGGGGATTGGACATCGTCGGACCACTTCCAAAAGCTCCTGGAGGCGTCAGATTCGTATTAGCTACTACCGACTATTTCACCAAATAGGTCGAAGTAGTGGCACTAGTACACGTTACCAGACATGATGTGAAAAGATTCATATGGGAGAATATCGTCTGCAGATTTGGAATCCCAGACGCGATAATATCAGACAACGGGAAACAGTTTGATTCCGGAGTGATCAAAGATTTCTGCAAGGGCCTGAATATTCACCACAATTTTTCCTCCCCTTACTATGCTCAGAGCAATGGGCAGGCAGAAGCAACCAACCGTGTTATTATGGATAATCTCAAGAAACGGCTGGAGAAGGCGAAGGGAAAATGGACCGAGGAATTCCCTGGAGTCTTATGGTCCTATCGAACAACCCCAAAAATATCCACTGGGTTTTCACCAGTTATATTGGCGTATGGGACAAATGCGGTCATACTTACCGAGGTACAACTCAAGACTACCAAAACTCGTGCTGTCAAATCAGGGAAAAATGACAGCATCCTAGCTTTAGATAAAGAGTTACTGGAGGAACATAGAGAAACATCCTTGCAGCAGTTAGTTCGATACCAGCAGGAAGTCAAGCTGAGGTATGATCACAAAGTCAGAGAACGGTCACAAAGTCAGAGCGGCCACAATGGAACCGAACTGTGGGAAGCTCGGAGCAAACTGGGAAGGTCCATACATAGTGGATAGGCCAGCATCTCGAGGATCCTACTACTTGAGGAACCTCGATGGAAAAGAGGATTCAAAGCCATGGAAGCCGTGGAATTCGTTCCACTTGAAGAAGTTTTATCATTAGGAGTAGATTCAAATCCTGATGCGCTGCACTCTTTTTCATTTTTGATGGTTTTATCCCACTGGGTTTTCCACTCAAAGGTTTTAATGAGGCAGCTGTTGGTGAAGCAGTAGGTATTTATCTTGTTATTTCAATTCAGAAATTCAATTCAGCATTATTTTGGTATTCCATGCTTTATCACTATTATTCGAGTTAATTATAAGCTGATGTGGATGATCGAATCCGCAATCGTCCCTAAATGACAAAAAACAAGACGGTTGAGTTTATCGTCAAGCAATGTCTCTGACAAACCTCAGATAGGTTGAATGCACGGTTCGAGCATTTCTACCTTATCTTAATTTTATCCCCATCATACGGGACAACAACAAATGTGGCAAGCGTCTTCATCCATCCAGGCACGTGAGAATGCACACAACTCAAACTCTGCGCGCATCTTGAATAGCAGGATTGGCCCCCTGTGCAAATTCAAGATAGCAGAAAAACTCAACTTTTCATTCCATGCGCAAGCAAAATGCAACAGGGATGTACATCCCTATGCAAGCATTGAGTAGCATGACACAAATCACACTGGGGGAGAGTCGTACGTCACCCCAACCCCTTGGGCGCAAGATATATGACACCCCATCCAAGTCATCACGTCTCTGGGGGAGAGTTGCACAACACTCCAAACAACGCGTTTTGGGGCGATTTGTGTAACACTCCGGAAAGAAGTGAATTCGTAGGGAAACCCGAACTTCTTAAACCATAACAAGTTATGGATTAAGAGGGGGGGATGTTTGTACCCCTAATATTATACACAAGAAAATGGGCTAACATAGGCCAACAAAACTCCTCTTACCAACTAAGAAGGGTTCATTGGGCCTTAAGTGTTTCCCATGGATAGCCATGAAGGCCTTGCAAAGACCCGATGTGCAACAAACCAAGCTAGGACTCACTAGCAAACACTCAACTCACAAGCCCATGGGTAAAGATTCCAAGTTGAGCTAACAAGTCCTACACAAGCCCATGTCAGCATCCCACAACCAACCGGAAACTGCCACGTCATCAAATGGGGGTGCCATGTCAGCAAAAACACTTACGTGGCAGGTGACACGTCATCAAAAATTGCCACGTCGGCAAATTCGCCGACGCGACACATGAGACGTCAGCAAAAGGGGGGTGCCACGTCACCAGGGGCAGTGACGTGGCAGTCGACAGTCAGTTTATCCGTTAGAAATAACGTCGTTACTAACGGCGTCAGAATGTTCTAAGGAAATTCCGTTAACAGTTAACGGCGTCAGCATGTGCGGTTACTTTTAACGGCGTCAGTATATGCCTAACGCCGTCAGAATATTCTGTTTTCTTCAACGGATCACAGTAGAAGATAACACCGGCGGCCTATGCGAGCGGTAATCGGCGACTAATCGCGATAATGTCTCATCGCCGATTAGTTGGCGACTAATCGTACACGATTAATTGGCTGAAGTTATTCGGTGCGTTTCGATGCATCTTAGCCCCGTAGTACCGGATGTTTACGCCCTAGGCCAATTACTCTTGGGATTCTTACGCCCCGTCTGATTACACCCACTTCTCTTACACTTTTGGTTATCCACACACCATTGTGGCTCATTAACTATGATGGAAGTTACTTAGAATATTCTGGGAGCATGCAGGTGATCAATGCCAGAGTCATGCAACCATGCAGGCATGCAGGGCCAGTTACTACAAGAGGCATTTAAGGGCTAGTCATAACAAAAGGCATGCAGAGCCATAACAGCGGGCATCCAAGTCCATTACTGCAATTGATGCCTGAACCTAAAACGGAAATTCGTGACCTATAAATGGAGGATTTTACAACCAAAAAGGGAAGCAATCTTCATACCAAAAATACCTGTTAGAAAAATCCAATTTTGACTTTAGCATCAGAGGGTTTTTTCAGGTACCCCCCCCCCCCTTTCATCTTTGCTCCAGAAATTACTTGAAGATTGAAGCAGCGATCGATTCCCAACAAAAGCATCACAAAAATTATGTTTTTGGGGTAGAATTAATTTTACCTTACAAACAAGTTATATATATATATATATCTCAATTCAATCCGCAATTAGAAAATAGGAATTTGCGAGGCCGATTGAATATAAGAGAAATAACTTGAACGGTACCAAAGACCAATGTTCAAGGATCAATCAATTTCAATCAACAACTAAAGGTTAGATTTCCCAATTGATCGATTCAACGCACAACCTGTGATATTTCAATTATATAACAAATATAATGCGGAAAAGAAATAACACAGACTCCAGAATTTTGTTAATGAGGAAACCGAAAATGCTGAAAAACCCCGGGACATATTCCATATTTGAACACCACACTATATTAAGTCGCTACGGACACTAGCCTACTACCAATGAACTTCAAACTGGACTGTAGTTGAACCCTAATCAATCTCACACTGATTCAAGGAACATTTTTGCTCCTTTCGTCTATGATCCCAGCATAATACTACGCGCTTGATTCCCTTAGCTGATCTCACCCACAACCAAGAGTTGCTACGACCCAAGGTCAAAGTAAATCTGTCTCACACAGAAAAGTCTATAGGAATAGATAAATTCGTCACCCATAGAAATACCTACGAGTTTTGTACATTCTTTTGATAAATCAAGGTGAACATGAACTAATTGGTATACCCGACTTATAATCCCTAAGAAAAGCCTAGAAATATCAATCACCTCACAATAATCTTAATCGTATGGTGGAGAAACAAGATATTGTGGAATCACAAACGATGAGACGAAGATGTTTGTGACTACTTTTTATCTTGCCTATCGGATATTGTGGAATCACAAACGATAGAAATAGAAAGATGAGATCATGCAACTACAGAGAAAATAGTTGGGTCTGGCTTCACAATCCCAATGAAGTCTTTAAGTCGTTAACCTACAGGGTTTCATGAAAAACCTAAGGTTAAAGGAGAATCAACTTTAGCTTATAAAACTAGTATCACACAGGAGGTGTGGGGATTAGGTTTCCCAGTTTCTAGAGTTCTCATTTAGGTTATAAAACTAGTATCACACAAGAGGTATGGGGATTAGGCTTCCCAGTTTCTAGAGTTCTCATTTATATAGTTTTTATTAGAGCATTGCTCGGTCGAACTCGCATGTGTTGCTATCTCAAGCATGTTTGTTAATATTAGTGATCAAAACTATACGTCTTGATTTCTAGTTTACTTATGACTAAGTTTCGGTCTAGGATAGTTAAGTATAGTTGAGCTCCAGACTCCATGGAGATTATCTTATGAAGACGAAGAACTACTCAAGGAACCGGTGGAACTTCATCTGACCAAAAAGGTATGTGCAGACTTGAACTTATCTAGCACTCAAAAGTCTATCTATCTCCTACTCTTGAGACGACAGTCGTATAAGTATGATAGTTCTCATACATACATATTTGCAATTTCGAGCCGAGTTTGCTCGCCTATTTATTTCTCAAAATATGTGTTGATAAGCTTTCGCTTTAACCATTTTTCATCTTTACCCATGATGAAAGTCATGATGACGTTTCAATCTTGAAAATGGATTTGATGACGATAGTTGTGAATAACGACTGTTATAACATTATAGAAGAATGTTTCAATGATTGAAATGTGGAGTTGAGATTACCATCTATGGATATAAGCATATATAGTGTGTTCACACATTAGAGTTTCAAATCAGTGTTTGCAATCTAAGTTACCTTGGTAACAAAGCATTCAATATTCACCGTTGGATGAAAACCTGATTAGATTCAAGCTAATATCTTACAACCGTTAGATAGAACTTAGCTTGTTATACACAAATGAAATGTACCCTCATTTAGGTTTAGTAATCGTACCTAAACGTGTACACCATGTTGGCTCAACCTTAGTTAACCGAGGTTAGCTATATGAACACTCTCATATCAACCTTATTCATCTTAACCATAACTAGTTCAAATGACTCAAATGAAACTAGTTAAAGAGTTGTGCAATTGCTATATTCTAATAAAAGTATACAAGAACACAATTGAAGCAAAATCGGTTTGATTCACTCAAATAAATTCATGAACATTATATCCACGGTTTGCAAATAATGCATTCCTTAATACATAAATGTATTAGTTCATGAGCCAACCGATTTTTGAACTTTAACCACTCAAGCATGCAAACGGGTACGCATACTTAAGTAGCCGGTTTGAGTTTCGGTTCACCAGTATGCAAATGGGTATGCATACTTAGTACACTTTCAAATCCCAGCATAATTTCCCGGACATATACCTTACGCAAGTATGCGTACTGGTATGTGTACTTGGTACACGAAATTTCACAACTACAAGTATGCATACGGGTATGCATACTTTAGTTCTGGTCATGGATCAAATACATGTAAGAATGCACACTATGTTTATAATCCAATGATGGTTAAGTATTCTAAACTCTTATTTCAATCATTGAAACTTTCTTAGAGGATGACAATCTCCGTTTTCACACACTATTAGCATCAAAGCAATTTTCAAGTTATTGAAATATTCATAACGAAACATTCCAAGTCTGCACCAAATGATTGTATCACACAAACCATGATAAATGTTACTCGGAGATTTTCACATGATCATCTTTTGACTTTCGTCAAGAATATAAGATGAACTTGGTTGAAGAGAAAGCTTACCAACACATATTCCGAGAAATATGTAAGCGAGTAAAACTCAACTCCAAATCTCAAATGTGTATAATCGACAACTATATAGTAATACGACTTTTTTTCTCAATATAGGAGATAGATTAGAAATAGAATTTCCAAGTGATAGATGAGTTTTAGTCTCCACATACCTTTTGTTGATAAAGTTCCACAAGCTCACCTTAGTAGTTCTTCATCTTCAATTGATGAACGCCATGAAGTCAAATGCTCAACTACACAATCTATCCTAGTCCGAGACATCACTATAAGTAGACTAGAAATCAAGACTTATATTTTTGATAACTAACATTGACAAACAAGCTTGAGATAGCAACGCTTGCGAGTTCGACCGAGCAGTGCTCTAACACCTAGTCAACCAGAATGACTTATATCTTGCATGTATGTCTATGGTAAAGGTCAAAATAAACAATAAAAAGATGAGGGTACCCAAATATACCTCAATCTAAAAAATTTCCACCTATAAGTCCTCTTTCCGAAAGTGATTGTCTATGGACTGAGTCGAGACAATATAACTCTATGGATATTAAATCGAGACAATAAGACAACGAAGTATGTTTACTTAATAAAAGGTTCAGACTTAACCAAACACAATAGGATTGCTATTAAGTAAATAGGAATTAACGTTTGTGTATTTTACTTCTAATTATAATAAAACAATTATAATTGCAGAAATAGAAAAGTAAAAGACACAACAAGATTTTGTTAACGAGGAAACCGCAAATGCAGAAAAACCCCGGGATCTCGTCCATAATTGAATACTCTCAGGATTAAGCCGCTATACAAAATCAAACCAACTTCGTATAGTTGAAACCAAGAAACTAAACATATATTTCACCCAGTTCCATCTATATCCCTGCGCCTCCAACTAATAATAAGTCACGCACTTGGAACAATTCATTTGGTTCATATTCCAAATAGTAAAGAAAAAACAAATCTGTTTGGTAACAACTCTTTTCAACCAAGTGATATGAGTTCGACAAAAGGCTCTTCTGTTTATCCCAATAAATTCCTTTGTTAGGTCCTTAGATCTATCTAATAACAACTACCAAAGTAATTGTCAAGATTTTGCAATCAATACTATTAATCACAAAGAATTGTATTGATGTTGATGTCATATATACAAAGTTCAAAAGATAAGCGTTATACTTCGTATTGTATTCCTTAATACTATGTCTAACTAGAGTATAATTATTCACGGCTTCGCATTTATGTTTTCAATATGCACGACTTGAAAGATACGTTAGGGAATGAAATAGTTCAAGTCAAATATTACTAACCTCAAGTGGAAGGATGACGTCGTCGTTGTAGCTCCTTACTTCTTCACATTCTTCAAGTTTTCACGTAATACTTGTAATGTCTCATATCCTAATACTTTCAAGCTAACTTATACAAATTTGACTCTAGTAAATAATCAAGCGACTCTTTAAATGAGTTTTGGTTCACTAAAATATGACAACTAAACTTGACATACCAATGCTTGGTGGGTTCAACCGAGCTATGCTCTAACAATCTCCCTCCCGCTTTGTCAATTTTAGTGACAAAACTCTTATATCATATGGATAAACAAATTACAAGAATTTATTACACATACGCTTGATTCCGAAATTCAACAGAAAAATAACCTGTATGCATTCAATACATAAATGCCGATGTTGACATTATAATAAAAAAGCTAATACTCCCCCTAAAGGTAAGATAGGTAGATTTTCAATCCGCACGTCTTTGTTATTTCCATCATCATATAATATGTTTCTCCCCCTTAGTCTATTCTTTACTCTTTCGTTAGATATAATGTTTAAGCACCATTGTCCTTTCCTTTAGTGATACCAAATCAATATAAGTATCACTTATTTACTCCATATATTTCTCCCCCCTTTGGACACAAAATGACAAAGGTACGAGCAAATAAAGGAAAAACTGAAAGGATCTTACAAATCTCACAAATAGACTTCAAAAACCTATAAGAGTTAAGCACGAGGGTTCCACACATAATTTTTGATAACAAATATCAAAACCGAAACTACAAAGTAATTTTTTTTTGATATGTTACCAAGGAAACAATTGCCCGAAGCAATTTTCCCTAACAATTTATCAAACCAAAAATTGACTAAGCACCTTAATTCCTTTGCTAATCCGATTGCACAAATATAATCGCTTGTTCAATAAGTCCAAAATAAAGATCAGAATTAACTCTATTTTTCTCATCAGGCTCTAGTTATTCTCATCAATAACTTAGGCCTTTCACTTTTAAGCAATACAAGTACTAGGTTAGTTAACTAGCATTTCTTGTTAAGGCATTCGATTAGACTTGAATAACTGAAACCTCCATTTTGATAAGTCTAACTAAGATCAGAATTAACTTAGTTTCTCTTATCCAGAATGGAATTGGACTAAACAATTCATCGCGAAAACCTTTTATTTTGTTAAGCCATAAACAATTCATACAAACCAAATAAATCAACTTGAATAATTATTTACCTCAACCGGAAGCAATTGAAACAAACATAGACATTATAGTACCGCAATTGCACCGAAATTTTGTAAGCCTAAACAATTAATACCAAACAATAAAGCAAGATAACAATGGTTTTCTTAACCGAAAACAATTGAATCACACACACATCCATACACAAATAATGGAATAAACATCAATTGAACCGAAATTTTGTTAAGCAAAAGCAATAAATATCTGCAATAAAATCAGGCTTTTCTTAAATAGGAAAACAATTAACTAACAAAGTCGTTACCTCAAATTTCACATCCTCTTCTCCATTAATGTTTGCCTCTTCCCATGGAGAATTGATACCAAAATATCACTATGTTGTCATCCTCTTGCAATAAAAAAGAACAACAACAACCAACATTTACCATAGAAAGGTTGAAAACCAATTTTTAACTAATGCAATGCAAAAGTTGAAAACCCTGAAACACATATGCTTTTATGCTAAACCAAACGATTCAACATATTGTGACTTTTCACATATTTTTTCAATCAGAACCCATCATTATCATTTGATAAAGCCTACCAACATGGGCTAGAAATCAATCCCTTTAAATCAAAAAGTCACCCAAACTATTAGGGTTCACACCATATGAGATCGAATATTAAGGTTATGAAAACCGAAATCAAACATCCCATAAACTCAAATGAAATACACCATAAATATTAAACAAAGAATCAAGTATTTCAATTACCTCTATATTGTAGGGAATTGAATTGCTAAACCAACACAAAAAGAATGAGGTCGTTTCGAGTTCGGACGAAGAAGTTATGGGCAAAACAGTTTTATACTCCTTCGTATGCACCTATCACTAGGATCGGTTACCAACAGTTACTTGTGACGGATCACAACACTAAACTGTTTTTGACATAACTTTTGCATACGATGTCCGAATTCAGTGATTTTTGGCTCGTTTTAACCGTAAAAACAAGAGCTACACATATATGATCAGTAGATATCAACAAAATAAACTCAAAATTACCGTTTCTATCAAAACCTCAAATATAGATAGAGAAAGTATGAGTATAGAAGAAAAGCAATCTCCCTAAAGATTTTAATTAGTCATATAATAACCGAGAGATCATGTGCTCAGTTTCATGTGCTTCCTCACCCTTCATAAGATTGAGCACAATGGTGAGCATGCACATTCCAAAACAACTAGGTTGTGTTGAGTTGATCCTTGACTAAGACAGAATCATCATTCTTGACCTCTTATTTGGTTTGTTTTTTATTGTTCCATCTCTTGTTTTTATTCTTTGACTTGTGATGAAGAGTGTCATTTTCAAAACATGCACTAGTACAAGAGATTTCAGACAAGATGACTTTCTTTAGTCTTTCAAGAAAACTCTTGTAATTATTGTTGCCAACAATTAATAGCTGAGAGTCATTCTTGTAACTAACTTTTGGTCCCTTTTTGGCTATGGAGGATTTTGGGACCCATTTAGAGGAGGGTTTCACAGGAGCAGCTTTCTCCTTCATACCATTAGAACCATTGTCCTTTTGGATATTTTGCAAAACAACTTTTCTCCAATTTGGAACATCAGATCTTGTCTTAGCATTTATAAAGTCATCTCTCTTTCTATATTCGGGTTTTTTATGAGATGGCTTTGTCGAGCGATAGGAAAAATTTGAACTATCATTGTAACAATTTTTTTCCCTAAACTTTGGACAATATCGATCCGAGTTCCTTTGGGGAACAATCTTAGCCAATTCGTTTGATACGAATGAAAGTGTATCTTTTATCTTACGAATATTGCATCCCCATTCCACGTGCCCTTTATTACTACAATAACAATAATGCTTAGTAACATACGAAGTATGAGTTTTAATGTTACCTTTTTGTGTATCCTCTTGCACTGGAGCTTGACGATTTTTCTTCTTCTTCTTCTTCTTCTTCTTCTTCTTCTTCTTCTTCTTCTTCTTCTTCTCTTTGTTCAACATTGTTGGTTTCTTGACATTAGCATAAGTGCTCTCTTTGATTGCTGCTGGTTGAACATGATTCTTAGGCTTGACTGGTTTTACTTCTTTACAATAAGTACGAGCATCTTTTACATCGATGGAAGCATCTGGTTTAGAATAATTTGTAGCTTTAACGAATTTTACCGCTTTGCTAATATTTGAAGCATCTATTCCCTTATAGACCAATCCTCGTGTATCATGATGATTTTCACTTGCTTCTAACATTGAGGTTAAATTGTTTGTGCTATCATTGAACCTTTTCAAGTACAAATTTTCTTCTTCCAACGTCGTGATTTTATCAAGAGCACCAGCTAGACCAGCCTCAAGGCGTTTTTCTCGTGAGAGATATTCACCTTCCTTTTCTTCAAAACTCTTTTGTTGAGTGTTAATCCTTGCATCAGATTCAATAAGTTTCTCTTCCAACAAGAGTATTTTTTCAAGAGCAACATCACACTCCCTTTTTAACAATTTTGCTTGAGAGAGACTAGCGTTTGCTTTTTCTTCAAGACACTGTATTTGTTGAGAAGTATCTTCCCTAAACTTTTTGTGATTTTGACGCATCCTTTCACATTTAATAATAATTTCTTTAAAATCATCCCGATTTTTCTCAATTACCTTTTTGTAAGTAAGCAATTGCTTACAAACATATTCTGAGGGTGGCTCAATAACCTCTTGCGATACGTTAACCGAGTCTTTCTTTAGTTTTCGCTCTCACTTAACTCTACTTTGACTCATGTCTTATAGGTTGGATCGCACCAAACACAGATTGTTAGATCTTTTCGTGTTTGCCTGCTCTGATACCAATTGAAAAGACAAGGGTACCCAAATATACCTCAATCTAAAACTTTTCCACCTATAAGTCCTCTTTCCGAAAGTGATTGTCTATGGACTAGTTGATACAATACAACTAATCGGTTCACACTTCGTGTGATCATCTATAGATACTAGATCGAGACAATATGACAACGAAGTATGTTTACTTGATAAAAGGTTCGGACTTAACCAAACAAAATAGGCTTGATATCAAGTAAATAGGAATTAACGTTTGTGTATTTTACTTCTAATTATAATAATACAATTATAATTGCGGAAATATAAAAGTAAAAGACACAGCAAAATTTTGTTAATGAGGAAACCGTAAATGCATAACAACCCCGGGACCTTGTCCAGAATTGAATACTCTCAGGATTAAGCCGCTATACAAAATCAAACCAACTTTGTATAGTTAAGACCAAGCAACTAAACCTATAGTTCACCTAGTTCCGTATATATCCATGCGCCTCCAACTAGTAATAGGTCACACCCTTGGAATAATTCTTTTGGTTCTTATTCCAAAAAGTAAAGGAACAACAAATTTGTTCGGTAACAACTCTTTTCAACCAAGTGATATGAGTTCGACAAAAGACTCTTCTGTTTATCCCAATAAACTCCTTTGTCAGGTCCTTGGATCAATCTAATAACAACTACCAAAGTAATTGTCAAGATTTTGCAATCAATATAATTAATCACAAAGAATTATATTGATGTCGATCTACTCAACTAATTAATCCAATCTATCACAAAGATAAACCGATTATAGTTGGATCCTCTTCAACCGAAACAAGTATTGTGCGCACCAATGATTATGAACCCAAATCAGAAATCTTCTTCGTCTTCAAATCTTCTTAGATTTTCAATAAACACCTGCACACAATCAACTAGAATCTCTTGTGATCAATCACACATAGAACGGAGTCTGTTAATAATGGATTATCACAAGACTTCTTTAGATCTACAAACAGTCTAAAGATCCCCGTCGAAACTTCGATCTAGTTTGAGTGAATCTTATATCAGAAGAGAAGATTCTCAAGCATAAACAAACTAGGTGCAATCAAAGTTCAACAACTGCTAATCAATCAAATCAATCGAACACTAAAGATAAACTGCAATTATCTAGTTTCCCACCAACGGTACTAATAGAGCTTCTCAATCCCAAAAAATCTTTAAACCGAGCGTCTGTAAGAGATTTAGCCTAATTAGGTTACTTTCCTCTCCGAATAGGCGGCTCTACTAGTAAAAACACAACTAGGTAGTTTTGCTGGCTCTGAGGATTAGTTTCCTAGAAATGCAAACTTCAATATTTCTAGACCAGGGAAGTTTGGACACCAAGGAATTTCCAAAACCGAAAATATTCTCAAGATATGCAATATATTTCCAAATTCGGTTTCCATAATTCCTGGAAATGCACTGTCCAAATATTGACCGAAAATCTCTTAGAAAATCTCCAACCAGTAAATGCACATTACTAATTTTTATTTTCTATAACTAAAAACCTTAATTTATTCTTAATAACAATACCAATAAGCCTAGTGATTTCCCTTTCGATTCATAACACAAGTTTATGAATTGTACTTCCTTTAAACGAATATAATCATATTTTTTCCTTGGATGAAATCTTCACCTTTACCCATACACATATTCACAATAACATTCATATGATTATGTGGATGTCTTATATACAAAGTTCAAAAGATAAGCGTTATACTTCTTATTGTATTCCTTAATACTATGTGTAACTAGAGTATAATCATTCACAGCTTCGCAATTATGTTTTCAATATGCACGACTTGAAATATACATTAGGGAATGAAACAGTTCAAGTCAAATATTACTAACCTCAAGTGGAAGGATGACGTCGTTGTTGTAGCTCCTTAATTCTTCACATTCTTCAAGTCTTCACATAATACTTGTAATGTCTCATTTCCTAATACTTTCAAGCTAACCTATACGAATTTAACTCTAGTAAATAATCAAGCGACTCTTTAAATGATTTTTGGTTCACTAAAATATGACAACCAAACTTGACATACCAACACTCGGTGGGTTCAACCGAGTTATGCTCTAACAAACAAGATCAATGGGATTTCATTAATGAAACATGAAATAATGTGTCTAGACCTTGGTGCTTGATAAGTGACCTCAATATTCATCTGACCAAATCTTATACTTATGCTTCTTTTTCTTGTCATATTAGTATTAAATCAATGCTATAAGATATTGGATTAGAAAACTTGGGTTTCACAGGTCATGAACATACTTGGACCAATAATAATTTGGGTACAGGTAAAACAATATCTAGATTGATCAAGCCTTGGGTAATTCAAGTTTGGATTTATTTATTTTCTTCTTCAAAGGTTCTTCATCTGAGTAAAGTGTCCAGCGATCATTGTCCCATTATGATGATTACTGATTACAATGAACCTAAACTATAAAAACTATTCAAATTCTTTCAAACTTGGTTAAATGATAAGAGATTTGCAGTGGAAATAACTAAGGAATGAAGTAAACATGTTCAAGGTTCAATTATGCGTGTCGTATGAGTCAAAAATACTTTCACTTCCTCACTCAACTAAATATAAATATAGTATTTGATAAGAAAGAGTTCGTATCCATAGAGAGGCGATTGTTGTTATGCAATTTTCAGATTCTTAAGTAACCAATTAACCCATGGTGTGCTTTTGTTTTTATCAAAGTAATACTACTAAATAAAGCAAAGCAAATAGTTTGAATAATCAATAAGGAGAAGATATTGGTCACGGGATAGTATTATTCACAAACATGTATTTTTCATCTATGATTAGAATTGGTAATTTAATCTCTCAATTATCAAAAGTCCTAGGATATCTTTATCGCAAGAGTATCCCGTTTATTTCCTGATTTTATCACAAACAACATTAAAAGATGCTATTGTGAAATCTACTTAAAAAGCAACCTAAAGTGTAAAAGCACAATTAGGTTTAACTCCCTAAGAGAAATAAGTTCTATGAAATAAGACTAATCAATGCAAACAAACATGTAAAAGCACTAATTCGTTTTAACAAAGGTTATGATTCATATGCGATTAAAAAGATGTATCACTACAAGTATTAACCACAAGATGCTACTAGAAATCAGAGATAACAACTTTTACGTATTGAAAACCCTAATATAGCTATGGATATGAAAACAAATCCAATTGATTCTGGACTCAACCAAACTAGCATTCAAATCATATGATAATAAAAATAATGAATCACAAACGATAAAATTGAGACAAAACTAATTCATAGAATCAAATAACATGCTTGAAGAAATCAACTTTTATCCCATAACCAATAGTTGTATTTAGCTACTCATATTCATGGAGTTCATCATCATAATATTCAAAGAAAATAGATGAAACATAAAAGAAAGCAAACCCTAGAAGTAGTTCTCTGCAAAAGCTCCAAGAATAGAATAAAACGTTATCTCCAAAAGTTAGTAGAACTTTTCTTTTTGTAGTTTTTCTTCCTTCCAAAATTAGGTCCAAGTCTTCAAAGTCCATTAGTTGGAAATTCACCCGGCCCACGAGTGAGAGAAATCCGTGTAGAAAATCTGTCCCAAAAATGCACGCCGGAAAACTGTGTTTTTTGGCCGGAAATTTGCCAGAATCTGGCGCCGGAAAGTCAATGCCGGTCATCTGAATTCTTCGCCGTCACTGGTATATTCGACGGAATATTCCGTCAGTCCACCGTTAGAGATAACGTCAAAATTGGTCAAACCATTAGTCAAGAAGGTCAAGTCAGAAGAGAGTCAGCCGAGTCTGAATCATCTAAGTGGTCTTACTGGGTCTGGATCACTGAGCTGGTGTACCGAGTCACTGAGTCGACTCATCTGAATAAAACTCCAACCGAGTTCTGGTTGTTTTCAGGACTTTCCGGCCAATTTCAGGCCTCACTTTTCAACTCCATACCTGCTAAGATTCCTAAACATACATCTAGTTCATTCCAAACATTCACAGTAACACATTCATCAGCAGAGCTTCCATCTTCAATACGGCAGAAACCCATACCAACCAATCCACCACTGGAGCAACATCTGCATCTTCAATTTCACCTCTGTTCTTCACTGTGTCGCCAATACACCACCAGAATCAACCATTCAAACCTAGTCCATACTCCTCCTGATTCTCACAATAACCCATCATTTCTCATCACACAGAGACTGCATCTTCATACTCAAACCTCCAATTTATGATTAACTCAAATTCGAACATCCAATTTTCTCACTGCAGAATCCAACAACATCTCATCTTCATTTCTGTTTCAGCTTCACCGAATCTCTTCCATCCATTATTATTTCGGCTTCAAGATCTCTACACAATTCTGCTATCGTCTCTCGATTTCAGCAGCAGGAGTGGCTGCTTTTTCTTCTGTCCGAGTTTCAGGTGAATGAAATGATTGAGAGGCAGCCTCCTCTCGATTTTAGGGTATAGGCATTAGGGTTGTTTGGATTGAGACACCCAATATAAAAGCCACCCCAGACGGGTGACTATATTAGGTGGCCACTTCTGATAAGGGCTATCCACTTTATATCTCCTCAACCTTGACTTGGCTCCCAATATTATTGTCCCATGAAATGACCTTTTTTCCCTTTCGGCTCAAATTGGATGATTTCTTCTCCTTTTTGCTCCATATGACTCCAAAGCACCTAATTACTCAAATTCACACATAAGATACATAATTCACACGAAAAATAGCAAAGAAAGCATAAATACTAAATATAAAATTAGGTGTTTATCACACCTATCAAATTCCCCCACACTTAGACTTTGCTAGTCCTCGGGCAAATCAAACAAAATAATCATAAAACATACATACAACTCCGTCTCGTCGAGGCTACGGTCACTTTTAGCATAAATAACAAGCCTTTGAACCCCTAGGTGTCCCTAGTGGACAAGTTATAGTCTCGTGAAGGTTTACAAGAGGTTTGCCTACAAAACCTATATTTCCAACTCCGTCTATTTGTGAAAAATCAATGAGCGAATCCAAAATGACTACATGAGGAGGTACCTTGCACAAATTCAATTCATATATTAGTAAATAAAGCTTTAATTAGATAGTCAAACAATCCACAATTTTCGGAAACTAACAAACCACAATCACAATGAAAAGATAAAGAAGATGGATATAGATGTAGATGTTGGCGAATGTTCACAAGTGATCGATGTTTCCATATCTGTCTGAAGGTCACTGCCAAGATGAACCTATGCATCCTATTGGATTGAGCTACTGGTTTGAATTCTAAATCAACTCACTGGCATATACAAGGGAACCATAAGTGACTTTATTCAACCAAATATAATACTTTCTTTTCTTTTTATTTTTCTCTTTTTCATTTTCTTTTTATTTTTCTACTCTGTTATTTTTTTATTTTATTTTTTTAGACAGCATGATTAGATCTTTTGGATCCAAGCGCATGCTTCTTGTCAGCAAGTACGTGATAGTTGCCTTGGATCCTGCATTCCATGCTTGTTTAGGCGACGGAGACAGGGACAACGTTTCACACATACTGCTATTCCCAAGTGTCTTTTTATTCCGTTTGGTCTAATTGGTCGGTCTTTTTTTTTTTTTCTTTCTTTCTCTAGTAACTCAATCACTCTATTTCATCCTATCAGTAATAACACGTCGATGTTTAGTGACCCACCAAAACACTTAGAGAACAATAGATAAATATGGAAAAATAAAAATAGAATGCGACATGGTGATATTCCGAGATATGGTAACAACTATCATGTTAATTGTGATTTCTGAGCTATGTTTGTCCCTTTTAGTTAATTGGTTCCTCAACTCCTTCAATCAAAATGGTTCCATCCACTAATGGTGTCATCCTAAAGGCACGAGTTTCTAGATTTCGGAGTTCAAAAAGCATAATTTTTTTCTTGGTTTTTCTATTTTTCTGATTTTTTTTTTAGACAGCATGATTAGATATTTTGGATCCAAGCGCATGCTTCTTGTCAGCAAGTACGTGATAGTTGCATTGGATCCTGCATTCCACGCTTGTTTAGGCGACGGAGACATGGACAACGTTTCACACATACTGCTATTCCCAAGTGTCTTTTTATTCCATTTGGTCTAATTGGTCGATCTCTTTTTTTTCTTCTTTTTTTTCTTTTTCTAGTAACTCAATCACTCTATTTCATCCTAGCAGTAATAACACGTCGATGATTAGTGACCCACCAAAACACTTAGAGAACAATAGATAAATATGGAAAAATAAAAATAGAATGCGACATGGTGATATTCCGAGATATGGTAACAACTATCATGTTAATTGTGATTTCTGAGCTATGTTCGTCCCTTTTAGTTAATTGGTTCCTCAACTCCTGCAATCAAAATGGTTCCATCCACTAATGGTGTCATCCTAAAGGCACAAGTTTCTAGATTTCGGAGTTCAAAAAGCACAATTTTTTTCTTGGTTTTTCTGATTTTTTTTTACTAAAGGCATAAAACACACTAAAACAAACTATACAAACATATAAATGCTCCCTCACACTTAAACTTTACATTGTCCTCAATGTAAAATTGAATCGTCCAAAGAATTCAAGGTGGGAAATTCCGAAAATGATGTGCAAAAACAAGAAAATCAAGACAAAATGCTTAAAAATAAAAATATAAAGGTAAAGATACAAAACCGGTGGGTTGCCTCCCACTTAGCGCTTGGTTTAAAGTCGTCAGCCTGACTTACTCCTTGCTTGTTACGCCTTAGTCGTCTTCCAACACATTATGGAAATCTGATTGAATGGTACTTTGATGTTTCCTCGCCTAAAAGATGTTGAAGTGTATGACTTCTTCATCGAACTCCATAGTAAAGGTGCCATTGTGGACATTAATCTTCATTCTAGCGGTACTCATAAATGGTCTACCCAACAGTAAAGGTGTAGATGATGATGAATTCACATCACTCATGTCTAAAACGTAAAAATCCACTGGAAATATTAATCCTTTTACCTGCACCAAAACATCCTCAACAATCCCTTTAGGGTAAACATTAGATCTATCGGCAAGTTGAATAACTATGCCGGTTTTCTTGAGAGGACCAAGATTTAAAGCATCATAAATCGAAGTAGGCATAATATTAATAGACGCTCCTAAATCTAACATAGCTCTTGCAAACCTTGTTTTACCAATAGTGCATGGAATAGTAAAACTGTCGGGATCTTTCAATTTAGGTGGGAGTTTTTTTGTAAGATACACCTAAGCATTTCCCCCCCACACTCATTACATCATTACCGGTTAGCCTGTGCTTGTTAGTGCACAATTCCTTTACACACTTTGCATAGCGAGGATATTTCCTAATTACTTCAATGAGTGGAATATTCACTTGGACCTTCTTAAAAACATCCCAAATATCCCTATCTTGTTCCACCTTCTCATTAGCTTTAGTGAACCTGCCAGGAAAAGGTAGAGGAGGAACATAAGTAGAAACAAGAGGTTTAGAGTTTGATTTAGTTACCTCGGGAGTTTGGGGAAAATCTGCGTTCTTTTCCTCCAAAATTGATTCCTTTGGCACTTCTTCTTCACCCGAATTTGTAACTTCGGGTTGCACAAATTGTGTACCACTTCCCAACTTAATATCATTGACACCCTCACTTGAGTTAAGAGGTTGGGAAGGGAGTTTTTCACCATTTTGTGCATGCAACTGATTAATCTCCTCGGCCATTGAACCTACTTGTGTTTGCAAGTCCTGGACCACACCCTCCATTCTTTGCATAAAAGATTTCAGCAACTCTTCCATATTGGACCCTTGATTTTCAGGTGGTTGTTGTTGTTGCTGGAATTGTTGTTGTTGCGGTAGACCAACTTGTGATTGCAACTCCTTAATTGCATTATCCGTTTTCTGCTAATTTAAGATCGATAGTTGTTGATTTTGATGTACCAAGGACATTAGAGCCTCCACCAAAGTAACCATCTTCTCCAATTCTAGATTATGCCCTTGTTGTGGTTGTTGCACTTGTTGTTGGAACTCATGAGGATGGATGTAAACAGAACTTGCACTTGCAACTTGCTCGTAAGTGTTGGAGTAAATACCATACGGCTGAGTTGAGAATATAACATTGACATGCTCTACGTTCTCATAAGCTGGGCGTGATGGTTTTAAAACCACTGCTGCAATTTGTTGTATCATTGCCATCATATTTCTCATTTGTTGACGTAATTCAATAATCTCGTCAACTTGACTAACTCCCTTAGTAGGTGGTTCTGATCCACGACTTGAAAATTGTTGAGAATTTGCTGCCATACTCTCAATCAACTCCATAGCTTATGTCACCGTCTTGTTCATAAGTGCACCACCACTTGCAACATCAATAAGATTCCTATCACTTACTTGGAGACCTTCATAGAAGTATTGGATAATCATTGCGTCACTAAATTGGTGATGAGGGAAGCTTGCCACCAATCTCTTGTATTGTTCCCAACATTCATATAAATATTCTCCCACATTTTGCTTCATCCCACAGATCTCCTTGCGAATTTGAATAGCCTTTGATGCAGGAAAATATCTCTCTAAAAAGAGTTTCTTCAACCCATTCCATGTGGTGACACTTTCGGGAGGCAAATAATACAACAAATCTTTAGCACTATCCACCAAAGAGAATCAAAAAACTTTCAACATTGCACCATTCGCCTCAACATCCGCTGGAAGCACGGCAATGACAATGGTGTGGAAGTCCATAAGATGCTTTTTTGGGTTTTCATTCACCATGCCATGGAACTTTGGTAATTCTCGAAGAATCCCCGGCTTGATCTCGAAAGTAGAATTTGTTTGAATACACCCCTGTTGTGTATCTAGCTTGTGAGAAGCCAACTCCTTGAGTGTGCGATTTGCATCACCCATTGATTCTCTCAGTTTGTATTTCGGTAAGGTACCTGAAACACAATTAAACGAAATTAAAAACAACGTAAAAATAAGAAACCAAAACTATATAACAAGTCGAATGCCTCCCCGGCAACGACGCCTAAATTTGATGCGTGTCGTATGCGTCAAAAATAATTTCACTTCCTCACTCAACTAAATATAAATATAGTATTCGATAAGAAAGAGTTCGTATCCACAGAGAGGCGATTGTTGTTATGCAATTTTCAGATTCTTAAGTAACCAATTAACCCAGGGTGTGTTTTTGTTTTTATCAAAGTAATACTACTAAATAAAGCAAAGCAAATAGTTTGAATAATCAATAAGGAGAAGATATTGGTTACGGGATAATATCATTCACAAACATGTATTTTTCATCTATGATTAGAATTAGTAATTTAATCTCTCAATTATCAAAAGTCCTAGGATATCTTGATCGCAAGAGTATCCCGTTTATTTCCTGATTTTATCACAAACAACATTAAAAGATGCTATTGTGAAATCTACTTAAAAAGCAACCTAAAGTGTAAAAGCACAATTAGGTTTAACTCCCTAAGAGCAATAAGTTCTATGAAATAAGACTAATCGATGCAAACAAACGTGTAAAAGCACTAATTCGTTTTAACAAAGGTTATAATTCATATGCGATTAAAAAGATGCATCACTACAAGTATTAACCACAAGATGCTACTAGAAATCAGAGATAACAACTTTTAAGTATTGAAAACCCTAATATAGCTATGGAGATGAAAAAAAAATCCAATTGATTCCGGACTCAACCAAACTAGCATTCAAATCATATGATATAAAAATAATGAATCACAAACGATAAAATTGAGACAAAACTAATTCATAGAATCAAATAACATGCTTGAAGAAATCAACTTTTATCCCATAACCAATAGTTGTATTTAGCTACTCATATTCATGGAGTTCATCATCATAATATTCAAAGAAAATAGATGAAACATAAAAGAAAGCAAACCCTAGAAGTAGTTCTCTGCAAAAGCTCCAAGAATAGAATAAAACGTTATCTCCAAAAGTTAGTAGAACTTTTCTTTTTGTAGCTTTTCTTCCTTCCAAAATTAGGTCCAAGTATTCAAAGTCCATTAGTTGGAAATTCACCCGGCCCACGAGTGAGAGAAATCCGTGTAGAAAATATGTCCCAAAAATGCTCGCCGGAAAACTGTGTTTTGGCCGGAAATTTGCCGGAATCCGCCACCGGTCATCTGAATTCTTCGCTGTCACTGGTATATTCGACGGAATATTCCGTCAATCCACCGTTAGAGATAACGGTCAAATTGGTCAAACCGTTATTCAAGAAGGTCAAGTCAGAAGAGAGTCAGCCGAGTCTGAATTATCTAAGTGGTCTTACTGGGTCTGGATCACTGAGCTGGTGTTCCGAGTCACTGAGTCGACTCATCTGAATAAAAATCCAGCCGAGTTCTGGTTGTTTTCAGGACTTTCCGGCCAATTTCAGGCCTCACTTTTCAGCTCCATACCTGCTAAGAATCCTAAACATACATCTAGTTCATTCCAAACATTCACAGTAACACATTCATCAGCAGAGATTCCATCTTCAATACGACAGAAACCCATACCAACCAATCCACCACTGGAGCAACATATGCATCTTTAATTTCACCTCTGTTCTTCACTGTGTCGCCAATACACCACCAGAATCAACCATTCAAACCCAGTCCATACTCCTCATGATTCTCACAGTAACCCATCATTTCTCATCACACAGATACTGCATCTTCATACTCAAATCCCCAATTTATGATTAACTCATATTCGAACATCCAATTTTCTCACTGCAGAATCCAACAACATCTCATCTTCATTTCTGTTTCAGCTTCACCGAATCTCTCCTATCCATTGTTCTTTCGGCTTCAAGATCTCTACATAATTCTGCTATCGTCTCTCGATTTCAGCAGCAGGAGTGGCTGCTTTTTCTTCTGTCCGAGTTTCAGGTGAATAAAATGATTGAGAGGAATCCTCCTCTCGATTTTAGGGTATAGGAATTAGGGTTGTTTGGATTGAGACATCCAACATAAAAGCCACCCCAGACGGGTGCCTATATTAGGTGGCCACTTCTGATAAGGTCTAGCCACTTTATAGCTCCTCAACCTTGACTTGGCTCCCAATATTACTGGCCCATGAAATGACCTTTTTGCCCTTTCGACTCAAATTGGATGATTTCTTCTCATTTTTGCTCCATATGACTCCAAAGCACCTAATTACTCAAATTCACACATAAGATACATAATTCACACGAAAAATAACAAAGAAAGCATAAATACTAAATATAAAATTAGGTGTTTATCACACCTATCATTCAACTGCTTTCAAACTGTCTAAAAGGATGCAATTCACCAGAATAACTCTCTCCAGATGGAATAAATTTCAATTTGGAGATATCAACCTCAAAGTGGACTCTCTACAACAGCAACTATCTGATTTGAAAGCTAAACCATATTCTCAAGATAATACTTCTAAGGCTTTTGAAGTGAATGAGTGTTTATGGGAGAAAATCGCCTCTGCCGAATTTGGTAAATTCGATGGTGGAGAGACTGGTTTAAACCCTTAAACAAATGTGCTGCATGTGAGCACTTTTGATTCGAGATATCAATCTTTACAACTCTGGCCTAAACCAAGAAGATGGCCGTTCCAGATTTGCTTCGGTCACAAAGCGGAGGAAAAAGGTTGATTTAGGGAGGATAGCGAAGAAGGGTGATGAGACCAGAGAGTTATGGCTAGGTAGTATCTCGACTTGTATCAGAAGTGTAGAATCTTGAGGAAGCTTTCTAGTGATGGAAGCTTTTGAGAGAGCTTGCAAAGTTGATATTTGATAGTGTTGTATTTTGCCTGACCAAGACTTGTGTGTTTTGTCAGAATAGGTGAAATTTATTTATACAAGTGAGTTTGAACGTACCCTAGCCTCATTAAGGAATTGAGTAAATGTGCCAATTAAAAAGGAGGAGGTGGAAACCGTTGGCTTTATGGTGAAAACGTTTTCACCATAAATTTCCTTATTTAATTGACCGTATTAATTTCTTGCACGCCTTGATTTATTGCGAGCATAATGTACGCTGCATGATGTGATCGCCAAACCAAAACCCCAAGAAAGTATCCCCCAATTTGTGTTGATGTCTCGAGAGTGGGCGCAAGTGGCAATGCCAAAGTTGCTAGTGAAGCATTGCGGCATGTGCCAATGGCATGTGAGGGATATTTCGACCGTAAGTTGTATTTTGAGCGCGGATGGCAATGAAAAAGTCGCTTGGTAGAGCATTTGGCATGTGCCAATGGCATGTGCGTAATGCCTTGGCCGCAAGTTGCACTTTGAGTGCGAATGGCAATGCCAAAGTCGCTAGTGAAGCATGTGTGGAATGTGACAATGGCATGTGCGGAATGCCTTGGAAATTATCTAGCAGGTTGGGGATGAAAGTGGCTAGTGGTAACGTGTTGGCATGTTCCAATGGCACGCACGACAACCTTGTCCAATTCGCGGGTGCTACAATTGGGTAGTGGCTTGGAATAGAAAGTGGCTAGTGGTAACGTGTTGGCATGTGCCAATGGCACGCACATCCACCTTGGCCAAGTTGCGGGCGCTACAACTGGGTAGTGGCTTGGAACAGAAAATGGATAGTGGTAACGTGTTGGCATGTGCCAATGGCACGCATGGCCACCTTAGCCAAGTTGCGGGCGCTACAACTGGGTAACGACTTAGAATAGAAAGTGGCAAGTGGTAACGTGTTGGCATGTGCCAATGGAACGCACGACCACCTTAGCCAAGTTGCGGGCGCTACAACTGGGTAGCGGCTTAGAATATAAAGTTTCTAGTGGCAGCGTGTTGGAATGTGCCAAGGGCACGCACGACCACCTTGGCCAAGTTGCGGGCACTACAACTGGGTAGCGGCTTGGAATAAAAAGTGGCTAGTGGTAACGTGTTGGCATGTGCCAATGGAACGCACGGACACCTTAGCCAAGTTGCGGGCGCTACAACTGGGTAGCGGCTTAGAATAGAAAGTGGCTAGTGGTAACGTGTTGGCATGTGCCAATGGCACGCACGACCACCTTAGCCAAGTTGCGGGCACTACAACTGGGTAGTGGCTTAGAATATAAAGTGGCTAGTGGTAGCGTGTTGTCATGTGCCAATGGAACGCACGACCACCTTAGCCAAGTTTCGGGCGCTACAACTGGGTAGCGGCTTGGAATAGAAAGTGGCTAGTGGTAACATGTTGGCATGTGCCAATGGCACGCACGACCACCTTAGCCAATTTGCGGGCGCTACAACTTGGTAGCGTCTTAGAATAGAAAGTGGCTAGTGGTAACGTGTTGGCATGTGCTAATGGCACGCACGACCACCTTAGCCAAGTTGCGGGCGCTACAACTGGGTAGCGGCTTAGAATAGAAAGTGGCTAGTGGTAACGTGTTGGCATGTGCCAATGGCATGCACGGCCACCTAGGCCAAGTTGCGGGCGCTACAATTAAGTAGCGGATTAGAATAGAAAGTGGCTGGTGGTAACGTGTTGGCATGTGCCAATGGCACGCACGGATACCTTAGCCAAGTTGCGGGCGCTACAACTGGGTAGCGGCTTAGAATAAAAAGTGGCTAGTGGTAACATGTTGGCATGTGCCAATGGCACGCTCGACCACCTTAGCCAAGTTGCGGGCGCTACAACTGGGTAGCGGCTTAGAATAGAAAGTGTCTAGTGGTAACGTGTTGGCATGTGCCAATGGCACGCATGACCACCTTAGCCAAGTTGCGGGCGCTACAACTGGGAAGTGGCTTTGTTTTGGCATAGTTGCCATGGTTCGCAGTATGCGGCTTGGTTTTGGAATTAGGGATTTGTGTCGAAAACCCTAATCTGGTATTTTGAAAAAATACCCATATTAATTATTTACATCTGAATTAAATGTTCTCATTTAATGTGTTGCGGGTAACACTAGGTCATGGGGTTTTACAATTTTACCCCTAGTCTAAAATCCACCATCGACATTAAGTCCCCTGCTTAGCTCGGAACAGGAGCTTTGTTGCGAGGTAAGCATAAAATGGTGCCAAGACAAAATTTGAAAGAGAAACGGGAGATTTATCTAACCTTTTTTCTGAGATGCGAACTGGATTCGGATTCCTTGTCCTTATCAGTTTTGCACGGAGCGAGATGTTGGCACAATTTGGCGGAAACAGGAAGCTGGGAAGCACTGAGTAGCTGGTGCGAGTTGAGAAACTGAGCGTGCTGGCTGGTGGGTCCGGTGGGAGATGGACGTGATGGCTGGTGAGACATTGACAGGTCAGCGCGATTGGTGGGCCCGACAAAAGGAGTATGCTAACTTGGGCGGTACTGGCGCGAGGTTGAGAGGCTGGCATGGTGGGACCGGTGCGAAGGGAGCACGCTTGGGGAGATACTGGCGCCGTTGATGGGGCTTGAGCGGCCGTTGGGAAGTTGGGCGCCCTTGTGGGCCTAAAACTTCCTTTACACGCGCAGATTTGGGAGAAAAGGAAACCTTCCCCATTGTGGAAACCGCCCGCATATATATATATATATATATATATATATATATACATGAAGTTTTCCTTTTTACCTTGCACCTTGTTCCTTCCCTATTTCTTGCTAGTGGTAAAGTGATAAAGGAGAAACCGGCTATCCAGGCATGTCTTCTAATACTTCTCTTGTTTTCCTTTGTAGGTGCAAACCCTAGCAGTATGTGCTTTTCCTTTTATAAATCTTGCGTCGATATCGCGCGCAACGATTGTTTGGCGTGCTTCTTGTAGAGAATATATGTTTTGATTCCATAGATAATACTGCATATATGATTTTGAACCCGTAGAGAATGTTGCGTTCATAATTTTGAACCCGAAAAAAGATTCCATATATGCATTTGAAACCGAGAAATATAATGCGCATGTAATTTCGAGCCTGAAGTAGGATACTGTATATGCACTTGAACCCGAGAAATATAATGCACATGAATCCCGAAGAATAATACCGCATATGCTCTTGAACCTAGAAAATATACTGCGCATATAATTTTGAACCCGAAGTAGGATACTGCATATGTATTTCGAAACCATAGAAAATACTATTCTCCCATGTGTCAGGGATTTTTCTTCCTGTCGAGCGCGGTTGTGTGTTTGGGGAATCATTTCATAATTTCCCTATTTTTGTGCAGATATCTTGTTGCTAAGCGAGAAAAACCGACAAGATGTTACCTGAACAAGGCTCCGTTTCGTCGAAAGATGTTGATAGTTCGAAACCAAACATAGATGATGAGTTCTTTACCAAACCCTTTGCTCCTGCTGGGAGGAATCTTCCAGACTTCGGCCAGCTTTATTGACTGATGGTGAAAATAAAAAGGAGACCCGCACAGTTTGGCCGGAGCATACCATACGGTTTTGTATTCATAAAGGAGTGTATGCCTCTTCCAGTATTGACTTCAGGATGTGTCAAATCCCATTGCGTTCTTTTGATGTGTGGGTCGAATTTATGGTGAGTAGGGAGCATATAAATTTCAAATTGACTCGAGCGAGGATTATTAATGCCGTCAGAGCTTCAGTAAGTCTCCAGATTAGGAAATATATCTCGGGCATGGTTGCTTTCCTCTCTAGGTGGTGCTCAGACACTCACACAATTATCTGTAGATGGGGAGAAATAGCTTTCACCTTGGAGAGCGTGGCTCCTTGTTGAATCTTCCGGTAACTGGGGATCTTAACATCCAATTATCCAAAGATGAGAAGAAGATGCGAAATGACCTTGCCACTAAGTTGGGAGATTTTTCCTAAAAAGACTCTTCCTCAAAGTCGAAGGATTCCGTTCGGAAAGAGGATGAAAGGTGCTTTTACAGCTGGTGGATATCTCAGTGGTTTCTGGAAGAGTTGGAGGCTAGACAGAAAAGTAGTGATCTCCATGTTGCAGCATTTTTTTCCCTCTGGTTTTCTAGAGACATTCTTGACGACGGTTCCGGCAAAAAGGAGATAAGGGCAGAGCTGCTACCAATTGATGTGAAGTTGGCGAAAGGTGAAGTTCTCCCCATTGGAAGGCTATTCCTTGGCTCCTTGCACGCGCATATGGATCACTTAGTCGCGAATATGCGAGTTTCGAATGGTTTCATGAAAGTGGATTCGTATGTGCACGTCATTTTTCTGCAAGCGTGTCTATGGGAGAATTTTTAAAAGTACGCTCCAAAGACATTGCCTACGATTCCTGCGAGTTGGGGTGGCTCTCAAATTCTTCGATGGGCGAATAAGCATCCAAGAGTTGGTGTGAGCTTGGTTAGTATTCTTGATAAGTCACACGAGATCAATTTTCGCCCATGGGAGCCAGTTCATAGGTCCGTGCTTCAAATTGATACTTTTACTTCTGCTCCGGAAGTGATTTTGTCTTCAGATGACGACTTGAGCGTTGGTGAAAACTTGTTTATTCAAAGTTGCATCCCCGGTCACATGTCGTCTTTATTTAGAGGGGATTTCCAGATTTCTGAGTACAATATTGATCGCGCATCTCGTCATATGGGTTTCGACCAGGAAGTGCCCCTTGCTTGCCGGCTAGAGATTCCTGAGAATTCATTGCGTGCCACTCTCGATGCGAGTGCCCTTGGTCCAGGTATCCGTCTTTCCTTTTTTCAACCGGAAAGAGCGCCCCTGATGACCTTTAGTTACAGCGAGTTCTGGTTCTGTGAGCGTCTCATGATTCACAAGTTTGTGGAAGACGCGGTGGTGAATGTTCGTGGTAAGCCTTCCCAAGAAGTTTTGAAGAAGTACCCAATGTTGAGAGAGTTCAAGCGAAAGTCATCTGGAAATTTTGAAAGTCCCCAAGTGAAAGAGAAAAGGACGAACAACCAATAACCAGGTATGACGCCTCTTTGGACATGGAAGTTGAAAATGTGTCTCGTTTCTTCTAGGGATTTGGTAGTGTTAATGCTTTTGCTTTGCTCTTGCTCGCATTTGTCGGGAGACGGACTCCTTTGAGTGATGATGGCGCAATGGTGGAGAAGAAGAGAGTTAATCAATCACAAAGCATGAATGCAGGTTTGCCTCTTTTTCTTCCTCCTCCTTTATAAACGTCTAACTCAAATGATTCTGGATTGATTGACTTTCCTTTGGTGACGCCATCAATGAGATGGACATGGAAGGGAACCTGTAGTCTGTGACCGTTGATGATGGCTTGGGATGGAAGTTGATCAATCACAAAGCATGAAGAGTTTGCCGGGAAATGATTCTTTGATTCCTCCGAAGACTTGGTTCCTTACCAGATTGCGGATCATTGTAGGCGCCACTTTCGTATTTGGTTCCTTACCCAGGTCACGTGCTGGACAAATATGAGGCGTTGTATACCAAAATCTGGAAGAAGCATGGAAACATGGCTACGACCAGGAAGATCACTAGTCGTATTGCGTTGGTTAAACGTGTGGAAGAAGCTTTATCTTCTATTGAGGACATGTGCGGGGTGACTGGCTACATCGTTTCTGAAGACGTCATCGCTAATTGGGAGCATCACCGCGATGTGTGTGTGGATAAGGAATTCAATGCTTCATGGTTCGTCGAAAATCTTGCTGAGATTCGGAAATTGAAGGATACAGCAGTCGAAATCCCTTCTGCGGAGGAGATCACACGTCAAGAAGCATAGGACGATGAGCTGTCCAAGATGTTAGCTATGAAGAGAGCGGATATTGAAGATGCGAAGGACCGTCTTGCTAAAAAGAGTAAACCGCTGCTGGAAAACTTCCCTTGAATGTTTCTCCTTTAGATTCTTTGTTTATTTCGAGGAATACTTTGGGTACTTGATTTCGGAGTCTGACTGATTTTGGTAGTTGGTTGATGTTTTTTTTTGAGATGTTGGATTATTTTCTGGGATGAATGGTTTTAATATATAACTTTGACCATGCCTTGCGAAGGGAATATTGTTTTTATGAAAGTATGTGCTAGCAACAACACAAGAAGTAATGGTATGATGGTTTTACTGAGAACCCAAAAACAGATCAGATATCTTTCCCGGGCTAGACTTACTTGCTGTATGGATCTTTCGTTGCAAATACGCCTATTTTTGTATAAGAAGTGGTTTTGCCGGTGACTTTGCCAGTAAGCCCCCAGTTGCTGGTAACAGTTTTTTGCTGAAAGAAAACCGCCATCCAGTCCCCAAATCGGAGTCCCCATTTTCCCATGTAGTTTTTACGGCTGGAAACTGGGTTGTCTAGTAGTTGAGTCGCAGATCCCCAAACCTATTGGCTTCTTCTGCTGTTGGTGCTTGTAACGAGACGCGAGATCGATTTCTAGGAGTAGATATTGCAACCGAGAGATTGAAAATCCCGCTGTGGTTGCCAATTTTTTATGGGAGAAAATCGCCTCTGCCGAATTTGGTAAATTCGATGGTGGAGAGACTGGTTTAAACCCTTAAACAAATGTTCTACTCGTGAGCACTTTTGATTCGAGATATCAATCTGTACAACTCTGGACTAAACCAAGAAGATGGCCATTCCAGATTTGCTTCGATCACAAAGTGGAGGAGAAGGGTTGATTTGGGGAGGATAGCGAAGAAGGGTGATGAGACCAGATAGTTCTGGCTAGGTAGTATCTCGACTTGTATCAGAAGTGTAGAAGCTTGCTAGTGATGGAAGCTTTTGAGAGATCTTGCAAAGTTGCTATCTAATAGTGTTGTATTTTGCCTGACCAAGACTTGTGTGTTTTGTCAGAATAGGTGAAATCTATTTATACAAGTGAGATTGAACGTACCCTGGCCTCATTAAGGAATTGAGTAAATGTGCCAATTAAAACAGAGGAGGTGGAAACCGTTGGCTTTATGGTGAAAACGTTTTCACCATAAATTTCCTTATTTAATTGACCGTATTCATTCCTTGCACGCCTTGCTTTATTGCGAGCGTAGTGTACGCTGCACGCTGTGACCTCCAAACCAAAACCCCAAGAAAGCATCCCCCAGTTTGTGTTGATATCTCGAGTGTGGGTGCAAGTGGCAATGCCAAAGTTTCTAGTGAAGAGTTGCGGCATGTGCCAATGGCATGTGTGGGATATCTGGACCGCAAGTTGTATTTTAAGCGCGGATGGCAATGCCAAAGTCTCTTGGTGGAGCATTTGGCATGTGCCAATGGCATGCGAATATGACGGAATGCCTTGGATAAGAATATATCACTACAAACCATAATCATATTTATACGCAAGTTGCACTTTGAGTGCGAATGGCAATGCCAAAGTCGCTAGTGGAGCATGTGTGGCATGTGCCAATGGCATGTGCGGAATGCCTTGGAAATGGGAAGCAGGTTGGGGATGAAAGTGGCTAGTGGTAACGTGTTAGCATGTGTCAATAGCACGCACGGCCACCTTGGCCAAGCGCTACAATTGGGTAGCGGCTTGTAATAGAAAGTGGATAGTGGTAACGTGTTGGCATGTGCCAATGGCATGCACATCCACCTTGGCCAAGTGATCATAAGAATATATCACTACAAACCATAATCATATTTATGGCATTGTACGATATAATAAACCCTAAACGGGAAATCAAGCAAGAAGAAGAAATTCTATCATATTGGGGAGTGAGATTAAAGTGGCTAGTGGTAACGCACTAAAATTGGGTAGCGGCTTGGAATAGAAAGTGGATAGTGGTAACGTGTTGGCATGTGCCAATGGCATGCACATCCACCTTGGCCAAGTCGCGGGCGCTACAATTGGGTAGCGGCTTGGAATAGAAAGTGGCTAGTGATAACGTGTTGGCATGTGCCAATGGTACGCACAGCCACCTAGGCCAAGTTGCGGGTGCTAGAACTGGGTAGCGTCTAGGAATAGAAAGTGGCTAGTGGTAACGTGTTGGCATGTGCCAATGGCACGCACGACCACCTTATCCAAGTTGTGAGCGCCACAACTGGGTAGCGGCTTAGAATAGAAAGTGGCTAGTGGTAACGTGTTGGCATGTGCCAATGGCACGCACGACCACCTTAGCCAAGTTGCGGGCGCTACAACTGGGTAGCGGCTTGGAATAGAAAGTGGCTAGTGGTAATGTGTTGGCATGTGCTAATGGCACGAACGGCCACCTTAGACAAGTTGCGGGCGCTACAACTGGGTAGCGGATTAGAATAGAAAGTAGCTAGTGGTAACGTGTTGGAATATGCCAATGGCACGCATGACCACCTAGGCCAAGTTGCGGGCACTACAACTGCGTAGCGGCTTAGAATAGAAAGTAGCTAGTGGTAACGTGTTGGCATGTGCCAATGGCACGCACGTCCACCTTAGCCAAGTTGCGGGCGCTACAACTGGGTAGCGGCTTAGAATAGAAAGTGGCTTGTCGTAACATGTTGGCATGTGCCAATGGCACGCTCGTCCACCTTAGCCAAGTTGCGGGCGCTACAACTGGGTAGCGGCTTAGAATAGAAAGTGGCAAGTGGTAACGTGTTGGCATGTGCCAATGGCACGCACGTCCACCTTAGCCAAGTTGCGGGTGCTACAACTGGGTAGCGGCTTAGAATAGAAAGTGGCTAGTAGTAACGTGTTGGCATGTTCCAATGGCACGCACGGCCACCTTAGCCAAGTTGCGGGCGCTACAACTGGGTAGCGGATTAGAATAGAAAGTAGCTAGTGGTAACGTGTTGGAATATGCCAATGGCACGCACGACCACCTAGGAAAAGTTGCGGGAGCTACAACTGCGTAGCGGCTTAGAATAGAAAGTAGCTAGTGGTAACGTGTTGGCATGTGCCAATGGCACGCACGTCCACCTTAGCCAAGTTGCGGGCGCTATAACTGGGTAGCGGCTTATAATAGAAAGTGGCTTGTCGTAACATGTTGGCATGTGCCAATGGCACGCTCGTCCACCTTAGCCAAGTTGCGGGCGCTATAACTGGGTAGCGGCTTAGAAGAGAAAGTGGCTAGTGGTAACATGTTGGCATATGTCAATGGCACGCACGACCACCTTAGCCAAGTTGCGGGCGCTACAACTGGGTAGCGGCTTAGAATATAAAGTGGATAGTGGTAACGTGTTGGCATGTTCCAATGGCACGCACGACCACTTTAGCCAAGTTGTGGGCGCTACAACTGGGTAACGGCTTGGTTTTGGCATAGTTTCCATGGTGCGCAGTATGCGGCTTGGTTTTGGAATTAGGGTTTTGTGTCGAAAACCCTAATCCGGTATTTTGAAAAAATACCCCTATTAATTATTTACATCTGAATTAAATGTTCTCAGTTAATGTGTTGCGGGTAACACTAGGTCATGGGGTTTTACGATTTAACCCCTTGTCTAAAATCCACCATCGACAATGAGGAGCTTCAGAAATGACATTGTTAGAATGCAACTCGATTGAACTCATCAAGCGTTGGTATGTCAAGTTTGGTTGTCATACTTTAGTGTGTCAAAACTCATCTAAAGTCGCTTGATTATATACTTGAGTTAATTTTGTTTAGGTTAGACTAGAAAGTCTAGGAATGTTGATACATACAAGCATTACTCCGAAGACCTAAAGAATGTGAAGAAGAAGCGAACTACAATGACGATATCATCCTTCCTCTTGAGGTTAGTAATATTGACTTGAACTTTTTCATTCCTAATGTATCTTTCAAGTCGTGCTATATTGAAAACATACAATATAAGCCCTATAAAATAATAGCGTCGGGACCGGCAAAATTTATCAATTTATCGCGATATTAAATAATCGCATAAATTAATATTTATTAAATTATATATTAATTAGTTTATCAAAATATTGTTTAATTCTAAAAAAAAAATAACCAATAAAATGAACCAATACACCTTATTCTATTGCATATTGTTTTCGTCATTGTAAGATTCGTTCAATGGATGACACCGTATCAAATAATCCAAGTGAAGCGTTGGATAATAAAGGAACTGGAGAATTGCAAAATTTAATCAATAAATCGAATTATCACAGTGCAATGGATGTTGAATTTCTTTTGAACAACCCTCAAAAGGATATTGATTCAGATTTGTTGACCGACGAAGAAATAATTGAGAGTGTCACGGGAAAACATGAAAGTGATGATGTGGAAGTCGATGAAAGTGTAGTTATAGAGCCACCTTCCCGTAAAGAAGCTATCAAAGTAATAAAGATGTTGAATAGGTTTTTATTGCATCAGGAAATGACAACACCAAAAACTCTTCTAATGTTAAGAAAAACCCAAAATGAAATTCAACGTGATATCAATTTTAAGAAAAACTAAGTCACAATTGAATCATTCTTTACCAAATTAGCATAAATGTAAAACTAAATTTATATAAATTGGAGAGTTATTAATTTATATATTCGAAGGGACCTATAGAAAGCTAATTTTTTTATTATTTTATAAATTTAGTGAATTATTAATTTATCGCGGAATAAATTATAGGGGTTCTACTGTAACTGCAAAGATGTATATATTGTACATATTGTATAATAATACTCTAGTGATGTGACATGGTCATATTTGTATTATCATATTATTAGGGAATTAGACTACTAAGTATAACGCTTATCTTTTGAACTTCGTAGATATGACATCGACATAATCTTGTATATACTGTTTTGATTATGTGAATATGTTATAGTGATGATTTCATCCTAGGAAACAATGTTTTATATTTGTTTAAAGGAAGTACATTCATGAACTTGTTTTATGAATCGAAAGGGAAATCATTAGGCTTATTGGTACGGCTATTCATTGCAAATATTTGGATTACCAATATGTGTGAGATGGTAGAACCGATCGTAACTTTGTTATGTATCTTGGTATAACTAATCACAATTCCTGACTTATGATTTGGTATGACTAGTTTTTAGTAATTGGTGTAACAGATCCTAAGTAATCACCATGAGATGGTATGATCGATATTTGTAATGGGTGTAACTGATCCTAGTAATTGGTGTAACTGATCCTAGTAATTGATATAACCGATAAAAGAGTATTGTGTAATCGATCCTTGCAATTGGTGACCGGTCCTGGTAATTGGTGTAACCGATCCTGGTAGCATTACCATGGAATATGGTAGCCGGTCCTGGTAACTGATGTAACCGGTCCTGGTAACTTGTGTGACCGATCACAAGTATTTTTATATTGAGGTATAACCGATCCTAGTGATTGGTAGAACCGACTGAACCCATGTATGTGATTTGATCAATCACATAGTTATCTTGGAATACGGGTGAACCAATTCTAAACTTGTTTGGAAGTGTGGTATAACCGATTCTAAGAATGTAAATCCATGTAAATATGAATAAGGATTTACAGTGAAAAGATGTTAACATACTTTGAACACATACAGTAACTCTTATCATTTATTGTTCAAAGATATTCCTTAGTACTCAAAGAGATCATGTGCCGAAATAAATTGAGAATCTTTTAATTAAGATTTTTGGTTTTATATACTTTAATTACCAGCAATTAAATGCATATCTATAGAGAACAAAAATTAGTAATGTGCATTTAATAATTAGAGATTTCTATTGAGAGATTCTGAAAAAAAATTGACAAGCATTTATTGGAATCATGAAAACCGAATTTTGCTATTTATTGCATATCTTGAGAATATTTTCGGTTTTGGAAATTCCTTGGTGTCCAAACATCCTTGGTCTATAAATACCTAAGTTTGCATTTCTAGCAAACTATCCTAAGAGCCAGGAAAACTTCATTCTTGTTGTTTCTGGAGGAGCCGTCTAATCGGAGAGGAAAGTATCCTAATTAGGTGAAATCTCGGTGTCCAAACATCCTTGGTCTATAAATACCTAAGTTTGCATTTCTAGCAAACTATCCTAAGAGCCAGGAAAACTTCATTCTTGTTATTTCTGGTGGAGCCGTCTAATCGGAGAGGAAAATATCCTAATTAGGTGAAATCTCTTATGACCGCTCGTTTAAAGACTTATGTGGGATCGAGAAGCTCTACGAGTACCGTTGGTTGGAAACTAGATAATTACAGTGTTATTAGTTTTCGATTGATTTGATTGACTAACGATTGTTGAAAGTTTGATTGCACCTAGTATGTTTATTCTTGAGAATCTTCTCTTCTGATATAAGACTCACTCAAACTAGATCGAAGTATCGACGGGATCTTTAGAATTGTTTGTAGATATTAAGACACCTTGTAATAATATATTGTTAACAGACTTCGTTCTATGTATAATTGATCTCAAGAGATTCAAGTGGTGTTGTGCATGTTTTTATTGAAGATTAAAGAAGATTTGAAGACGAAGAAAATTTCTTATTAGTTCTCATATATTTATGTGTGCACAAACCTTGATTGGCTAGGATCCAACTAGAATCGGATTTATGCGATTGCTTAGTTGCGTGAGATCGGCATCACTTTATAATTTCTTGTTGGAATCTATATTGATTGATTGCGAATATAAACTTAATTGCTTTTTTAGTTATTGGATAAATTGATCTAACTAGGCAAAGGAGTTTATTAGATTAAACGGAAAAGCCTTTGCCTATGACTTGAGATATCTTTATCTTGAAAGAATCAAAATAGTTGTTACCAAACGGATTTATTGTTCCTTTACTGTTTGGAATATGATCCAAAGGAATTGTATCAGTGCGTGCACTCTTTGAAATCGGAAGCGCATGGATACTGAGGAAACTAAGTGAACTAGGGGTAGTTTGTTGGATTAACTATACGAAGTTAGTGAAGATTTTGTATAGCAGCTTGATTCTGGTAGTATTCAATTCTAGACTAGGTCCCGGGGTTTTTCTGCACTTGCAATTTTCCTCGTTAACAAAATCTTGCCGTGTGATTTACTTTTGTTTTCCACAATTATATTTGTTTTTTAATTTAAAGTAAATTACACAAAAGTTAACTCCAATATACTTGATAGTGATCCTATAGAGTTTGGTTAAGTCCGAACCTATTATCAAGTATCACGCATTGGTAGTCGTATTTTCTCGATCTCGTATCCATATACAATCACACAAACTGTGAATACTGATTTTTTGTATTCTCTTGACTCTGTCCATAGACAATCACTTCCGGTAAGAGGACTTATAGGTTGGAAAAAAAAATATTGTGGTGTATTTGGGTACCCTCGTCTTTTCAGGCACAAGATTCGGCATGACTTCAACAAGCAAAAATCTAGAAACAATTTTCTTAAAGATATGGATAATAACAAAAAATATTTCCATACTCTTACTAAAAGGAAGAGATAAAGAAACAAAAATGGTAACTGAGTTCATTCTAGAGATCAAGTGGCAAAACTTCTTACTTAAAATTTCCAGGATATTAGCACATCTTCTAATCCTCAACTAGAAGAGAGATTCTATAATCATTTGCCTACCATCATTTCTAAATAAGATAATAGATTATTGTTAGTTGCTCCAATTAATGAAGAAATATTAAAAACTCCTAAATGTATGGAGAATTGGTCATCCCCTGGCCCTAAGGGATTTTAAGCTGGATTCTACAAATCTCAACGGAGTATTGTAGGTAATGTAGTACGGCTCAACCGAGTCATCCGAGTTACTCGCGAGTAACTTGGGTATCGGCCTTTGAACGATACGACCCGTAAATACTCGGCCAAGCTGTGTTTTTTCGAATTACCCTCCGAGTCAGTCATGAGTCAGGTAGAGTTAGAGTCAATCGAGTCACGAGTTATTCGGATAATATGGTTAAATTGTTAAAAATAACTTCAAAAAAAATCATTTTTCTGCAACTTCAAGAAACCCTAAAGTCTTAAGTATACCAAAAAACTTAGAAGGTTTTTCATCCCTTCTCATGAATACATTTTTAGTGTTTCCATTCTTCCTTTGCATGTCTTTTTTATCACAAATATTTATAAAAACTTAAACACAATGTGTAGGACTTAAGTTAATTTATAGTGAAGAATGGATGATAAATCTAGTCTAGGAAAGGAAGTTACTAATGTAATTCATTTACACTAATAACTGTTGAATTATGATTGAAAATATTTTAGGATTGAGAATTAAGGAAAGAAACCAACTAAGACTAGGAATTAGGGATCAGAAATAAGGATTGCCTATCAATTATGTGACATTATGAAATAAATTAGGAAACAAAAATAAATTGCATATTAATAAGGAAGAAAACTAAAGAAGTCATATTAATTGACCTGGCGAGTAACTCGGCCGGGATCGGAGATCGGCCCCCACCAATCTGGGGCCGATCCACGAGTCGTACTACATTGATTGTAGGTGAAGATGTTTGTGACATGGTAAGAAGTTTCTTCAGTTCTTAACACATTCTTCAATCTGTAAATAAGACTTATATCTCACTGATACCTAAAACTAGAAAACCTACTACTCCTTCTGAATTTAGGCCAATCGGTCTTTGTAATACTTCATACACGATTATTTCTAAGATTCAAGTCACAATAATGAAGCCATTAATGGACATAATTGTCTATCCTTATCAAGCAGCATATGTTTATGTAAGGTTAATCAATGACAATACTATAATTTCTCATGAACTCATGTATTCCATGAAAAAGAAATAAGGTGCAGGTGGTTGGATATCCCTTAAGGTAGATATGTCTAAAGCCTTTGATAGGCTAGAATGGTGTTTCATCATAAAAATTATGAGGGGTTTTGGCTTTAGTGAAGAATGAACCAATCTTATTCAGCAATGCATAAGCACTACATCTCTTTCAGTACTTCTTAATGGATCACCTTGTTCAGAATTCAAATCCTCAAGAGGCATTAGACATGGAGATCTTCTATCTCCTTATCTATTCATTTTGGCTATGGAATGGTTTTCTAGTACTCTAGTAGCATCTCATCACTCCAAGGAAGTTCCATGGATCAAAGCAGCTAGAGGTGCACCTCCTATAAATTATTTTCTCTTTGCATATGACTAACTTATCTTTACTCGTGATAATTTGACCAATGTGAACAATTTTCTTCAGATTTTAGAAGACTTTAGCTCACAATCTGGTCAAGTCGTTAATTTTGAAAAATCATCCATTTTATTCAGTAATAACTTGGATTTCTCTGTATATGACACTCCAAGTCATATACTTGGAGTAGAGAATATGGAAAGTAAGGAAAAGTACCTAGGATCCCGTCTCCTTATTGGAAAATCCAAAGTCAAAGCTTTTAAAGACATCAATTCTTCTTTTGAGAGAAGACTTTCTAATTGGTAGGGAGAAACTATGTTTCATGCTGGTAGAGGCATAATGGTTAAAGAAGTTCTTAATTCAGTTCCACTATACCAAATGAGCATCTTCAAGATTCCAAAAAAGTTAATAAAAAAACTTGACACATTACAAAGAAAGTTCTTTTGGGGATATAAGTCCAACAAAGGTAACAACCGAATCTCTTGGAGTAATTTATGTATTCTAAAATATTTGGGTGGTCTAGCCTTTAGAGAATTAGAGACGTTGAATCATGCTCTACTTAGAAAAATGGCTTGGAAAATTCATATGCATCCAGATCTTCTGTGTGTTAAGGTTCTCAAGGAAAAGTACTTCAAAAATGAAGATTTTTTCACATTAATCAAGACAAAAGCAATTCTTCCTGTATTTGGAAAGGATTTAAGGTTGAGCTTAAAAATCTTCAGCATAATGTTTGCATGGAAGTCAAAAATGGCAGAAAGACTCGTATATGGATTGATACTTGGATCATCAGTTTGGATTATAAGCATATTCCCTCAAGTCCAAGCCATCTGGATTATATATACGTATCTGAACTAATTATTCCTAATACTTCCACATGAAATATCAGTTTACTTCACAATCTCTTTTCAGCTAAAGTGGTGGATAAAATTACTAGAATACAGATCAACAAAGATGAAGAGGACATAACAAGATGGAAACCTTCTAGAAATGGATTATTCATTGTCAAGAGTGCCTATAATTAGTAGAAAGAAAATTCCACTATCATGAAGCTAATAATACAATACTTAAGGAGGTAAGGAAATCTCACTAGAAAATGAAACTACCACACAAAGTTAAACTCTTTATTTGGAAGTGTCTCAAGGAAATTATTCAGGCCAAATACAGGACGTGTCCCTTCAACAGTAATATTGATCCATACTGCAACATATGTAATCAACCAGGGGAATCCCTTTTTCATCTGCTAATACAATGCAGACATGCAAGAGTTGTGTGGAGGAATTTCAATGTCAATATTGATCAAGTAACAGCTAATTGTGATAGTATAAAAGACTGGATCATCTATTGGTTTGACACTCATCACACAAATGGTGCAGAAGATCAAATTAGCTGGAAGATGAATTTAATGGTTGGCTATTGGATCATATGGAAAGAAATATGCAAATGTGTTTTCAAGGACAAATCCCTCAACCTTATATCCACTGTCTCTAGAATTACATTACACTTGCATAATTTCTCGCTCACAAATAAGAACCTTTCATCTGAGCAGGCACATCCAAGCATTGTAGAACAACAACCAAATAACTTAGTTAAGGTTTATATAGATGCTTCTTTTGATCATATTACTAACTCTTCTAGCATTGGCATGGTGCTTATCTCTAATGCAGGAATCTATGAGGGAGTTAAAGAATCGTATGCAGATGAAGTGATTGATTCAGAAGCTGGAGAGTGCTTGGCTATTTTAGAAGCTTTAAGATGGGTGAAAGCTCAAAACATCAATGAAGTACATCTTATAACTGATTTTGAAGTAATTGTGCAGTCTATATTATCTGACAATGCACAAGTCAGATTGGAGAATAATAATCTCATTACTAGTATTAAACTTCTAGTTTGTTCTTTTCAATTCTGCAAGATATCTCATGTAAAATAATATTGCAGATAGTATTTCTAAATGGGTTAGAAAAGATAAACTCTTATTAGAAGAGTACATGGATTATTCACCATGGATACTGTTTGTTTTACAAAGGCATTCATTGCCTGATGACATTCAATAAATAAAAATCTCTCTTCTATAAATAAATAAATAAATAAATAAATAATCTGTTATGGGCTTGTTTCCCCTAAGTGGGATTTTGCCTGTTCGCATTAGGGATAGCTCTACTTGCATATCCGGTTGTTATGTTTGAACCCTGTTTTAGGGTATACTCAAAAAATTTGAGGCATATAAAGGACTAAATTAAGTAACAAGGGTGTGGTGATAAGGGGTATCCTGGGATAGGTAACTTACTTATTTTTCCGCCAACGATACTACAAAGCTTCTTCTGATTGTGTTTATCGATCGTACACCGAACATAATCTGTTAATAATGGATGATTAAAAGTTCTATCAAATTGAAGCTATGATACACGAACAAAATATTTATTACAATGTGTGCGACCAATTTCACTCATTTTTCTGTGGTCGAAACAACGTTGCTATGGACAAGGGCAGTCACCAACAAGAAAAACCTATCGTTTACAGATTACACAAAACTCATGTTGCCGCATACTTACTACACAATTTTATAAGGGTGTTTTGGGTAGTTCGTAAATTTATTTATTTTTTGCCACACGTGCAACAATGTTGAGTCAACTAAATAAGCAATAATACACAATACCCAATATGAAGACAATATACCAATCACCCAACACCAAAGATTACGGTCAAACTTCCACTATTACAAATAATAGGCTACAACAATCTCTCTCAAATTGAGGTTTCACACAACTTCAAGAAGCATATAGCACATGGATAACAATGCCATCTTTCTTTACTCACCACCAATGGTGGATAACTAATTATCTACCAAATAAGGTAGATTCAACTAATAACAAAATAAGAAAGATGGGAAACATATTACTAGGATTTGAACAAACTCGAAAATTACCCCTTCGAATAGGATGCAGTGTCTTCATCAGAACACCCTTCTTCTTCAAGCTCACAACTCAAATCACAAATGTCACCAATCGATTCATTAACGGTTGCACTCTCTTTCTCTCAGTTTTTCACGACACCATTTTTTTTTATAAAAGGAAAATATATTAAGACTAAGGAAGAGAAGTTACATAGTTTTTGTTACACAGCTTATCAATCCACATATCTTTTCTAGATTTATCCCAATATCTAGAGTCAATAGATAAACCTATATACCCATTTAAACTTCTAGCTAGCTTATCCGCATAACTAAGTTCTTTTGATATAAAAGAAAGAAGAACTAGCAAGAATTTTGTCATAGTTCAAAGTTTGAAGCAAAATACCTTTTGATCTCCAACAAATAGCAAAATTGTTCCTCTTATGCATACTATTCATGACACTTTTATTGTCATTTAGGAAATCTACTATTTCATTTTTGTATCCTTGCATCCATTTGATTGCTTCTCTGCAGGCTTTAGACTCGGCTTCCTCTAGACTGGAGCACCAACATGTTCCTTCGACAAAATCCACAATATGGCCTAGATTGTTAGTTTTCACCACACCATAATCAAAATCAACAATACTGCACCAAAATTCACCCATCTGTTTTGCAACACCCTCCTTTTTCTGTTTTCAATTCCTAACCCAACACTTGTTAGTTGGCTTAGCTCCCCCTTATTTGATAAAGGAACCTGCTCGTTGGGCCATAGGGAGTGACCAGCCCAAGAGAACTATCAGTTGCAAACCAACCATATATGATATATCCATTCTAGAAAACATGAATTTTGAGCTATCATCTACAAAATGTTCACATCCGCACCAAGCGGCCTTAGCATAAAGACATTCCAGGAAAAGATGGTTAGTATTCTCATAATTGGTTTCACATAGACTACAATGAAATTCAATCTCAGAATTATACCTACCCCGTGCTCAAGGCAAATTGTTTAGTCTTTAAAGCGGTAAGCAAGTATTTTATGTGGTTCAGGGAACCGGAAATTTGGAGCCTAACAGTACTCCTCTAATAATTTAGATGTAGTGATGGATGTGGCTTGAGCTCTTTCATATTTACGCACCATCTGTTTTCATTTTTTCCGTCACTGGGAAACGAGTGGATATAAACGTAACACCTTGAACACAAATAAGCCGCATGGCATCATCCCCACGCCCAGCAAGGTGACCCCAAAGAGGGACCAATTTGCTTTGACGATTATTATCATCGAACTCGATAGCAAAAAAAAAAAAAACATCGAACTCGATAGAGAACGTCATTGTGAACTCGATAAACTTACAAGTCTTGCGTTCCTTGTTGGTAAGCAAATGACAAAACAAAAGTTTGGTGAGCGAAAACAGTGGGTATAGAGTTGAGGTTAGCACACGATAAACCCAAATCTCGACCAAGAACTTGCAATGCCAGGACTATTCAACTTGAATTTTACCGTCCTATGCACTTTCTGTCTCTACATGTCGCTTTCATCTATTAATCTTTACGACGAATTGGTGAGAAATGAAAATGCTCGTGCAACTAATTTCTGTCTGGTTAGCTCACTTCCACCACCTTTTTTTTTGGATCGGTAGCTCACTTCCTTAATAGTGACAAGTAGAATGCACGTGCGTTGCACGTCGGCAAATGCTAGTCTTTTCATTAGTATTTCCTACTTTCGCAATGACATGTTGAAACAAAATGCATTATAACGTATCATCAAACAATAGTCAAAAACACACTTTCCTTTTTCATTCATAAATGAATCATTCCTCATGAATCATTGTTGGCATCTTTCCTCTCCAAGTTGTGTTAACTAAAGCAAAATTCGGAAAACAGGGGAATGTTAAACTGTAGAAACCACTTTAAAGAACAAAAACAATGGACAATAAGCAAATATGTAGATTTTGGAACTTCGCATGATTAGCCTACATCAGGATAAGAGTACGCAACTTCCTCAGTCAAAACAAAGTATAAACTTCTTAGCATCATTAACTCATCTCACTGGTGTAGACTTACATTACGTCATCAAATTCTTCTTTCTTATCGACCTTCTCTTCCTTCTTCTGCTCCGCCACCACCACGAGATGCAACAACAGCCATTGGAACACTACCTCTTGAGGGCACTGAGGCAAACATTTTCCTTCCAAATGCAAGAAGTTCAGTTATGTCCTTATCCTTGACTTGAGTAAGGAGCAAATCTATTCTCGAGTCATCGCAATCAGCTCCAACTGCATGGAAAAAATACGGTTTTGGAAAGAATTCCTAATGAGATCAAGATTCAGTATTACGGGGAACCATTGACAAAAACACAGATTGCTTGTTTTTCAGTGATCATTTAGACAGATTGTGCCTGGAGGAGAGCAGGGGAAGAGCAAAAGAACAACGATGAATAAAGGATCCCTGTGGCACATAACATAACCAATAACTGGTATTATATAGGATCAAAGTTGCAAGTATGTTTTCAAAAAAAACAGGAAGAGTAGTATGAGTTTCTGGATGATCTAAATGTTTCCCGATTATAATCAAATGCAGTTTATACTACTAAATTGGATTCGAAGTTCCTATTTGTTTGCATATTGTGTCAGCTGTTTGGAGAAACTATTTTAGACCATATGGATAAAAATGAAAAAATCTTTCATATTCACTGAAGCTATAAATGAAATGGTACATGCATATCATATGAATGAATCCTTTCAGGGTGAAGCCAGCTAAAAAACTTAGCGCTCTAAATTCAAGCTTCATGCGTACATAATTGGGTATGTCGTAAAATAAATTATCAAAAGCTGCAATCGCTAGTTGCTAGACAATAAAAAGGAGGTAAAAGATCAGTATACCAACCTCAACATTGATGGGCTGTTACTAAAATCGTTGGTTACCACGAAGCTTGCATACGATTAATGAGATCCACTTCTTCAGGTTCTAATACTGTCTCCCATGTTTTAATATATTTGGTTGTAGAGATAGTTCAACCACCTCTACCCGCAGCTTTTCCGAGGTAGATTTATCCTGCAACACCATATGAACCAAACTATGAAATGTAATACATGTGTTTCACAGTTCTGTCAATCTTTTCTTAGTACTGTACCATGTAAGACAGGAGTAAACATACCTGTGAAATGTTACGTTTACTCATAACAAATATTGTGGGCACTTCACTAGCTTCTTCATTTGAATATTTAAAATGTTTCAAATCTGTTAACATTTGTATCAAACTTAACAATTACAAAATCAGTGCAAGCAAGACACCATGGTTGTTAATCATCAATTAACTACAAACAAACTGATACTCAATCTTATTAAAAACCATACATTTCTAAATTGATTAACAATGTGAGAATCATCCATATTTTTGCTGATAATGTTACAACTCGAACAATTTTCCAAGCATAATATTCATAAAAGAGCTGTAATCAACGTCAATAATAAAAAAAATCGCATACTCAGTAAATTGAAAATTGCAGCGAATAACTATATTATTGAAATTCGAAAAAGAAAGGATTACACTTACAGTAGGGATGTAATCCATAAGAGAATCTGCAGCATCATCAAGTTGGGGATTTGGGGTTCGCAATTCCTCACCTCTTTCTCTCCATTTCAATTCCCCCTTCGTTGTAAACTTCATTTTTTTGGAATTTTGGTCGACTAAATTCCCAAACCCAACCCTAGATTTCACTTCATTCGATCTTGAAGAGAAGAAAGAAGAACTTTGAGTTTGGGTTTTCAGTCGAATAAGTTCCCAAATCAAACCCTAGTTTTCAGTTCGTTCGATGTTTGAGAGAATAAGAATTTTGAGAGATAAACTCGATACATGTCCTGTTGTTATAATGAGAAATCTAACTGCTGAATTTCAGCTACTGTTTAATGGCTGAGATCAAATGTGCGGACGCTGAGGTGAACGAAAAATGGTTACCGAATTTGTGTTTCCTTGGTGGCATTAAAGGTGGGGAGATTTACAAGTCATATCACTACGTCATGAAAGAATTAAAATGACGCAATTAGTGACGATATACTAGATATTAAAGCAAAATTTTCGATTGAAAGTGCCATTCGATCGAGTAGGAATGATTGGTTGGAAGTTTCATTGTGGAGACTGGTGGAGGTGGTGGTAGTTAGGTACTAAGTTTCCTAAATTTGTCCACGTTGCCGTTCTCATAACATGCCATGGCCCATGTATTTGTGGTTGCTTGGTTGGTGGATAAAGTAAAATCAAAAACTTTTCGCATACCCTGAAAAGTAAACAATTTTAAAATAATCGGAGACAAGTTTAAAAACATGACGGACCTCTGCTGTTCCCCGCGGGGCCCACCGGAAAAAAACAAAAAATATGAGAGGAAAATGTAATCTTGTTTTTGGGTTGTTTTGGACGCGGTACGTCCAGAACTGCTGAAGCAAAATTGGTCCGGACATACTAATTTTGTATCATGTGCATTAATAAAGTTCGTACACTTCCTTTTTGAGCAGGTTATACCACCAAGAGGCAAGTAAAAAAAAAAAGACAAAAGCAACTTGGAAGAGAGAAAGAACGGTCCCCGGGGATTTTTTTTTTTTTTTTTTTGAAACTGGTTTTGGTTCTGCCTGAACAGAGTGAACTACATCGCTTGGAGCTGGTGGGATTTTTGAAACTGGTTCTGCCTGGAAGAGAGAAAGAACGGTCCCCCGGGAGCTTCTTTCTACGGGGTCATTGGTTCTGGTTTTGGTATCAATATAAGTAGCATGGTAGAATGGGGTTTAGATATGCCTCAATGGATTAAAGACTCTGTTCAGGCAGATTTATCTGCCGCTATCCTTTAAGTCAATATATATCATTTTCTTTTGTATCAAAAAAATAAATAATAATAATAATAATTAAGGAAAAACGACAAGTTATTTATGGACTTCTCCGGACTCTAAAAATTTTCATCCCTTTCTATTATGGATTTGGTGGATTGCCCGTGTCATAATGGTATGGGGGCGGAAGGGGTACTGGTGCTATGACTGGTGCGTCGGTGTATCGAGTTGATAATTCACCAAAAAAAAAATTAATAGGAAAGGGATATATTCACCAATTTGTAAAGAATATCTTCACCAAAGCAACATACCAAATTTATAAGAGACGGTGAATAAGATATAAAGCAATTGTGTTTGTATCGTATATATTACTCATTCTGGCCATCTTTTTGATTAGTTTATGATTGTGCGCAACAATATAATTTATGCACTGGCGAAGAGAAAAATAATCCCACCATCTCCAAGCGATGTAGTTCACATTGCAACACCACAAAGTGAATGTCAAGTTGACAACCAACGGAGCCATGGATAGATACCACGGATAAGGATAAGATAGTAAAAATTTGAAACCAAACCTATAACACGACAACTTCTGGGTACATCACATTCGTCGTTTCTTGTCTGGTGTTGTTCTTGTCTGGAGTAACGCATGGATCCTCCCAGGCTCTCAGTGGTTGTGCAGCTGGAAAAAAAGAAGTGTCATGATGACACGGCATTGTTACAAAAATTTGTAATTCTAATAAAGGTATATTTGTGGTGGCTTTGGCCGGTGTAGGTGTCGGTGTCGATAACGCTGGTGAAACTGCCTATACTATGCCCTTGTCGTCTATATTTGTGGTGGTGGTCGTGTTGACGATGGTGCCGGTGAAACCAAACATACTATGCGCTTGGCGTTTCAACCTGACAGTTTTAAACAAAATTATTCAAAAAGAAAATAAAAAAGAAAGACATAAATCACATACTTGACGTATGTTATTAGTATTCCAAATGCATATGACATGATGCAAAAGAAATTTAACCTTACTTTAGCCAAATATGTTATAGTTCAGGTTTCTTAGCATTTCACGCCTGTCATCATTTTCTAAGAGCTAGCACTATGGTGCACTCCAGCCCTTCCGTATCCTTCATATGTAGGGAAGGGATGGCACAAGGAAGCCAAGCTCACTATGATGCCCTCTTTTCCCTTCCCTACATGATACGGCTACTGAGTAGTCGTATGAATTGTGTTATTTTCTTTTCTATTTTTTTTTTCGTAATATATTTATCTAGATGAAAAAGATATTTTAGAGTAAGAAAAAAAGGCTTCTCTTAAACATAACCCACACTTTTATTAACCATAATCCAATTGACTTTAGTCAATATAGTAGACTATAATTTGAAGTTTGACCTTTCTAAATTATTATCCATAGCCCATAAACTAGGTTAGGTGTAAAACTAAGTTAGTAAATCGGTGATTTAGTAAAAAAAAATTTTAATCTATTGTTTCAAACGAATTTATGAGAGGAAAAGAAAATTCCCACACATACCGATCCATACGTTTTGGAAGAGACTGTAGCAATTTGGCATAATTACTGGTTTTTGAAAAGACCGATTTGACTAGCCTGTGATGAAATACACAACTGAATAGCACAAAGTTGCCCGTTATAGTTTGAAATTGAGGATGCAAAAGAAAAAAAGAAACTGAAGACCGACTCACAGTATTACTAGCATACACAATACCCGTGTATATGGAAAAAGAAGAAGAGCGACAAACAGATTTTATCAGTCAATCCTTTTGATGAGACGAGTTGATCATTATAAGTCTTAAGCAACCAGTATCTTGCATTGGGATACAGAGTTGTCGAAAGGACAAAATTAACTTAACATTTAATTACTTACTTGAAAATGGAGAATTTTTACTTCGCATGAGTCTAGTATAGAATGGATGTTCTCTATACAGTCACAATTTTGATATATACAAATCAATAATTATGATCATCTGCGAACCAACTATTTCTCATTTCATTTGTGTTCTTCCCCCTAAACACCATCTTCATAAGTGCGTGCACAACTTTCTTTTATTGATAATCACCAAATTTTTGTTTTTTAAGGAAAACGAATTTAATCCATGATTTATTTGGATTAGAGGAGGAATAGAAGAGGGATAAATACTTAGGTTTTCGTTAATCATGTGTTATACTTTTAATTAGTTGGAATAAGTGAACTAGCTAACTCCTTTGATATCTTTGAATCGAATCGATAATATCTCGAATCAACTCGCCTAACTACTCTGATAAACTCGGTTAATATATTTTGGGCTATGATATGGGCTATGGTTAATAAATCGAATTTTTTTTGTGGGTTATGATTAATATGGGTTATGGTTAACAAAACCATGGGCTATATTTAAGAGAAGCCAAAAAAAATATATAATAGGTAAAAAGGAGATATAACAGGTTAAAAAAGAGTTTTAATAAAACAAAAAGTGAAAAATGAAGTTTAAAGGTAAAACTTTAAAAAACAGAAACGGCTACTCAGTAGCTGTGTAAAATGTTAGTAGCCGTAAAGTGTAAAAATATACGACAACTGAACAGTCGTGTGATTTCCCTTCCCTACAAGCGGGATCAGATGTGATCCTTCATGTAGGGATATGAGAGACCATAATAGATGATTTTTAGAGATTTTGAGAGATAGTGAGGGATATGGAAGGAATGGAGAGCACCATAATACTAGCTCTAATTGAATGAGATACTGAGAATTCACACGTGAATTGGAATATTGGATACTAAGGCTTCGTGTCGTTACTTATTTACACTGCAGGCTACTCCACGTTCATCGCAACAGAGACAATTTGATTCCGCTGACACGTGAGATATTGTATGTGACGTGTGGGAAATATGAAAGGATAGTTTCATCATTTTCATAACGGTCTGCGAGTTATAACCCCAAAGGTGTCACTATCCATCTATAAAAAAACCCCCCCAAAACAAAAATAACACAAAAACCCCAAAAAACAAAATTTTGATGAAATCAAAATTTGATAAAACCTCGTAGAATTTGACGAAACCAATTTTTGGTTTCATCATAAAATTTGATGAAACCAATTTTGAAATTTGGGGTTTTTGTATCAATTTTTTAAAATTTGGAGTTTTTGTATCAATTTAGTTTAAGATGGAGTTTTAACGAATCCTAACATTTGAGTGGGGTTTTTGTACCACAAGTTTGGTCACCTTGGGTTTTTATGACTAGTTTTGTTTTCATAAATGAAAACCTTTCTTCATCTATTTTCCTCTATCGCTCTAAAGAACCATCATCCTTTGATCCCTTTCTATTTCTATGCACAGTCCATTTTATTTTATTTTCAAAAAAGAGGTGGGCCTCATATAAATTGATCATTAAACTCCAATTCAAGATTGGGATTGAGTACATGACTGACATTAGAATTTTCAACAGTTATACAGATTTCAAAGATTTCAAACAAACAACAAAAGCAATCAAACCATTTAATTAACAACATAGTCCCAAGCCCAAAAATTAACAAGATTTCCTTCCATTCCTAACTGATTGCAAGGTAATAGGACATGTTTAAGTGGTCTTGGTTGGAACAAGAGAAACATTTCCAAACCATATAACAAACCTACATACAGTAGAGATGTTAGGATTTGTAAATCCAACCACTTCTCAAGTTTTTTTTCAAAGTCATAGTGAAAGTGACATAGGTTTAACAGGATCCATAGATCCATCCATCTGCCAATGATTTTTTCGAAGTAACAGTAGCATAAGTAATTGGTTATAAGTTGGATGAATCGGTCTGGAACGGACTAGATCTTCTTCAAACTCGGTCTTAGTATCTTTTTTGTGATTGCAATAACTTGTGTCTGTGTCTTTGGGTCTCTAGCTTCTGTTGTTGGTATATGAACCGGAGTCATGGTGTCTGTCAAAGTTGCTGGTGAGTGATTCATTGTTACCGATACTACTTGAAGATTTTCTGATGTAGTTTCCTTTGATACGAAGAGTTTGTGCTAAGGGATTGAATAGAGTTCAGCAAGGACTTGCATATGAACTTGGTGGAAAATTCCAAACCTTGATTGTAATCATTTTAATCAACAAACCCACTAATTTAAAATCACATCAAATAAGATAAAGTTCTTAAGAAGAAAATCTAAGAAGATAAGTGCTGAAAATAGAAATCAATCAACAAAAGCTAAAAACTGAAAATTTGAATGGTAAGTGAAAAGACTATGAAGGCTTATTCAAAGAACATGTCTCTAGTCAAAAAACTCCAAACAATCTTTACTAGTAGTGGTTAAAGAAGCAAGCAAGTAGGAAATCAGTATATGAAGGAGAGGGAGAGGATGCGTTGAGTTTCTCCTTCTCATATTCTCTCATAAAGAGCAGATCTAAGAAGGAGAAACCCTGGTCGGCTAAAGTTTCAGTTGGTTTTCGGAGGTAAAATATTTGGGAGAGGAAAGAATAAAGAGGATGGGTTATTCCTTCAATATTTGGGAGAGGAAAGAGGATACGCACAGTCCATGACCGACCCTATCCCATCTCCCACTCACCACAGAGCATCCTATTATTCTTTCTCTTGTAAAATCTATTCGATTTGGATCAGAAGTTTATTTTTTGTGTATTTGATTAGTAGTTAATGGTGTTTTCGGATTGGAATTTTTAGCCGATTGACTTTAGTCTTACTTTTGAACTGAAGGAGGTGAAGAGGAGGGTGGTAGAGGAGACGATGGAAGGAGATGAAACTGAATTTAACGAATGTAATTGTGGTGATGTTAAAGGTGTTGCTAGAATATAATGGTGACGATGGTGCTTTGCTGGAATGTAACAGCGGAGGTGGAGCCGCTGCTGGTAGTGTCGCTGCTGTCGGTAATGGTGGTGACGGAGTTGTGGGTGGTTGTGGAGGTGTTATTGGTGTTGGCGGGTGGTGGTGATGGGTGATGAAATGTACTGGTGGTGATGGTTGTGATGGTGCTGGTAGTGGCTAAAATGGTGGTAGTGGGTGAAGAGAAATACGTTATGGGTAATAGAGAGGTGGTGGTGTTGATGTCGATGGTGGTAGGTAATTGATTTGACTTTTTGGAATTAGTGGAGGAGTTGGTGTGGTGGCGGTGGCAGAAGAGGCGGAACTCGTGGAGGCGGAGATGGAGGTAATGCAGGTGGCAGTTGCGGTGGTAGTAATGGTGTTCGTTAATTTAAACGTTCAATTGGTGAAATTTATATTTAAAGGGGATATAGAGGGATATTTTAGGTTTAATGGTGATATTTTGGTCCAAAAAAAAACCAACCATGGACACCAAACAAATCATTTTCCATTATATTATAGATGGTTGTTTTTTTCTAACACTGTTTTGTCTTATAGTATCATACCTAATGTACATTTCCCCCTATTGAAGCATGTATTAATTTAAGGAAAATCACATTACAATTTATTTATTTTATAACAAGAGAGATTTTATTAAAGAGAAGAGAATTTACCTAAGATGACATAGGTGTTTTAACATCTAACGCTAGATCATAATCCGTCTTGAAGTTATATTTATCCTCAAAGATATGGAAGTTCGTTTCTCTCCACAAAATCCAAATGACAGCCGTCGGAATGAGATCCCAAACAACTTTTCCAGTGTGTGTGAGAGAGTTAAGAGACCAAGTGTTAGCGAAGGACATCATATTTTCTGGGAACACCCAGGCCCAATGTTTAACATGAGTAACGGCCATCCAAATGTTTTAAAAAAAATGGTCATGCGACTCAGGACTGTCACTACAAAGAATGCATGAACTGTAGATGTCAATCCTTTTATGCTATAATAAATCCAAAGATTTTAATTTAACATGTACAACAAACCTGACCAAAAAGTAGACTATATGTGGAACTCCGGCTTTCCAAATGAACGAATGTGGAAAGTTATCCACTCCCTCATTTGAGACAAACTTCCCATACAAATTTTTTATTGAGAAGCACCCTGAATTATGAAGAGACCATCGCCTGGTGTCGGTTAAATTGTCTTTTACCGGTGGATTACTGCCAATAATGCTCAATAACTCTGTAAACTAAACTAATCACGTTACAGTTTTGCGTGGGTATGTGATACTCACAGAGTCATTAAAATAATTTGATTAATTAAAAATGGGATTGTCTGGTCCCAAATTTTGGGTTGTTAGATTTCCCGTTTAACTACCATATGCTATAGGATTTTCCATACCATCTGTTGCCTGATTGCCTTTACTGTAATCATATTGGATAGCAGATTGTGGTATTTGCCACATTATAGTCTTTATTTCATTAACCATTCCTTAGTTATACCAAGGTGGAGAGGTGGGAGAAGTAACGAATCAGAGGAGGGTTTTTGAATCTATCTCAAAAATAACTTTTGGCATTGCCTTTCAGTTGCAGTTCTGGATGCCAATAGCGAAGCCCATGTTTTTGTTGTTAAGGCGATCGTAATTCCTAGAGGTTGTGTAAAAGTCATCACCTTTCGCACCTCTGAATATCTACCAATGAAATCTTCACCTGCAAAACCTGGGTGTCCTCTGGCAGATCCATCAGTGTTGATATTTATCCATTCCATGTTTGGGGTTGACCACACTGAGATTGTCGATATCCTCTTGAAGCTTCTAGAGTAGTTAGACATCGGAGAATCGCCTGGTATAATCGCATGGTTCCAATAGCCCCAATATACTCATGTTGTTGTTTTAGAGATGAAGCTAAAACTTCATCTGATGTATTCTTCTTTTGGCGGTTTATCATCTCATTCCTAGCTAATCATATGATCCAAAGAGAAAATAGATTGAAGAGATAACTGGTATTTGTGTTGATTGTTGTAAGATTTGGGTAATGGATGTTTGATGATTTACAGTAAATGTGTGGTTAAAGTTGGGATTTGGTAGAGGAGAGTGAATAGGTTGTTCCAAGATCAAGTCGTGATTGAACACTTAAGTAGCAGGTGTTTTGTGGATTCTGGCTCAAAGTTGGATATAATTTAAGATGTTGAAGGTTGGTAGACCTTCATTGATTGCTTTCCACAAGAAAAGATGAATTTTTGGCGGACATGGTAAGGTCCACAGGAATTTGGTGGTTGGGAGCAAGGTCTGAGAAGGTTGACCAATTTGTTGGATTAGACATTTGTATCCCGAAGTTGTAGTGTATTTTTTAGATTTTGAATGTGGCAATATAATTCTGTCTTGGATACTACCATGTTATTTTTCACTTCATTCCTCTTCAAGTCTTGCTTAAGTATTGATAGGTGTTGTAAACACCTAATTTTATATCTAGTATTTATGCTTTCTTTGCTATTTATTTTGTGAAATATGTATCTTATGTGTGAATTTGAGTTGATTAGGTGCAATGGAGCACTTGGGGGCAAAATAAGGAAAAAGATTTCATTTGGAGCGTAAAAGGACAAAGAGGTCAATTCACATGCGAGCTATACTTGGAGCGGGCTGAGGTGCGCAAGGAGGAGGTGAACAATAAACCATCAGTTTGTCATAACTGATAGTTGAGCAAGAAGCGAATGGGTTGTCGGCTATCTGGGACCGACGGGCCATGTGTGAGTTGGTTACCCTTTAATCACTAAAATGGGGTGCAAATAGCAGTTTTGGGTTCTTACACCTAACCTAAAAATCAGAGAGCAATAATTTCTCTCATCATTGTTTACTCTTACTCGCCTGAAACCAATGGCGGCACCATACCCAGAGAGAAATCGAGATTCGATTGAGGGCTGTGATAGAGGATCGAGTTATGATGGTGTTTGAGTGATCAAGACAGTGAGATGGGGATATGAATGGAAGATCGATGAAGTAGGGAGATGAATGGGTTATTTCAGATGGAAGACATGCCTGGATTCAAGATGTGATGGATTAGGGAGAAACATTGGAAAATTGGGTGCAAGCTTGTTCTCGCATTCAGTTGGAACATGTAATCTTTGATTCGAAGTAAATTCAGAGTATGTGAAATTGGGTTTGAGTTTCCAGAGTTAGGGTTTATCTGAATTTGCAAAGAATTGCTGCTGTGATTTGGAATTGGAGGTGATGGTTGTAGGTGAGCAGATGTAACTGTGATCAAGACAGTGAGATGAGGGATTTTGTGAGAAGCTCTGTTGATCTGAAGTTTTTGCTGCTGTTGAATTCAAGAAGATGGTGAATTCATAGCTGGTGGATCTGGGATGTTTGTATGATGAATCTGTGACAAAATATGTGATGGGTATGAAGTATTGGTGATGGAATGGAAGTGATGTGCTGGTGAAGCAGAGAATGAATGACTGAAATGGATGGGGTGCTGTGACAATGAGGCTTGCAGGTGCAGTGGCAGCGCAAGACTCAAGGGAATGGTAAGCAAATGAGCACCTGTAACTGATGCTGCAATGAGACTGCAGGTTCAGAACTGAAAAGGGCAGTGAGGGCATAAATCTGTAGTAGGTTGAGCTACAATGAACAAGAGAAGATGAATTGCATATTGGGAGGTTTTTATGGTGATGCTAGACTGCATTGAATGTCATTGCAGGTGGTGGTCTGTGAACTGAGGTGTTGCAGTTGGGGTGGTGAAGTTGTAGAATCCATGGAATGTGAAGCTCAAGGAGATACTGCCATGAACACAGTGATGGCACTGTAGTTGTAGGTGCAAGCTGGGAATGCAGAGAAGATATTGGAGCTTGATCTGAGATGTGGAGTCATGAGGTTTACAGGGACTGGAAGGAGCAATAACTGAAGGTGGTGTTGTTGGTTGCAAGTGAAAATGGCTATGAAAACTGGTGGTATTGGTGGTCTTAGTTTGTGCACAGTGGTTGCAGCTGATTTAACTGGAAGTTGTGTTGGAATAGCTCAGATTATGAGAGTGGTGCAATGGAATTGCAGGTGGGTCAGGCTTGCAGTTATGGGAGCTACAGAAAGATGTTGTGCAGCGGAAATGGTTAGTGGAGCTGTTGTTGCTTGTACCTGAAATGAGAATGGCTTGAGCCTGATAGTTTGCGGTTAAGCATAGAAGAACAATGACAATAATGGATGAATGGGTGATGATTCGAGTCTGGTAAATGGGAATTGAGGCTTTTTGTTGGAATTACAGGAAATGCAAGATGGTTGCACTGAAGCATTGCAGTTTTGATGAGAGTGGTGCAATGGAAGGCTGTAATAGCTGGTGCAAGTGATGCTGAGTAAGTGCAGCTTGAGATGCAGTGATGGTGGTAATGCTATGTGCTATGGAGGAACTGAAGCTGCAGAATGGGATTGTTGTGTTGGTGTTAGGTTTACAGGTTCTGTGAAAGCGCAGGTCAACTGTTGCAGTTGACATGAGATGGAATTGCAAATGGATAGGTGTTGGTTTTGGTGAAGGTGTTTCATTGCAGGTTTTGTTGGATTGCCAGGGTTGACTTGTTGCAGGTGTAGCTGCTGTTGTGTAGCAGGGAGAACAACCATCTTGGCTGTGACAGAGTTGGCGTCATGGTGCGGCAGGGCCATCATGGCTGAGCGCAATGATTGCAATAGCTCAGGCCAAAGCAAGTCATCCACTCAGTTCTGATTCTGTTCCAATTCAGCTCCTGACTCGTAACGCCGTTAATGACCATTAACTTGACCGCCAGTCTTAACGGTGGACTGTTATGTTTGACCGGTGACCGGGTGGACTATTATGTTTGACCGGTGACCGGGTGGACTTTTCCGGTCACCTGAGCTACTTTCCGGCTATATTCCGGCCAGAAACACATTTTTCCGACGACTATTTTCTGGGTCATATTTTCAAATGGGTTTCTCACACTTGGTTCATGGGCTTGGTGGACTTCTTGCTATTGGAATTTGGGCTTTGAAGCCCTAATTTTGGAAAGTTGGAAAAGCTATAAAAGGAAGAGTTTCTATTCTTTTAAAGGGGGGCTGATCACGTATTTTTTTCTACTGGGTTTTTGGAGGAGAGCAGCGACTAGGGTTTGCTTCCATTTATTTTTCATGTTCTTCAATTTATTTTTGATAATAATTATGTTGAATCTAAAAACCATGAGTAGCTAAATTCTTAATATTGGTTATGGGATAATAAGTGGATTTCACAAATAAAATCTGATTCAATGCATTAGTTTTGTCTCAAGTTTATTGTTTATGTTTCATTGTTGTTATTGATTTATGATTTGATTGTTTATTTGGTTGAGTCCGGAATCAATCCGATTTGCATTCATTTCTAGAGCTATTTTAGGGTTTTCAATACGAAAACGTTGTTCATCCCTGATTCTAAGTAGCATAAATGTGGGTAGTGCTGGTAGAGATATATCCTACTAGTCACATATGAATCATAACTTGGGTTAAATTGATTTAGTGCTTTTACACATTTCGATTGCCTTGATTAGTCTTATTCCATATAGCTTATTGCTTCTAGGGAGTTAAATCTAATTTGCTTTTACACTTTAGGTTGCCTTCTAGGAAGAATTCACATTTGCATCTTTTAATGTGGTTGTGATGAAATCAGGGAATTAGCGGGATACTCTTGCGATCAAGATATCCTAGGACTTTTAGTAAATGAGAGATTAAATTTCAATTCTAGTCATTGATGAAAATATGTATTTGTGAATGAAACTATCCCGTGACCAATACTTTCTCCATATTGATTACTTTATTGCTTTCAATTTATTTTTATTGCTTTGATAAAACAACATCCCCCCTTTGGTTACTAAGAAACTGAAAAATTTTATAACAACAAAGGCCTCTCTGTGGATACGAACTCTTTCTTATCGCATACTATTTTTATTTTAGGAATTAAGAAAGTGAATTTATTTTTGACGCTTACGACAGCGATCAAATTTTGGCGCCGTTGCCGGGGAGGCAAACGGCTTGTTATTAAGTTTTTAGTTTCTTTTTATCATTTTTCTGCTTGCATATTTGCTTTCCGTTTCTCGTCTTGTTTCTTACTTGTTTGCGAGAATTGTTTTTCAGGTACTAATCCCTGGCTTCTAAGGATTGGAGCTATCCAAGGTGCGGGATTGCTACTCGAAGAGGCACAATACTCCAACCAAGTCAAGACACAATGGAAGAACAAGTCTTGGAAGTAGAACACGAAGCTCTTCATCGAGAAGTGGAAGAAGAGTTACAACTAGAAGAAGAACTAGAGGTTCCATTTGTAGAAGAACCACTAGTTGAAGAAGAAGAAGCAATGGAAGACGCAAATCGTACACTCAAGGATTTGGCCTCTCATAGGATTGATGCACAACGATGGTGTATTCAAACCAACTCAACATTCGAGATAAAGTCGGGGTTTCTTAGAGAGTTGCCGAAGTTTCATGGTATGGCAAATGAAGATCCAAACAAGCATCTCATGGAGTTCTTTACCATTGTCAAGGCTATGCTTCCAGCGGAGACCGATGCTGATGGTGCAATGATGAAAGTTTTTCCATTTTCTATGGTGGACAGCGCTAAGGATTGGTTGTATTTTTTTCCTGCCGGAAGTGTCACTACATGGAACGGGTTAAAGAAAATCTTTCTAGAGAGGTATTTTCCTGCGTCGAAGGCCACTCAAATTCGCAAAGAGATTTGCGGAATAAAGCAACATGCGGGAGAGTCTTTGTATGAATATTGGGAGCGATACAAGAGATTGGTGGCAAGCTGTCCTCACCATCAATTCATCGATCCTATGATAATCCATTAATTCTACGAAGGTCTCCAATCAAGTGATAGATATCTTCTTGACGCAGCGAGTGGTGGTGAACTAGTGAACAAGACGGTGGCCCAAGCTACCGATTTGATTAAAAGCATGGTTGCAAACTCACAACAATTCTACACAAGAGGTGAGCCAATGGTGAGGCAAGTGCATGAAGTTAGTGATTCATCATCATCACACCGTGATCAAAGGATGGACAATATGGAGCACATGATGCAAAAGATGGCTGCGGCTATATTTCCTTCGTATGGTGAAGAGTTGGAGCAAGCTAATGCGGTTTTTCCAAACCAACCAAGAAGGTATGATCCCTATTCCAACACCTACAATCCGGGATGGAGAGATCATCCAAATTTCAGCTATGCCAACAAGCAAGGAGCGGTTCAACAATCTTCTTTCAACCGTCCAAGTGGATTCCAACCGCAACAACAACAATTTCAACCGCAACATCAACAATTCCAGCAACATCAACAACAATTCCAACCTCAACAGCAACAATTTCAGCAACAACAACAACAACCGGTTCAAAACCAAGGTTCCGATATTGATGCAAAGTTGCAAACAATGATGCAAGGTATTTCTACCATGTTCAAGGAGAGCCAACAAGAAACCAAGAGTGCGATTAAGGATTTGCATACTCAAGTGGGCTCCATGGCAATTGACATCAACAAGTTGAAAGCACAAAATAGTGGGAGACTCCCTTCTCAACCTATCAACCCAAAGGAGGGTGTTAATGCTATTACGTTGAGAAGCGGTACACAACTTGAGCAACCCAAAGTTGCTGATTTGGGTGAGGAAGAAGCTCCAATTGAGCCGGTTTCGGAGGAAAAGAGGGATGAAATTCCCCAAACATCCGAGGTACCTATTCCTAACTCTAAAACTCCTATTCCTACTTATGTTCCTCCTATACCTTTTCCTCGCAGATTTGCAAGTTCTAAGAAGGCGGAACTAGAAAAGGAGATTTTAGATGTTCTTAAGAAGATTCATGTGAATATACCACTCATTGATGCTATCAAGCAAGTTCCAAAGTATGCAAAAGTGTTGAAGGACTTGTGTACCAACAAGCAAAGGCTTAAAGGAAATGAAGTGTTAAGTGTGGGGGAGAATGCTTCGACAATCTTACAACACAAACTCCCACTGAAATGCAAGGATCCCGGTAGCTTTGACATCCCCGTCACAATTGGTAACACTACTTTTGACAAACCAATGTTGGATTTAGGTGAATCCGTTAATGTTATGCCTGCATCTATGTATAATTCACTTAATCTAGGTCCTTTGAAAAAGGCTGAAATTGTGTTGCAATTAGCCGATCGCTCTAATGTTTACCCAATGGGTATTATTGAGGATGTTCTTGTGCAGGTTAATCAACTTGTATTCCCTGCTGACTTTTGTGTGCTAGATATGGATGAAGGTGCACCGGACTCGTCTCTTCCATTGCTACTTGGACGCCCTTTCATGAAAACGGCTAAGATGATCATTGATGTAGACAAGGGAACGTTGACTATGGAGTTTGACAGAGAAATAATACGTTTCAACATTTTTGAAATGATGAGATATCCTAGTGATGTCCACTCTTGTTTCTCCGTTGATGTTATGGATGCATTGGCGCAAAAAGTGTTTGAATTAAATGGTGATGATGCTTTGGAAACTGTTTTAACTACATCTATAGATGATGGAATAGAGTGTGGTAATGAAGTTAAGGAAGACCTTGGTGATCTCAACTCACTACAAGGATGTCCGGAAACTCATAATGTCTCTTTTATTTCTTTACCATGCAATGATGAAAAGCTTTTACCTTCTATTGTTAAATCTCCAAAGTTGGAATTGAAACCTCTTCCAAGTCACTTAAAGTACTTGTACTTGGGTGACAATGAAGAGTTACATGTGATTGTTTCTAACGATCTTAGTGAATTACAGGAGAAAAAACTTCTAAGGGTGCTAAGGAAGCACAAGACGGCCATAGGATGGACAATCGCTGATATCAAGGGTATAAGCCCTGCCGTTTGTATGCATAAGATTCGTTTGGAGGACGATGCAAAGCCTAAAAGGGAAGCACAATGTCGTTTGAACCCTCGTATGATGGAGGTTGTGAAAAAGGAGATACTCAAGATTTTGGAAGTGGGTGTTATCTACCCCATATCCTATAGTAAGTGGGTGAGCCCGGTATAAGTTGTACCAAAGAAATCAGGGGTAACGGTGGTAGAGAATGATGAGAACGAACTTGTCCCAACTCGTGTGCAAACCGGTTGGAGGGTTTGTATTGATTATAGAAAGTTGAATGCTACTACTAGAAAAGATCATTTTCCTTTACCCTTTATTGATCAAATGCTTGAACGTTTAGTTGGACATGCTTATTATTGTTTCCTTGATGGTTATTCAGGTTACAATCAGATTGTGATAGCACCGGAGGACCAAGAGAAAACCACTTTCACTTGTCCTTTCGGCACTTTTGCTTATAGAAGGATGCCTTTTGGCTTATGCAATGCTCCAGCTACCTTTCAAAGGTGTATGGTAAGTATCTTTTCCGAATATGTTGAAAACATCATTGAAGTGTTTATGGATGACTTTAGTGTCTTTGGTGATTCATTAGATCTTTGCTTGAACAACTTATCTTTAATCCTTAAACGCTGTGTTGAAACAAACCTTGTTCTTAATTGGGAGAAGTGTCATTTCATGGTAACTCATGGCATAGTTTTAGGCCATATTATATCTTCTAAGGGCTTGGAAGTTGATAAATCTAAGATTGACCTTATTCGTGCTCTAACCCCTCCCACTACGGTGAGGGAGATACGTTATTTTCTTGGTCATGTAGGTTTCTATCGTAGATTTATCAAGGATTTTTCCAAGATAGCATCACCACTTTGCAACTTATTGCAAAAAGATGTGGTTTTTAACTTTGATGAGAAGTGTATGGCGGCATTCAATCGTTTGAAAGAACTTTTGATTTCAGCCCCTATCATTAAACCACCGGATTGGAGCAAGACTTTTGAGCTAATGTGTGATGCTAGTGACTACGTGGTTGGTGCGGTGCTTGGGCAGCGTGTGGGGAAGATACCTCATGCCATTTATTATGCTTCTAGAACGTTAAATGAAGCTCAACAAAACTACACAACCACTGAAAAAGAGTTTCTAGCTATTGTATTTGCATTGGAGAAATTTCGCTCTTATCTAATTGGTACAAAAGTTGTTGTATTTACTGACCATGCAGCTCTTAGGTACTTGCTAATGAAGAAAGAAGCGAAACCGAGGCTCATACGATGGATTCTACTCTTACAAGAGTTTGATATTGAAATCAAAGATAAGAAAGGAATTGAGAACACCGTTGCGGATCACTTGATCCGTCTTGTTGTGGACAAGGAAGTTATCCTATTGCGTGAAAGTTTCCCGGATGAGCAACTCTTCTCAATTGCCGTTGGAGAACCATGGTATGCGGATATTGTGAATTACTTGGTAACTAAACAAATCCCAAATAACTTGTCTCGTGCTGAGAGGGACAAACTAAAGAGGTTAGGAAACCAATACATATGGGATGATCCATACTTATGGAAACATGGCAGCGACCAAGTAATGAGAAGGTGCGTTCCCGAATCCGAGTTTAATTCTATCTTGTCATTTTGTCACTCCTATGCTTGCGGAGGACATTTTGGAAGTAAAAGAACCGCTCACAAGGTACTTGAAAGCGGTTTCTTTTGGCCAACCTTGTTTAAGGATGCACATATATTTTGCACAACTTGTGATAGGTGCCAAAGAACAGGCAATCTAGGTGCCCGAAATCAAATGCCACAAACCTTTATTCAATTTATTGAAGTTTTTGATGTATGGGGTATTGATTTTATGGGTCCTTTTGTCAACTCACATGGGAATTATTACATCTTACTTGTTGTTGATTATGTCTCTAAATGGGTGGAAGCTAAGGCCACCACTACTAATGATTCCAAGGTTGTTTCAGATTTTGTGCAAGCTAACATTTTTGCAAGGTTTGGAATTCCGAAAGCCATAATTAGCGATGGGGGTTATCACTTCAACAACAGGACTTTGCAAAGCTTGTTGAAGAAGTACAATGTGTCACATAAGGTTGCAACACCTTATCATCCTCAAACAAATGGACAAGCCGAGGTGTCTAACCTAGAGGTGAAATCCATTCTTGAAAAGACGGTGAATCCAACAAGGAAAGATTGGAGCTTGCGACTAAATGATGCTTTGTGGGCTTATAGAACCGCATACAAGACACCTATTGGGATGTCTCCTTTTAGGCTTGTGTACGGTAAACCTTGTCACTTACCCGTGGAGATTGAGCATAAGGAATTTTGGGCGATAAAGCAATGCAATATGGAGATGGATGGGGCTGGAAATCAAAGGAAGTTACAACTCCAAGAGCTAGAAGAGCTTCGCAATGATGTATTTGAAAGCTCTCGCATTTACAAGGAGAAAACGAAAGCCTTTCATGATACTATGATTTCTAGAAAACAATTTTGTGTTGGGAATAAAGTGCTTTTGTTTAATACTCGCTTGCATCTATTTCTGGGTAAATTAAGGTCACGATGGATCGTACCTTTCATTGTTACTAATGTGTTTTCTCATGGTGCAGTAGAAATTCGTAATATTGCTACAGGCAAGGAACTTAACGTTAATGGGCACCGGTTGAAACCATATTATGAGAATTTCACTTCCGAAGTGGTGGAAGGAGCGAATTTTGTGGATACACTCCCTCTAGAGGAGTCATAGAAAGCAAGGAGATAGTCAGGCTGACGAATTTAAACCAAGCGCTAAATGGGAGGCAACCCATAGGATGAGTATCTCTTGTCTTATTTTCATTTTCTTGTTTTGTTTTTAGCTTTTTCTTGTATGATATTGATTTTATTTTTCTGATTTCTTGTCATTTTTCATGCTTAATTTCCCACCTTGACTTACTTTGGATGACTCAATTTACATTGAGGACAATGTAAAGTTTAAGTGTGGGGGAGTGGTTAAGCATTTGCATTGTAAATGTTTTTTAAAATTTTCAACTTTTGTGTAAATTAGTGCATGAAAAACTCCAACTTGTAGTTAGTTTAGAGTCACATAGTATCCATGTCGCTAAATTTACATCGAGATTCTCATAAGAGTGACTGAACTTAGAGATGACAGAGAACATGATCGGGTTTCTTACTTGTATGAGAGTTAAAGTTGGATTTAACCATGCCAGTTGCAAATATGGTGCAGACTGAATTTGGTAGTAGAGTAGTGGTCCCCTATAGTGGAGACTACCCATGTTACATCATGAGAGGCACCGACCTTCATTTCTTTGTACCTGTCTAAATTTGTGCTTTTAGAGTGTGTGTCACCTTACGTAAACTCCGGGTAGAATGGTGATCTACCCAACCTCCCACCAATAGAAGCACTATTTTGATCTCTTGAGTGCTATTTTATCAATCATGAATGGTGACATCGAATTGCTAACTTACATACCACTTGTAATCTTGTTCGCAGTTAGCACCATCCACTTTATCTCTCTCTACACCAACAGGTCCATAAAAACACCATCTTCATCAACAAGGGAAGCATCACAAGTTCGAAGCAAAGTTGAAGACGTTTTAGGTTTACAAGCAACGTTACAAAAATGAGCAGATTTCAGATTCAAGTATAGCAACAAGACAAGGAGCGGAATTTTATAAGTTGAAGACTATTGTACAAGAGTGAAGATTATCAAGATGAGAATTCAAGAAGTTTATGATATCGAGACATAAAAGTTGTGAAGAATCAAGCGGTAAAGTACTCACACCATGGCATTTGTAATTGCATTTTTATTATATTCTCTTGTCTAAAAAAAAAAAGAAAAAAAATAAAAAAAAATTGGAACATAGTTATCATTATGCTAGTTCCCTAAAGTAAAAAAAAAAAAAAAGACAAGAGAAAAGTTCTTTAGGATCATCATTAGTTTTTATTTTTGTTTGTTTTCATTTTGTATTTACTTTGTCTAAAAAAAAAAAAAAGGAAAAGAAGAAAAAAAAAATTCATTGCATCATATTTTGGTTTGTTTAGATCATATTTTGGTTTTATATTCATTCAATAAGCCAACGGAAGAAGAAATATCTACAGTGAAGTTTCAAGCAACAAGGAATGAGAGGAAAGAATCACATTGTCAAGATTCTACGAAGTTCAAGAGTTATCATCAAGAGTTGAAGACCGAAGATGAAGACAGAGATTGAAGACCGAAGACGTTTCTATGGATGCTGTGAGAGTGGTGCTAGCTGCACGCCAAACGGATAACGAGGTAAGTAAGCATATTCCCACCTTCGTTAAGTGGTTGATTTCCTTTCTAAGAGATCGTCAGAAAAAAGGGTTTTCAAAATGAATAAAAGATGTGGGTTTTCAAAATATTTCGGAGGGTTTGCCTTCCTACTATTCAACGTGTCGCAGGATTCTCTCTTCATTCCTACCTGGACACATGTGTGAACCATAAAGAGATGTTTATTATTGAGTGCAATTTCATAAAACCCTTTCTTGTGAGGCAGAGTCGAGACTTTTGATCACTCCGAACCCGAATTTCTTTCGATAAGGGATGGTTATTTCTCTCTCAACTTTTAAGAATGAGATTATGTTCATTTATGTGTCTAACTTCTTATGACTAGTGTGCAGAATCTCTATGTCTTCTTAGCACGTTGGATACTATCAATTCGGAGAACTTGTAAGTTGGAAATGTAGGTTGTGTGGGTATTTCTCTAGTAAACGCTCATGTGAATTGTATGTATCTTTTAGAATAAGTTTTTTTTTTATTTTCTCGAGGACTAGCAAAGTCTAAGTGTGGGGGAATCTGAAAGGTGTTGTAAACACCTAATTTTATATCTAGTATTTATGCTTTCTTTGCTATTTATTTTGTGAAATATGTATCTTATGTGTGAATTTGAGTTGATTAGGTGCAATGGAGCACTTGGGGGCAAAAGAAGGAAAAAGCTTTCATTTGGAGCGTAAAAGGACAAAGAGGTCAATTCACATGCGAGCTATACTTGGAGCGGGCTGAGGTGCGCAAGGAGGAGGTGAAGAATGAACCATCATTTTGTCATAACTGATAGTTGAGCAAGAAGCGAATGGGTTGTCGGCTATCTGGGACCGACGGGCCATGTGTGAGTTGGTTACCCTTTAATCACTAAAATGGGGTGCAAATAGCAGTTTTGGGTTCTTACACCTAACCTAAAAATCAGAGAGCAATAATTTCTCTCATTATTTTTTACTCTTACTCGCCTGAAACCAATGGCGGCACCATACCCATAGAGAAATCGAGATTCGATTAAGGGCTGTGAGAGAGGATCGAGTTATGATGGTGTTTGAGTGATCAAGACAGTGAGATGGGGATATGAATGGAAGATCGATGAAGTAGGGAGATGATTGGGTTATTTTCAGATGGAAGACATGCCTGGATTCAAGATGTGATGGATTAGAGAGAAACATTGGCAAATTGGGTGCAATCTTGTTCTCGCATTCAGTTGGAACAGGTAATCTTTGATTCGAAGTAAATTCAGAGTATGTGAAATTGGGTTTGAGTTTCCAGAGTTAGGGTTTGTCTGAATTTGCAAAGAATTGCTGCTGGGATTTGGAATTGGAGGTGATGGTTGTAGGTAAGTAGCTGTAACTGTGATCAAGAGAATGAGATGAGTGATTTTGTGAGAAGCTCTGTTGATCTAAAGTTGTTGCTGCTGTTGAATTCAAGAAGATGGTGAATTCATAGATGGTGGATCTGGGATGTTTGTATGATGAATCTGTGACAAAATATGTGATGGGTATGAAGTATTGGTGATGGAATGGAAGTGCTGTGCTGGTGAAGCAGAGAATGAATGACTGAAATGGATGGGGTGCTGTGACAATGAGGCTTGCAGGTGCAGTGGCAGCGCAAGACTCAAGGGAATGGTAAGCGAATGAGCACCTGGAACTGATGCTGCAATGAGACTGCAGGTTCAGAACTGAAAAGGGCAGTGAGGGCATGAATTTGTAGTAGGTTGAGCTACAATGAACAAGATAAGATGAATTGCATATTGGGAGGTTTTTATAGTGATGCTAGACTGCATTGAATGTCATTGCAGGTGGTGGTCTGTGAAATGAGGTGTTGCAGTTGGGGTGGTGAATCTGTAGAAGCCAGGGAATGTGAAGCTCAAGGAGATACTGCCATGAACACAGTGATGGCACTGTAGTTGTAGGTGTAAGCTGGGAATGCATAGAAGATATGGGAGCTTGAGCTGAGCTGTGGAGTCATGAGGTTTACAGGGACTGGCAGGAGCAATAACTGAAGGTGGTGTTGTTGGTTGCAAGTGGAAATGGCTATGAAAACTGGTGGTCTTGGTTTGTGCTCAGTGGTTGCAGCTGATTTAATTGGAAGTTGTATTGGAATAGCTCAGATTATGAGAGTGGTGCAATGGAATTGCAGGTGGGTCAGGCTTGCAGTTATGGGAGCTACAGAAAGTTGTTGTGCATCTGAAATGGTTAGTGGAGCTGTTGTTGCTTGTACCTGAAATGAGAATGGCTTGAGCCTGATGGTTTGCGGTTAAGCATAGAAGAACAATGACAATAATGGCTGAATAGGTTATGATTCGAGTCTGGTAAATGGGAATTGAGGCTTGTTGTTGGAATTACAGTAAATGCAAGATGTTTGCACTGAAGCATTGCAGTTTTGATGAGAGTGGTGCAATGGAAGGTTGTAGTAGCTGGTGCAAGTGATGCTGAGTAAGTACAGCTTGAGATGCAGTGATGGTGGTAATGCTATGTGTTATGGAGGAACTGAAGCTGCAGAATGGGATTGTTGTGTTGGTGGTAGGTTTACAGGTTCTGTGAAAGCGCAGGTCAACTGTTGCAGTTGACATGAGATGGAATTGCAAATGGCTAGGTGTTGGTTTTGGTGGAGGTGTTTCATTGCAGGTTTTGTTGGCTTGCCAGGGTTGACTTGTTGCGGGTGTAGCTGATGTTGTGTAGCAGGGAGAACATCCATCTTGGCTGTAACAGAGTTGGCGTCATGGTGCGGCAGGGCCATCATAGCTGAGCGCAATGATTGCAATAGCTCAGGCCAAAGCAAGTCAACCACTTAGTTCTGATTCGGTTCCAATTCAGCTCCTGACTCGTAACGCCGTTAATGACCGTTAACTTGATCGTCAGTCTTAACGGTGGACTGTTATGTTTGACCGGTGACCGGGTGGACTTTGCCGGTCACCTGAGCTACTTTCCGGCGCCGGATTCCGGCTATATTGTACCATGTAAGACAGAAGTAAACATACCTGTGAAATGTGATGTTTACTCATAAAAAATGTTGTGGGCACTTCACCAGCTTCTTCATTTAAATATTTAAAAATGTTTCAAATCTGTTAACATCTGTATCAAACTTAACAATTACAAAATCAGTGCAAGCAAGACATCGTGGTTGTTAATCATCAATTAACTACAAACAAACTGATACTCAATCTCATTAAAAACCATACATTTATAAATTGATTAACAATGTGAGAATCATCCATATTTTTGCTGATAATGTTACAACTCGAACAATTTTCCAAGCATAATATTCATAAAAGAGATGTAATCAACGTCAAATAATAAAAAAATTCGCATACTCAGTAAATTGAATTTGTTGGTAGCCAGTAAATTAAAATTTTCAGCGAATAACTACACTATTGAAATTCGAAAAAGAAAGGATTACTCTTACAGTAGGGATGTAATCCATAAGAGAACCTCAAATTGTAGCATCATCAATTTGGGGATTTGGGGTTCGCAATTCCTCACCTCTTTCTCTCCATTTCAATTCCCCCTTTGTCGTTAACTTCATTTTTTTGGAATTTTGGTCGACTAAATTCCCAAACCCAACCCTAGATTTCACTTCATTCGATATTGAAGAGAAGAAAGAAGAACTTTGAGTTTGGATTTTCAGTCGAATAAGTTCCCAAATCAAACCCTATGTTTCAGTTCGTTCGATGTTGGAGAGAATAAGAATTTTGAGAGATAAACTCGATACATGTCCTGTTGTTATAATAAGAAATCTAACGGCTGAATTCCAGCTACTGTTTAACGGCTGAGATCAAATATACGGACATTGATGTGAACGAAAAATGGTTAACAAATTTGTGTTTCCTTGTTGGAATTAAAGGTGGTGGGAGATTTCTATACAATGATATTTAGAACAAGTAATATAACGAGACATCTACTAGATAAAACATATAACCTATATTTACTAGATCATTAAGCTTCAGATCTTTGGCCCATAAAATGGCTTCTTTAATGGCTAAACACCCGCTCTATCTCTCCACATAGACCTTCATTGAAGTATTTTCCTTGGATTCCTTTGCATGACCCTGTAGAATTGCATATGATTAGTACAATATCAATTTCATTAGTGAATTCATCATAAGAAATATATATATTCAATATTAATTGCTTCTCAGTTGGAGGATTCCAAGGATGCTTAGGTTGCTGACTTCATTTCCTTCCTTCTATACTGGAGCATATTTTAATCATGTAATTTACTTATTCTTGAAACACTTGTATACGGATTGGCTTTCTTGTTTTGAAAGAGCTTAATGCATCCGTCTTTCCAAATTTGGCAAGTTGTTATCATCATAATATGAATACATTTATCATCCCCACTAGATTTGTTGATATTAAATCAATTCATAATCCATTCTCTGGTATTCTAGTCATGCTGTTGCACTTGATGAAGGTTAACATTCATACTAAATTAAGTAAATCTTGAATGGTCACAATGAATCACAAGATTTGAAATTGTCTCTGGATCTTTCTAAAAAAAGGGACATAAAATTTCAACTTCAGGTTTGTGTCCGCTTAACTTTACTCTAATGTTTTTAAGACATTTCCAAGTAAATAGTTTAACTCTATGGGAATATTAGTCTTCCACATTGTTTTCTAATTTTTCCTGGGAATAATGGAGTTGTGAGTTTGGTTACCTCTTGAAAATGTACGAGTATTACAGGTAGATTTAGTCATGAAAATTCCGCTTCTACTAGGTAGCCAAACCATAGTATTTTCTCCTTATTCTGGTAACTGCTTTTTTAGAATCAGATCCACAGTAACTTTGGAAAAAAGCTTAGTGACAATTTGTACATTCTACTTTTTGGGATTTTGATTAAGTAGCTGACAAACATAAACATTTCTAGTTGGCTCTGAAAAACTAGGATTAGGTGCAGAAGGATGTTCTAAACCCTTGACCCATTTATCATACCATATTGTTAGAGCACTGCTCGGCCGAACTTGCAATCGTTGCTATCTTAATCTTGTTTGTCAAGTTTAGTTGACAAAACTATAAGTCTTGATTTCTAGTCGACTTATAGCTATGTCTCGGATTAGGATAGAATGTGTAGTTGATCTTTAGACTTCACGGCGTTCATCGATTGAAGACGAAGAACTACTAAGGGGAGCTTGTTGAACTTCATCAACAAAAGGTATGTGGAGACTTGAACTTATCTATCACTCAAAATTCTATCTACTCTATCTCCTAATTGAGATAAAAGTCGTATAGCTATATAGACTTTACTTTATACACACTAGTATAACCCGCATGCGCGATGCGCCTGCCGTTTCGTTTGGTAATTTTGTTTTCTTCACGTAGTAATCACCGGTCAAAGTCAACACTCAGTCAATGCTAGTCTAGATGCACCGGTCTATTCATCTATACAATATCATATCTCAAATGCATTAGAATCCAATATCAGAACGAACTTAGAGTTTTGAATGATTTGAGACATGTAGTTAATTATAATATGAGCCAACTCCATCTCGAGTATTTATTTTACAATGAAAATCTCGTCTAAAGATTACAATTCTGTAAAATTACAATAATATTAAAAGGCTCAGCCTACAAATGATCCAAGATTAGCTAGCTGGTTATCCATTAAATACATCGATTTCATCCTCCGTAAAATATAGTTCCTTACTGGAGGAAGAATGCAACAACACCAACATGGAAACTAACCACGATATATTTATCTAGAGGACCAAACTGAAATCAGTCCTTCTCTATCCCCTTATCCTTTTGAAAACCTTCCCCAACAACCACTTCCACATGTAAATTTGGATTTCCAGTTACATCTCCTGGGAACTCCAAAAGAAAGAGACTACAAAAATATGTAAATTTGGAGACTTGAAATCATCTATCACTCAAAAGTATATCTACTCTATCTCCTAATTGAGATAAAAATCGTATAGCTATATAGACTTTACTTTATATACATTTGATATTTCGATCTGAGTTTAAATCGTTTACATATTTCTTGAAATTTGTGTTGGTAAGCTTTCACTTTAACCAAGTTCATCTTTTATTCTTGACGAAAGTCAAAATATGATCATGTGAAAATCTCCTGGTAACATCTTATATGATTTGTATGAGACATTCATTTTATGTAGACTCAAAATGTTTCGTATTGATCTATAAATCACTTGAAAATTGCTTTGAAGCTAATAGTTTGTGTGAGATAATTATTCTCGTCTTCTAAGAATGTTTCAATCATTAAAATGGGAGTTTATAACAAATAACCATTAATTGGATATAGCATAGTATGCGTACTTGTATGCTAACTGTTGCAAGTGTATTCCAAGTATGGGAATATAGTATGCATACATGTATACGTACTGATTCAATAGTTGAAGTCTGGGAAATATAGTATGCATACATGTATGCGTACTGATTTCAACTGAGTTTGGTCATGAACGACAGTATGCATACCCGTCTGCATACTGGCGAACAAGACCAAGTCCAGGAACTTAGGTATGCATGCCCATTTGCATACTTGAGTGGGTTAAGTGATAAAATCGGTTATGTATGTTTGCATGCTCATGAAAAAATACATTTATATAATAAGGAAAGCAATCTTCACAAACCGTGGCTATAATGTTCATGAATTGTTTCGAGTGAATTAAACCGATTTTGCTTCAATTATGTCTTGTATACTTCTATGAGAATATAAATAATTGAACAACTCTATAGCTAGTTTAATTTGAGTCATTTGAACTAGTTGTTATTAAAATGAAAAAGGTTGATATAAAAGTGTTCATATGGCTAACTTCAGTTAATTATTGTTGAGCCAACTAAGTGTATACGTTTAGGTATGGTTACCCATATCTAAATGAAGGTACATTTCATTTGTGTGTAACAAGATAAGTCAATCTAATGGTTGAAAGATATTAGCATGAATCTAATCAGGTTTTCATCTAACGTTGAATATTGAATGCTTTGTTACCAAGGTAACATTGATTGCAAACCCTGATTTGAAGACTATATAAGGGAGAACTCTAGCAACTGGGAAACCTAATCCCCACACCTCATGTGTGATACTAGTTGCGACTAGAGTCGATTCTCCTTTAACCTAGGTTTTTCTAAAACCATTATAGGTTAACGACTTCATTGGGATTATGAAGCTAGACCCAACTATTTTCTCTATAATTGTGTGTTCTGATCTTACTTTGTTCTATCGTATTGAGTACTATATTCACTAAGATTTGCTCGGGATTTAATCTCCGATAGGAAAGATATAAAATGTAATCACAAATATCTTCGTCTCATTCTTTGTGATTCCACAATATCTTGTTCCGCTACCATATTGTTAAGTTATTGCGAGGTGATTGATATTACTAGGATGTTCTTCGGGAATATAAGTCATGTGTATCAATTGGTTCCAGTTCACCTTGATTTATCAAAAGACGAAACAAAAATCGTAGGTATTTCTGTGGGAGACAAATTTATCTATTCAATAGACTTTTCTGTGTGAGACAGGTTTGTTTATCTAGTCTTTGACTTTGGTTCGTAGAAACTCTTAGTTGTGGGTGAGATCAGCTAAAGAAATCAAGTGCGTAGAGTCCTGCTGGGATTCAGAGGCGTAAGGAACGCGACTGTACCTTAATCAGTGTGAGATTGGTTAGGGCTCAACTACATTATATTCCGAAGTTAACTTGTAGTAGGCTAGAGTCTGTAGAGGCTTAATACAGTATGGTGTTAAAATCTGGACTAGGTCCCGCGGTTTTTTTGCATTTTCGGTTTCCTCGTTAACAAAATTTCTTGTGTCTGTGTTATTTCTTTTCCGCATTATATTTGTTTATATAATTGAAATATCACAGGTTGTGAGTAGTTCAATAAATTAGATAATCCAACCTTTGGTTGTTGATATAAATTGATTGACACTTGAAAATTGGTCTTTGGTACCGTTCAAGTTGTTTCTCATAATAATCAGGCTCGCGGATTTGTATCAATTTGATTTGCTGATTACATTGAGAAACAAAGATATAACTCTTGGATGTATTTTTCTTGATTGATTCTGATTGTCTAGTTGATTCTCTTGGAAATATGTTGGAGTTAGTCCATAAATATTGCCAAAACGAAATATTGGGTGTGTTTGTTAGACCCCCGCTTTTTCACATATCATAACTTTGGTGCCGCATCTAACATCCCAGAAGTGATATTCTCCCACTATTTGCAAACCTTGTTCAATTCCTTTCCATTCCCATGAGGAGATACCATGCTCTTCACAGAGGTGGATAAATCACGGTAAGGTGAGTATTTATGTTTTAATATCTGCACCTAGAGTTGATAAGACTCATTGCACAATATCCTAGCCAATTTTTCCATAATCGTATCATCAAAATGTTCAAGCTTCCTAAATGATAAACCACTTTCATTATTCATTTGACTTTTATCGTCTCAAGTAATGATATTAAAACCCTTATTATTTTTATGTCCCCACCAAAATTTTGTTTGAATGGTGTCTAACTGTTCTGTTAAATTCTTTGGGAGTTTAAAGTTTCCCATGTAATGAGCCGGGATGGATTTTAAGACAAACTTAACTAGAGTGGATCTCCCTGCTTGATTCAAAAACATTGACACTCAACCTTGAAGTTTGTGTTCAAAGGAGTCTCCGATAGAAGCAAAAGACTTCGGTTTAATCTTACCAAGTAGGAGAGGCAGACCCATATATTTATCTGATTTGCTCAATTGCTTGCCCACAAAGTTGACAATTGACAATTTGAGAGTGAATATGTAGATCAATTTGGCCGCATATAAAACTAGCTGATTGGGAAAATCAGGGGACTATTATAGGAAAAAATATATCATATCTCGGACTTATCTCCGTGCGCGTACCTATGCTAATATCTAACGGCGTGGCTAACTACATCGCCAAAAAAACTAAAAAATCAAAATCAAACTTTTTTTTTGGATAATCTTCCTATTGATATTTCAAATCTTGTGAATGAAGATTATAATGGTGTAAGTTGATTTCCATTTAATGAAAGAGGATTTTTGTGTCAAAACAAATTTAACCCATATTTACTGAATAAAAAAACAATTGATTAACAAGTTTCTAAAACAATCCCATTATTTCTCATCCAATCGAGACTTAGACATTGTTCCTCATTCACATCGAGAAGACTTTATAACCCCACACGCATACAATTATTTATACAGTCAACCTAAAAGCACATGTATAAAATCATGGTTTTGAAAATCGCACGATTCTTCTTGATTGAATTCTCAAGTCAAGATATGGATTTTCAAAAATGATAACGGGGAGGTTCGAACTCATGACCATGGATTTTCAAAAATGATAACGGGGAGTTTCGAACTCATGACCTCCTGTACATGAGAGTGTCCTGTAATCAGTGTTCCACCTTGTTCTTTTTGATGTTTAATGAACTTCACTAATATATATCGGATCAAAGACCAAAATTCTATAAAAGAATATGATCCTTGACAAAAATTCCGCATAATCCAATATTATTTACAAGACAACATATGATTTAAAAATCGATCGTGAATCTTCGATTCACGATTTAACATGTGATTCGATTCCCAAAATTAAAAAACGATTCACGTTGCGATTTACAATTTCACAACCTTGTATAAAAGTGAAAACCTTACAAGCATACAACTATTTAAAAAGTCAACATGGAAACCACATTAGAACTTTTGATTCAACCTGAAATAATGATTCAAAGGTTTTCAACCAACTCAACGAATTACCAATAAACTTTTATCTCTCATAAAGGCATTCACCAACCTAATTGTTTTTATGCCTGAACTTTAATATGCATGGTCTAATCAAAATATAGGATGTCCAAAATAAAAGTTTGATTCCACAAACTAATTGTTTGTTTTAAAACCCTTATCATGTGATTAGGATACATACTACGTACGTAATTTATATTTATTTCAAAACCATAAGCCTTTTGGTTCCAGAAAACTTTGGAGAGACTGGTACTTGAAGTTCTTTTTCAGTTTTTTTTTATTTCCTCTCGTGTTATTATTGAGGGTTCTATATTTTTCACGGATTTAAACCTTGATTGTATTTTGTATTTAATTTTAATAAGTTAAACATTCGGTCACTTATTTTCTAAGACTTGATCAGTCTATTTGAGGAAGGTATCCAGAAAAGCATATATCTTAGACTGAAACAAATAAAAAGTGTAAAATCCAATTAGAAAGTATTGGTTCGATCTTTCCAGACTGGGGGCACACAATCCTAATATTGACATAAATTGACAAATGTGTAATAATCAAGTGTAGGAAACGGAATACCACCTCTTCAGAGCGTCCTTTCGAAAAAGCAATTTGGTTCGGTATTTCCCTTGAAAATTTAATCTCAAATTGCAATACAAACACGATTATTTCTTGGGATATATGGTGGATTACAGAACCCGATTTGTTTATAGGAAGAAATATCAACCATTCTTTGGTTCATCTGAAAATATATATGCTCGGTTGTTTTTGAGAAAATAAATCCATACCTGATTAATCTAATAGGCCAAATTAATATATTTTTACAATCCACTCCTTCGAATACCCTTCAAGAGGATATAAAATTCCAAAAGAAAATCTCAATCAACTACACCTAGTCCAACCTAAAATTCAGATTGGATAATCCTTATAGATGCTTCCTTTAAAAAGAATATTTGTCGATGGGTTATGCCTTTATCCTCTACTCAGCGGCTAATGAGAATTTCATGAATATATCAGTGGGGTAGGAGTGGGCTACATCAGCATTTCATGCTGAAGAAAAATCCTTACTAAAGGCAGTTACTTGGCTAAAAGAAAATATTTTGTCAAGTATTTTAATAGTCACTGATTGCAAAGCCCTGGAAGACAACATAAACAAGGTAAGCTCAGACATTTCGTGGACAACGGAAAACACTTTGCAGGAAGTAAGGATATTGAGTGAGCTACCTCAGGTTAAAGTGAACAATATTTTTAGGAAGCATAATTCAGCAGACTACATTGCCAAGGAAGCAAGGATTAAAAATCTTCAGCATATGTCGACCAAACTCCATAAAAATGTTCAAAAAGCTAGCATTGATACTAATGTATTTGATAAAAATGAATTTACAAACTTATTGCTACATTTGCTAGTTAAGAAATTTCATTTTTCCGTCAAAAAAAGAAGAAAAAAAAAGTATTGTTAATATGCATATTACAGTTGTTTATAGGTAAAAATCGTTTCTGCCGATTTTGGTAAATTCGGTAGGTGAGTGAGAAACTAGTTTAAACCCTAAAAAAATGTGTTGCACGTGAGCACTTTCTAGATTCGAGAAATCAATCTGTACAAGTCCGGCCTAAACCAAGAAATGGTCGTTCCAGACTTGCTTCGGTCATAAAGTGGAGGAGAAGGATTGATTTGGGGAGGGAAGCAAAGAAAGGTGTTGAGACCAGAATAATTCTGGGAGAGTAGTATCTCGACTTGTATCAAAAATTGAAAGCTTTAGAAGCTTTCAAGGGATGAAATCTTTTTGGAGAGCATGCAAAGTTTCCTTTTCTGAGAGTGTTGTGTTTTTCTCCTCACCGAGAATTTTTGTCTGGTGGAAATAGGTAAGACCTATTTATACAAGTCGAGATTGAAACGTACCCTGGCCTCATGAAGGAAGAGAGTAAAGGGTGAAATAATGGGAGGAGGTGGTAACCGCATTGGTGTTTATGGGTGAAAACGTTTTCACCATTATTTCCTCATTTATTTGACCGCTTTATTCCTTATTCATGCTTTCTTAAAGTGAGCGTAGTGTACGCTGCATGTTGTGGCCGCCAAACCAAGACCCTGGAAAGAATCCTCCAGTTTGTGTTGATGTCTCGAGTGTTGGTTGCACCTTGATTTCAAGTGGAAATGCCAGTCTGCAAGTGGCACGTGTGGCATGTGCGGAATGCCTTTGTTGTGGGTTGCACCATGAGTGCAAGTGGAAATGCAAGAGCTGCTAGTGGCGCGTGTGGCATGTGCCAATGGCATGTGCGGAATACCTTGATGGTAGGTTGCACATTGAGTGCAAGTGGCAATGCCAGAGCTGCCAGTGGCACGTGTGGCATGTGCCAATGGCATGTGTGGAATGCCTTGGTGGTAGGTTGCATGGTTTGCAAATTAGGCCGCCAACGAGGGTTTTTGGCATGTTCCAATGGCACGTGCGGCCAAGTTGGCCTAGGTTGCACGGTTTGCAATGTTAGGCTACCAGCGTGTGTGTTTGGCATGTGCCAATGGTACGCACGGCCATTTATGGCTATGGATTGGTAAGAAAATCTACCAGCGAGCGTGTTGGCATGTGCCAATGGCACGCTCGGCCATTAGGGTCACGGTTTGGTAAGAAAAGATGACAGCGAGCATGTTGGCATGTGCTAATGGCACACTCGTACATTAGGGCTACAGCTTGGTAAGAAAAGCTACCAGCAAGCGTGTTGGAATGTGACAATGGCACGCTTGGCCATTAGCGCCACGGCCTGGTAAGAAAAGCTTCCAGCAAGCGTGTTGGCATGTTCCAATGGCACGCTTGGCCACTAGGACCACATTTTGGTAAGAAAATCTACCAGCAAGCGTGTTGGCATGTGCCAATGGAATGCTCATCCGTTAGGGCCACAGACTGGTAAGAAAAGATGCCAGCAAGCGTGTTGGCATGTGCCAATGGCGTGCGTGTCCAATTTGGCCTAGGTTGCACGGTTTGCAAGCCTAGGCGCGGGCGCTACTTTGGCATGGAACGACTAGGGTCAAGGTAAGGGTGTTTGGCTTGGCGTGGTGTGACCATCGTAGCAAGGGCCAAGGTAGAGTAAGTTTGGCATGGTGCAACTAACTTGGGCTAGGTGTGGCTGGTATGATTTGCCATTAGCACAGAGGTGCGGCTAGCATGGTTGGAATGCTTTGGCACGTTTAGTGTGGCTAGCATGATTTGTCATTGGCACAGGGGTGCGGCTTGCATGGTTGGCATGTTTTGGCGCGGTTGGTGTGACTAGCATAGCTAGGTCCAAGGCAGAGTGCGTTTGGCATGACGCGGCTAGCTTGGGCTAGGTGTGGCTGTCATGATTTTCCATTGGCACGGAGGTGCGGCTATCATGGTTGGCATGCTTTGGCGCGGTTGGTATAACTAGCATAGCTAGGGCCAAGGCATAGTGCGTTTGGCATGGCGCGGCTAGCTTGGGATAGGTGTGGCTGGCATGATTTGCCATTGGCACGAAGGTGCGTCTAGCATGGTAGGCATGCTTTGGCGCGTTTGGTGTGGCTGGCATGATTTGCCATTGGTACAGAGGTGAATTAGGGTTTTGCTCGTTGTAACCTTAATTTGAAAAAATACCCCCTATTAATTACTGACTACATGCATTAAATGTTCTAATAAATGTGTCACCGCTGACATTAGGTTATTCGGGGTTTTACGATTTTACCCTTTTTCTATAAATCACCATCAACATTAAGTCTCATGCTTAGCTCGGAACTGGAGCTTTGTTGCGAGGTAAGCATAAGATAGTGACAAACTATCAGCAGTAAATCGTAAAGAGAATTGAAGAGGCTTGTCTGGCCTTTTTATAGATAGGATTTGGAATCCTTTCCTCTGGCAGTTTTGCACAGATTAGGAAGTAAACATCATTGAGAGACAGGAAGCTGGGCGGCATTGAGAAGTTGACGCGAGTTGGGAAACTAAGCGTGCTAGCTGGTGCGACAGGCGCGAGGTGGGGAAGCTGATCGTGTTAGCTGGCGCGACTTGGGAAACTGGGAAGCTGGGCGTGAGCTTGGTGGGACCGGTGTAAACAAAGAAGGAGTAAGTGTCTCGAAAGATAGCAAAGTTTCCTCATTTTGCCTTCCTTTACACGCGGATTCAATCAGGGCATCATCCATGCTAAAAAAACAAAAATCCAGAAGCGTTATATCCTTCATTCTTTCCTTTTTTAGGGTTCCATATTCATACCCAGCGCAATTGCATCATCTACCTTGTTTTAAAAATGGTTCTTCTTGTTAGGTTTCTCTCTTTTTCATGTCGCACAGAGACGAATCATCCTCTAACCAGCCAGATTCTCCAGGTGAAGGCGTGAGGTCTGACTCTTGCAGGAGCATCCCGACTAGGGTTATTCGGGCTAAGAAGATCATACCGGTATGTTTTATTATCCTTCTATTTTCATGTTATCCTCTTTTATATGTGTATAGATAGGATGGAACTTGATCATTTTCCTTATTTTTTTGCAGTGTATGATGGAACCCTCCAAGGATGGCCACGCATTTAACCCTTTGGAGAAGGATTTCAGAATTGGCGGAAACCGATCTTCTTCTCTTGAGGAGGCATTGGCTGGGATTGAATCTCTGTTCCATGAAGCTAGTGAAATCATTAAGGACCTCCCTTCAATCTATCTCCATGAAATACAGGCGCGTGTTCGGATTTTCTTGGGTCCAGTGAGTATGGAGGAGGGGAAAGAAAATGAGGAAGAACCTTGGCATATTGAGAAGCTCCAGTACGGCAAAGCCTTTCCTCGGTCCAGGTATAGGTTGGATCTAACTGTTTCTAGGTCGAAGCGACGAAAAAACGAACGTGTGAAGCTCTTGGAGGAGAGCGCCATGGTTCTTGATTTTTATGCGAATGAAAAAAATCTTATTCGAAGTGTCAAAGGGAAAACCTTCGAAGGAACATCTGACAGAAACGAAATATCCTTTGAAGTTGACGCTAGAGGTGTCATTGGTGATACCGGAGGGGTCATGGTGGCGTATGCTGGACCGGTCATCGGGGCGGACACTTCTGCTGTGGTTGCTTCGGGATGGGATGTTGAGGTTGATGCTGCTAACACCGTTGAATGGAACCTTTGTTGTCCAAAGGATTGCTGGGGGAAGTGCTTGAAAATATCCTTGACTGAGGGGACTTGTGCTCCATCCTTTGAGGGCTAGTTCCTCCCTTTTGTTGTTTCTGTTAGCTGCTTAGTTCCCCTAATGTCTTTTTTTTTCTTTTTCGTAAACTCATCTTTACATTCTTCTTCATTAGTCAAAATTTTGCATTATAGATATATATATATATTCTTTTTTGGAAATAGGTTGTGGTATGATGGCTCCGTAATGGTTTTACTGGGTTAATCTGATGCATTTCTCTGATATCTTGAGAACTTATTTGGAAAGATATGTATTTATGCTCTTCTTTTTTTTTACGGGAAAAGGAATCCCCAGGGAAGAATACAAACGGTATATTCATCTTTGGGGAATACAACTACTAAGAGGAATTATTAAAGGAAATACTAAAAGGGGGAGTGACTGGGAAGTACAACATTTTAGGGATTGGAGGCTTTGAGCCATCGGGAGTGAATTATCACGCCTTCAGGTGTGTCTACGTTGATGATCTTGCAATATCCTCCCAAAAGGGTGTCCGCCACCAGATACATCTCGTCTTATCTTCCATTGGGCGAATCAGTCTGAATAGCCATTTTTACTGTCATCCTCCCAACTTGAAACGAGCTTTCCTTAACCACTACATCTCCGATTGAAAATGGGTTCAGACGTCGTGCAACCGTTTGAGTCTTGGCTTCGTTGGTTTCAATAGAGGTTTCCAAGATTTTTGCAAAGTGCTCAAATGGTCCAGCGCCCTATTCACATTTCTTGACAGCGTCCGTGCCAGTAAATGCGCCGAGTCCCCATGACAGAATGGGGGAAGGAATGACTGGTTGCAGAAAAGGTTGCTTGGTCAGAATTACTTGCATTTGAAAACCATGAGCTAGCTCCAACGGGTCCTCTCCGGATGTCTGGGTTCCTTCGATAGTTCGTCGATGAGATAAACAGTGGGATGACTTGTTGGAAATTCCTTCGGGCGTGGGCGTCGGCAGAGGGCGCACATCCAATTTCGATTTGTTGTCGAGCACCCATAAGTATCCCAATATCATGTCATGACCCAGTTCTTTGACAATGTGGAATTTGCTATGCGTTATAGCGTCCCCCACCTTGATCTCTAGGTTGATGTATCCATGCGCGTTCAAAGCTTCTCCTCTCGAGTTCTTAATCACGGACGGGGAATAGGTAGCGTCTTGCTTTGTAAATCCTGCTGCCTTTAATATCTTGAAAGTAATGATGTTGAGGTCAGCCGCGTCGATGAGCGTGTTGTCAAATTCGTTAACTCTTAAGCGGGACGTGGTCAGCAGTCCCAAGTTCCCCCTTTTGGTTCCGCATGTTTGGAAAGCTTGGGCCCCAGGCGTGGTTTCTGAGGAGAGAAAAAGTCGTTTGCCGGATACAACGCGACTGAGAGCTCCGAAAATATCTTGGCGTTGCACCTTGGAAAGATGCATACATGATGCATCATGGATTGTATAGTCTCGTGCACGGAGTCCCCAGAGGAATGATAGGTGTCTAAAACACCTAATTTTATATCGAGTATTTATGCTTTCTTTGCGAGTTTTCTTGTAAATTATGTATCTTATGTTTGTTTTTGATTTTATTAGGTATCTTGGAGTCATTCTGAGCAAAAGAAGGAGAAAACGTCCATTTGGAGCGTAAGGGACAAAAAGATCAATTCACAGGCGGTTGATATCCGGAGCCCAGTCCATGATAAGGGACAACCAGTTGAAGCCTAATAAGAATTGCTAAAAACACCCATGGGTATTGATAGCCGTCCCATCCTAATAGACCTAGTTAGGTCGAACTCGGCTGTTTCAGACATCATTTCATTTCTCTTCAGCTGCAAAAGAGGGGATAAGTTATGGTGATTGTTGAGCAAATCAGTGAGGAGCTCGAAGATGAATCTGAAATTGAGTGTAATTCAGGCTACGGTGGTGAGTTAGAAGATGAATTGGTAATGAACATGATGAAGAAACAAGTCTTCTGATACTGATGGTGGTGAAATTAGGGTTTTCTGTGAATTTGAAGCTGGTGATTATCATGGGTAATGTTGAATCTGGTTCCGTGTACTTGAATGAAGATAGGGTTATGATGATTTCTGCTGGAAATTGCTTATGAAGAATCAGAAGAATGGGTTTGTTCTTGATCTCAGATATATGGTTAGGCTCGAATCTGGTGGTAGTTGTTAAGTGAATTAAGAGATGGTGAAGTTGAGATGGGTTTGCATTTGATGTCAAGTTGGAAACACAAAGGATCTTAAATTGGTAAAGCTGCAGAAGGAGATGTCAATTCTGAAGAGCATTAGAAAGAACAATTAGTGTTGGTGGTTGTTTCTGGAGGTGGTTTGAAGTTGTTTACGGTGTTCTGCTGGTGACGATGAGTCGAAGGTTGAGTAGAGTTAAGCTCGATAAAGGCTGCTGATTTGATGGAAGTAGTGAAGATGAGTGAGTGTTGGCTGCCGGATTTGCTTGATAATTGGCTCGCAGTATTTGGCAGGGAATGATGGCAGAGATGCTCGATAATTGGCAGTGAAGTTGTTCAATAGGTTGATAAAGCAAGGATGGAGTCAGGTGGATAATGGTGTAGCTGATCTACAATACAGAGACACAGAAACTGAGGTATTGGTTTGATATTGTTGTTGCTTGAGATTTCAAGGGGTATGGATGATGTTGATTGAGCTTAAGGGTCTAAGAAATTGTTGTTGGTGCTGTCTTAGTGGAGTTGGTATGCTATAGATGAATGCTAGGATAGGGATGGATATGATGCTATGGGTCACACTGGATAGTACAAGGAAGATGAGAGTTTGTTGCTGGTATCTGAAGCTAGATGGAGTTGGAGTTATGTTGCTCAGAATAATGAGATGGTGATTGCTTCTACATAGTGTGACAGCAAGACTAATGCAGCTATTAGTTAAGTTGTATGCAGCTGGGGTCGAGCTGAGATATTGGAGTAATGTGCAGTTATAAAGGATGGGCAGTGATGCTATGAGACAGTTCTGGAGATGGTGGTGATGTTGTCGATACTTTGAGCAAAAGGAGGTGATGCCAATGGATATGTTGGTGGTGATAAAACAAGATGAAGGAAGTACTGGTGGAGCAGTTAAAGACTAGTGGAACTGATGCCATATAGCTAATGGGTATTGTGGTTAACTGTGATGATCAGGTCAAGAAACTCAAGAATCTGAAGCTGTATAGAAGAGCTCATGGTTTGTAAACTGCTCAATTAGATGAATGCTAGGCTTGATATGAATTACAGAGTGTTGTTGGCATTGTGAATTTGCAGTGAAGGTGGTACTGAGATATGGACTAAATGGAGTAGTTGTAATGGTTTTTAGAACCAGTTACAGACCTATGGATGGTTGCAACAATATGGAATTGTGGTTGGTGGTAGAAGAGAACTGGTGGTGCACAAGGAGGAAGAGCTATTGATGTTAATGAGTGGTATTGGCTGGTACAGCTGAGCTTGAGCTGGTGTTGGTTAATGAGCTAAAGTGTGCTGGTGCTGGTGTTGTGCACGAGTGCAGGTGATGCTGCAATGAGGCAGTAAATGATGTTGCTGCCATCAGTTCATGGTAATGGAAGGTGCAGTGCAGGGGAGTGAAGCAATCTTGAATGCGGGTAGATGGACTGAGATAGTGGTGGTTGTTGCAGGTTATGCTAGGAGTGTACAAGTTGCATTCACTGATGGAATTGAATCAGATTGAACTGAAACAAGCTAATGGGAATCGCAGATAAGTACGACACTGTGCAGGGAATGGATTTTGAAGCTGCAGAAACTGTGCGAAAACGGAGCAAAATTGGTGCACCGGTGGTACTAGCCCGGGATGCCGGATTTCAGAGGTTAAAGTGTCGGTCATAATGTTTCATTGAATCGTGAAGGGGGTATGTCTTGGATGCAAGAGTTGGTGGCTGGATATATGAGCTACGGTTCGCGCTTTTAGGCACGTTTTCGCAAGAACAAGGAATTGGTTTAGATGGTTCATTTGTGACGTATGGCTCTGAATTGTGAGTATATAAACTGAAAATAAGGATAGTGAGTTGCTGGGAGTTACAGTAGTCGGATACAGGCTCAGGTGGTCGGAGATATTTTTCCGGTGATAAATTCCGGCGACCATATTCCGGTGATGACGTCATCAATTCCGGCAAACACTTTTGGACATAGATTTTCACACGGATAATTTCCATACATGGGCTTGGTGGACTAATTGAAGATGGGTTTTGAGAAGACTTGACCTAACTAAGGAAAGAGTATCCTTTTTGAGAAGGAGAGAAGCATATAAATAGAAAATCTTTCTCTAAACCTAGATATATCTCCATGAGGGAGACTTCTACTTTTGTTCTAGGGTTTTACATGATAGTTCTTCTTTGGTTTCTATGATGATTTACAAAAACACAAGTACTTGATTTTATTATTGGTTAAAGATGTAGTTGGATTTTGAAAACAAGTTTTGATCTTTATGAGTTAGTTTTGTCTCAATATTATCGTTTGATTTCTATTGATTATAATAATTGCATGATTGATGTATTGCAATATGATTGAATGTTTGTTTGGTTGAGTCTAGAATTGATTGAACATACATCTAGGGTTTTCATCGAGCGATAACCTTGAATACGAGTAGCGTGATATGATTATAGTTTGTAGTGATGCACTCTTGTAATCATATGTAGACTTTGACCTTTGTCCGAATTGTCATGCGTAATGTGTGATAGTTGCATTGATTAGCCTATTTCTGAAACTTAATGCTCCTAGGAATTGAACTTAATTAGCCCAAGGCGTTAGGTTATTCTTTAGGTAGAATTCACATACGCAGCTCTAATGTGTGTGTTGATGAACTTAGGAAATTTACGGAGTATTCTTGCAATAAGGTATTCTAGGGATTTTGATGATAGCGAGATTAAATACGAATTATATTCATACTTTCAAAAACTTGTTTACAATTGAAGATGAAACCTGTATCCAATATTTTCTCATCCTTGATTTGTTTGCTTTATTTCTTTGTTTGCTTTTATTTTATTTTTACTTTATAAAAATCAGAAAAAACCCCATTGGTATTTATAGGAAACCGAAAATATTTTGACAACCTAGTCCTCTCTGTGGGAACGATCCTTTCTTGCCCTTGCTTCATTATATATTTTGAGTAGTAAGAAAGTGTAATTTATTTTTGACGCCTACGACAACGATCAAGGACCCGCAGTTTCTTATTGGGAGTGGGTTTCGATGCACTCTATCGTCTCCTAGTTGGAGTTCTCCCACTTTTATCCTTTCTATGAAAATATGCTTTAGCCTGTTGCAATTGTTGGTCGGGTGGTGAAAAAACCTGTGGTAATGGCAGTACTTGGGGTTCGCCATCTCAGCCTCAGTTGGTGGACGTATGGGAGGTGGCAGTCTGATAACATCATCTTGAACCCGGGCTTCTAGGAGGTCAATCACCTCCTCGATGGGAAACGGGAAATCAAGGGTATTTCCTTCGGTCTCATGATGTTGCATGGTAGTTTTAATGACGGTCTTCCGTGGAGGGGGTTCCCGTTGCGCCGGCGCTTCACGTTTTGGATGGTAGCCCATAGCTGGGGTCTTCCTTTTTCCACTTTCGTTTATTATGTTCACAGAGGATGAGCCAGCATTAAATTGCTTGCTGATGAGGCGTCTATTCCCGCGAGTTTCACGTGTGTCTTCGGTTCGAGTTGGCCTAGTTCTTTCCAGTAATGCCGGTGCTGTCGTTGCGGATCGTCTGGCGGCTTCATGGAGTTTGGAGAATGTTTGGAAGCGTAAGTTCTCTAGAAAGGCGCGATAAATAGGAACCATACCATTGATGCTTGCTCGGTCACATTTGGGTCTTGACAGTCGAGTGCATGAACCCTGAACCTTTTGACGAAATCATTCGGATGTTCGTTATCCTACTGGTACATTCTTCCGAGGTCCGAGAAAGTAACTTGTTCAGACACGAAGAAGTATTTCTTGTAAAATGCAGTGACCATGCTACTCCAGTTGGGAATGCTGTTCGGCGGGATGCTGTAGTACCATGTATACGCCCTTCCAGTAAGTGATTTTGAGAATTCCCTTAAACAAAGAACGTGATTATATTCATGTTATCCTAAGGATTCCAGGAAATGGGAGGCATGCTCATGTGCATTCCCGGTACCATCGTACATGGTAAATTAAGGAGAGGAGTACCCCCTTGGAAGAGGGATTCTCTGCATTTCGGATGGGTAAGGAGGTTGGTGATGATGCATGTCCAATTCATCATTCTTGATTCGGTTGCGGAGAAGTTGATCCATATATTCTCGCGTGACGAAGTTGGAAGACCGATTTTTTTTCCAACGAGATTCTAGCGCAAGTTTCCACGTCCGCGGAGGCGCGCTCCGCCGAGGTGCTGGTTTCGGGGTTGTGGAGATGTTCTTAAGCGGCTCTGGAGGACGCGACTCACGTGGTAGTCGCTCTGTCAGGGTCTTGAGAAAGACAAGTACATCTTTCTGTGTTGAAACCATATCCGTCTAGGCTCTGGAGAGCATCTCCTGTCGTTCCATCAAATCAGCGATGGTGACATAAGGACGGCTTCCTCTGGTCCCTCCGGTCTCTCGTCCCGTCGGTGGGGTAGTTGGAACCTTATTTGTGGTCGGAGGTGCCATGCTAGATGAAGCATTAGGGGCCGCAACTGCGGCTCTGGCCCTGGTGACCGGTGGCGTGACACCAGAAGAGGTATTTTCATTGCCGTGATTAGAGGGTTGTGCAGAAACACTAGTGGAGGCAGCGGCTCTGGCCCTGGTGATTGGCGGTGTTGCGCTTGAGGGAGTGCATTCGGAGTTACTGTAGTCAGCAGGTGATGCTACAACGTCATTGGGAGAGACGTTAACATCAGGGACGTGCTTTGTGCTGGTATTTTTCGGCAGCCGCTCCAGACCTGAGTTCCACCATGTTGGGATTTACGTTCGGGAAACGAAATCAGGAGTCGGAGTTGGTATTGTAACCGATAGATCAATCCTCCCGCTGTGGTCGCCAATTGTTTATGGGTAAAAATCGTTTCTGTTGATTTTGCTAAATTATGTAGGTGAGTGAGAAACTAGTTTAAACCCTAAACAAATGTGTTGCACGTGAGCACTTTATAGATTCGAGAGATTAATATGTACAAGTCTGGCCTAAACCAAGAAATGGTTGTTCCAGACTTGCTTCGGTCACAAAGTGGAGGAGAAGGGTTGATTTGGGAAGGGAAGCAAAGAAAGGTGTTGAGACCAGAATAATTCTGGGAGAGTAGTGTCTCGACTTGTATCAGAAAGTGAAAGCTTCAGAAGCTTGCAAGGGAAGAAAGCATTTTGGAGAGCTTGCAAAGTTGCCTTTTCTGAGAGTGTTGTGTTTTTCTCCTGACCGAGACTTGTTATATGGTGGAAATAGGTAAGACCTATTTATACAAGTCGAAATTGAAACGTACCCTGGCCTCATGAAGGAAGAGAGTAAAGGGTGAAATAATGGGAGGAGGTGGTAACCGCATTGGTGTTTATGGGTGAAAACGTTTTCACCATTATTTTCTTATTTATTTGATCGCTTTATTCCTTATTCACGCTTTCTTAAAGTGAGCGTAGTGTACGCTGCATGATGTGACCGCCAAACCAAGACCCTGGAAAGCATCCCCCAGTTTGTGTTGATGTCTCGAGTGTTGGTTGCACCTTGAGTGCAAGTGGCAATGCCAGGCTGCAAGTGGCGCGTGTGGCATGTGCAGAATGCCTTTGTTGCGGGTTGCACCTTGAGTGCAAGTGGCAATGCCAGAGCTGCTAGTAGCGCGTGTGGCATATGCCAATGGAATGTGCGGAATGCCTTGGTGGTAGGTTGCACGTCGAGTGAAAGTGGAAATGCCATAGCTGCCAGTGGCGCATGTGGCATGAGCCAATGGTATGTGCGGAATGCCTTGGTGGTAGGTTGCACGGTTCGCAAATTAGGCTACCAACGAAAGTTTTTGGCATGTGCCAATGGCACGTGCGGCCAAGTTGGGCTAGGTTGCACGGTTTGCACTGTTAGGCTATCAGCGTGTGTGTTTGGCATGTGCCAATGGCACGCACAACCATTTAGGGCCACTGCTTGGTAAGAAAAGCTACCAGCGAGCGTGTTGGCATGTGCCAATGGCACGCTCGACCATTAGGGCAACAGTTTGGTAAGAAAAGCTTCCAGCGAGCGTGTTGGCATGTGCCAATGGCACGCTCGGCCATTAGGACCACGGCTTGGTGAGAAAATCTACTTGTAAGTGTGTTGGCATGTGCCAATGGCACGCTCGGCCATTAGGGCCACGACCTGGTAAGAAAAGCTGCCAGCAAGCGTGTTGGCATGTTGTGACTTCCCAATTGCTAAACACGTTTACCCGATAGAATTACAACCTAATAGAAGCATCAAATCTAGATTAATGATATTAAGAATCTCAATTACATAAGCTAATCCCAAAGGCAAACCCATACACTCTGATATTATATAAATGAAGGTCTCTCGAGTGATATGAATATAATAAGGTGTTGTTTTACAGATTAACAAAAGTATACATACACAAAAGCTACGCAACATCTCTAATATGATACAAGCTTTAAGCTACGAAAAAGTTATCTTCAAGCGCACCTTTTCTTTTGATTACTGAAAACTGAAGTGGGAACGAGTGAGCACATCATCCCAAAGGGGTGCCCAATGGAAATAAATAATTCTCAAGTAATCACTAATATGCTTCACAATGCTAAAGAATGGAAATAAAACATGTCATCGTGCATAATATGCATAAGAGTAATTTCCCCAAATACCTCGATATAATATTTCCTCATCTGGGTCTTAACGACATAAATTAGGTTATAAAATAAAAAGTAATACTATTTCGCTTTACGCGCTAGATAGCTATTATATGCACTTCTCATGCTATGTACTGCCTCATCTGGGATATAAGACTTAGCAAGGAGCTGTGGGGAGACCACAGTCACTCCTCGCGGGGATTTCACTCAAACACATAAAATTTATTCACTCATCAATCAGCAAGCATCGTAATATATCATTCATGAAAGAATGTTATTCTAATTCCACTCCCTCAGGTATTGCATACCATAATTACAATATCCGTGAAAGACCACCACCGAATGAATCTGCAAAAGTGAAACTAGAACAACTAAAATATATCATCCAGACCTCGCCAAACTCATTGGAGAAAGCGAAAGCAGAATAACTCCGGACTCGAATGATAGCGCCATCCACAGAGTGCCCATACAAACCATGATTCAAGAACTATCATCATAAGTCCCGAAGGTTTTATAATCAAGCATAATATGCAAACGATTGGATTCTCACAAGAAATTGTAAAAGGTAATATTCCCCTATATAACGGTATTGCCTCATCTAGGCTATAATAAGCATAAAAATAGATATAACATTTGGAGAATCCACACAATGCATATTACACAACATACCAAATCATTTACACACAAATATGTTCATAAGAATTAATGGCACATCATGCTCACGTAATAAAAGAAACTTAATGATTACAAGAAGGTTTCAGAGTTCCCACCTATTTTGAAGGAAACCCACTCCTACCTTGAGATCCAGAAGTCACTGGTTCATCCTTTGAATCGGTCGTAGTTAATATAGACTAACTGTAAATCACATAAGCATACAAAGAAATTAGCCAAAAGTCTTACACAAGTAATCTCATACAATTCTCTAGTTGGGTTAAGTGAACTATCTATTGGTTCTAAGCCCATTTATGATTCTACAACAATTCATCATCTATCTTCAGCATAACAAAGGCTTACTAATTAAATTAGGTAGAACCTCTAGTCAATTTGATAAGTCTAATGCGTATCTACAACTTTGTAGTAGGAACTAAAGATTAACTCTGACCATAAGGTCTAATATATCAAAATAGGAAAACTATTCCTAAGCCCAAGCGCACTAAACAAGTCTATCTATCTAAGGCCTGGTCCATCTGAGTCAACTGACAGTCGCTAACGGTCAATGGGGTCAATTAACAGTCCACGTCAAGTCAAAGTTCATGGTCAATGGTCAACTGGTCAAACAAAAGGGTTAACTCGGTCAAGTTAGGTTCAAATACGAATCGGGTCAAATGGTTCAACTCAGTCATATAGACTGATTCAGGTGAGTCAGATTCACATTTGACTCAGTCAGATAAACTAAGTCAGCCAAGTCAGACATCTGACTGGGGTGACTGTCTCATGCTAAACAAGCCAAGGCCCTTGCACTGGCCACCACTCAAAAAGCATAATCATAGTGCAACACAAAACAGATCAAAATCCAATAGAAGCATTTCTAACTCAACAACCTATCCTCAATAATCAGTTGAAACAACAACTTCTTAGCTTCAAAATAACTACCAAATCTCCACATCTGCAATCCTACCATTTGTAGTTCATCCAAATGCATTTTAGGCCTCCTCCCTGAACTGTAGAGCACAACCAAGCTCAATTTCAACACCAACAACTCCTACACTTCATTCATACTTTTCTCAGCCATATATTGCATCACTTCCTAGTCTATAAAGAAACATTCAACCTCCAACTCCATACTATAGTATGCCACAATAATCAACTTCTCAGTGATATCATCACCAAATTCAACTTCATATTCAAACAATCAAAAGATTTACCTGCAGATCATAATTTCATACCAACACCATCTGCCAAACTCACTTACTCAACTTCATTCTCTATTTGAATTTCCACTATCTTCTGAAACCTTCACTAACACAACAACAACACCATATTTCTATCCTCATTATGATCTAAAACATTCCTATCAAACAGCCCCAGCTTTATACTAAACTCAACACAAAACAGTTTCATTCACAAACACATCAATTCAATATTCTAAGCAATTTTACCAAAACATTAAACTTAAATGAAAATAGAGTCTTACCCAAGTATCAGCATCCACTGAATTGCTTTTCCCCTAGTTCAATTCTATTGAAACCCTAATTTCCAATTTGGGGAAGAACAGAAAACCCTAATCTTCTTTAATCTTGAATTACTCTTCATCCTTAACCCTAATTCATTCAATTGATCATTATCCATCTCAATTACCCTTTCCTGATTATCAATTTCATCTTCTAATCCTTCTTATAAAACCCTAACTCTTGATTCAAACCTCAAAACAGTTCTACAACTTCAATTAGACATTAACCCTATTAATATTCATCCATCATCATCTCAAAATAATCATCAATTATTCACAGACCTAAACTCAAAACCAGGAACCCTAATTTCATCTTCTCTAATTCATACCTAACTTTTCTGTTTCAAAATCAAAGATCATACTGTCTTCTACATCATCTATTAGCATCCACAGATGATTTCATCAATCAATTCTTACTCAAATTCTCACAAAAATTCGAGATGAAAATGAACATAATAGAAGAACAAAACCAGAGAAGAAGAAGGAAGAAAGAGAAAGTGAAAAGAGAAATGAGTTTCTCTCGACGCATCTTGAAGATAATGCCGGCCAAAAACGCTAAGAGCGCCTGAGAACGGATAAGGGCAGCCAGAGTTGGTCTAAGGAAAACTAGTAATTTCCCCCCTTCATGCTTATCCAATGATATCTTCTTCGCACGGCATCCGAAGGACACGTTCGAGTAGTCCATTTTTCCTAACTTTTCGTGACCTATTTAATGCTACTAGTTTCTTATCCACATCGTTGTTAGATTAATTTCTATTAATTATCGTTCATGTTAAGCTAATCGAGTCATTAGCGGTTAATTCGTCTCTTGATCATCACTAGATCAGTCAAACAACGTTGACGAGCTTGAGGGTCCTTACACATGTTCCAATGGCACGCTCGGCCATTAGGGCCACGGCTTGGTAAGAAAAGCTACCAGCAAGCGTGTTGGCATGTACCAATGACTCGCTCGGCCATTAGGGCCTCGACCTGGTAAGAAAAGCTTCCAGCAAGTGTGTTGGCATGCTTGGCCAATTTGGCCTAGGTTGCATGGTTTGCAAGCCTAGGCACGGGCCAAGGTAAGAGTGTTTGGCTTGGCGTGGTGTGACCAGCTTATATAGGGCCAAGGCAGAGTGCGTTTGGCATGGCGCAACTAGATTGGGCTAGGTGTGGCTGGCATGATTTGCCATTGGCACAGAGGTGCGGCTAGCATGGTTGGCATGCTTTGGCGCGTTTGGTGTGGCTGGCATGATGTGTCGTTGGAACAGAGGTGAGGCTAGCATGGTTGGCATGTTTTTGCGCGGTTGGTGTGACTAGCATAGCTAGGGCCAAGGCATAGTGCGTTTGGCATGACGCGACTAGCTTGGGCTAGGTGTGGCTGGCATGATTTGCCATTGGCACGGAGGTGCGACTAGCATGGTTGGCATGCTTTGGCGCGTTTGGTGTGGCTGGCATGATTTTCCATTGGCACATAGGTGCGGATAGCATGGTTGGCATGCTTTGGCGCGGTTGGTGTGACTAGCATAGCTAGGGCCAAGGCAGAGTGCGTTTGGCATGGCGCGGCTAGCTTGGGCTAGGTGTGGCTGGCATGATTTGCCTAATTTGAAAAAATACCCTATTAATTACTAACTACATGCATTAAATGTTCTAATAAATGTGTCATCGGTGACATTAGGTTAGGGGGTGAATTAGTCTTGGTTTTAATTCTATCAATTTCGAAGTACTAATTTTTGATAAATTAATACCCTAATTTTAAAAAAATATCTAGAGATTTTATTTTCAATTAATTACTAACTACATGCAAATCATGCCAGCCATTTGTTCCACCTTTTTCTGGACTCTAATTAGAGATGCCATAAGCCTATGACCAGTTGACAGATGTGGTCATTTTCTGCTAGTGTACTACAGAGCTCCAAGGACGCTTTCTTTGGTTGCCAATTTGATATCTATCGATTTTAAACAAACAAAGATTCTAGGTGATTTTTATTCTCGATTTGTTTAGATTTTTTGATTTTATAGTCTATCTTTTTAACCCAATTGGTTCTCTTTGAGAATAATTACATAAAATTCATAAGGCGACGGTTCGTTTATTAGAATTTAGTTTGGAAGAGATTTAACCAAGTGTTGCGACATACCAGAAAGCATGCTGCATTATACACAACCTGGTTTCATGTTTTTTTATTTTGTAGTTATCATAAAATTCCACAATGCCTAAACTTTCCTTTACTCGTTTTTTAGACCTAAAAAATGTTTTAACTAAGTAATGGATCAGGATTTGTACTACCAGGTGATTAGGACTTTGTAAGAGGTTATGTTTATACAAAGTAGCCAAGTAGGGGGGCAATCATATTTATACTACCTAGTGGTTGTCATTATCACTCAAAACAAAGGTTTAGCTAAAATTAATTAAGTACCCCTATTTTTCACATTACACTAAAAAAGTGTCCCCGTTTTTTATACATTTGTTAAAGTACCCCGTTTTTTTTTTTTTTTTTTTTGATCATCAAACCACAAGTATTTCATTCCATAAGAAGTGTTTACATGATGGTTTTAAAGAGAAACAAATACATCATAACATGAAAAAAAATACAAAGAAAGATACAAAACGTAAATAAATCGCGAAGAGAAAGAGCGATCTACCACGATAGCACCCAAATTTTGTACTATGAGATTGGAGAAGGAATGGTATACGAAATCATAATTCGACCATTTTGATAGATTTTTTCTTCTTAGAAAAGAGATGCTCCTATTACAGAGGAGTGATATGCCCAAAAATTCTTCATGTGCAACTAACCAGAACTCAAGATCTATTTTTCTGATGAAGGAGAAATTGATCTTCGCCCTTGCTGAATCGCCGATGTACTTTTATCAAAAAAACCAAACACGAACAAATCGTTAGAAAGAAACACTATAAAAGTGTAGATAAAATCGCCCAAACGGCGAAGATAAAAATCGCTCTAATAGCGAAGAAATTATTGAAAAACAACAAAAATAACTAAAAACAAGAAAGCTTTGCTCAGATCTAGCCCCTAAAGGACTAAATCTGAGCAAAGGAAGAAGAAGAAGTTGATGGGTTTTTTTTTCTTCTAGTTTTTGAGAGGTGAGAGAGAGAAAACTAGTAGTTTTAGCGACATGTAATTTAACCCCGTTTTATTCAAAAGACAAATTTCATCCAGTTAAGTGCTAGGTGGCAGTTATCTTTCCAATTAAATGCCCTATTTACCCCTGAACTACATCTCCTTGGTGGGGAGGGTAAATGATCCGACAATCCTCGAAAATGGTGTAACGATCCTGAACCGGGCTCGACGAACCATAAAGCGTTGTCACGATCTTGAACCGGGCTCGACGAACCTAAAAAAATGTTGTAGAAGGTCGTTTTCTTCCAACCAAAAACCCCAAAACACTTGAAATGATGAACCCTTTTTGGGAAATAATGTAACGAACCTGAAAGCGGTGTAACGATCCTGAACCGGACTCGAGGAACCTGAAAAATGATGTATAAAATCAATGTGGCAATAATAAAAGGGCAAATATATAAAGTAAATTAGTCTTAACTAACACTGAATGGAAAAATTAACGTGAAAATACTTTAACAAATTTTAAAAAAACGGGAGCATTTTTTTAATGGGTATCGGATACTTTATCAAAAGTCTCAATGATTAATGAACTACTCCTCTTACTTTATAAGAGAGGAGTATATGCCAGTGCGCACGGTCATGTTTATTGTTTTGTTCAGCTTTGTGGAATTGGTCTTGTTTATTGACTGGGTTTGATAGCAAGGGTTTTCTTATACTCTTTCACTTACACTAATTGATCTTTCGTACCAGAAATGACCGTCTTTCCGATATTTTTTTTATAACTTGCAGCCCACCGTAGTTGAATAATACCTATAACTCGACTATCATAAAAGTTTACACCTTTATCGAAAGCAAAGGTATGTTTTTTAACATGAAACGATGTGGTATACACTGAAGTGCAGCCACTTCTTTGCCAACTCAAAGTTGTGAAAGTGGTCAAATTGAAACGAAAGTGTAAAGCTAAACTAACCTCCGTTGTTTATTAACTCGAGCTAAATGTGCAAAACGATTTCCTGTGTGTTTGATGGCCAAATAATTTGAAAGAACAGTCGGTAAAAGAAAAAAACAAAAAAATTTGAAAGAAGAGTCAGTAATCTAATACTCCTCTTTAAGAATAACATGGCATTATCCCTCATTTAAATTTAATAGATGAAATGACCGACTAACATTATGCTATTTTGCTTTTCTTTCGGGAGTATGAATTGGACCCGAAATTCTGAAGTATTACTACGACAGGGATGAACAAAAATCCAAAGCACTGATTTAAAATTATCTTGATTCATCCTCTCACTAACAAAGAATCGGCCAAAACATTTGACTTATTACTAGATGACCGCTACCACGGTGACGCAAAACTAAATTTTGGGTTCACAATTTAGTTCCGTCGTAGGGTGAAAATATTATTTTTCCTGAGACGGCACGAAGGTATAATTTTTCCAAAACACGACGCGAAAGTATCATTTTTCCAGACATGTAGGCCATGGTATATTTTTACTTTGCAAATAATTTGGTGGTGATTCAACACCATATGTTGTGCTTTTCATTTTAAAATTAGTTGTTTTTATACTTAGTCAATCATTTTATTTTTCTTAGTTCTTTTCAAAAAAAATTAAGATATGTTTAATTTTAGAACCCACAATTGGGGATATGGGAATTAATTGGGGGATATAGCTACGGGACAAAATAGGTGTCCCAATAGCAATTCTGGGTGACCCCCTATGTAATTATTTTTTTAATTCCTAATCTAGCCCCCACTAATTAGGATTAGTGATTAAGTATAATTAGTAAAATGTTAAGTATTTGAGGGATAAATTAGTGTGTATTTTTATTTGTGTTTGGGTGAGAGTAGGAGGGAAAAAAATATTTGAGAGGAATTTCTTTTTTTGAAAATGGGAAGATGATTGTGATGAGAGAATTACTGATAATAAGAGGTTGAAAAATTGATTTTTTTTCTTTGAATCCACCATTGTTGCAGCTGAAAAATCTTGGTGCCGGCATGGTATTCAACCAAAAACTCATGTCGTCAATTGTTGGAAATGTTCATAAATTGTTTGCCACTATCCGGGGGGTTCGGGGGGGCGTAGCTCTCTCGTTACGATTTTTTTCCTGGTTTTGATCTTCCGAATGTTGATTTTTTTTCTGGTTTTGAACAAACCGGCATGGTAATAGTTTTTCGAGCGTGCGATCGTGTTCCAAGATAGTATTTTGCTTAAATACCTATGCCGGAACAGTAATGAAAAGTATCTAGAATGTTGATTTTTTTTCACTTGACTAGGCATTGATAGGAAATTATCGGGCATGCCGGCATCGTGTTCAACATATGGTCTTCATCAATTCCGGCATGGTATTCATCACTTCCATTTTGAATTTTTCCTGGCTTTAAAAAGCTTGGTGCCGGCATGGTCAGTTGATATGAAGACCATGCCGGTATTGTGTTCCGGCATAGGAAATAAATATGAAGACTATGCCGGAAAACAATACCGGAATGGTGGGGAGGGAATCAAGGAAAGTGATGTGACCAGAATAGTTGATTTCTAGAAGAGTTGTTGTTTTCTACGACTTGTATCAGAAAATGGGAAGCTAACAAATGGAAAGCTAGCAAATGTTTTCTGAGTGTTGTATGCTCCTGACTTAACTTGTTGTTCGGTGAAAATAGGTAAGACCTATTTATACAAGTCGAGGTGAAACGTACTCTGGTCTCATTAAGGTAAATGGGAGGAGGTGGAAACCGTTAAGCATGGAATTGATGTCCCATAAAAAGGAGTTTTTCACCATTAACTCCATGTATTTACTAACATCCTCATCCTTATGACATTTCCTTATGACGGGCGTAGTGTACGCCGCATGCTGTAAACCGCCAAACCAATACCCAAAGAGGATCCCCCAGTTTTTGATATGAGTTGATGTCTCGAATATTTTTGTGGAAAACACGTAGCATATTGTTGTTGCATGGCAAGTCGAGCTTGGGAGAATTTCTAGCTTGGTGACCTTCGACGGTCGAGATTTTGCATCTTAAGAGGAAAGGTAGTCATTGATCGTCGCACGCTTTTGTTTTTGGTGGCCGCATAGGGTAGGACAGCATGGTGGCGCGGCAAGGTTGGCATGACTTGGCGTGGTTTGGTGTTGCCAAACTATGGTTTCAGGCCAAAGGTTACCATGCGTTGCCTGGTAACCTTGGACGGCTAGGATTTTCTCCTGGGAGTGGAGGGAATCCGTTGATTGTCGCACGCCTTCCTTTTGTAAGCCGCGTAGGGAAGGCCAGCATGGTGACGCGGCTAGGTTGGCATGCCTTGGCGCGGTTTGGCGTGGCCAAACTAGGGTTTCGGGATAAAGGTTACCATGCGTTATCTGGTAACCTTGGACGACTAGGATTTGCTCCTAGGATTGAAGGGAGACCGTTGATTGTCGCATGCCTTCGTTTTGGTAGCCGCATACGGAATGCCAGCATGGTGGCGCGGCTAGGTTGGCATGCCTTGGCGCGGTTTTGCGTGGCCAAACTAGGGTTTCGGGCCAAAGGTTACCATGCGTTTTTTGGTAACCTTGGTCGGCTAGGATTTGCTCCTGGGATTGAAGGGCGATCGTTGATTGTCTCACACCTTCGTTTTGGTAGCCGCATAGGGAAGGCTAGCATGGTGGCGCGGCTAGGTTGGCATTCCATTGGCATTGCATTCCTTGGAGTGGTTTGGCGTGGCTAAACTAGGGTTTCGGGCCAAAGGTTACCATGCGTTATCTGGTAACCTTGGACGGCTAGGATTTGCTCTTGGGATTGAAGGACGACCGTTTATTGTCGCATGAATTTGTTTTGGTAGCCACATAGGGAAGGCCAGCATGGTGGCGCGACTAGGTTGGCAGGCCTTGGCGCGGTTTGGCGTGGCCAAACTAGGGTTTCGGTCCAAAGGTTACCATGCATTGTCTGGTAACCTTGGACTGCTAGGATTTTCTCATGGGATTGAAGGGAGACCGTTGATTGTCGCACACCTTCGTTTTTGTAGCCACATAGGGAAGGCCAGTATGGTGGCGCAGTTAGGTTGGCATGGCATGCCTTGGCACGGTTTGGCGTGGCTAAGCTAGGGTTTCGGGACAAAGGTTACCATGCGTTGTCTAGTAACCTTGGACGACTAGGATTTTCTCATGGGATTAAAGGACAACCATTTATTGTCGCACGCCTTCGTTTTGGTAGCCGCATAGGGAAGGCCAGCATGGTGGCGCGACTAGGTTGGCATGTCATTGGCATGGAATGTCTTGGCACATTTTGGTGTGGCCAAACTATGGTTTCGGGCCAAAGGTTACCATGCGTTGTCTGGTAACCTTGGACTGCTAGGATTTGCTCCTGGGATTGAAGGGAGACCGTTGATTGTCGCACGCCTTCGTTTTGGTAGCCGCATAGGGAAGGCCAGCATGGTGGCGCAGCTAGGGCGGCGTGGTGCCATGGAAAGGTGCGTTTGGCATGTCATGGTGGGGCCAAGGGCTTGGTGCGTTTGGTTTGGCATGGTGGGGCCAAGGGTTTGGCATGCCGTTGGCACATGGTGCCGCTAGCATGGCTAGGGACAAGTAAATGTGAGTTTGGCTTGGCATGGTGGGGAGGATAGCATTTTTGGCATGCCTTAGCGCGGTAGATGTGGCTGGCATAGTTTGCCATTGGCACATGTGGTGTGCGAATTAGGGTTTGTCCTATCGAAACCCTAATTAGTATTAAAAAAAAGGTATCCTGGTAATTTTATCACTAACATATTAAAGGGTTCAATAAATGCACTCAGTGGAGACATTATTACTCAAAATATGTGACGTTATTGTTCGACTAGGGTTTTACGATTTTAAGCCTAATCTAAAAACCACCATCAACAGTAAGGTAGTAGCGAATGAAGGTATTTGAAACGAGAGTTCTTGTATATTTCTTTCAAAGTAAAGCTAGTTCACGTGGAAGATGCTACATAGCATATTAAGCCAAAATATGCAATCGAAGACGCTGGAAGTGAAAGGAGCAAATAGAATTGGTGGCATAGTCGAGTTTACTGTTAAGAATTATGTAGAAGTACGGTATTTGGTAGAGATAGCATGAAGTAATGCATCAAGATTAAAGATGTAAGTCCATCAAGTATATGAGCTAAGTAACTCATAGTTTGGATGAACATGATGTTGTTTTTCCACCACATTAAAGCGTAGCAGTTTGAAAAAGCAAGTGATGCTTAAATTGCTGGTTTCAAAGGCGCGTGAAGAGGACACCTTGTCCAAAGTGACGGTGGGATGTCCCGGGTAATCCTAAGTCATGACTATACCAAAATTATGCATTTCAATCAAGGTGTGGCGACAATGCAAGCAAAAAATAGTAAGGTTCTGGTTTTTTGGCATACAAATGATGCAAGTCCAAGAAGGTGAAGTTTGCAATATGATTTGGAGGCAAAATCTAGTGAAAGTGCTGATGTTGGCAAAGTGCAACAAAGGATATATATTGTAGCGCTTACCAAGATTGGTATGAAGTCATAGAGTGCATACCTTAAGGCATGGCATGATTTTGCAGAGGCGCATATGATTGAAGAATGGGGCCAAGTCTTGTATAAGTCCGGTTATGTTACGTGGTACAAATAAAGTCAGAAAGTGAAGGAAAAAGGCTATGTTAATGATCATTGGTGATCAGTTAGGACTTGGGAAGAATCATTGCTTGTGTACACTTAGGCACAAATGATTCAAGTGAAATTCAAGCCTAATTCAGGGAGTTGGAAAGAGGAATTTCCATGTTGAATTTGAGTGTTGATATGCGATTGTAGTTGAAGTTGAAGCATAGTCCAACGTGACAACAACAATACAAGTCAGTAGGATCAATGACAAGGAAGTAAGATAAGTGATAGCATACGGTACTAGGCATAATTTTTTTGGCAAGGTTGAAATCCAAACCAAGTTGCTGATTTCTGAAAGTGGCTCAGATACGTACAAGGCCGAGAAAGTTTAGTAAAGGCAGAATTGATGTTGCATTCAATGAGGATATTGAATGGATTGGGAGGGGGAGGTCTATAACATGCCTCAACAGTGGCGCATAATCATTACGCAACACTGAAGTTGTAGCTTGGAAGATGGAGCTACACAGTCCGACGATGTAGCGCCAAGATGGCCGAGACAAGAAAGGCTACTTGGTACATGCAATACTATGCGATAGTGTTGCATATCCTTGATTCAGAGTTAGCCCAGCCCAAGGAAGGAATTAGGGATGCAATTCAAGTCATGGGATGACTTTGGAATTGTCCCAAGCATTAGCCAAGGCTTGGCCAATGCATATGCAATAGTGGCATTTCCAAATGCTCCATTGACGATTATTGCTCGGAAAAAAGAATGCAAGTAATGCATATGAAGTATGAAGTTGAACTAAGCAAGTCAAGACTCAATTGGCATGATATTTGGGTGTTGGCATCCAAATAATCTAAGTACATGATCGGGATGACTGTAGCGCAACCATTGTTGAATACTTGGCAGAAGTATAAGTTGAATGAAGCACAACCATTGCCTAATACTTGGCAGAAGTTCAAGTTGAGTGAAGCACAATCATTGTTGAACATTGGCATGGGCCAAGTTGAGCGCAATGCAATGATTGCTGGTTGTTGGTTCAAGCGTCAGTTGCGATTCTGTGTGCATCATACGCATGCCAGAGCAAAATAATTGGTTGAGATAGTTATAAAGAGGCTTTATAACTAAGTTTGGCATATTCTAACTACCAGGAACATATGTGGCATCATTTGTCTTGACAACACAAAATGTGGCAGTACAAAAGCAGATTGGCGGTTCGGAAAACTACCTTATGGGACACTTGGTTGTTCCATGCATGTGCAAGTGTTGTGCACGATTATTAGCTATATAACTACTGTATAAATAATGCAAGAGGTATTAGAAATCAGTAGGAGAGAGTTGGTAGATATATAGTCTCATGTTTGAGAGAATAAAGCATCATTAAGAGAATGATGGCTTGTTTTGGTCCATGTGATGACCAAGTTTTGTAATCTTCCCTTAGTGCAATAAAATAGGTTTTTTGCAGTATTCTTTGTGTTCATTATGTTGCTGATTTTGTGAGTTGGTCAATTGGTTTGATGCATGACATAACCTCTTATGCTTATGGGGGCATAAAGAGTTAGAGAGACATAAGATGAATACTTTCGCTGCATATTGCCTCAAGAGTGAAGGCAGATGCATACTTTGATGCAAGTATACAAGTATGAGTACTTGTGGGTGAAGTTGATTCACTCTGAGCCCCAGAGTATTTCCGGCCATGTCCTATGAAAATTTTAGGAGATTAAATGGACGCGTGACACTAACCAAAGTAGGCTAGTCACGTGACCTAATTTATGTTAGCGGCAGCACATAACTGCCGCAAAACGATATCGACCGTCTAACTTCGTCAACCAAATCGACCGGCCTAGATGTGACTTTGGGTGACCAACAAGGTGCCGACATGCTAACCAATGAACCACCTTTGGCTTAGACCAATTGTATTGCTCGCAACTTGCAAGTAACACCCAAAACCGATCACCCAAAGTGGGATGGTCACACGGATTTAAAAGCCTTGAAATCCAATTAGCGACAATACATGACTGCTGCAAAGCAATCTCAGCCAATCAACTTCACCAGCCGAATCGACCGACCCAATTCCAATTTCGAGGAGCCAATAATATGCCGTCTTGATCGTTGAAAACCCCTCTTCCATGAGGACCGACCAGCTTGTCCTCCACCTACCCGTATGACTCTTGGCGGCTACCCAAAGGTGATCGGCCACGCTACTCATAAGAGTCTTAAATAAATTAACGATAATCAACAACTGCCGAAAAATCATCTCAACCATCCAACTTTGCTAGATGAATTGACCGACTTAGATCCGATCTTAGGCGACCAACGTGATGCCATGATTGCTGTCAGCTACTGCTCTTCTTTATGAGCCGGTCGTACCATCTTTAGTTGATATATTCGACTGCCAACCGTTCGACCAAAGAAGGTTGGTTGCACTCCTAACATCGGCACTTCATATATATATCAATTTAATTTGAGTTGTTTGCTTAAAAGTGATACTTTACATGCATCGATTATAAACGATATCTCTTAAATATTGATTTAATAAATAATGTGATTATTTAATTATTTATTTGACCTAAAAGCAAGATATGTTGTTTTTGAGTGTTAACTTTTATCAAGTCTCATTTACACGACTTGACCTATCACACATGACCAACTACCGCCTAGCTTGCGCATGATTGGTCAAAATTATCATATCTAGCCAGCAAGATCCACTCAGCAACTACTATGAAGAACTTGTTCCATTCTTCATGTAACTTGCTCTATATTTTACACGAAAATACCCGAGACATCAAACTTGTCACAAACTGGGGGATACTCATCAGGATATTGGTCTGGCGGTTTACAGCGTACGACGTGCAACATGCCCATTATGAGAAAGTATTAGGAAAGGAGGACGATTGATAACAGTAAAGGAGTAGTGGGTCTAAAGCTGACCGGTCTTCCCTTCATGACAGGGACATGGTTCTCACCACTTTCACACGATCCCCACTTCTCCACTACTTAACTACCTCCACTTTCTACGAGATCAGTGCGTTCAACTATGACTTGTATAAATAGGTTTTCAATCTATTTCAACCGACAACGGTGTTATCAACACAAGTACTCAGAAACCATCCAGAACTTATTGCTTACATTCTACAAGAAGGTTCTATATTCCGATACAAGTCATAAATAACCACACCTTACAAAGAGTATCACTCTGATCACAACACCTTCTTTGCTTCCCTCTCTAAGATCAACGTTTCTCCTTCCTTCATGACCGAATTGAATCTGGAACGACCATTTTTTGGTTTAGGCCAGAGTCTTACAGATTGATCTCTCGAATCTAAAGTATTCATGTGCAGTACATTTTGTTTAGGGTTTGAATTCGTTTCTCATCAACACAACCAATTTACCAATCAGCAGAATCAGTTTTTACCCTACTACAGATCCATACTAAGCCAACACTAGTTAAATATCTCCACAAAGAGTTGAGACACGGTAAATGAATGAACATCAAGTGCAAAGGCAAGAATAAACAAGTGAGAGTAGTCATCCCGACTTTTAAACTGGATTCAAAAGCTTATCTATCGGGATTTGAACATAAAAAAATAAAAAAAGAGTTCCAATTGTGTTCTTTTATTTTATTTGTTAATGTATTTTGTCTCTTCCGCTAAATCTTGTTTTTGTCCTTGTTGAGCATTTAAGGGGCAGGGGATAACGAAAATTAACGGCAAAATTATTGTTGGGGTTACCACTTTGGTAGGGGATGTACCAATTTAGTACATTAGGGTATTCTGTTTTATATGGATATTGGTACTTTCAAAACAAATCAAGAACTCCACGTCGCAATCTTCAATTACCTTAGGCAAACTATATACCCCTTCTGACAATAGGTAAATTAAATAAATAGGTTAATCTTTCAATCCAATATTTCTTATCTTATGCAACACTTCACTTAGGCAAACTATATACCCCTCTGACAATAGGGAAATTCAATAAATAGGTTAATCTTTCAATCCACTATTTATTATCTTATCCAATACTTCAATTAGAAGTGGTTTTTAAATGGACACAAGTAATCATAGTCAACTAAAACAACTAAGTACAAATTGAGCTCACAACTTCAGTTTCCTTTCTTTTTCCGCTTCTCAAAATTAAGGAGAAGTTAAGCAAACTGAAATGATTTTTATGATGCATCTTTATCCAAATGCACTCGTTTGCAATGGGTATACTGGTTTTTTCACATCATACATCACTCCGTAAAGATATTTCACTCAATGACTCATTCATCCACGATATATGTCTGAAGTTATAGTGCAAGAAGTAAGGTATTTGTTCCCTATCTCTAACCAATTAAGAGGAATCTAACGACTAACGATAATCAAATTTTTTCTACCCTTTTCATAATCTATCTAACCTGATGCATTTCATATAAGTTTACATGTAAGCAATTGGAAAATTGGTCTAAACTAATTGGTACAATGACTGAATGTACATTTTTATAGCGAAGATTGCTATTACAGATTAGATAAGACATAATTCAATATTGTACTTAAATACGACAATCGAGGTGATTGCGACAATATGGTATACTCATATTATCTATCTCGACAATGCTATGCAATAGATGATTGTTGCCATCCTTGATGAGGTAAGTTTCAATCTATTCCTTGGATGCTCATACCTTTTATCAAGCTATCGACATAAGCATGCACCAATTGCGCATTGGACATAACCATGAAATGAAGCCTTAGTTTGGGAAAAAGATTTACGGATAAGGAAATTCCATATAAAAGCAGGTGCGCTTAATTAGTGATTCGGTCTATATTGTTGGTAACTCTTCCTTAACCTATTGAGATCAGTGGAATATCATCAAGGAAATAAGCAAGCTTAGTCAATCTTTTGAATTTTTGTTATCTTTCTTTTGTTGGAAGAAACGATAATCAAGTATCAAATGTCATATCTAAACTGCTTAGAGGAGACAAAACTATTACGAAAGGTTATGAAAATTCTCCTAGCTATCATTTGTAACTTTTTGGCGATAGATTCGAATTTTGCTCTAACCTAAGGTTCTAAATTCTAATATAACTTTTTGTTTATCAGAAAAAATAAATTGATTTGTTAACATAGCATTGGTTAATTTTAAATTACGACGAAGATTTCTGACAAATAAATAATCTAGATTTCGTTACAGATTTTCGATCGTTTAAGAAACAACACTGTTCGAAAGATAATTTTGGGACTTTGTGTAGGTATCTCATGTAAGGAAATTTTGGGATACAAGGTAATAGTGCTCAATTTTGAGTGAAGTCGTCTTTTTTTTTTTGCGAAATCAAGTTTAGGTTATGGTACCACTTCAAGTTATAATGAGATTCCAAAGTTATATATGGATTCTTGGTTGTTGAATTTGTTGGATCATGTAACAAATTTAAGATCGTTTTACATATTTTGGATTGTAGTGTTTACTTTGATTTACAATCGTCCTACTCTTAACGCGGAAAATACCGAGAGATGTCCTATAAACTCTTTCTTGGGTAGTTGTTTAGATTTTACACCGAATGTCATGAAATTTTCTCACAATTTATATTTATAAAATATTCCCCAGTCAATTTAGATAATTGTCTTGGTTCACCTCATTATGGATCATATATTTTACCCTAACAATGGATAACGTGGAAACTTGAATAATCCCAAGCCCTTAAATAATATAAGGATATGTTTGATAACATAGAAATGAAACAATTCCATGGAAAGTGTTTCCATGGAATCAGTTCTCTGGGGGAGGCAAAGAAAGACTTTTCATGGAATTCCACAGAATTGAGTTTAAAACATACTTTAGGCCACGCTTTTTTTTTTTGCAATTCCATGGAAACAATTTTTGTACCAAATGACGGAATGCGTGCTATTTCTATGGAAAGATGGCTAATTCCATGGAATTAACTCCTATCAAACACAGCCTAGGGGATAACGTTGTGGAATCAATGATAATCTCAAAGTTGTTGTAGGCATGGTTTTTAGAATCGTGCGGTTCGCTTCAAAATCTTCAAATTCCGATATGAATCGCATCTTTTGTAAATCATAAAGATTCTATTTTTTTTGTACGATTTTTGACTTTTGTCTAAGTTAAACAACGGAAGACCAAGCAGTAGGACGTGAAAAAATCCAAACATATGGAGGCGGGAGTTGAACGCCTGACCTATCGTTGATGGAGTACTAAACCATTGTGTTATGTCCTATTTTCGGGTACAAATCACGCACAATTAAATATATACATGTTTTGGGTGAAGTCATGTATATAATTGATGCATCAATGTTATTTGTTCAGAACACAAACTGCCTTTTCTGCAATCATTTTGAAGAAACAAATGAGCACCTCTTTCTTCACTGTAAGTCAGTTGCTACCATTTGGTCTTATTTTCTAAATAGTTTTGGTATTGCTTGGGTAGCTGGTGATGTGAAGTTGAATTTATGGGAATGGGGTACTAAGAAGGATTCTAACAGAGTCAAGAAAATTTGGAGTTTGTTGCCTTTTGCGATATGGTGGACTATCTGGAAGGAGCGAAACAATCGTCTTCACAAAAATCTTTCTAGAAATGTAAACCAATTGATCATAGCAGTTAAGTGTTTGCTATTTACTTGGGCTTTTAACTCTGACATTTTTTTGGGTTTCTCTCCTTGTACTCTAATCTATAGCTGGGATGCGGTGGTTCACTGATCCCCTCTGTTGGCTTGTTGTCACTGTTTTAGTGACTTAAGCATTTTTTATAAATATTGCCTTTTTTTCTTCATAAAAAAATGTTATCTGTTCATGTTTTTTATTCTCCGAGGTAAAATTAAAAACGACCATGAATTTACGATTCGCAATTCATTGTAAGATTCGGTTCTCAAAATTAAAAACAATTCGCTCCCGATTTACATATACACAACCTTAGTTGTAGGAGTTATCAAAATTTAGCTGAAAACTATAGGCAATGATCGGGTGATAAGTGTTTGATCTCACGTAGATTTGGTAACTCTTGTGGTGTAAAAACACCAGCGATATCACCAGCCAAATGTAGACTTTGTTCCTTGCACGGATACCGGTGGAGTTATCATAGCCGTAATAAAGACATCAACGCCAAAGATATTACCTGCCAAGAGTAGACTTTGTTCCTTGCACGAATATCAGATGAGATGATCCGGGGTCTCCATCTTTCACCAAATTTTCAATTAATCAAGTACATGTCCATTTCCTACCAACAACAATTAGACTAGAAAAAACAATTACAACTTGTTTAACCTAATTTTACATTTTAAAAAATTGTATTAGCGCACTACTGGACACACGTTCTTATCTTCAATCGAAGTTGACATATTTTTTACTTTCTTGTAAGCATTTATGTTAGAAAAAACATAAATTAATAAATAGTTGAAATTCTCAAAATTCATATTTAATTTCAACGATGGCTTCCATCACCCACCCATCCTACCTACTCCCTCTATCTATCAGCCACCAAATTCGAACTGTCAAATTTAACGGCTGTTACTTGCTCTCTCTCTCATTTGCCCACAGATTTCATTTACCCCGTAACTCTTTCCGTTAAATATTGTAACCTCTATATAATCCCATTAGACCCAACTAATGGTATCACTCATCAGTACACTTCTTCTTCGTCTCCTTGTTCTCCCCCCTTCTTAACCTACACCCCACTCTGTCTTAACATACACCGCAACATGGATCTTCTCCTTTTGGAGAAAGCTCTATTAGGGCTTTTCCTTGCAATAATTGTAGCGATTACTGTCTCAAAATTGAGAGGAAAGAAATTCAAACTCCCACCAGGTCCATTCCCAGTTCCTGTTTTTGGTAATTGGCTTCAAGTCGGTGATGATTTGAACCATAGAAATCTCACAGATTTAGCTAAGAGATATGGAAACATGTTCTTATTGAGAATGGGTCAAAGAAATCTAGTAACAGTTTCATCACCTGAATTAGCAAGAGAAGTATTGTTTACACAGGGTGTTGAATTTGGGTCAAGAACCAGAAATGTGGTTTTTGATATATTTACAGGTAAAGGCCAGGACATGGTTTTCACTGTTTATGGTGAACACTGGAGAAAAATGAGAAGAATTATGACAGTGCCCTTTTTTACCAACAAAGTTGTTCAACAAAATAGACATGGCTGGGAAATGGAAATTGGTGCAGTTGTTGAAGATGTCAGAAATAATCCTGAAGCAAGTACTAAAGGGACTATTATTAGAAGAAGATTACAATTGATGATGTACAATAACATGTACAGAATGATGTTTGATAGAAGGTTTGAAAGTGAAGAAGATCCTTTATTCTTGAAACTCAGAGCTTTGAATGGTGAAAGAAGTAGATTGGCTCAAAGTTTTGAATACAATTATGGTGATTTCATTCCTATTTTGAGACCATTTTTGAGTAAATATTTGAAGAAATGTCAGGAAACTAAGGATAAGAGAATTAAGCTCTTCAAAGATTATTTCCTTGACGAAAGAAAGTAAGTTTTTTCCTCAATTTCTGTTTCGCCAAAATGTTTAATTTCCTGAAATTCACTAAAAAAAAATTCTAACTGTTCATAGGAAACTTACAAGCACAAAGGGTAGCGATGGATTGAAATGTGCCATCGATCACATAGTTGAAGCTCAAGAGAAGGGTGAAATCAACGAAGATAATGTACTTTACATCGTCGAAAACATCAATGTTGCTGGTACGTATTTACAATTTCACACCTATTTTTTCGGTTTCACCTTTGTTCATTTAAAGGCGGTGTCATATTTAGTGAATTTCATTTAATGCGCCAGAACTGTTCGCTGATATGGAATCTAATGTGCTACTGCTATACATACTCTGGATTCTGAAAACATCAATTTTGTAGCAAGCATTTATTTTTGTGCTTGACGAACCCGACTAATTTTGCCTAATTAATAGCTAGATTTACTTCTAAAAGTGGCCACTTTTGACAGTCCATTATTAGCCTTTTAGTTTGGTAAAAACATGGATAAATTTGTCAATCTAATATTCATAGCAAGGATGATGAAGTAGTTGAACAAATAAAAGTTGGTCAGAATTCCACTACTTTTGCCACCCACTTTGCTTCTTGCTAATAGGTGAGTAGCACTAGCACCATCACAATCCGGCCACCAGCAGGGCTGCTTATACAGTCACACCCAACACCTGATTTGTCAATCTGATAAAATAAAATTAGAATCTGATTTTGTGCAAATTCTCGGAGGAGCTTGGACAGACGTATTACCATTGTTTACGAATCACATGGTTCTAAACAGTTCCAGAATTTCCTTACCTACCACCAAATCGACTGGTGGTAGTTACCAAAATGACTACACAATGTTTAGGTGGGTCCAGGTGGTAGGTGACAAAAATAATCCTTAAGGTCACTGCTGGTGCTAACGTACGCTCTACACAATCTTGTAGTTTTCCCCTTATCTCTGACTCTCTGGGCCGACCACGTCGCCACCTATTTGTCTTGGTCATTATTTTGCACTCGCTGGTTCCAATTGTGCCACGAATATGCTCCATTTTCCGGATAAAAATGTCCTTTTACTTTAGAAATTTTTTGGAGCCAACTACTGGTTTAATTTGATGGTTAGGTATGGTTTGCACCGCATTTTGGTATGCTTTGGAATTGACAAGGAAGTAGTAAAAATAAGTCCAACTTGATTACGGTATATTGTGTACTCCAGGAATCTTTGGAATTGACAAGGAAGGAGTATATGATAAGAAAATATTTTGTTTAGAAACATGATCCAGGCAAGGTTTGTTTGACCGGCAAGTGCTGAGACTGCAGACACCAATGCTTGCCTTGTTTGACTCAATAACACAATTATCTAAAGCAAACTTGAAATCTGTAGTGTACTGAATTGTCCGATATATTAACATTAACGTGCTATTTTTAATGCAGCCATTGAGACAACATTATGGTCGATTGAATGGGGAATTGCTGAACTCGTAAACCATCCCGAGATCCAACAAAAGCTAAGAAAGGAGCTTGATGATGCACTTGGATCTCAACAAATCACAGAGCCAGACACATACAAACTCCCTTACCTCAATGCTGTCATCAAAGAAACTCTTCGACTTAGAATGGCTATTCCATTGTTGGTACCACACATGAACCTTCACGATGCTAAGCTCAACGGATTTGATATCCCTGCTGAGAGCAAAATTCTAGTGAACGCCTGGTGGCTGGCAAACAACCCCGAACACTGGAAGAAGCCAGAAGAGTTCCGTCCCGAAAGATTCCTTGAAGAAGAATCAAATGTTGAAGCCAATGGAAATGATTTCCGATTCCTTCCATTTGGTGCCGGGCGAAGAAGTTGCCCTGGAATTATTCTTGCAATGCCAATTCTTGGTATTACACTTGGACGTTTGGTGCAGAATTTTGAACTTTTACCACCACCAGGACAGAAGCAAATCGATACTACCGAGAGGGCTGGTCAGTTCAGTATGAATATACTCAATCACTCCAACATTGTTGCAAAACCAAGAGTGTTTTGAAGATTCAGAGTCGGAAGATAATATGGTTCCGTAAAAAATTGACAAATTTTCGTCCTTTATTTTTTCGTTTATTTGAAACCCTTTAATGTTATGTTTGTTTACGTTGTTTGATTTTGGGTGGGCGGGGTTGAAGGAAAGTTTAAGGGTAATCTGGGATCTGAAATAAGGCAAAATGTTTTTTTCTTTTCTTTTCTTTTCTTTTATCTATGTTGATTATTATAAACTTTCTCCTCTTTGTACCATCAAACTCTGTTCCCTTTGCAGTAAAATTTCGTAATTCTGAGATTCAGATTGATACCTTAACATAAAGCTTCAAAATTTGAGTGTTGTTGGAGTGGATCTATTTGTGGACACAGTGCACAGTTCTTTGGGCTTTTTCTTCCTTTTTGTACTTTCTACGGATATTCTCTTTCAGAATGTTTTTTCGCTTTAGTTGGTCAGTGGTGTTGTAAGTACTTGATAGTGGCTTGAAAGTTGTAGTTGGAAAATAGCACTACAGATAAAGATTTAAAGTCACTTGTTTCAAAATCTGCACTGCAAATGCCAAAAGTTGGCACCACCACCAAGTTCTACTAAATGAATGTAGAATCAAAATCTCGTCTCAGACTTATTTTTCTTTCTTTTTGGCAAACATTATTTAGACATTTCATATTTCAGTATCATCAAAAGCTTTGCGCAACGCTACCTTGGGACCCTATACAAGGTACATCACTCCCATTGCATGTTACTCCATACTTACATATATATCCGGTGGAAAAGAAGCTTTGAAAGCCACTTCCATCTAAAGAAGCATGTTATATACCTTTCCAAATTTTTGAGGTCGACAGTTGAACAATTCTACTTAATGGTTTAGAAATGCAAAAGGATAAGAGCATTAGAAACAGAGAAAATGTTTATCGGTAAGAAGATGCGTCGTAATCTTAATTTCAAATTAGGAGAAGAATTCTATTAAGGATTATGCCCTCATACATGGGTGGACTTCGAATTTATAAATGTGACATATGTCAACCTTTTTCAGTTAGAATTACATAATTCAGTACTCATTCCTCAGAACAATGGCACCTTAGTTATTTGAGCAACGAACCATACCGAAATCAAGCTGATATAAGACCCATACTAGTGCCAACGTGGATAACATCATCGGGACCGGTCCTAAAATCCATAACAATAATGGCACAGTGACGTAGAATGATCTATTGCCTAAAAAAGCGAACCAACAGCCTCTCTCGATCATGTCTTGAACATAACCCGGTGAAAAATCTGCTACACTCAAGAGGAAATTCAGCTGAACAAAGCAGATTACGGCCATGGAACTGCAAAAGAAACTAAATACCAGGAAACTGTATTCAAAGCAATACTTAAGAAGTATGGTTTTGATGGATTGTGATCCAAAGTAAGAGTTGCTGAGTAGGTCATTAGCATTGTAAGCATTGTTGGTTATGGCTGACAATGATAAAATCATTAGTATTGTGACTGATGCACCTAATATGGATCCCATCTGTGAATTTCTTAAGCTTTGGATAACTAGATTTCCCGTCTTCTCATTTTGATCCTGCATAGCCAAAAACGATTATCACTGTGAAATCTTATCTCTGAAATTAGCGTTGCTGGCCGGCTAGAAAGAGTGAAGAGTGAATTGTTCTTACCTCGATGATGGTCTGCGCCCAATTTCTTCTCCTAATTGTGTTAACTCCAAGTGTAGTTACATGGGGTTTGTTCTTGATACAATACGCTAGATAAACATGGTATCCAATTGAAAGCACCATACTCAAAGGCACCAATATCCTGTCAAGGTGAAGAAGAACAGCCATCTTCAGTAGATGGAACTTTGCAGTCGGCTATCACAAATTTAGGTGTGTAGAATTCTTTGGTTCATTGCCAAGATTAGCTAGCTACTGGCCCTTCTTACATATATCAAGTCAAGATGATAACTTTTAATGTGATTAAGTTAGGTCAGGAAAAGTTGTAGGACACAATTTCTTGTGAAAGTGGGGAAGTAATGGACATTAAGGAATTTTCGACGCATTAATTAAACAAATACGTCCACCTATACGCTAATGGCCTCACCACTAAATTGCAGCATAAAGGTATCTTTTACTACTTACTGTACTACTGTACTGTGAAATGAACCAGATGTAGAAATAGGGGCATGTTCAATGTTCCATTACTTTAAAGTTATGGCCCTTGTGGGGCATATTCTTCATGTTCATTGTTCCACGACTTTAATACTACGTTAGAACAAAAGAGGTAAATCTAGTAACTTTTATTTTTCTTGGGCAGTAAGAGCTGTGGCATAAAAATGAGAACATCAATCCATACTAGGGTAGACCGGTAGAGCTCTACTCTGTGGGATAGACATCAATTGTCTTTACATGTTTATCAGATTAGTTGGCACTTGCAAGCTGCAGTACATGCCATGGGAAATACACGTTTCAAAATTTAAATGCATTGTTGTTGATGGTGGATTTTCAACAAGGGCTAAGATCATAAAATCATGATACTGCATGTTTCTAACCCGGTTTCAGGAACGCATGTGACGATTCATATTTTATGATCTGTGAACCGTTTCACGATCTCTGACTGAGTGAGCATTCCTCTCAGAGCCATGATGAATATGTTTCTCGAAAGGCCTCCCAGCTGAGCGTTCGATGCTGCACACATTTCATCGTGACCTCTACATAGAATCAAATGATTGGGCGGCTCTCTAGACATAATTGTTTGTTAGAGGGTTTAACGCCTTCAGGACGTCAACGCTGCTCGTTGTTCCCTGACTACGTAGAGAGATCCACCTCTATATAGAATCTCGAGGACTGGGCGGTTCTCTAGACATAATTGTTTGTTAGAGGGCTTAACGCCTTTAGGACGTCAACGTTGCACGTTGTTCCCTGACTATACACCCTTCAGAATGGGTAGGATGCTTCAACTATGTCATATCTCGATTCTGCAATAGATTAATTCTAGCATGACATTCACCGACTGAATTCCAAGAAAGTAATCTATTTTATCTCATTACTCTGTTCCATGGCTGATTCCATGGATTAGTAATAGATAACCATTTTATCTCATTACTCCATTCCATGAATCCCCCGGCTGGATTCAACGGATTAGTAATAGATACTCAACTCATTTTATTACTCTGTTTCATGAATCATTCCCAGCTGAATTTCATGAATTAGTGATAAATATTCAACAACCGGCGTATGAGCCAAAATGGTGTGAGTGTACTTGACAATAAGGCACGAACGAGCATTCAAAAATATGGACGAACGAGCAACAGATAGAGGAAATAATATTAAATAAAATAAGCAAGAGACGTGGGACCGGGCCTACCGGCCGACTATGCCGCCGTGGCCGGTCCCCTCTCTCGTTATTTTATCTTACTTTAATTTATTTTCCCTCATCTCATGGAGATTCTCTCACTTGAGAAACTCCCTCACTTGAGCAAACTCCCTCGTTTGAGCGAAACTCTTAGTTTCTCCATACTTTTATCAAAGAAAATAGGGAAAGGTGTCGTGGGACCGGGCCACCTATTCGGCCGGCCATGCCCTAGCCGTGGCCGGTCCCACACCTCACAATCCCTTATTTTCTCATATTATTAGTTCCATCATCTCATGGAACTCCATCATTTGAGCGAAAACCCTAATTTTTCAATATTTCTCAAATATTGCTCAAACCCTGAAAAAACCAAAAAAGCCAAATGGTCACTTGACCGACTAGGCTACTCACGTCAAATATTCAAATATTATTATATTCAAATATTATTATATTCAAATTCTCAAAATATCGGTCGCACGAGCGAAATTCTACTCGTTCATTCAAGCAAAACTGAGAGTTTCAGTCAAGATCAAACTCTTCTGAAAATCCAAAATATTGCTCAAACGCGAGCCAGAAAATACCAAAACTCTCAGGATTGAGACACGGACATTGTGGTGACACGGGCATGCTGCCTTGACCGACCAAGGTCGGCCCTAAGGCTTGCAAGGATCCGGTCCCACGCATCTTCATAATTTTGACCTAATTTGCTATCAATCGTTCATATTGAGTCCAAATTCTCTCCAACTAACTTGGGATTTGCTTAAACGACCGTCATCTGGTCCCACAACCACCAAGGGATGGTTTTATGCCCTCTTGGTTGGTCCCTCATCTCTCCATAATTAGGTTTTACTACATAACGCTCACACGAGCACTATTTTAATAAATGATTATGAAAAGGCGAGGGTACCCAAATATACCTCAAGCTATTACTTTTCCTTCCTATAAGTCCTTTCTCCGAAAGTGATTGTCTATGGACTGAGTCGAGACAATACAACTAATCGGTTCACACTTCGTGTGATCGTCTATGGATGCGAGATCGAGACAATACAACAACGAAGTATGTTTACTTGATACAAAGGTTCGGACTTAACCAAACACAATAAGATTCACGTATCAAGTAAATAGGAATTAACGTTTGTGCAGTTTACTTTAATTAAAATAAAAACAATTATAATGCAAAAATATAAAGTAAATGACACAACAAGATTTTGTTAATGAGGAAACCACAAATGCAGAAAAACCCCGGGACCTTGTCAAGAATTAAATACTCTCAGGATTAAGCCGCTATACAAAATAAACCAACTTCGTATAGTTGAGACCAAGCAACTAAACCTATAGTTCACCTAGTTCCGTCTGTATTCCCACGCCTCCAACCTGTAAACAAGTCACGTACTTGGACCAATTCCTTTGGTTCGTATTCCAAACATTAAAGGAACAACAAATCTGTTTGGTATCAACTCTCTTCAACCAAGTGATATGAGTTGCGCAAAGGTTCCCTTGTTTATCTTAACATAAACTCCTTTGCCAGGTTCCAAGATCTATCTTATGTTCAATCACCCACAGGGCAATCGGTAAGATTAAGCTAACAACACTCTTCATCCAAAGAATTGTGTTGGTGTCGATCTTCTCAACTATTCTATCAAAATATCCAAAGGATAAATCAATTATAGTTGGATCCTCTTTTACAAAAACAAGTATTGTGCACACCAAATATTATAAAACCAAGTCAAAAATCTCATATCTCTTCTTTGTCTTCAAATCTTCTTAGATCTTCAATAAACACCTGCACACAACTACTTGAATCTCTTGTGATCAATCAAGCAGAGTCTGTTAATAATGGATTATCATAAGATCGTCTTTAGATCTAACAACAGTCTAAAGATCCCTGTTGAAACCTTGAACTAGTTTGAGTGAATCTTATATCAGAAGAGAAGATTCTCAAGCATAAACAAACTAGGTGGAATCAAATTTCAACCACCGTTAGTCAATCAAATCAATATGAAAACTAAAGATAAACCGCAATACCTAGTTTCCCACCAACGGTTCGCGCTAGAGCTTCTCAATCCCAGAGAAGACTTTAAATTGATCGGCCGTAAGTGATTTCACCTAATTATATTACTCTCCTCTCCGATAGGCGGCTTCACCAGTAACAAAGACAAAAGAGGAAGTCTATTGTTACGAAGGATTAGTTTGCTATATATGCAAACTCAAAGTATTTATAGACAAGGAAGTTTGGACACCAAGGAATTTCCAAAACCGAAAATATTCTCAAGATATTTTTCATTACTACACCAAATTCGGTTTCCACAATTCCTGTGAATGCACTATCCAAAAATATGATCGAAATCTCCTTGGAAAATCTTTAATTAGCAAATGCACATTACTAATTCTTATTTTCCATATATAATTAAAAACCCTTAATTAAAAAGATTATTTACTTATTTAAATTTGATCTTGGGATTTACTTCCTTCTTAGCTTTTAAGGAATATCTTTGAACAAAAAATAATAAGCATTAATGCACCATGAAAGTGTGTCGACATCTTACTCTTGCAAGTCCTTTCATACTTACTCACTTGAAACCGATTTACCACACTTCCAAACAAGTTTAGAATTGGTTCATCTGACATTTAAGAACTATGTGATTGATCAAGTAACACTCAATCACAAACCATGGGTTTAACGGTTCTACCAAAACAAGTTTCGGTTCTACCTCCATGTGAGTATTGTGCATAGTTACACTAGCTTACCAAAATTCGGCTGACTAGGTACTAGGATCGGTTCCCCACATATATTTGGTATCTAACTTGTATGCACTGCACATGTCCATAGGATCGGTTCCCCTTTCCCAAAAACGTGTTGCACATGTTCATAGGATCGGTTCCCCTTTCTTCTATAAACCTTGTTGCACCTCATACAAGGATCGTTTCCCCTTGTGATGTACTTAACCTCTTACTATGATCGGTTCCCCTTTCCCAATATTTTTCAGACACTCAAAACCCGATCATAGCCATTTTATTACTTAAGATCGGTTTCACTAATAAAATTCATACCAATACATAAGTCAGGCTTGATGTGAATAGTTTTACCAAGAACAAAAAAAAGTCATGAGCGGTTATACTAATCACACATATTGGTCGTTCATAAGATTTGCAATGAAGAACAGCCCCAATAACGCCTGGAAATTTCCTTTTCGGTTCACAACACATATCATGAACTTACTTCCTTAGAACACATGTAAACATTGTTCCCTAAGATGAAATCCTCACCTCATATCCATACATAATCACAATAGCATTCATACAATTATGTCGATGTCTTATATAGAAAGTTTAATGGTTAATCAAGAAACTTTATATTGTATTCATTAATACTATGTCTATCTAGAGTGTTCATGCTTCGCAGTTTTATGTTTTCAATATGCACGACTTGAAAGTTACGTTAGGGAATGAAACAGTTCAAGTTAAATATCACTAACCTCAAGTGGAAGGATGGTGTTGTGGTTGTAGCTCCGTACTTCTTCACTTATTCAAGTCTTCGCATTACTTGTAATGTCTCACCCTAATACTTTCAAGCTAACCTATACGAAGATGACTCTAGTACATTTAAATCAAGCGACTCTTAAATGAGTTTTGGTTCACTAAAATATGACAACCAAACTTGACATACCAACTCTTGGTTGGTTCAACCGAGCAATGCTCTAACAATCTCCCCCTTTGTCAATTTTAGTGACAAAACTCTTACAATCATATGGATAAAAAAATTACAAGAATTCATTACACATACGCTTGATTCCTGAATTCCACAGTACATAACCTGCATACATTCAATCCTCAAAAATGTAGCAGATGCACTATAATAACAAAGCTTATACTCCCCCCTAAAGGTGAGATAGGTAGATTTTCAATCCGCACGTATTTGTTACCCCAATCATATGATATGTTCCTCCCCCTAGTCTGTGATTTTCCTCATTCGTTAGATAAACGTTCAAGCACCATTGTCCTTTTCCCTAGCGACACCAATCAACATAAAATTGATACCAGTATCACCTGTTTACTCCATATATTTCTCCCCCTTTTTGTCACAAAAATGACAAAGAAACGAAAAAATAAAGGACAACACGAAAAGGATCTTACAAATATCAAAATAGACTTGCAACCTGTTGAGTCATGCACGAGGGTTCCACATACCATTTTTGATAACCAATATCAAAACCGAAACTACAAGTAATTACGTTTTGATATGTTATTATGGAAATAATTGCCTGAAGCAATTTTCCCAACTAGTTTAACAAACTAAAATTCAACTAAGAAACTTAGTTCCTTTTCTAAACCGATTGTATAAATACAACCGCTTCATTCGATAAGACCAAAACAAAGATAAACTCCATTTTTCTCATCAGGTTCTAATTATCCATATAACTTAGACCTTTAGATTTTAAACAAGCCAAATACTAGGTTAGTTAACTAGCATTTCCTTGTTTAGGCTTTCGGATAGACTTGAATAACCGAAACCTCCACTTTGATAAGTCTAACTAAGAGCATAATTAACTTAGTTTATCTTATCCAGAATAGAATTGGACTAAACAACTCATCCCGTCAACATATTCATTCATTAAGCCATAAATAATTCATACGAACCAATAAATCAACTTGCATAATTATTCACCTCAACCGAAAGCAATTGAAACAACAAATATATCAAAGTTTCACTATTGCACCGAAATTTTGTAAGCCTAAACAATTGATACCATACAATAAAGCAAAATAACAATTGTTTTACTTAACTGGAAGCAATTGAATTAACATAAAAATTAAAGCACCACAATTGCACCAAACTTTCGTAAGCCTAAACAATTGATTTCACACAACAAAGCAAGATAACAATAGTTTTACTTAACCGGAACCAATTGAATCACAGATACATCCACACATACATAATGGAATAAACACATCAATTGTACCAACAATTTCATTTAAGCAAAAGCAAAAGCAATATATATATATATATATCAAATAAAAATATGCTTTTCTTAAAATAGGAAAACAATTAACTAACAAGATTGTTACCTCAATTTTGCATCCAACTTCTCCAAATATGATTGCATTGTTTTCTTCTTCCGGGAGAATTGATATCGAAATACCACTATGTTTCCATTCTCATGCCAAAAACAAAAGAATAACAACATCCAACCTTTACCAGAGAAAGGTTGAAAATCGGTTTTAACAATTGCAAGCAAGAGTTGAAAACCGTCGAAACATATATGCTTTTATGCTAAACCAAAACCAATTCAACATATTGTGACTTTTTCACATATTGTTTCTACAGGAACCCATCATGATCCTTTGATAAAGCCTACCAACATGGGCTGGAACTTAATCCTGCTAAATCAAAAAGTTACCCAAACCATAAGGGTTCACAACATATTATGAGATCGAATATCAAGGTAATAAAACCGAAATCAAACATCCCATAAACATACATAGCAAATAAATAAAGAAATAAAGCACCGGCTATATAAATCAAAAACTATCACAAGAAAAATTATAAATCAAATAATTTTATTCATAATAGTTTTTATTCAATAGGCTTGTACAATCAATGAAAGAGATCAAAAATTGATGTCTATTTTTCTAGATTAAGTATTACAACATATAACTTAATATCTAGTGGTGCTCTTGTCGTTCACCGATGTTTCATCAGTGGTCAAACTGTTAAAGCATGTCTCAAGAGACTTGTCTGCAACCACTTCTTGTTTCTCAAGCTTTTCAACTTGAATTTTCATGTCAGCAATATCAGATTTTGTTTCCTCAATCTTATCCTTGAGCCAATCTTGATTTCGAATCGTTGTTATAAGATTGGTTCTTAGTTCTTCAAAACCATGGATATAGTCAATCATACTATCAGAACGAACCCACTTGGTTTTGGTTGGATCTTGTAGATTGTAGGCCAACATACATGACTCATCTTGTGATCCAAACGAACCTTCAGAATCATAATCAGACATGATTTTTGATCTGCTTCTTTTCTTCCTCTCAGTATTGATTCCTTGACATTCTTTGACCATTTGAGATTCCTCCTTATTAGTCTTTGAGACACTGCGAGTTATTGGAGGCATGCTTGGTTATATATATATATATATAATATGATTGATTAGGGTATCAATATACTGGAAGAAATAATTTCCATTTAAAAGGAGACACCCTTCGGACCGAAAAATATCAGTAGAATCCGAAAATATTAAGGAATATATTTTGTTTCCTTTTGTTCGAACTTCTTTAGTTTTATTCAAAAGTTCCAAATAAAACTTATCTAGAGAAACATGATAAACATGAACTTTTTTGGATTTACAACTATCCATAAAAACCTACAACTTTTCCGATAATCAATTACACAAACACATGTGCTCCAGATTTAGTGTGCCATTCACATCCATAAATACGAGCACAAATGAGGATGAGAGTGCACAAATTTTGATACATCTAAGTTGCATCAGAATAAGCTTTTTCAAGCTTATATTGACTATCAGAAACATAGTTCATGTTTCTCTTAGGGAATTTCTGCCCAATATATTTTCTCCCAAGACGATGATCTTTTCTAACTCTAGAGATATGATCATATGGAGAAATCGTACCGACGTGAGAATTCTCAGATACTGATAGATCTCTCTTAATTCTTTCAATGAGATTTTAATAAGATTTTCTCATTCTAAGGACTTCCTTATGATTCAAATCAGTGTGATTGTCTGAAACAATTATTGGAACTCCTTTATTGTTTCTTTTGGCAGAGATTCTCTCTTTCCCTTCCTTCTGGAATCGTTCTTCAACAAAACAAGAATTGTTTCAATATGGATGAGTAGGAATCTTCTTCCAGAAGCTATTGTCAACTCTTTCCTCTGATTTTGAGTTGATCTTATAGGGTTGTGGTATAATCTGTCTTTCTACTGAGGAATGGTCTTTCAGTTTTTTAAGACAAGAAACTTTCTTCAAAATTTTTACCACCATATGTTGAAGAAGTATAAGTTTCATGTCAAGTGACTGAAAAGTGTATTCCTTAAACTCATTATCATGGAATCGGTTCAAAGATTTCATTGGAATATATTTCATTTGATCATCAGTATATATAGAAGTTGGTTTCTCATCCTCTTCTGACTTGATGTAGTTTGGAAAACTACCTTCATCTTGATCTGTTTCAGATGTGACTAACACAACAACATCATTTGTCAGAGTCATTGGACTTGTCTCTTTATTAAGAGAATTAACAATAGCTTCTAATTTGACAGTGAGATTCATATTCTCTTCGGCCAGACTATCTAGTTGACTGTCTTTATTTCTGATCTCTTGTTTAAGAAGATTTGACTCTGTCTTTAAAATCACCATTTTAGAAGACATAGATTTTATAGGCTTTAGGAGTTTTACCAACTCTTTATCAGCATCTTCTTTTTCATCAAAAAAAAGACACAGATGTTTTCGCAACTCCTGGATCATGAGTCAACGAAGTAGTAACTTCTTCAACCTTTGAGTAGTCATACTCTTAATTAACGTTAATTGAATCAGACATGGATTTCAATTCTTATAGGATGGATCGCACCAAACACAGATTGTTAGATATTTTCGTGTTTGACTGCTCTGATACCAATTGAAAAGGCGAGGGTATCCAAATATACCTCAAGCTATTACTTTTCCTTCCTATAATTCCTTTCTCTGAAAGTGATTTTCTATGGACTGAGTCGAGACAATACAACTAATCGGTTCACACTTTGTGTGATCGTCTATGGATATGAGATTGAGACAATACAACAATGAAGTATGTTTAATTGATATAAAGGTTCGGACTTAACCAAACACAATAATATTCATGTATCAAGTAAATAGGAATTAACGTTTGTGCAATTTACTTTAATTATAATAAAAACAATTATAATGCAAAAATATAAAGTAAATGACACAACAAGATTTTGTTAATGAGGAAACCGCAAATGCAGAAAAACCCCGGGACCTTGTCCAGAATTAAATACTCTCAGGATTAAGCCACTATACAAAATAAACCAACTTCGTATAGTTGAGACTAAGCAACTAAACCTATAGTTCACCTAGTTCCGTTTGTATTCCCACGCCTCCAACCTGTAAACAAGTCACGTACTTGGACCAATTCCTTTGGTTCGTATTCCAAACAGTAAAGGAACAACAAATCTGTTTGGTATCAACTCTCTTCAACCAAGTGATATGAGTTGCATAAAGGTTCCCTTGTTTATCTTAACATAAACTCCTTTGCCAGGTTCCAAGATCTATCTTATGTTCAATCACCCACAGGGAAATCGGTAAGATTAAGATAACAACACTCTTCATCCAAAGAATTGTGTTGGTGTCGATCTTCTCAACTATTCTATCAAAATATCCAAAGGATAAATCAATTATAGTTGGATCCTCTTTTACCAAAACAAGTATTGTGCACACCAAAGATTATAAAACCAAGTCGAAAATCTCATATCTCTTCTTTGTCTTCAAATCTTCTTAGATATTCAATAAACACCTGCACACAACTACTTGAATCTCTTGTGATCAATCACACACAGAACGGAGTCTGTTAATAATGGATTATCATAAGATCATCTTTAGATCTAACAACAGTCTAAAGATCCCTGTCGAAACCTTGAACTAGTTTGAGTGAATCTTATATCAGAAGAGAAGATTCTCAAACATAAACAAACTAGGTGGAATCAAAGTTCAACCGCCGTTAGTCAATCAAATCAATATGAAAACTAAAGATAAACCGCAATACCTAGTTTCCCACCAACGGTTCGCGCTAGAGCTTCTCAATCCCAGAGAAGACTTTAAATTGAGCGGCCGTAAGTGATTTCACCTAATTAGATTACTCTCCTCTCCGATAGGCGGCTTCACCAGTAACAAAGACAAAAGAGGAAGTCTATTGTTACAAAGGATTAGTTTGCTATATATGCAAACTCAAAGTATTTATAGACAAGGAAGTTTGGACACCAAGGAATTTCCAAAACCGAAAATATTCTCAAGATATTTTTCATTACTACACCAAATTCGGTTTCCATAATTCCAGTGAATTCACTGTCCAAAAATATGATCGAAATCTCCTTGGAAAATCTTTAATTAGCAAATGCACATTACTAATTCTTATTTTCCCTATATAATTAAAAACCCTTAATTAAAAAGATTCTTAACTTATTTAAATTCGATCTTGGGATTTACTTCCTTTTTAGCTTTTAAGTAATATCTTTGAACAAAAAGGAATAAGCATTAATGCACCGTGAAAGTGTGTCGACATATTACTCTTGCAAGTCCTTTCATACTTACTCACTTGAAATCGATTTACCACGCTTCCAAACAAGTTTAGAATTGGTTCATCTGACTTTCAAGAACTGTGTGATTGATCAAGTAACACTCAATCATAAACCATGGGTTTAACGGTTCTACCAAAATAAGTTCTACCTCCATGTGAATATTGTGCATAGTTACACTAGCTTACCAAAATTCGGCTAACTAGGTACTAGGATCGGTTCCCCACATATATTTGGTATCTAACTTGTATGCACTGCACTATGAAGAACAGCCCCAATAACGCTTGGCGATTTCCTTTTTGGTTCACAACACATATCATGAACTTACTTCCTTAGAACACATGTAAACATTGTTCCCTAAGATGAAATCCTCACCTCATATCCATACATAATCACAATAGCATTCATACAATTATGTCGATGTCTTATATAGAAAGTTTAATGGTTAAGCAAGAAACTTTATATTGTATTCATTAATACTATGTCTATCTAGAGTGTTCATGCTTCGCAGTTTTATGTTTTCAATATGCACGACTTGAAAGTTACGTTAGGGAATGAAATAGTTCAAGTCAAATATCACTAACCTCAATTGGAAGGATGGTGTTGTGGTTGTAGCTCCGTACTTCTTCACTTATTCAAGTCTTCGCATTACTTGTAATGTCTCACCCTAATACTTTCAATCTAACCTATACGAAGTTGACTCTAGTACATTTAAATCAAGCGACTCTTAAATGAGTTTTGGTTCACTAAAATATGACAACCAAACTTGACATACCAACGCTTGGTGGGTTCAACCGAGCAATGCTCTAACAAATTAATTCATCATTTGAATCTGGAACGACCATTTTCTTGGTTTAGGCCGGAGTCCTACAGATTGATCTCTCGAACTTAAAAGAGCTTTCGTGCAGTGCATTTGTTTGAGGTCAGGCAGTTTGCTCGGTTGAGGAGCCTCCGTCCGTTCGGTCATCTCTTTGTTCCCTAGAAAACCAGCAAAAAAAAAAAAATCTCCATCAACATATTGGTGACCATGGTGAGAGATTAATCTCTCGGTTGCAATCTTAAATTCTAACAAAATGGTTGATCTTAGGTCATGTTCAGTCACAAATCCTAACAAAAACAATGCTAACACTAGTAACAATGGTGGTACTACAGAAACTACTCTTGTTTTTAACAACGGCACTGGCGATACCACTCCTCCACAAACCAACTTCGGAGATAATCCTCTATTCGGCAGGTCTCCTGAAGAAATCCACCTACCATATGTGATCTCATGAAGGTGCAAGAAACTCTTGCCAAAAATCAGATTGATATGGCTAACACTCAGAAGGAGTTATGCAATTATCTTAAGACTCTCACTAATAAGATGTCAGGAAAAACTCGGGAGAAGGGAAAAGCCAAAGAAACATCTTCAGTTGTTGATCCTGAAGTCACTCTGATCCATGTAGTAGATAATGATGAAGTCCACAAGGCTGCAGATAACCCACTAACGAAGGAACCTGCAGGCTTCATCACTCGTGAGGACCTGGAACGCTTCATGGAGGACCGAGTAAAAAACAAAACACCATCTGTTCACCGTCATCAACCTCCATATCCTGCTGCTTCGTAAAGAATTCCTCTCCCGAAGGGCTACACCTCTCTAACGTTTACACTTTACAACGGAACAGGGAATGCTCGAGAACATGTCTCTCAATTCCTGAAGGCACTAGATGAGCACGAACACAACCATGTCATCCGTCTGAAGGAATTCTCGAAATATCTGACAGGCCGAGCATACACATGGTGCAACAATGTTGCACCTGGGAGCATCACTAGTTTTTCTCAAATATTACTCAAACCCTGAAAAGGCCAAAGAGCCAAATGGTCACTTGACCGACTAGGCTACTCACGTCAAATATTAAAATATTATTAGTTTAATATTCTCAAAATATCGTTCGCACGAGCGAAGTCTTGCTCGCTCATTCGAGCAAAACTGAGAGTTTCAGTCAAGATCAAACTCATTTGAAAATCCAAAATATTGCTCAAACTCGCGCCAGAATACCAAACCCTCAGGATTGAGACACGGATATTGTGGTGACATGGGCATGCTTCCTTGACCGACCATGGATGGCCCTAAGGCTTGCAAGGAGCCAGTCCCACATATCTTCATAATTTTGACCTAATTTGCTATCAATCGTTCGTATAAGGTCCAAATTCTCTCCAACTAACTTGGGATTTGCTCAAATGACCGTCAGCTAGTCCCAAAACCACCAAGGGCCGGTTTCATGCCCTCTTGGTCAGTCCCTCATCTCTCCATAATTAGGTTTTACTACCTAACGCTCACACGAGCACTGTTTTAATAATGATTAAATCAGCATTTAATCATTCTTTCGTCAATTGGTCAACAAAGGACTTTGGTACACGCTCACTCGAGTGCTTGGGCACCACATGGTCTTCCATCATCCCATGTGGTCGGTCCCTCCTTCACTGAGTAACCTATTTTCAATAAATCATCAATTGACGAGCAATTAATCAAAATTAGGGTTTCGAACAAATGCTCTGCAAATCATAATTCCGAGCAAGTTCAAACACTAATAATTCTATGTTGGTCCAGTAATCAACATCTGGATTAATTATACAATATTCGGTCCAGCTACCAATATTTTCATTAATAATTTATTTGGTCACGCTACAAATAATTACCCGAATGAGCAATACTTGCTCATATGCTCAAATATTGATCCAACTATCAATATTCAATTATTCACCGAATGAGAAATACTTGCTCAAATGCTCGAATAACTATCAATATCCAGTAATTCACCGAATGAGTAATACTTACTCAGATGCTCGAATATTGATCTAACTATTAATATTCAGTAATTTACCGAATGAGCAATACTTGCTCAGATGCTCTAATATTGATTCAACTATCAATATTCAACAAGTCATCATGCGAGCAATATTTTCTCAGACTATCAACATCAATCATTCGAAAACTATATATCCTAGCAGACGCTCGATCCACGAATCATAGAGCATTCGACTATCATGCTCCACTGAACAATACTTAGACCCATCGTCTAATCAAGTCAACGACTGACTAATCAAATATACGTATGCTTTGCAGACTCCACGTTCGTGAAACATCAATCATGTCACATAGAGGATATTAACTAGGGTTTTGGTCTGGCGGCCTACATCACGTGTGTTCATCCACGATGAGAAATGTGAGTAAGTCCTGCAAGTAGTTGAGGGAGTTAGCAAAGTAGTGGGTGGACAATCAACCAACCCTCTCACGTACGAGGAACTGGTGCAACCACGATTTCCCCACTTTCCCACTCTTTCACTCGAACAACTGTCACACTTAATGGATATCAATGTGCTTACACTCTCATAATATAAATAAGTCTCTGAATCCATGATTGAACAACATACAGAAAAAATAAGACAACGTTCGTAAGAATCTTATCGAGCAATCACTCTCAAGAATTCAGTCAATCATTCATAACTTATTCGAACCCAGCAGTTCACGGAAAACTTAAACACATTAACAATCCTTGATCATTATTGAGCTCACACACTTCTCAGCTTCCCTCCTACAGATCAACCCTCTTCCCTCTTTGTGACTGAATTGACTCTGGAATGACCATTGTCTTGGTTTAGGCCAGAGTCCTACAAATTGATATCTCGAATTTAAAAGCACTCCCGTGAAATGCATATGTTTGAGGTTAGGCAGTTTGCTCGGTTGAGGAACCTCTGTCCATTCAGTCGTCTCTCCGTTCCCTAGAAAATTAGCAAATCGTTTTTCCCCATCAACAACTGTTAAAAAAAAACTGTCAAAATACATGTTTGAAAATTTATGATTCAAACATTTAAGGGTAATTACTATGGCAATGGCCAAATAATTTTTTTTTGTGATCTAGGTGGATAGGCTAATAGGTTGTTCCACTATGATAAATGCACTAGGCAGACTAAAATTATTAATGCACGGATTAAGTATAACTGTTGGGGAGCACACATAATCCGCTGGTGGGTTTTCTCAGACCACGAATGGATTATTTTTAACGGTCACTATAACGGTTCATTTTTCTACCCCAATAAATACTACTCGAGCTTGATCTCCCAAATACACAACAATCATTCATCCAATCAATTTTTTCGTAAATTGCAATCGCTTTCGCTTTTCAACCATGAATTTTGATTTTGGTTCTTCTGAGGATGATATGCAGACAATGAAACCTTGTATATAAGAATAAGAAGAAGAAATATATGTAGGGATTTTGCGTCAAATGGATGAAGACGCAATTCAAGATGGAAGGAGGCAAAATTTTATGTTGCAATTACAATCAGGGATAATACCAAAATCTTTAGACCCATATGAAGTTATGACCAAAAGATGGATGGGGCGAGATCAACATTTTTACCACGACAAGATGATACATGATTATTTTAATCATGGATGTTTCTATTCCAATGAGGATTTCCAAAGTCGAATCCGCACGAGCCCCAACTTGATGCAAAGGATCATTGTCGAGATTTGTCAGGTACAACCTTTATTTAATTATCAGTTTGATGCACGATATGTACAAGGATTTAGTCCCGAACAAAAGGTCATTGCCTCCCTCTTGTACTATGTTATTGGCTACCAGCGGATTTCACAGATGAGTACATCCGTATAGGAAAAACAACTACATTTGGATACCTCAAATTGTTTTGCGAAACAATAGTCGAGCATTTTGGTCCAACTTTTTTAAGAAAGCCTACTCAGGAAAATGTTGAAAGAATCACTACCGAAAACTCCGTGAGATGTTTTCCAGGAATGTTAGGTAGTCTTGACTGCATGCACTGGACATGGCATTCGTATCCGATTGAATGGGAAGGTCAATATAAGGGTCATTATCCAAAACCAACTATAATTTTGGAAGCATCGGATACTTATGATTGTTGGTTTTGGCATGCTTTTTTTGACTCCCGGGTTTAAATAATGATGTCAATGTTTTGCATAAGTCACCATTGTTTGAAGATCTTAAGCATAGGATCGCGTTGCACTGTAATTTCACCATAAATGATCATGAGTACACTCAAAGGTATTATCTAGCAGACGGGACCTATCCATAATAGTCAACTTTGGTTCAAGCTTATAATCAGACAGGCTTTGGACCAACGACTGCGTAGGATACAAACTATTTTAACACCCAACAAATGGCTCTGAGAAAAGATGTTGAACGTGCTTTTAACATACTAAAAAAAGTTTGCCACCATAGCTGGTCAGAGCCATAGTTTTGATCTTCAAGAAATGAACAAAACTATGCTAACTTACATCATTATGCATAACATGGTTACTGAGGAAACCATACGTGAGCCAACCTGGACTAGTTTTCTAAAAGAAGATTTGAGTCCGTGGCTTGTGGTGCAGCATGGCCACCCGACAAGAAAATATAGACTTGCCACCGAAAGAATCCAAAATCGGGGACTCTATGGGCAGCTAAGGGAAGACCTAACTAAGCACATTTGGGCTATAAAAAGAGCAAGAGACGATGAACGGGGGCATCAAAATCAGGGTGACCAAGGCCGAGGCTGGTAGATATGTTTTTCAATTTCATGTTGTCTATTTTAATTATATGTAATGCAGCGAGCTAAATAAAAATTAAAATTATCTACTAAATTAAAATTAAATTTAGCTACATTTAATCAAGGCGTTATTCATCTTTGTCTTCTTCCAAGGCATCATCGGCATCAACAATGTCTTCCTCATTCTCTTAATGGACATGTTGTTCAGGGACCTGTTGTTCCGCCTTATCCATTTCCCTAGTTCATATAATAAGTTGTCATGCATTCATTGTTGATGTGTTCATGGATAGTAGCTTGTTCATCTTAAAATCCCCGTAGTGTTATTCTCGAGAAATACGACTTTTTCGAAGTTGCCTTATTGCCAAGCCCCGGTCCCTGCTTCTATCTTGTTCTACCTTCTCTTTGAATTCCTTGAACTCAGGATAGTTGAACTCATTTGAACATCATTCTAATGCTCTTTGGGCGTTGCTTTTCCATATTTCTGACCTCCTCCTCTTTTTCTCTCGACATTGGTGTTAACATCCAGATTAGTGTTGTGTTGTTCCTGACTACTTGGAGACCCAGCATATGGAGATCTATTTCCTTCCGATGAGGAAGCAGGCCCACCATTTATAAAATCCTACGATATTGGACCATCTGGTGATCTTGCAGGCACTTTATTACCTTCCAACAAGTATGGATTAAACTTGTTAAGCACCTTTAGAATGTTGTAACAAGATTCATGTTGGAAACCAGTTTTGTGGGATCTTTATCACTCTTCCCGACATCTTCGTTCCACATCCGGTTCAGTTTTACCACCTTTTTTGGAGAACCACATTTGCATGATCAAAGCTACGTATTCACTAACATCTTTGGTAATTGCATAAAAATGATAAGACAAACTCGTCCACATCACGATGATTGATGTTACCAGTTTCTTCACAAAATCTCTTTTAAATTTTTCCATAAAAAGTATTATTTTCTTGTGAGCAACCATCAATTTTATCTGCTGCAAATAATACATAATTCTTACAAATTTATTCGTCTTAATCCAAAGTATACTTGACACCATGAATTCTAGTAGCTCTTGCTTGAGATTGTTGTTGGGTTATTTGAATTTTTTTCTGATTGATTGGGATGGTATGAGTAGTTGTGTGTGAAAAACAAGGAAAAAATGATATTGAGAAATTCAGAGGCAATGGTGTAGAAGGTGTAAATTTTAAGTTTGAAATTACCTAAATTTATAGTGAAAAGAGTAAGAGACGTTGGATGGATAGATTGAGATATAACTATTGGAGTTTGATAATCAACCGTTGGAGGACTAACATTACCTGCTGGAAGGTTATCAGAGTCTGCATGGTTTTTCTTCACCCGCCAACGAGTTTTCTTCCCCCACGAGGTTCTAAATGAGACGGGCATCTCATGTTGGTCCGCAGTGTACAAACCATCAATTTGTGTTGGTTTAGCCCACCCGTTTTTCATGTTTGTTGAGTCCATAGTGGGAGCAAAATGAAGTTTGTTCATTCCATAGGAATCGCTCTAACGCACCAAAAAAGATTTTACCGGCCCATCAACCATTCTCAACGGAAATTGGAGCGTCTCTGTGCTAAGGAAGTATAGAAAACCAGAGCAGAATAACACACGCAATATACATGACGACACACTAGTGTTCGACTAGAACCTACTACATTCATTTTCCACCAGTAGCTACTCTCCAACTATGTTTTCCCATGGAAGAATTTCTGAAATGTCAAGAACATACCTCATAAAATCCAGATGTTTATGTGGAGACTGCTCAAGAATGGACTTCCAGTGGCGAAAAACATTAGAAAGTATATTCATGGGATAAATGACGACTGTAGATTATGTGAGAGTAGTGTTGAATCGACTGAGCATCTGTTTTTATACTGTCAAGCTACATAAACTATCATGTTTGCTTCTCCCTTAAGCCTCAAAACAAGTGAGCATCTTGACCTCACTATACATGATTATATTAAGCAGTGGCTAGATGAAGGAGGGGATTATGCTAAACTGAAGATGGGAGCGCGTTTGTGGTGGGCTATTTGGAAAGCTATAAATGTTGTGGTGTTTAACAAAGAAAGACTCAGCATCAATTCTGTGATTAAAGAAGCAATGCATTGATGTAACATGGAGACTATGGTCGATGAGATTGAGAATATGTCAACAGAGACTGATTACTGGGAGGCAAACAAATACAGTTGGGAACCCCCTGAAGGCAACAAAATCAAAATTAATTTTAATGGAGCAGCAGGTTCAAAAGGGTTCGCTTGTAGCGCTGTTGCGAGAGATAATAAAGCAAGGTTTCAGGGCTGTCAGAATAGAATCCTCCCTTACTGCAAGGATGTTGAAGCTGAAGCGTTTGAGGCTTTGTTAGCTGTGGAATTGGAAACAAGTAAAGATTATAAAGACAATGCGCTTGAAAGAGACTCACTTATTGTCATAAATGCTCTCATGAACAAGCAATACAAACACAATTGGCGTATTCAGAACACAATAAAATTATTATAGAGATCACATTGCGAGATTTAGATCAATGGAGTTCAGGCATATCAAAAAGACCGCCAATAATGCGGCACATAATTTAGCAGTGTTGGTTGTTGATACACTCTTCTGATGAGTGGCTTTCTCCCCCTCATTCTTGTGTTGCTCATCTCATTCAGAGTGAGCATTCTTTAGCCGAGTAGTTTTTGTTTTGTTTTCTTTTTGGAGCCTAGCTTGTTAGGCTTTCAATTAGTTTCATGTAATAAAATTTATATATATTTGAAAGAAAAAAAAGAAAAAAAAAATAGGATCAGCGGCCAACCTTCAGGCCAGGCCTAGATGACATTCGCGCTAATCACCAGAATAATAATGGTGGTGTAAATAGTCAACGGTCAATGGCAAATTGGGAAATAGGGAGTGTGAGCTGTGTTTGTGGGGTACATGTTTGGACATACACACAGTATACGCGGCATCTACATCAGTACCACGTCTTCCAATCCCAGTTTCGTTTTCTTAGCTCATAAGCTTATCCACTTGAATCCTTCTTGTATAAATGATTTGTTGGAGTATAAATTCCAATTCATTTCCGATCTCCAGTAACATTGACCACAAACATCTAGTTTTATTCGGGGGAATCAATCCACGGAACCCATTGCATCGGATCTCTCAATAGGTTGTTGATCTAGGTATTCATTGAATTGGAATAATCTCGCTTAAGGTCAAGAATCAAAGTAATAATGGGTCATCACCACCATCATCACCATGGAAGCGACAATCCATTTGATAATCCAATGATAGCTTGTTGTTGCTGTCCATGTATACTAGTTTCATCCATTTTTAGAGGTATTGGAGCTTGTCTTTTTGTTGCTTGTTATCCTCTTTTGCAATGCTTTGGGTGGGATGAATATGGTCATCACCACCACCACCACCATCACTGTTAGATTGTGATTGACGTCTGTTGTTTTTCTTTTATGAGATTGGATAATTATCTTTGTTCATAGTTATAAGAATCAAGTTTGATTTTATTGCTGATTATCAGACCCTATGTTTAGATTTATACGAAAGTTAAAGAATTTGGTGTTATCGTTTACGAATCTTTTTTTCAGTCAGCTAAAAGCCTCCATTGACCAATTCATGACACATTAACCACAAAAATTGTAAACGAACCGTGTACGCTGGGAATTAAGAAACCGTGAGCTAAGAAATAGCACACAACTTAGAGTTCTATTGTGTTAAGTTCAGAGCCGATCCTGTACCTAAAAGGGCCCTGTGCGAAACAATTTCGTAGGGCCTTTTGTAAGGTCAAATACTCTTTTTTTTATGATTTTATAGTAAGCAAAATAGACAATGGCGCACTAGATTAAGTGTTATGTTACACGGGAGCAGTAATACAAGAACAAGAATATCCGAAGGAAACTCAAAACACATGGTTACACTAATATTTTTATTTACATAATTTGTTGGCCTAGTGGATTGGTGTACCTAAGTTGCTCGCAGGGTCTAGCGCTCGAATTCTTGCAGAAGCACGGTATTTTCTTTTCTTTTTTCGAAATGTTTGACTGGATTGGGCTTGGAGGGAAAATATAATGTACACCATAAGGAAAAATGGGCCCTCGGCAGAGATGGGCCATGTGCGGTCGCACGGCCTGCACGCCCTCAGGCCCGGCTCTGGTTAAGTTTTTCTTTCATGTATATTTCGAGGTTTCTAATACGATTAGGACTCATATTATAACCGACTAATCATCTCTATAAATACAAAGTTTTATTCTTGCTCTTCTCAACAATACAGAAGAGGAAAACTATCTTGTCTCGGAAAATTTAATTTGTCGGCATTCATTGAATTGGGATAATCTTGTTGAGATCAAGAATCAAAGTTACAATGGGTCATCATCAACATGAAAGCGATAATCACCACCATGAAAGCGATAAACCAGTGGGTCGTCACCATCATCACCATGATAGCAAAAATACAGATATAGCTTGTGCCCTATGTTGTTTGTCCATGTTTACTAGCTTCATCCGTTTTCGCTGGGATGGGAACTTGTCTTTTGGTGTTTTTTTATCCTCTTTTAACATGCTTTGGATGCATAGAAAATGGTCGTAACCGCCACGAGGCCCACGACTACCACCATGACTGTTAAATTATTAAAATTATTGATGTTTGCTGTTTTTCTTTAGTGATAATTATCCTTGTTCGTATCAATAGGAAGGGGTTGGGAAGAGAACCACCACATGTTAGAGTGATAAGGCATAATTTGCCAGAGTATGGGCTACTGAATTCGCATCTCTTTTGATATAGGTAAATTTAAGAGCATTAAGCTTCCTTGCCTGAGCTCTGATCCGGTTGACTAACTGCAGTAATCTCCAGGAAATTTGGGGCTTCTCATCAATTAGCATCTTAATAACTTTCTCAGCATCACCTTCAATAATCACATTTTGCATATCAGTCACAACAGCGAAATCAGAAGCCAGCAGGATTGCTCTAGTTTCAGCCTTCATGGGATCTAACACAATTTGATGATTAGTGTCGCATCCTTTGAATTGAACCTTTGTGTCTCTAGCCACCACTGCACACCCTGCCTTGTAGTTATCATAAGCATCATCAACATTGAGCTTTGTCCAATTAACTTCAGGAGGTCTCCATATAGGTGTCTTAGTAATTGGTTTTGGAATATGAGCAACTTGTTCTTCCTCAGGCGGCAGAGGTATGACGTAATTGAACTAGAAGAATGCTTCTTTAATAATGTTGTGGATCGAGTTGTTTTTGTTGTTGAACACTCTTTCGTTCCTATTTTTCCACAAGGCCCATAAAACACAGCTTCCCATTCTAAATGTCTCATAATTCCCCTTCTCCATTAACCAACTAGTGATCACTTGTCTGCAGCTCATGCCTTGATAAGTTTCCGTCCTACATCCTAGGGGAGAACCAAAAAAAGTGACGGCAGTTACAGGACAGTGAAAGAATAGATGTTCAAGGTCTTCAATAGGAGCATTACAGTGTCTTCATTCTTTGTTGATACCTTCGACAAACTTTCCTAGATTTTTAAATATGGATAATCCCTCATGAACTACTCTCCATATGAATATAAGGATTTTGGGTGCCAAGTATTTGACATTCCAGAAAATTTTCCATGGAAAGGAATCATTAGCGGAAGAACTAGGTTTTTTCTGTATCAGGTACTTTATGAAGGACTTGCAAGAGAACATACCATTAGGGTGTGGTTTCCATATGAGTCGGTCCTCTGCTGCTTCAACAACATCTGGAATGAAGATTCCCAATATCTTCTTGGCCGAGTGCTCTTGAAATAGTTGGTTTATAAGATCCTTGTCCCATCTGGGTGGGTTCTATAGTATAAGATCTGACACCTTAGAGATATTACCCAGCGAGATATCCTCCTTTAGTTCAGGTCTGTGGTTATGGTGGTTATTGAGCCAAGGGTCTTTTGTTATGCTGATTCTATCACCATTACCCATAGTCCACATGCATTCTTCTTTCACATCTTCCCTGCATTCGATGATGGCTTTCCACGTAGAGGATCTTCTCGAGTTTGTTGTAGCTTCCCAAAAGGATTTTTCTTTAAAATACTTGGCCTTCATGATAGCTCCCCATACACAGTTTTTATCTTCAAGAAGTTTCCATATCATCTTAATAATTTGAGCTCTATTTAGCTGAGTTAGAGATCTTATTCCCATACCACCTTTCTCTTTGTCTTCTTGAAATGTACTCCAATTTATGAAATGAGTCTTCCTGCTGTCTTGACTATGCCCCCACCAGAATTTGCGAATAATTCTATCCAGTTTGGCAATAACAGCTTTGGGAAGAGTGGAGGTGGTCATATAATAAGGAGGAATTAGCCAGAGCACATGTTTGATTAGAATCATTCTCCCTGCATGATTAATGAAAATCCTCTTCCATCCTGCCAGCTTGTTTTCGAACTTCTCATATAATAATTCGTAAGATTTGATTCTGTGAGAAGACTTCATAAGTTGAAACCCCAATTATTTGTCGTTGCTCTCCATTTGTTTAACACCTAACATATCAGATATAACTTTTCTTCTATCTTCTCCGACTCCTTTACTAAACATAATTGCAGATTTATCCAGATTGGCTTGCTGTCCAGACCATCTAGCATAGATGAATAAGATGTCTTGGAGGCTTTTAATGGTTCTATCATAAAGTGTGCTGAAAAAGAAGAGATCGTCTGCGAACATAAGATGTGATATGGAAGGTGCCGATCTGTTGACTCTGTAGCCATTATAGAGTGTATTTGCTTCTATTTTCCTGATCATCCAAGAAAGACCCTGTGCACATAAGATGAAAAGATAAGGTGAGAGAGGGCATCCTTGTCTCAACCCTCTCCCACTAGTGAAGTGCCCCTCAGGTGTGCCATTAACAATTATGGAAAAAGAAGTTGTGGTCACACAGTTCATTATGAGCTTATGAGTGTTACCGCAGATGCCATAAACTCTAAGGCATTGACTGAGAAAATTCCATGAGACTCTGTCGTAAGCTTTATTGATGTCTATTTTAAGTGCAAAGGCTCCTAGGACAGCATTAGACTGGTTCATTGAATGGATTAACTCTTTTGCAGTGAGGATGTTTTCGAGAATGAGTCCTCCCGGCACAAAGGAAGATTGTGCTTTATCCACCAATTGATCTAACATCGGCTTCAGTCTTTGAGCAATGATTTTCACCACAATCTTATAGAGAATATTACATAAAGTTATGGGTCTATACTCAACAAGCTTCGATGGATGTTTAACTTTGGGTATAAGTACTAGGTTAGTGTGATTTAGGCCATTTGGTATTGAAAATAAAATGTAAGAAGACCCATAAAATCAGGGCCCATTTAACCAATGTAAAATTTATCTGCTATCTATAACTACCTTTTAGTGAGTAACAAGCTCCCTAAAAAATGTAGTTCTTGAGATCATTTTTTTCTTTCCCCATAAACAGAAAGTAAAATTTTGACCTTTTTCTTCCTGGCGAGATTGGGGTATACCCTGATTAATTGGGATATACCCAATTTCAAGGGGACATAGTGTGTCATTATTAAAAAGGGTGATTTTACTTTAATACTCTTGAGCTAATTAAATATTAAAAATATACCCATTTCTTAATTTCATTAACCTTAAAATAAAAATAAACAACTCTTAATCTTTTCTTCTTCATCATCTGCATCTTTCATCAACCAAAACCATATAAAAAATTTCAACATTGATTTTCCAAAAAAATTATTGATTCTACGGGCGAAAAGAAGACTATAAATGATGTTTAAACTCAAACCCATAATTGTGTTGTGTGATTTGACTGTTATATTAGGTTAGAAATCGATAATTGTGATTTCTGTGTTTTTAGACGGCAAGGTCGTAACATGCATATCTTGCCTACTTTTCATAACATCCATGGCCACTGTAAAAAAAATTCAACAGCCGGCAGGGTATTTTTTGAAGACCTTTCCGGCCAATACAGCCGGCAAGGTAGTAACATGCATATCTTGTCGACTTTTCATAATAGCCATGGCGACTGTAAATTTTTAAACAGCCGGCATGGTATTTTTTTTAAAACCTTGCCGGCTAATTCATTTTTCTGAACAGCCGGCAGGGTATTTTTAAAAGCCGTCAGGTTACGTTTTGAAGACCTTGCCGGCTAATAAATTTTTTCTGTCGTCTCCTGTGTGTCAAAAAAATAAAGTCAGAAAGTTTGGCCGGCATGATCTTCATTCGTCGACCTTGCCGACTTTTTATACTTTCAGAACTGAAAGTATTGATTTTTGATCTAATTTTGAGTATGATTTCATACAACATCTTTGTAATCCCCTTTTTAGAAGTATTTGGGTTGTGTGCTTTCATTTCCGTTGCAAAAGATTTTCTCAAAATAATTTTTTTTCATCAAAAATCTTCCCAAATAAGTTCAATCAAAAACAAAATTTCATTTCATAAGTTTTAATCTACTCAATTAATCAATCTAAACTCAATTAATTAACCTAATTAGAATTTTTAGTGTTAATGAAACAAGGTTATATTATCCATTTAGAAAATATATGGTTAAGGGGTGGCTTATTTTACTTCCAAATGACCCTATTTTGTCTTATTGGGTATACCCCAATTAATCTGGGTATACCCCAATCTCGCCAGGTTTTTCTTCCCAGATTAATTGGGGTATACCCAAATTTAAATGGACATGTGCCCTTGCTAAGGGGTGGTCAAAAATGAGTGAATTTACTTTAAACCCTAAACTTAAAAACTAAAAACGTTTAATATTTCTACTAATCCATCTTCTCTAATCCCTCTCCTCTTATCCTTCCTTTATCCTATTCCATCAACCAAAAATTTCAATTTTGGTTTTGTACAAAAAATGGTAGATTCTAAACGATCCGGTAGCAAGAGAGATTCAACAGGTAACATGAGAAGATCCAAATCGGAAGCAAAAGGTAAGGAAAAAGTTGGAAGTAGCAAACCCGAAAATCCAATCCGTGAGAATGTTGGAAAAAAAACCTCCGCCTGTGAAAAGAAGACTGTAAGTGATTTCTAAACTCAACCCATTATCCTGATGTGTTATATGATTGTTATGTTAGGTTAGAAATCTAAAAATATGATTTTCAGGGTTTCTGGTCGGCAAGATCGATAATTAAAAACCATGCCGGCTGTTGTTGTTTTGTAATGGCCGTCATGGTATTAATAAGAATAACATGCCGACCTTTCATAGCAACCATGGCGTTGTTAGACAATAACCAGGGCCGGCAGGGTATATTAACTAATCATGCCGACTTAGGTTCATTCGGCATTGTCTTAGCCTTGTACCATGCCGAATTTAGGTCACAGAAACTTCAGTTCACAGAAACTTAATTGTCGGCATCTTTATTGAATAAGACCATGCCGACTTTTATTTGTCGGTGGGTTATACAATTACAACCACTCCAACCATTGTTTAGTCGGCAGTGTTAAAATTCAATACCATGCCGGCTTTATTACCAGAACCATGTTTCAATGTTTAGAATTTTCATATCTCTTATTTGTGTATTGTTTAGGTTCCTAGAGGAAAAAAAAAGATCTACCTTGTCTTGTTAACAATGCAGAATAGTTATTCCAATTTATTGACGCAATTTATCCCAATTTAGAATATCCTAAAGATGAAACTGAAAAGAATTGCCCTGTAAGAAAGTTACTTCTCATGGGTAAGGAAGATCCTGAAGATTTCTTAAGGTTTATGAGCAGTCCTAGAAATCCCCTCAACTATGAAGAATGCACATCATCATAGGAGGAAGAAGATGATGTTGATCCAAGGACTTTTTTCAGGGCATGTGACTTTTCTGGAGTGAACCCCTATTACAATGAGGATGGTGACTACATAGGTCCAAATAAGGGAAAAGCAAAAGCTGATGCTGCTGAAAAAGGTAGTGATGTGGAGGAAGATAACAACAACAAGAAGGATACATGAAATGCTTAAATTTTATTATGTTTCACTTGGTTTAGAAACTTATATTGTGGTTTGAACTGTTAGATTGTGGTTTTAGACTTGTTAAAATTATGTTAGTTTTCAGTTTCAGTTGCTTTAGAAGTTATTATTTTTTGTGCATTTTAAGACAATATTAGAGTTGTAGTAAGTCGGCATGGTCTGTAGACCGGACCATGCCGAACAACCCTGGATATATGCTATAGTGCTATCAGGGATAGGTAGTCGGCATGGTTTTAAATTTGGACCTTGCCGACGTATATGTTAGTAGTATAAAATTATTACTTTTTAAGTACAAAGTACAAGCCATTGAATGCTCAACGGCTTTAAATTTCAAAATAAAGATATTAGGTGTGTTGTTATTATAAAAGCATTCTCAACTTCATCTTCAACCATGCATAAAGAATGGAAGTTTCAAGTGCAACACAACCAAATATTTGTAATCTTTGTACACTAAGTGGTCATTTTGCAAATGATTGTCCCTTTGAAGGAAGCAAATGCACTATTGATGGGTTGTAAGGGATTCTTATTTCTCGTGAAAGCTGCAATATGAGATGTATATCAGATGTATGCTTCAAAATGCACATGTTGTGGGTTTTTCTATTGGATAGATGAGCGCCTAGCTCCGTATGAAGATGAAGTTGCTAAAATCAACCTTCTACCATGCACATATCCATGTTGCGACGGTAAGATGAAGTTAATCACCTCTCCTAAAAAATTGTGTACCGGAAAAAGATACTATCTATGTCCCAAATGTGTTAGGGTTACGTTTTTAAGGTATGTATGCTCTAATTAAGGTTTGTATGCTCTAATTAAGTTTTAAAGGTTTTTAAGTTTTTATCAATCTTTGTATTCGAATTTAGTCGGCACTATATAAAATTCAAAGCCTGCCGGCGTACCAACAGTCGGCAGTTAACAAAATATTTACCTTGCCGAGAAACAATATGTGAAGAACATCCAGGAACAACATTTGTTGTCTATTTTGGTCGGCAAGGTTGTCCTCATAAACCCTATCGACCACAAAGTAGTCGGCAATGTATGAGTGCAATAACCTTGCTGACTATTCCAGGTCTTTTTCCCTTTGCTGACCTGCATGTACAGTCGGCAACCTGACGAAATCAAAACATGCCGACCCTGGGAAGGTCGGCATGGTCGTGTGACAAATACAATGCCGACCAAAGGAGTTGACACCAAAAAAACCACATCCATTTCATTCATTTGTAGTACTCCAAAGTAAATTACATAAAACACGAATGTGATTACAAAGTACTCCAAAAAGATTACTTATTTCCTAATCATAATCACTCATCACTCAAATCTATTGGAGAGAGTTCATTCAAATGTATTAAACCTCCTTTAGTCAAATATATGGGACATTCCTTAGACTCATATAAAGTATTCCAAAGGTGCATGTTGTCCTCATAAAGTTTCATCCATTCCTTGCTCTTGTTGAATATGAACTTTTCCCAAAAACTAAACCTACAAAGAGGAGGTAATGGACATTCCGTTTTGAGTTGTAGACTAATATAATGATTAGTATCCACCAAAGCCATAACAATTCTTCTATGCTTGAGATGCTCCACACAAACCGCATATTTCGGTGCAGTTGCACACTTAGTCCTTTACTAAAAAAATGTAGTACGCATGACCACGTATCAGCGAATAGATGGCCACACCATGGCATTCTCAATCAATGCTCCCATTTGATTGGTGCATTTCCCTCCGGGCCTTTAACACTAGTAAGCATTTCTTTAAAATTCACTTCTTTGTCCTCCATGGAACCTTCTAGCATCATTGAGAAATAAAACTCCTTGTCTTCTTGTAGTCGGGTGGCCATCTTCTTTCTTATGTATCGACATTGGGTGAGATTGCTCCACCTAGGTGTCCTAATTATTGGGATGCAACGTGAAACCCACAATTTCCATCCTTTGGAGCCGGTTTGAAAGATAGTTACTTCCAATAAGGATCAATATCTTCAATCGGAATCGGAGTTTTATACCTACCAAGTGATCGGTTGTCAGCCGACACAAATATAATTACACTTTCTTACTACTCAAAATATAAATATAGCAAAGGAAAGAAAGGATCGATCCCACAGAGAGGTCTAGGTTGTCAATATATTTTCGGTTCCTTATATAAAATACCGGGTATTTTTCTGATTTTTATATACTAAAATAAAATAAAAGCAAAATAATAAAAAGTAAACAAATCAAAGTATTGAGAATATTGGTTAAGGATTCATCTTCATTCACAAATATGTTTTCTTCACAATAATTAGAATTAATATTTAATCTCAACTTTTATCAAAAGCCCTAGAATATCTTGATCGCAAGAATATCCCGCAAATTCCCTTTTGTCATCAACAAACACATTAAAAGATGTGAATATGAGTTCTATCTAAAAGAACACCCTAACGTGTAAAAGAACTAATCAGGTTTAATTCCCTAGATGCATTAAATTCTATGAAATCAGGCCAATCAAAGCAATCGAACGTGGAAAGCGCACTAATTCAATTTAACAAAGGTTATAATTCACATATGATCATAAGAATATATCACTACAAACCATAATAATATTTATGCTACTTGCATTCAAGGAGTATCACTTTTACGTATAATAAACCCTAAACTAGTAATAGAGATGAAAACAAACTCAACCGATTCGCGACTCGATCAAACAAGCATTCAAATCATATAACACTATAAATTGTGAATCATAATCGATAAAATATGAAGACAAAACTAATTTATCATATCAAAAACCATATTATGTGAAATCCAATTATTCCATAACCAATAATAAAATTAAGCACTCATGTTAATGGAGTTCATAACAAGAAGAAAGAAAAACCCTAGCATGTTGCAAACCCTAGAAACAAAAGTAGAAGAAGATATATATATTTTTGCCTAGGCTTCCCTATATATGGAGTTTTGTAACCTCCTCTTGAAAAAATTAGGAAACCTAATAAAAATAGGGATATGCACCTCCTCTTGAATTGTGTCCCGTGCATCAAACCCTGTACCAAAGCAGGTTGTCAAACTCACGACCAAAACACTAAATTAAGTCACGGCCAAAAACTTGAACTAGCCGTGTAAAACACATTGGCTAATAACTTATTGGGTTTGCACCCAACTGATCTAGCCCATTTAGTCCTTGGCATGTCATTTCCAGCCCAAGTCCGTATCACAGCCAAACCCATTCATTATTCGATGGCAGCAAAAACCTAAAACTCATTGCTTCCATCATTATATTTTTAGCCTCCTCCATTAGTTCACTGCATTAAACTACAGCAGCAGTTTGAGTTTCTTCCGTTAACACCACTTCGACTTGAGAAGAACTGAACTCTTCATCCACATCAGCAACTCAAGTCTACTGCCAATCTCCCGTGGTTATATTCCATGCACAGCCAAACTAAGCTCCACCTTTATGCAAACAGCAACAGCTCGACGTTGCTGCTGCCATGCACGATGATAACGTAACAGCACCTTATTTCTCGTTATTTCATGATGAGCTCTACCTCTCAGTCCTCGGGCTCAACTCTGTCCTCGAGCTCAACTCTGTCCTTGAACTCCTACAGCCATCGATCCGCGACCAGCTCCATCACAGACCATATTTCCAGCGGACTCATCAAACTCCAGACCACCATTTCCTACTTCGTCACAGCTGCATATCACTAGCTGCAGAATCCTCCATCGTGTTTCCATTCACCAACACCAGCCAGCTCCATCAACTCTCTTCACGATACCGCAACTCCAAATCTTAGCTCATTCGATCACCTATCTTCCATGCTCTTCGCGGACAGTTCCGTATCTTCATCGGCAAATGGTAACCATCAAACCTTGCCATGTGACAGCATCACAGTCTCGACTCAAGTCCATCACCGAGCCGTAACTCCATCACCATGCATCTCCAACTGCTCACGTTCCTCCGTAGTGTAACGATCACCAGATTCAACCCGTCACCAAGAACTCTGTTCTCGATTGGAAAGAAAGCACCCAGAACTGTTATCTCAGCACTCAATTCAGTTCGCAACCTATGCCCCATTTCTCAATTATTTTCTGTCAAATCGAACCTTTCTTGTACTACATCACAACTGTAGCTTCAAACCCAAATCATCAACAGACCCGTCAAACCATTTCCGATTCGATTACAGCATCATCCTTCACCTTAATCCACCAAAACCCATCATCTACCAGATCTCCTTCTTGAACTCGACTCATTCAGTAAACCCATTTGATTACATTACCAATAACATCTTCCATGTCTTGATTTTCGGCCACAAACTCATTATCAACAGCAGAAATCAGTTCAATTTCATCATCTTTCACTTTCATCCTCTCTGTGTTCTTCTCAGCTTTCACGAAAAACAACAGCAACAACAACTTTGAAATCCGCAACCCTCATCAATCTCAAATCCCAGCTCTCAATTTCGATTTCCGTTCAATCAAACCTCCATCACTGAATGACTGCTCGATCTCAGATGTATAATAAAAGAAATGATTGGGAGAAATGAAATGTTTTCTTGGTTTTAGGGTTTGTAGACCAGGATAAGATAGTACACCCCACTGCCGCATACAATCCACCCAAATGGGTGCTTATAATAGGTGGTTACTTCCAGATAAGGGTTACTCAGTTGGCCACCCCTTAACCTTGATTATTCGGTGTTTAGTACTCCTCCAAATAGAGCTTCCCCTTAACTTGTGCTAGGCTCCAAATAGTATTTGCCTGTGAAATGACCTTTTTGCCCTTTCGGCTCAAATTGAACGATTTCTTCTCCTTTTCGTCCGTGCGACTCCAGAGTACCTAATAACTCAAAAGCGAACATAAGATACATAATTTCCATGAAAAATAGCAAAGAAAGCATAAATACTAAATATAAAATAAGGTGTTTTAGACACCTATCAGATTCCCCCACACTTAGACTTTGCTAGTCCTCGAGCAAATCAAACAAAACAAAAATAAAAATACAACAACTCCGTGACGTCGAGGCTACGGTTAATTTTAGCATAAATAACAAGCCTTTAAACCCCTAGGTGTCCCTAGTGGACGAGTTATAGTCTCGTGAAGGTTTACTAGAGATATACCTACAAAACCTATATTTCCAACTCCGTCTATTTGTGACAAATCAATGAACGAATCTAAAATGACTACAGGAGGAGGTACCTTGCAAAAATTCAATTCATATATTAGTAAGCTTTAATTAGATAGTCGAACAAGCCACAATACTCGGAAACTAACAAACCACAATCACAATGAAAAGATTAAGAAGATGGATATAGATGTAGATGTTGGCGAATGTTCGCAAGTGATCGATGTTTCCCATATCTGTCTGAAGGTCACTGCCAAGATGAACCTATTCCTATTGGATTGAGCTACTGGTTTGAATTCTACATCAACTCACTGGCATATACAAGGGAACCAGAAGTGACTTTATTCAACCAAAATAATAGTTTCTTTTTCTTTACTTTTTTTTCACTTTTTTTTTCACTTTTTTTTTTCTTTTTTTTTCTTATAGACATCATGATTGGATCAAACTGGATCCAAGCGCATGCTTCTTGTCAGCAAGTACATGATAGTTGCCTTGGATCATGCATTCCACGCTTGTTTAGGCGACGGAGACAGGGACAACGTGTCACACATACTGCTATTCCCAAGTGTCTTTTTTATTCCGTATGGTCTAATTGGTCGGTCTTTTTTTTTATTTTTTTTATAGCAACTCAATCACTCTATTTCATCCTAGCAGCAATAACAAGTCGATGTTTAGTGACCCACCGAAACACTTAGAAAACAATAGATAAATATGGAAAAATAAAAATAGAATGTGATATGGTGATATTCCGAGATATGGTAACAACTATCATGTTAATTGTGATTTCTGAGCTATGTTCGTCCCCTTTAAAGTTAATTGGTTCCTCAACTCCTGCATTCAAAATGGTTCCATCCACTAATGGTGTCATCCTAAAGGCACAAGTTTCTAGATTTCGGAGTTCAAAAAGCACAAATTTTTTCTTGGTTTTTCTAGTTTTCTGATTTTTTTTTAAAGGCATAAAACAAACTATACAAACATATAAATGCTCCCCCACACTTAAACTTCACATTGTCCTCAATGTGTAAAACCGAAAGTTCTGAATTCTGACGTAACAGCAGATAAAATGAAAAAACTGTGCAAATTGGTAAGGAATTTGGAAAAACTCCATTTCACAAAAGTTGTTCACCTACGTGTTTTCGACACAGTGTCAAAATTTCACAGTATTTTGATAAACGGTATGACAGTTATGGTCTCTGGACTGAACTACGCGCAGTCTGAAATTTTCTGACGAAAAGGTATTCATCATAATTCTCTTCTAAGATAGATTATGGACTTAATGAAATTAAACATGGGGATGCAAATATGATATGAAAACAATAAAAAATAAATAAACAAAAATAAATTAAAAAGCAAAAGGATAAGAGATACAAAGCCGGTGGGTTGCCTCCCACTTAGCGCTTGTTTTAAAGTCGACGGCCCGACGTAGCTCTTGTAAGATTCATTCCTCATACACCAATAATCGGAAAAGTTGGGGATCTACCCATAGCACTTGTTTTGCAAACACTAGCTTCACACAAATATTAGTAATATAAAACAAAAACGAAGCTATTGACCGATAAAAGCTTCCCCCACACTTATTCTTGTCCACACTTGAAAGTGCATAAAGAATATAGGAGTCGGGTATTTCTACGGTTTCTTGTTCCAAAACCTGCATAGTATGAGAATCAAGTTTTTCTAATGGCGGAAATAGAGAAACAAAGTCATTCAACAATGTTTTCGAAGCATAAACATTCAAACCAATAAGAGGTAAAGGAGAAGAATTAACATGCAAAGGGTTAGACAAACCTCGCACAATCTCTTGTAGCACGGAATCCTCTTCATCCTTGAAAAATTCAAGTGAACTATTCACCTCTTGTATATCATGGTCCTCTATCAAACCTTGCAACCATTCTTCATCCGTTTCTGCCTTAACCAAAGTCTCGACATAAACATCTTCATTACAATCCTTTGCAATCTCAATTGGGTCTTCCATAATATTGGTCATAACGGTCACATTCTCAACATACTCCTCTTCATTAGACTCAAACCATGTTGCAAAATCTTGTAAAACACTAGTTTCATCATACTCATGTACCTTTTGAATAGGTGCTTGATCATTATAAAGATCAAGAGTTGAGTCAACTACACTAACGTCATCAAATATCTCCAAAGGTTGGTCCTTTTCAACACAATCATCATCGTCTTCATCTTCAGACTCACCATAATCAGAATCGTCATCGGTTTCCCAACCTTTATCACGACGTCGTTTAAGTTCCATATGAATGGTCCTACTAATTTCATCGACAAGCTCTTCCGAGTATCCATCGTCTTCCAACTTGTATAATTTCTACGCAAGTTTTCTAACGTTCACACGCTTACCACCATTAGCTACAATAGGTTCTCTTTCCCATGACTCTTCCCTTGGAATGGGTGAATGATCATAACTACGATCCGGAGTCGGGTAAGAAGGCATATTCCAGAAATTGGTTTGTGCGACATTCTCTCTATTACGGTCAAGTTGGTCTAGCCTTTGTTGCATATCTTGCAATCCATGCATAATCTGCATACAACTCGAATAAAGCCAATTAGAAGTAGAATTATCCCACCTAGGTGCTTGACTTACATACCCACTACAAGGTTGTTGTTGGTATGTATGAAAATCACCATAAGGTTCTCTAGGATATGCATCATAGCCAATAAATTGGTTTTGATTGCATTCCATAGATGGTGGGTAATTTTCATAGTGTTGAGGAGGTTGAAAGTTGTATCCATTGTTCCAATATGCTCCTTCCATAGAATTGGTACCTGAAATACGATTCCCAAACCAAGGTTAAAAACCAGAAAATAAGAAAAACTAAAAACAAAACAAAAAAAACAAAAATAAGAAACCAAAAACAAGTGACAACCGTTGCCTCCCCGGCAACGGCGCCAAAATTTGATCGGTTGTCAGCCGACACAAATATAATTACACTTTCTTACTACTCAAAATATAAATATAGCAAAGGCAAGAAAGGATCGATCCCACATAGAGGTCTAGGTTGTCAATATATTTTCGGTTCCTTATATAAAACACCGGGTATTTTTATGATTTTTATATACTAAAATAAAATAAAAGCAAAATAATAAAAAGTAAACAAATCAAAGTATTGAGAATATTGGTTAAGGATTCATCTTCATTCACAAATATGTTTTCTTCACAATAATTAGAATTGATATTTAATCTCAACTTTTATCAAAAGCCCTAGAATATCTTGATCGCAAGAATATCCCTCAAATTCCCTTTTGTCATCAACAAACACATTAAAAGATGCGAATATGAGTTCTATCTAAAAGAACAACCTAACGTGTAAAAGCACTAATCAGGTTTAATTCCCTAGATGCATTAAATTCTATGAAATCAGGTCAATCAAAGCAATCGAACGTGGAAAGCGCACTAATTCAATTTAACAAAGGTTATAATTCACATATGATCATAAGAATATATCACTACAAACCATAATCATATTTATGCTACTTGCATTCAAGGAGTATCACTTTTACGTATAATAAACCCTAAACTAGCAATAGAGATGAAAACAAACTCAACCGATTCGCGACTCGATCAAACAAGCATTCAAATCATATAACACTATAAATTGTGAATCATAATCGATAAAATATGAAGACAAAACTAATTTATCATATCAAAAACCATATTATGTGAAATCCAATTATTCCATAACCAATAATAAAATTAAGCACTCATGTTAATGGAGTTCATAACAAGAAGAAAGAAAAACCCTAGCATGTTGCAAACCCTAGAAACAAAAGTAGAAGAAGATATATATATTTTTGCCTAGGCTTCCCTATATATGGAGTTTTGTAACCTCCTCTTGAAAAAATTAGGAAACCTAATAAAAATAGGGATATGCACCTCCTCTTGAATTGTGTCCCGTGCATCAAACCCCGTACCAAAGCAGGTTGTCAAACTCACGACCAAAACACTAAATTAAGTCACGGCCAAAAACTTGAACTAGCCGTGTAAAACACATTGGCTAATAACTTATTGGGTTTGCACCCAACTTATCTAGCCCATTTAGTCCTTGGCATGTCATTTCCAGCCCAAGTCCGTATCACAGCCAAACCCATTCATTATTCGATGGCAGCAAAAACCTAAAACTCATTGCTTCCATCATTATCTTTTTAGCCTCCTCCATTAGTTCACTGCATTAAACTACAGCAGCAGTTTGAGTTTCTTCCATTAACACCACTTCGACTTGAGAAGAACTGAACTCTTCATCCACAGCAGCAACTCAAGTCTACTGCCAAGCTCCCGTAGTTATATTCCATGCACAGCCAAACTAAGCTCCACCTTTAAGCAAACAGCAACAGCTCGACGTTGTTTCTTCCATGCACGATGATAACGTAACAACACCTTATTTCTCGTTATTTCATGCTCAGCTCTACCTCTCAGTCCTCGGGCTCAACTATGTCCTCGATCTCAACTCTTTCCTTGAACTCCTACAGCTATCGAGCCGCGACTAGCTCCATCACAGACTATGTTGCCAGCGGACTCATCAAACTCCAGACCACCATTGCCTACTTCGTCACAGCTTCATATCACTAGCTGCAGAATCCTCCATCGTGTTTCCATTCACCAATACCAGCCAGCTCCATCAACTATCTTCACGATACCACAACTTCAAATCTTAGCTCAGTCGATCACCTATCTTCCATGCTCTTCGCGGACAGTTCCGTATCTTCATCGGCAAATGGTAACCATCAAACCTTGCCAAGTGACAGCATCACAGTCTCGAATCAAGTCCATCATCGAGCCATAACTCCATCACCATGCATCTCCAACTGATCATGTTCCTCCGTAGTTTAACGATCACCAGATTCAACCCGTCACCAAGAACTCTATTCTCGATTGCAAAGAAAGCACCCGGAACTGTTATCTCAGCACTCAATTCAGTTCGCAACCTATGCCCCATTTCTCAATTATTTTCTGTCAAATCGAACCTTTCTTGTACTACATCACAACTGTGGCTTCAAACCCAAATCATCAACAGACCCGTCAAACCATTTCCGATTCGATTACAGCATCATCCTTCACCTTAATCCACCGAAACCCATCATCTACCAGATCTCCTTCTTGAACTCGACTCATTCAGTAAACCCATTTGATTATATTACCAATAACATCTTCCATGTCTTGATTTTCGTCCACAAACTCATTATCAACAGCAGCAATCAGTTCAATTTCATCATCTTTCACTTCCATCCTCTCTGTGTTCTTCTCAGCTTTCACGAAAAACAACAGCAACAACAACTTTGAAATCCGCAACCCTCATCAATCTCAAATACCAGCTCTCAATTTCGATTTCCGTTCAATCAAACCTCTATCACTGAATGACTGCTCGATCTCAGATGTATAATAAAAGAAACGATTGGGAGAAATGAAATGTTTTCTCGGTTTTAGGGTTTGTAGACCAGGATAAGATAGTACACCCCATCGCCAAGATACAATCCACCCAAATGGGTGCTTATAATAGGTGGTTACTTCCAGATAAGGGTTACTCAGTTGGCCACCCCTTAACCTTGATTATTCGGTGTTTAGTACTCCTCCAAATAGAGCTGCCCCTTAAATTGTGCTAGGCTCCAAATAGTATTTGCCTGTGAAATGACCTTTTTTCCATTTCGGCTCAAATTGAACGATTTCTTCTCCTTTTCGTCCGTGCGACTCCAGAGTACCTAATAACTCAAAAGCGAACATAAGATACATAATTTCCATGAAAAATAGCAAAGAAATCTTAAATACTAAATATAAAATAAGGTGTTTTAGACACCTATCACCAAGCATATGACAACATGGAAGTCTGATAGGCTTCATTATCCTACACTTACAAGGAGTGCTAGGATCGTCATACTTTTGATACAACTTGAGATGTTTCATCATAAAACATATTTCCCAATGCGAGACATTGCAATGTATTCCATCAAGCAACCAATTATCCTCCTTAAACTCCTTCAACTTCCGGAACTTACTTTCTTCGAATTGATTTTTTATCTTGATGATATCATTATTAGTGTACTCGTGGATAGCATGTTGCACCGTCATAATCCCATTTTGACTCGTGAAAAGTAGACCTTTTAGTCTCCCATGAGCTTTCTCTACCATACTTGTGCACTCAAGTTTGAAATGTTTATGGTCGTAGGTAAAAGAATACAAAAACCTCTCTTTGTGTGGCGTCATCCATTGTCTCTTGCAATATTCCAATACTTTGGGGTAATTAGTGCCCCAATCATCCTCTAACTCCTTCAAGTTTATCTCATATCTTGACACACTTATTGACCAAACCAACTTATCCCACTCTTTCATGAATAACCCAAACTTGATCTCACCTTCTTTCCATTCTTCGTTTTCTTTCTTCTTCTCTTACTCTCTCATCTTTAGTTAGTTTACTAAGACGTTCATCTTCCTCCTTTTCACGTTTAGTACCTTTTTTTGCCTTTGGCTTTTGGATATAATTCCTATAATTCTTTCTAAGAGTGCATTGTATATGCCAAGTGCAAAGAAAATTTTGTACATTGGGAAAAACAATCCTCACGGCGTTCATTATTGTTTGCTCATTGTCGGTCACCACAACCCCGGGAGTCTCGTCTTCGTGGTAGAGAAGCTTTAGAGTTTCCAATGCCCAAATATAGCTATCATCCTTCTCATGATCCATAAAACAACATTCCACCGTGAAGGATTAATATACGAGGTTTTTCCTACAATGTTCAACAAAGGCATGTTGTACCTATTTGTCTTATAAGTAAAATCCATGAACAAAACTTGGTAAAAGCATCGCGCCAATTGAATCATATCGGGATAAGCAAGAAAAATACGATCCACCTTCCCCTACGATGACTCATGGTGTCTCACCGTGTAGTTGTATTTGTGTGCCAACCATTGTGATTCTTCCATTACCTTTCTTCCATCCCATTTAATTCTTTTGATAGTTGCCATGGCCGCATAAATTGTAGATAATGAAGAGAGGTTATGCGGGTCGTCCCTCTTGAACCTACTAAGGAGCTTGCTTGGTTTAATTCCCCAACTTGTTAGAACTCGTGCGGTTTCAACTTGACAACTTGGCAATGCCCAACAAGACTTTGCGGATCTCTATGGTTATGCCAACCAACATCAACTCTACTCATTCTCCACATGTTATCGGTTACTTTTGTAGGATCAGAATATCGCGGGATCAACAGTCTTGCAAAGTTAACAACAACACTCTTAAGAAATTTTAACAGCTCATTACAAATGTCTCAGAATGGTTAGGAAAGTGACGTAATAGATGACGGTGGTATAAACATGAAGAAAGTGTGATAATCTTGCGAACGAAAGAGGTTTGCGATGAAGTATCACTAACAAGCTTGCGAGAATATCGCAAGTCAGATCCTAAAATAAAGGATAGATTAGCTGTCACCCATTATGTAAATCCTTATATAAGGAGGTGAATAGCGTAAGGGAGACAGAGATCTTTTTCCAGTGTTGAGCAAGTCATTAGGAGAGAGAAAGTTAAAAGAGCTATTGTATTCTTGTTTTCTTCCATTTCTTGTAACATTTCTGTGAATCAATTAATAAAAGTGTTGTTCTTAATCTTTAAAAGATGTGTTGATTATTATGAATTCTTGTGAGAGGTGTAATGTGGGATTTCCTTCTACTACATATTGGCGCTAGAAACAGGGATTCTTCCCTTGTTTTTAGTGTGAAAATTAGTATTGTGATTTGAAAGAATTTGGAGTAGTTTGTGGTAAATTTCATATAATTTTCAACAATTTATTGAGGTTGAAGAGATGGCTAGAAGAAGAAATGCTTCAAGACAACCAACAGCAGTGAGAAGGAGTAAGAGACTTGCTGGAGAAAAAAGAAACGAAACTGGAGAACCATCAAGAATGAATACAAGAAATGATGGAAAAAATCAAACTCAATAACCAATTCAGCATACACCAGCGCAAAATAGAACTATGGATTATGATAGAGTGAGTATACACATGTGGCAGTCAGATTCAGCAGGTGAAGCGGAAGAGGAGCAACAATTAAGAAACGATAGGCGAATAGAGGAAGATTAGGAAGTAATTGGAGGAATGGAAATGGAGAAGTGGAAGCATTAGAGGAATTGAGACAAAGAATGCATGAAGAAAGGAGATTAGAAGCAGAAGAACGTGCTAATTTGACAAGACAGAATCATGAATTGAGAATAGAAAATATGAGACTACAAAATAGAAGGTCAAGAAGCACTACAAGATCAAGTTCAAGATCAATCAGAAGGGAAGAAAGACGAAACTCACTTGTAGAAAATGTTGATGGAAATATTCGGCAGGAGGTGCAAAATTTAGATGAAGAACGTCGCGAAAATAGAGAAATGATTGAAGATCGATACATTCCACATGGCGAAATTCCACAAAACAAGCAGCTTCAGGAACGAAATAATCAAGATGATGAAGAAAGCCAAGAAGAAGGAAGAAGAATATTACATGGAAGAGAAAATCGCAGAAATAAACAAATAATTGAAGAAGAAATCGAGAGACATTATGCTGAACAAGCACGTTTAGCCTGCGAAAGAGAGAGATTGAGAGCAGAAGTGGAGGAAAAAGAACTTCAAGAAGCAATACATCAGAACAACCATGATAATCGAGAAAGAAGATGCAAGCAAAACCTCAACAATGGTAATATCAATGAAGAATATGATAGAATACAAAGGAGAATCGAAAGACAACAATGAAAATTGATAAGGAGTGAGCAAAATCGCAGAGGAGAAAATGAGAGATATAATGGTGTACAAATTAATGAAAGAAATGAAAGAGAAGATCGCAGATAAAGACAAGAAGAAAATGCTGGGGAAGGAAATCAAACTCTCGCAGCATAAGATAGGAAAGAACGTAGGAGAAGAGAAGCAGAATTGAAGAGACCAATGGAATCAGAGTCCGGGGTAAATGAACAAATCTTAAGAGAACTGGAAGAAATGAGAGGAATGTTGAATAATAGGAGGGAAGGAGGTAGGAGACAATTGGATGAATCCATAGAAGAATTTTGGAAAACTCCGTTCTCACAAGAAGTACAATTAGGAGGAATACCGTCAAAATGTAGTTTGCCTGCGTTAACTAGCATCTTTGATGGAACAACTTGTGCGATTCAACACATTAAAGCTTATATGAGATGTATGTCACAGTGGGAGAATCATGATGTTGTGTTGTGAAAGGATTTTGCATCAAGTCTAACAGGAGAGGCGCTAAAATGGTTCGAGGGTCTGCCCAGGAATACTATAACATCTTTCAATCATTTATAGACTACATTCTTAGGGGCATATATAACTAACAACTCCTCGCGACCAGGAATAGAAAATGTATTTGGATTAAAGCACGGAATTGGAGAAAGTTTGAAGCATCTAACCATAAGATGGAAGACAATGTGTAGTGAGATGGCTGGACGTGTGGATGAGAGATATCTCATTTTATCCTTCATCAATACAATGTTCGCAACCAATTTGCTATACATTCAAATTTTTAGAATCAAAAATACAATCACAATGACTGAATTACGAGAGCTACGGGAGGAGTACATTTCTCTTGAAGAAAAACAGAATGAAATGGAATCGTATCCTGTTGCGAATACAAGCTTATCAGCAGCGAATGCGAGTTTGCTACCAAAATTGATAAATACAGTTGCGAGCACTTTGCTGGTCCAACAAGAAAATAAGAATGATAATAAACAGAAGTTGGTATCTATGGGAAGTAGGGATCAAGAAGAATTCGACAGAGAAAGAAATTTTTATAGTCGAGGAGGGAACAATAAAATTCAAAGACTTGATCATCCACAAGAAACATATGGAGGACAAAGACAAAACTATCAGAGAGGATCAGGAAGTCAAAGAATGACATAGGAGGATATCAAGATGCCGCCTTTGAATACTAGTGTGGAAAAAATTTGGGAAGCAATAATTTTAATGGAGAATATACCAACACCCTGGAACATGGGAAAAGAACCGCTTTCAAATAACAAGAGCCAAGAATTTTTCTCTTATCATCACTTTCATGGACATTCTACAAATAACTGTAGAAACATAAAGAGAATCATTCTTCGAATGATAGACCAGGTAAAGCTAAATCATTTTCTAATGGGGAACCCTCAATCTCAACTCATGCCACCACTACCAGAAATTCGCAGAGTTAATGCGACAAAAGAAGGAGAAACATTTGTCATAGAAGTTGGGGCGAAGGCAAAAAAATTGTTTTGTAACTCTATTGTACATTCATACAAAACAATCAAAGATTTTCATGACAATGTCCTAAGCAGAGTTTTCGCAAGAGATGTTGATGGGAGATAAATAATGAATATTGCGAAAGCTTCGCCATTAGAAGAGTGACAAAAGCAGACTATTTCTTTCATTGAACAAGAAGTACCTGAACCTGGCGAAATGCATGACAATCCATTAGTGGTGAGACTAGAGATAAACCCAAAACAAAGAGAATATGAAGAAGAAGATGAAAATGATGAGGTTGGGGTTGAAGATTCATGGTCAATTGATAGAGTTTTAATTGATACAGGGAGTTCTTTAGATATCCTGTTTTATCATACTTACAAGACAATGGGAGGAAGAGATGAGGATCTAATACCTTCAACCTATAAAATTTATGGTTTTAATGGCACTGCCAATAAACCTAAAGGGGAGATCACAATGCGAATTCCATTAAATGGGATATCTTCCAAGATTCTATTATGTATTGTCGATGTGGAGTTGCCATACAATGCCTTAATTGGTCGACCTTGGCTACATGGGATTTTAGGTGTGGCGTCAACTTTCCACCAGTGTATTAAGTTTCCACATCCTAATGACATTGGAGTAATAAAGGGAGATTGGGTTGAAGGAAAGAAGTGCTATGAAATTGATGTAGAATATTGCGAAGAAGGGGAATTGGAAGTATAACATCAAAGAAAGACAAAGAAGTGAGACATTGATGGTCGATTAGGTAGAACAAAGAAAAGAAGGGATGTTGCGAAGTCAGAACTTGCTGAAAATGACAAGCGGAGAAAATCTCGCAGAAGGTCAGAAAGTAACTAACAATCTCGCAGAGGCAGAGAACAGTAAAGGTAAAAAAAATTAAACTGTGAAGTGAAGGAAATATTGAAGAAAAGAAAAAATATGTATAATTGGTTTGTTGCGAAAATTTCAAAAAAATATATTTTCCTTAATGATTAAAAAGAAATGATTGAATACAAAAAATTTATGAAAAAGAGGATGCGAAATTGCAGATATCAAAAGCAGAATGAAAATGTGCAAAAATTTCGTAAGAAATGATCATTTAAGATCCATAATGGGACGAACCTTTATGGCGTACACCCTAGTTCGCAAATAAAATTTCGCAAGAGGCAAATGTAAGACCTAAAGTACATCATAAAAGGGAGTATCTGTTACATGACTCAGCGATAAGGTTACACCGCTGCTGGAACCTGAGTCATGGATATTTGGGGTCAATGAAATCCCATCCAGGAGATACACCTTGGATTCTCAAACTTGAGCATATGAATTGAGTTGGGCGAATAAGGTAATAAGATCTCTCCTAAGGGGTGCAGAGTATGACCAAGGCGCCGAGGTACACGGTTGAGCCAAGAGTGCCCGGGGCGTATGAAACTACCCTGGCCATTCTTGGAAAGTCTTAACTATGATGCACTCGGCCCGAAGAAAACCCCACTTAGGGTGCAGTCTCGTAACCATAAGCCATATAGGAAAAAGGAATAAGAGGCTGCGAACACAACTGGTTGTTGTTAAGACTGGATGAGAGGAGATAGTCTTGTATGGCCGATGTACGTATCCTTGAAAGGGCAACCAGGGGATGATAAGGGTGACACCCTCCATTAGGGAGCTGATAAGTGTCTTAAGACGCAAATGTCATGAGACTTTTTTACTCACGGGAGTATTAAGACTTGTCATATTTATGCAACATTCCTGAAGAGGAAATAATACAAAAGAGAAGATAAGACGAGATCAAGGGGTCATTACATGCAAGTGTAAATACGTCCTACGATTTCGTCGCAAGACGGAAATGTCATGGGGATTTAGTTTCGCAAGAAAATTTAGGCCTGTCATATTGTCGCAACAAAAATACAAAAGAACAAAAAGTTAAGGCAAGATCAATGGGTTTCTACATGAGAGTGTAGAGATGTCCTGCTATTTTGTCGCAAAAGAAAAAAGATGGAAAAATAAGACCTTTACTTAGGAAGGAAAAATAAGACCACATCAGAATATAAGAAAGAATGCAATTTTACAGTTTATAATTGCAATATTATGCAGAAATAATTGTGATTTTCTAACAATTTATGACTGCGAGATTCTGCAGAGATAATTGCGATTTTATCGCAAATTATTTTATTAAATAGAGGCAGCTTGCTCAATCAATCATCTGAATTCAAATAACAGAGGCAAGTATGGGAATGCATAAAATAAGTTAAGTGTTATTTGTTTTCACATGATAGATTTACGCATAAAAAGTTAATTGTGTTTTGGATAGTCATATTGCGAAAGGGAAAAAATTTCTAACACATGCAGGGTGAAACAAAAAAGAACTTATATTAAAGATTGGAGAAATTCATAGTGATAGATTACAAGAGTAAAAGATTGAAGACTGAATGTACAAGTTTTACAAGGGAGCAAGCAAGGAAGCAAAATCTATTTCGAGCTTGATTGATGCGTGTCATAGCCATAACAAATTAATTAAGATATTTCCCACTAATTAACTGGTAATATAGCGGTAGTAAGAGATCGTTCCCACGAAGAGCAATGTAATTGATATGTTATTTAGTTCAGCAAAATAATAAAAGACAAGGGGGATTGTTGAATAATTAAAATAAAAAGAATAACAAATAAAATAAAGAGATGATCAAGGAATCCTTCGTCTTTACCAAGCGATAACTGGATTATTATACTTATCTATCTTCGTTAGAACCATTCATCACCAACCGTAGGAAAGCATCTGGCGCAGTGCTATCCCTAAAGTTCTTTATGTAACTTCATATCGAAGCGCTCGCATATGAAATTCTATCCAACCTAACCACCAAGTAGTAGCGCACTCAAGGTGTAACCCAGAGGAAGCTTTAAGTTATGTGAACTTAGGTTGATCCCAGCAGTTAGACTCTTAGCGCAAGGTTCACTTACTAGTGTTGTCTTCACACACGATTTCTCCACAGAATCCCTCTGCAAGGTCTCGCGTTCTCTACTTGTGTAAGGATTATTCAACAATTACACGGATATCCTAACCCTTTACTAGCAATAGAATGATCAAAAGATTAATCCAGTGTGCACTCCAAATAATCTTATTAATCAATCATAAACCCTAGAAATAGTGAAAACAAACGATTATGTGATTAAAACTCCGATTAGATTTATATAATAATAAAGCTTCACGCTAGAACATTGAATTCATCCTCAATCAAAGAAAGTTTATCTTCTCATGGTTACACGATTACCCGGTTTCCCCCTAAAGGGGTAAACCCTAAAATATTAATGAAGAACAACGTATAATATGAGATGTAGCGATATTATTAAAACCTAGGTTAAGAAGCCTCTTATATAGTCTCCAAATTGTAGAAGAGCCCGTGCGCCAAATCCCGGTCAAAAAGTCGCCAAAACTTGCCAAAAACGCACCAAACAAGCTCACCATACTTTCACGGACACTACTCTGTCTGTGAATTTCAATAATTCAAGTATACCAGGTTGTCCGTGAATTTCAGTAATTCAAGTATACCAGGCTCTCTGTGAAATAGTCATTTCACGAACACTCGTGTCTCCGTGAGCGAAAATTTCTGCTGAATTTTGTTTTCTCCCGTCAGAATCTCGGACACTCGAGTGACCGTGAATTTTCAAAGTTCCGTAACTTTGGCTTTCTTCAATCACTTGTAATTCCCACATACGATGTCGGAATGACTCCATTCTTTCGCCGTTGGCTTCGTCTTTTCGTCCTCTTCACGATGATACTAAGAACTCCTTGATTTGAACGAGTTCTCTTTGGTATTTGGCCCTTCTCCGCTTGCGGATAACTTCTTTTATTGCACTATAAAGTGCAAATTCACTTATTTTGGATGATTCACCTCGCAAAACATAAATAAAACAAAACAAACGTAATATACAATAATTTTCAAGAAACTAAGAAATTACTAGCATGGATTCGACACAAAATATATGCAAAATATGCACTTAACATTGATTCATCATTATCTCCATCAGATTCTTTACTAGAGCTTTTTTCCTTATCTTCATCAGATACATCATTTCCATCCTCTTCAGATTCTTCTACTTCATCAGCTTCACTATCAGAGATGATCAAGTTAGGCACATTATCCGGGATGTTGTCTAAAAGACAAGGATATTTGGAGTGAGGAATCTTGTTGTCATCACAGATCGCCTTGATAGTATCATTACGATAATAAATTGCGTCATTCCCAAAATTAGCAATAGTGATCTTCAGTTGAGACTTCAATCTTGAACATTTCTCATTGCGAGAAGAAAGATCCTTTGCGAGCTTCACCTTTTCATTCTCAAGTTCTTCAATTCTACTGCGATATCTCTCTTCAGCTTCTGCGAAAATACAACAATAAATCAACAATTTGATAGAAAGTTGTGAAAAATAAATAATCAAATAAGGAAGAACAGTTAACAACCTTCTCTGTTAGAAATCATATCTCTAATCAAAGTTGTTTGCTCAGCTTGAAGATTAACATCTACATCTAAATTATTCCTGGAATTATCTAGAACTTTCACAGCCCAAGAAAATTTATCATCATCATTTATGAGAAGGCGGTAGTGAGTTTGATTCTCTCTTTTGCAGAGTACAACATTTCTATGTTTGAGGTCATCTCTTTCAATTTGAATCTCAAGAAGAATTTCTTGAAATTTCGCTAATGTCTGAGCACCTTGGAGAGAAATACGATCTTTCTCATCTATCAAATCACTATATTTGGATTGTAACTTATGGATTTCTTCTTTAGAGTTGTTAAAGAATTGTCTAAATTTATTAGCCATATCCAAGACAGATCTATGTTCAATTTCTAAAAGGCGAAGTTTGGATCTAAGTTCATTTATGGGAAGAGATTCAATCTTATCATTTGAAAAACTATTTAGAGAAGTGTTTAGATGCTCAAGAAGGGTATCATCATCCATGAGATTGGGAAATGTATGAAGAAGAATAGCTTCATCAGTAAGACCATAGACGTCTGCGAAATGATAAACTCTATAAGAAGAAATTTTTGAGAAAATAAAATAAAGGGGAAAGAATAAGAATCCCATACCATAGAGTTGCTTATTGGCATCTTGAAAATTAGATATTTTGTCCTTCTGAAGAGAATTGTCTGATTCCAATTGTTTGATTTTTTTCGCGAAGATTAGCAGCTTCGATATCCAATCCTTCATTTTGCTTATCCTTCTCGCGAAGACCAGCGACTTCAGCCTCCAATTCTTCGTTTTTGTTGAGAAGTTTAAGATTCTTCTTTGCGAAAGCCGCACGCCTCTTCTCAAAATATGAGACAACAGCAAAGGAAGTTTTCCCAGCCTGCGAAATAATGCAGCGAATTTTAGGAATTAATTATGAATTCAAGGCAAAAATAAAATAAGAAAAGTATAAGAATGAAAACTTACCAGGCTATTAAGCGAATGTAAGAAACTCGCAGAAATAGATATTGAAACCCCGCGAAGAGATTCATTATTCTCTAAGAGAGGGGCATCACAGATAATCGCTAGAGAGTTGCAGGCGTTGGTAAGAGGAGTATCACCAATTTCCTGCATAGTGTTGGAGAAAATACCAGACAACTGTGCCAAAGAAGATTCAGGTGGAGAATTTTCTTGGACAAAAGAAGTATTAATATCTTCATCTTCGTCATCATCATTATTAGAACTTTCACTAAATTGAAGATCTGAAGGAGAGGGAGATTGGACTTTTCGTTTCTTTAAAGGAGGAGCAACATAATTCTCCTTGCGAGGAGCACCTTTTCCTTTACCTTTACCCTTTATCTTCGCAACCTTGGAGGGTTCCTCTATCTCACCAATAGCCTTCAAGCACAGATAAAGATAAGAAATAGAGGCAACAATATATTGTCAAGAATATTAAAAGAATATTTCTTACTTCATCTGCGATTGATTGAAAAGCATATAAAGTACTAGCTTTCCCAAACTTCTTGTAACTTGCTTTTAGCCTCTCAATCTGGTAATTGCGCGAAAATATTGGAGTGATTAGCGAGAACATATGTAAGAATATAAGAAAAATAATAATAATGATTCAAGCAAAAGGTGGAAATGTACCTCTCCATATATTTCGGGCCAGTTGAATACCCAGGGTTAGAACTCTGCGAGATTCGCAGGTAAGACATGAGAACCAGAAATATACGGATTCTCTAGAATTAAGGGGAAAACACACCACTTGTTATCGTTAGAATGACACGGGGTAGAATTATCGCCAGGATTCCAGTCAATGTCTTGCATGAGTAATTCGTCATCAACAACATTATCTCTCTTATATAAGCGAACACCCCAACAAGTACTGTCTCTCTTCATATGAATTACTTCATAATTCGCAAATAAGTTTTCTACAGTATATTTCGCAGGTATAATCGCAACTTCAGCAAATTTAGGATTCTTAACTTCAGTGGGGTAAAGAGATTCCTTACCAGCACCGCGAGTGGAAAACTCGAGCATTAGACGAATGCAATCCCCACTCAATTGGTACACAGCTCGCAAGAACTTCGCATGAGAAAGAATTTCATAAAATAAGGGGAGCTCAGGATCATATATGGGAATGGGAATACCATCTTCAAGATGACCTAGTGAGACTATGATCTTTCCCTGATTGCAGGGACGATCAGAAAATAATTTTGCAGTTAGCTCAGATTTAGGGTTCTGACCGGGATGCGAGATAGAGTAAAACCTATGTTTTGAAGTTTCTTTTGAGCCTTTTCAAAGGCAATCTCATTCTTACGACCGACTGGAGGCATTTTTTAGTATGGGAATGGAGAAGAAAGTAAAAACTTGAAAAGAAGAATAATCAAGAAAAATTACAGTATCAGGAGCGGAATTCGCGGAAGAACAATGAAGAAAGTTGCAGAGAAAATAAGAAAGAAAGTAAAAAAGAAGAGGAGAGAAGAATGAAAAGAGTATATATAGAGAGAAGAATACTCGAGAAGATAAACACATTTAATGCGAAGATTAGACATGAACGGTTGAAATATAACGGTTGAAAAGGATTTGTCAGAAGCTGGATGGAAGAAGGGATACGTGTAGTAAATTTGGAGAGGAATGCAGAATCGTGTCAGAATAGAAGAATATGGAAAGATGGGAGGTTACGGCATTCTGAAGAAATAAGATTTACATTATCTTCTCCCCTTCGCATAGAATATATGAGAAGAGGCAAGATGTAGGATCAGAATATTGTAGGAGCAACAGTCTTGCGAAGTTAACAACAACACTCTTGCGAAATTTTAACAACTCATTACAAATATCGAAGAATGGTTAGGAAAGTGACGTAATATATGACGGTGGTATAAACATGAAGAAAGTGTGATAATCTTGCGAACGAAAGAGGTTTGCGAGGAAGTATCACTAACAAGCTTGCGAGAATATCGCAAGTCAGATCCTAAAATAAAGGACAGATTAGCTGTCACCCACTATGTAAATCCCTATATAAGGAGGTGAATAAGCGTAAGGGAGACAGAGATCTTTTTCGAGTGTTGAGCAAGTCATTAGGTGAGAGAAAGTTAAAAGAGCGATTGTATTCTTGTTTTCTTCCATTTCTTGTAACATTTCTGTGAATCAATTAATAAAAGTGTTGTTCTTAAACTTTTAAATATGTGTTGATTATTATGAATTCTTGTGAGGGTTGTAGTGTGGGATTTCCTGCTACTACAACTTTGTTCCTCCCAAAATAATCTTGAATGGGAATCCACACTTCTTTGACTTCGACTTGTACACCCTCGTCGTCTTCTTATCATACACATAACGCTTTCTCTTGTGACTTGCGTCCGACGACCCACTACACTCGCATACCATTTCAAATGCGAATCTTTTTGTTGGGTGTTTTTCACTAGAATGCACATATTATATTTTGCTTTCTCAATAACCCACTTGACCGCGTCGTTTTTATCCACCCATTCCAAATCATTAGCATAATGTGCAGAAGTATCAGAACCCCTGATATTGTGAGCTTTAGGCTGATCCGTCATCGATACCAATACAATCTACAAAGCAACATAAGTTAGTTGATATGTATTACACACGTCGGCAATGTATATATATAAAACATTGCTGGCTAAACAACCACCATCTTTGTCTAACAGAACAACAACGCCGACCAAAACACAGTCGGCATGGTATATGAACCAGAACAATGCCGACTTAACCATGTTTCAAAATCGTCTCTTGTGATGTAAAAAATATTATAGTCGGCATGGTCTATATATAAAACAACGCCGGCAAATATACATCCGGCTTGGTTGGAAAATAAAAGATTGTCGACTATACTATAGTCGGCAGGGTCTACGTACCACTACAATGCCGGCTTGAACATGTTTCAAATCACGTCTCCTGTGTTGCCAAAAAAATATAGTCGGCATGGTTCATATTTTTCGACCTTTCCGATCATAATACTGATGATGAAAAGTCGGCGCATAGGGTAATATATACCACGCCGGCTATTAAGGTCGGCATGATCGACATTCGTCGACCTTGCCTACCCTGTACAGCAGAAGTGAAAAAAAGAGAGGCAAAATCGATCATTTGCATGGAAAAATCACAATCTTCACCGCGTAAGTTGTTTACATGATTACTTGCAGCTCTATTATCTTCTTCTTGGTCATTGGATTCTACGTTTGGCTCAAGACATTCATCACTCCCATACCCATCTTGAGTATGAGGAAAATAAAAGTGAGGATCATGTAAATGATCCATTCGATCATGGTCTGGTAGATCATCATACAAGTACTCATTTGTAAGAGAAAAGTTAGAAGACTCCCCCACTTCAAAATCATGATTAGAATCACTCATCTCACTCATATCACAAATTTCACAAAAACCCTAACTTCTCCCCCCCAAAACTTCCTCTACTACTTCATTCTACTTCTTTTTCTCAATTATTTCTAAAACCCAACTTATAAATCAACTAACTAATCTAACTAATTAAAGTAATCTAATCATTTCAATTAAATTAGTGTTAATTATTATGGGGGCATTTTTGCCATTTTGAAAATATTTGGCTAATGGGTGACCTTACTTCAAAATGACCCTTTTTGTCTCATTTGGTACACCCCAATTAATCTGGGTATACCCCAATCAAGTCAGGTTTTTCTTCATTTGAACTCTTCTATTTCAATAATGACTTCATCTGAACTCTTCTATTTCTTTCATTCCATAAGGCCCAATAGACTTCTAAAAGTATCAAAGGTTGAGTTTGATTGTATGATATACTATTCCAAAGTAGACTCCACAGGGGTGGATGTATGCACATGCTTCCCATGGCTGAAGCCAAGGGTCAATCAAATAAAATTAATTTTTGAAAGGTAGTAATTGATGCCCAAATTAGTCCAGTCCAGTTACATCTACTGCCAAACCAGGGTAGGAATTTATGGTCAAGCCAGTGTAGGAATTCACGGTCAAGGCCGCGTAAAAGGAGATGTGAGTCATGTGACTACGCGTAAAAGTTGTTCTCTGCTTCCAATTAGTTCCAGCTGAGAAGGATAAAGAAATAGGGAAAACCTAGGTAAGCTAACCGTTATTCGACGAAAAAGTTTATCGAACTACTCGCTTAATTTCATGAAAAGGCCGAATATGGATTCCCTTAATTTAGGTTACTCTTTGTAGTGTTTGTATAATTGAAAATGTGAATGTTTTATTTATTTATTTCAATTTTTGGTGCAACAATAAATTTGTGATTATCTAGCTAGTTAGTAAAATTACTTAATGGGAATTGGATCTTATGGGTGATGATTAACTGAGAATTTGTGAAATGAATCAAAATATATGAGATCGTTATTAGTGACCTTTTAACGGTTCACGAATACTTCACTTACCACCAAGATATTAGAAATAAAAATTATATATATAGGTGTATGTTTCTCCGATCTCCATCAGTATATGTTTTGTCTGCTTCATTTTGTTGGTTGTGTTTCAAATTATATTCGAAGGATTTCATAAATGCACGTTCTATCATTTGATTATGGTATAAAACAAGAATCAATTCTCACTTGTGTGCTTGCAGATCTAGTTTTTAGTTTGGATTGAATTCTTAAGCACAGTCTTGTTTAGTTTATTGTGTTGTGGAAAACTTGAGGTGTCTTGATGATGGACAACACAAACATTAAATGTTGGTTGCTCGGAAATTTTTGATGGGGTATGGGGGACCAATGGAAATTCGACACTTGTCCCTATTTTTATTACCATTTTTAACTAATTAAAATCTCTAATTTCTATACCAGATTTACCCCTTCGTAAATGTTACTAATCTTATTAATTTTCGCTGACTTTTCTCCTATGTTAATGGAAGTTTTCTACATCTTAAGCACCCGCTAAATATCGTTAAAAAGTAAAAAAATGATTTGTGGCACCAATGCACCAACCTTAGTTGGCAAATCCTCAGGGTTGTGGGAACTTTCACAGTCATTGAGATGAGCTTCAGAGCTTTTAGCTGCCTCCATGCAAACAAGAATTAAGTTTTATCAGTATTCTTGTAAATGATATTTCTACGACGGGTACTTTCCCACAACCTTCTATAATCAATACAAGACTCTTTTGTAATTCTTGTACCTTAGTTTTGTTAGGATTGGGAAAATATATCCTTGATCATCAAAACATATGAGGTGTTAACTATTGCCTTGTACATATATTAATTCTTGGAGTTCCTAAATACTTTTGGTTTATATCATAAATAAACTTGTATAATTTGATCATCTTTTTTTTTGGAGTGATATTTTTTTTGCCCCAACTGCAATCACAACTTGGCATTCTTGAAATAATCGGAGTTCAACCGAAAACGGAATGCTTAATGCATGACGTAAGTCCAACAAATTAATTAAGATATTTCTCACTAATTAATTGGTAACATAGCGGTAGTAAGATATCGTTCCCATAGAGAGCTGTCTAATTGATAAGTTATTTAGTTCAGCAAAATAATGTAAAAGACAAAGGGGGAATTGTTTTAAAGTAAAAATAAAATAAAAAATGATCAAGGAATCCTTCGTCGTCACCAAGCGATAACTGGATTAGTGTACTTATCTATCTTCATTAGAACCATTCATCACCAACCGTAGGAAAGCATCTAGAGTAGTGTTATCCCCAAAGTTCCTTGTGTAACCAGATACTGAAGTGCTTGCATATCAAGTTTTATCCAACCGAACCACCAAGTAGTAGCGCACTCAAGGTGTAACCCAATCGGAAGATTTAAGTTATGTGAACTTAGGTTGATCCTAGCAGTTAGACTCTTAGCGTAAGGTCCACTTACTAGTGTTGTCTTCACACACGATTGCTCCACAGAATCCCTCTGCAAGGTCTCACATTCTCTACTTGTATAAGGATTATTCAAAAATTACACGGATATCCTAACCATTTACTAGCAATAGAATGATCAATAGAATAATCCAATTGTACACTTGAACAATCTAGAAAGCAATCATAAACCTTATTTATAGTGAAAACAAACGATAAGATGATAAAACTCTGAATAGATTTATATAATTGACAAAGCTTCACTCTTGAACACTGAATTAATCCTTAATCAACAAAGGTTTAGTTTCTCATGATTACATAATTACCCAGTTTCCCCCTAAAGGGGTAAACCCTAGAATATTAATGAAGAACAAAGTATAATATGAGATAATATGATATATATTCTTAAGGATCTGGATGTCTTCTTATATAGAACTCTCAAAGTTAGGATTTAGAATCCTTCTGGGACCGTGTTTCCTTAAGTTACAAACTAATTTCGCGTCCAAATATGTCCCAGGAAGTTTCCAGGTTCGGCTCATAACTTGCCGACCTTTCCCGGACGAACCTGACAAGTGAATTTTACTCCAGACTAGTGTTAGGTTCGGCATACTTGATTAGATTTCTTATGAGATGAACATCCTCCTGTATACTCTTCGAAAATCTTGATTTTTAAGCTCCAGGTTCGGTTGACTCGAGCTGATGAAGTTATCAGCCGAACTTCTCTCTGTAACTTCAAGTCTTTCAATCTTGTTTCGCCTATAACTTCTTCGTCCGAACACGAAATGACCTCATTCTTTTTGTGTTCACATTTTATTCAAGATGATATTGAAAAATCTAAGATTTGGATGAGTATAATTTGGTCTTTGGTCTTTCTCCATCGATAGACTCCACTTTTTTTCTCATTTAAGCACTTCGTAGCTCCTTTTTGGATGATTCACCTGATATGACACATAAACTAGAAAGTAATCATAATAACAAGTAATATGCAAGAATTATAGCTAAAACAAGTATGGAATTGACACTTTAAACATGTAAATTAAGCACTTATCAAATTCCCCCACACTTAGCTTTTTCTAGTCCTCGAGCAAACTACATAAAGTACAAAAACTTTATTTCGTCGAGGATACAGATGCACTTAGCTAATGCAACATGACTTTAAACCCCTAGGTGTCCCTAGTGCACGAGTTATAGTCTCGTGATCGCTTACAAGAGGTATACCCACAAAACCTACTCTAACTTCAAAGCGTTCCATCTTCCCAAGCATCCAAGGAGCTATGAGGACATAGAGTTTCTGCATTCTGGTAATAAGAAGCTAGAAATACCAATGAACATATTCTCATTCATAAATGTTCAGTGAGAAATAACCACGCCATAATGAGAGAACGCGTGTTTGAGAGCGATCAATAAGCATTTCTCCTTAACTTATGCCTCACTTATAAGGATTTTATGATAATTGCACTCAGTAAGATGGATTTTTTATGGGTCTCATATGTGTGCAGGTAAGAATAAAGAGAGAAATCCTACACATGTTTAATAGTGGGAAGGAAACCTTCCGAATTATTTTTTAAGACCCCCACAAGATCGTGGGAAATAAAAGACTTTTTCTGATGATCTCTAAGAATAGAAATCAACCATTATTGTGAGGATGGGAGTACTCACCACCTTCACATCTGATCGGAAGTGACAAAAGCACCACTCTCATAGCATCAAATAGAATCGTAGTCTTCAGCTCGTCTTCTTCATCTTCTTGGTATTCATCTTCGATCTTCAACTGTTGATGATAAACTCTTAAACTTCGTAAATCTTTGACAATTTGTAACTCTTTTCCTCTTCAATTTCCTTGTTGCTTGAAACTTCATTATAGATTTTTCTTCCCCATGGCCTTATTAAATAAATAAAAACAAAATAATAAATTTTTCTCGTCTTTTTTTTTTCATTCTTTTTTTCAAGACAAGAAAAAATAATACAAAAATAACAATGAAAATGGCCATGGTGAAGTACTTTACCGCTTGATTCTTCACAACTTATATTGTCTCGTATCATAAACTCCAATAACTCTCATCTTTTGATTCTCTTCGCTCTTGTACTTAAGTCTTCAACTTTCATATAGAATTTCGCTCCTTATATGTAAGTCTTCAACACGTATATAAAAATATGCTTATTATATGTTGCTTTACTTGGATATTAAATTCGCTCTTCCTTGTATTGTTGCTTGTAAGCCTCAAACGTCTTCAATTTTCCTTGTAGATTTTGATATCTCTCCACTTGTTGATGATGATGGTGTTTTTATGGACCTGTTGTTGGCGAGGGAGAGAATGGTGTTAACTGCAAATCAAACTACAAGAAGGTGTTTTCATCTATGGACGTCACCCTCAAGAATGACAAAATTAGCACTCAAGAGATCAAAAATAGTGTTGAAAGTGGTGTGAAGTTGGGTAGCTCACCATTCTACCCGGAATTAATGTACGGTGACACACACTCAAAAGAAAGCTCTTTAGTCAACTACAAATAATTTTTGGTCTGGTGCCTCGGTTGATATGAAAATAGGTAGTCTCCACTAATGATTGATCAGCAACTCTAATAATGAATTTACCTCTGCTCCTCATTTGCCACCGGCATGATTAAATCCATTATTTAACACTCTAACAAGTAAGAAATCCGAACGTAGTTCCCTAACACTTCCAAGTTCAGTTATGTCAGACAGAATTATCTATGTAAACATACCTAGAAGTATGCTAGTGACTCTAAAATCTCTACAAGTTGAAGGTTTTTTATACAAATATTTACAAATTTTGAAAAACTTTATATGCAAGATATCAAAGCACTCCCTCACACTTAAACTTTACATTGTCCTCAATGTAATTAAGTCGTCCAAAGTAAAATCAACATGGGAAATCCTAATATGATATGCAAAACAAGAAAACTAAAAACAAAAAGGATAGAAAATACAAAACCTATGGGTTGCCTCCTATGAAGTGCTTAGTTTAACGTCCTCAGTCTGACCTTCTCGTTATCGACCGTACACAAACAATCTGAAAATTTGGTAGTCCACCCATAAAATAATCTGCAATTTTAATAACAACTTCACACAATGATTAGCATAATATATGAATAATGAAATTGTTATAGCTTGGAAGTTTCCCCCACACTTAATCCTTCCTACACTCGAAAGTGGATAGAGAATATAAAATAAGGGAACTTCTAAAAGTTCCTCTCGGTGAACCTGCAAAATGCTAGAATCAAACACATCCAGTGGTAAATAATAAGAAGCAAAATAATCCGTTAAAAATTTGGAAGCACACAACTCCAATCCTAAGTGATGTGGATCAAAAAATTTAGAAATATGCAAAGGATTAGACAAACCTTCCACAATCTCTTGTATTACATGATCCTCATCATTCTTAAAGAATTGTAATGAATTATTTACCTCATTTTTATCGAGGTCCTCTATCAAACTCTTTAGCTATTCTTCATCTGCTTCAACCGAAATCTCAGCATTATTATAATCCTTGGCAAGCTCAATTGGGTCTTTCATGACTTTAATCAATTTGGTTTTATTCTCAATCTCTTCAACACTTTCGTTATCAGAATCCTCTTCAAGAAAAATTTATTCGGTGCAGCTCCTAAAAACTTTGCTTGAGTATGTTACACCATTTATAAAAATGGTTATGTCATATTCATCCTGCTCCTTTTGAATAGGAGAGTGATCGTTATAATGATCCGGAGTTAAAATAACATTACCATTATTGCAAGGTCTTTCCAAAGGTTGTTCGTCTTCATCCGAGTCTTCGTCAACCTCATAATCTTCAATATCCCAACGACGTTCAAGTTCCGATCGTATTACATTGTTAATTTGTTCGAGAGTCTTTTCTGATTCTCCAGCTTCTTCTAACTGATCATATTGCTTAGAAACTTTTCTGATATTAATATCTTTTTCGTCGTTATTCATGATGGAATTTTCAGATCGGATCTCTTCTTTTGACATAAACAGAGAAAGAACATGATAAAGAGGAATATGTCTTTTCAAAATCTCTATCATTTGCACATTACTATAAAACAACTGATCATAAGTATAACTATCCTCCCATCCCTATGATTACTCACTTACATACCCGTCAAAAGGTTGTTGATATGAATGAGAGTATCCATAAGGCTCTGTAGGGTATGGTTAGTAGTTGTTATATGAATGAGATTGATATCCATGTTGATTGCCAATATTATACGTTGATTGGTCTTGTGCTCCGTACATGTTATTTGTGTAAGGAAACATGACGACTCATAAAAAATAGAAAATCAAAAGAAAGATGTAAAAACAAAAACAAAAATTAAAATAAGCAAAACAAAATAACAAATCAATTAACAACCGCTCCCCGGCAACGGCGCCAAAATTTGATGTGTGTCATAAGTGCAACAAATTAATTAAGATATTTTCCACTAATTAACTGGTAATATAGCGGTAGTAAGAGATCGTTCCCACAGAGAGCTGTGTAATTGATAAGTTATTTAGTTCAACAATGTAATGTAAAAGACAAAGGGGAAATTGTTTTAAAGTAAAATAAAAAGAAACTGATAAAAGAAAGAAAAAGATGATCAAGGAATCCTTCACCGTTACCAAGAAATAATTGGATTAGTATACTTATCTATCTTCGTTAGAACCATTCATCACCAACCGTATGAAAGCAGCTAGAGCAATGCTATCCACAAAGTTCCTTGTGTAACCGGATACCGAAGCGCTCGCATATCAAATTTTATCCAACCGAACCACCAAGTATTAGCACACTCAAGGTGGAAACCAATCGGAAGATTTAAGTTATGTGAACTTAGGTTAATCCTTGCAGTTAGACTCTTAGTGCAAGGTCCACTTACTAGTGTTGTCTTCACATATGATTGCTCCACAGAATACCTCTGTGAGGTCTCATGTTCTCTACTTGTGTAAGGATTATTAAACAATTATACGGATATCCTAACCCTTTACTATCAATAGAATAATCCAATTGAACACTTAAATGATCTAGAAATCAATCATAAACCTTAATTATAGTGAAAACAAACGATAAGATGATAAAACTCCGAATAAATTTATATAACTGATAAAGCTTCATGCTAGAACAGTGAATTCATCCTTAATCAACAAAGGTTTAGCTTCTCATGATTACACAATTACCCAGTTTCTCCCTAAAGGGGTAAACCCTAGAATATTAATGAAGAACAAAGTATAATATGAGATAAGATGATATATATTCTTAAGGCTCTGGATGTATTCTTATATATAACTCTCAAAGTTAGGCTTTAGAATCCTTATGGGACCATGTTTCCTTGAGTTTCAAGTTAATTTCTTGTTCAAATATGTCCCAGGGAGTTGTTCGGTTTGGCTCATAACTTGCCGACCTTTCCCGGACGAACCTGGCGAGTGAATTTTACTTCAGGCAAGTGTTAGGTTCGGCTCACTTGATTAGATTTATTTTGAGCCGAACATCCTCTGTATACTCTTTGAAAATATTTATTTTTAAGATCCAAGGTCCGCTGACTCGAGCTAATGAAGTTATCAGCCGAACTTCTCTCTTTAACTTCAAGTCTTTCAATCTTGTTTCTCCTATAACTTCTTCGTCCGAACTCTAAATGACCTCATTCTTTTTGCGTTCACTTTGTATTCTTATTCTCTTCAAGATAATATTAAGAAATCTTATATTTGGATGAGTTTAATTTTGTCTTTGGCCTTTCTCCATCGATAGACTCCACTTCCTTGCTCATTTAAGCACTTCGTGGCTCCTTTTTGGATGATTCACTTGATATGACATAAACTAGAAAGTAATCATAATAACAAGTAATATGCAAGAATTATAGCTAAAACAAGTATGGAATTGACACTCTAAATATGTAAATGAAGTACTTATCAGTGCTTAAGATCGTATTGGGATTTGGTAGTTATGTTTTTTTTAGGCATAAGTTTACATAGATGCCGAAGGTTAAGTAAATAGGGTAAACAAAATTGGGTGCCAAAAATCATTTATATACTTTTTCCATATTAGAGATATTATTCCGTGGGTTTTTAAGATGCATAAAACTGCCATTAATATTGGAGTAAAGTCAGCAAAAATTAACAAGATTAGTTAGACTTATGGAAGGGTGAATCGGGTGTAGAAAATGAGAACTTTAATTAATTAAAAATGGTAAGGAAAAGAGAGACAAGTGTAGATTTCTTATTCTTCCCTCGTGCCCCCATAGGTATTTTGCCCCATCAAAAAAATTCTCTTCTCGGAGTAGCAGTATGATTATGAAGTCCTATATCTTTCTAATGACTGTCTGGATACACTATGTTTGATGTCTGTCGTTGTTAAAGTATATTTTGTATCTATGTTGTCGATGTGCCAAGCATCTTAATTATTTTCACTACTGTTTTCTTTTCTTCATTGTTATTTTCGTGATTTTCTCATAATCTTCAATTTCCATACTCCGTGGTAAACTGATCTCTCATATGTTTGGCTTAGTCCCAAATGGGCTCGAAATTAAACGAGAGAAGTAATAAGATGGTTTGGGAAATGGTCCTTCTTGTTAAATCATAGCTCGGTTCAACCCACCAAGTGTTGGTATGCCAAGTTTGGTTTTCATATTTTAGTATCAAAACTCATCTAGAGTCACTTGATTAAATACTAAAGTCAACTTCATTTAGGTTAGACTAGAAAGTCTAGGAATGTTGAGACGTACAAGTATTACTTCGAAGACCTGAAGAATGACAAGAACTAACGACTACAACGAAAACATCATCCTCCCACTTGAGGTGAGTAATACTTACTTGATATGTTTCCATTCCTAACATATCTTTCAAGTCGTATTATATTGAAAACATAACTGCGAAGCTGTATATATATAATACTCTAGTGGTTAGACTTGGTCATATCATTAAGATCAAAATGTCAAGGAATTTATTGAATTAAGAAGTATAAACGCTTATCTTTTGGAACTTCATAAAGACATCAACATAATCTTTGTATTTAGTTACTTGATTATGTATAAGATATAGGTGTGATTTCATCCTAGAAAACTATGTATTATTACATTGGTTTAAGGTAGTAGATGTATGTAATCGAAAGGGAAATCATGATTGGTCCAGTTCTTTATTGAATATCTTTTGGATAACTAATACAAAATGACAAGGTAGAACCTTTCTTAACTTATGTTGAGAATTGAGGTATAACCGGTCATAGCCTACAATGTGTAGAAAGATGCAACCGGTCACAAATTGAATCGGAAATCAAGGTATAATCGGTCACTTTGTGAAGCAAGGTGTTACCGATCACAAGCTACTGATGCGTGTCGTAACCACAACAAATTAATTAATATTTTACTACCTAATTAACAAGTAATATAGGGCAGTCAAGATCGTTCCCACGAGGAGCAAGAGATTATTATTTGTAAAATTGTCACAAAAGGGGGGGGTATTGGTTCTAGAATTTATAAAGCAAAAGAAATAAACAAAGTAATTAAAAGTGGAAGTTGAATTCAATAAGAGAGAATAGATCAAGGAATCCTTCTTCGCTACAAAACAATGATTAAAGTTATGTTCTTTTCCACTTTTTATTAGTCATAGATTATCACCAACCGTAGGTATAGCATCTAGATCAGTGCTAACCCCTAAGTCCCTTGTATCACCGGACACATAAGTTCTCGACTACCGGATTCTATTTACCAAACCACCTAGTAGTAGATCACTCAAGATGTAATTTAGTTAAACGCATTAAGATTTATGAATTTATTAGGTTGATATTAGTAGTTAGACTCTTAGATCAAGGTCCACTTGCTAACGTTGTTTTCACACACAATTGCTCCATAGAATCCCTCCGCAAGGTCTTGTGTTTTCTACTTATGTAAATAGTCAAGAAACGATTACTTATCCCCTAACTTTCACTAGCTTTAGATTAATTAACAAATCAATTTAGTTGGCCACCCAAACGACCTATCAATCAAGCATAAACATTCATATTAGTAAAAACAAACGATAATCATATGAAAAATTTCAAAATAGAATTGAAACAAAACTCAAATCATATATTAAGAGCTAGGAATTCATCCTCAATCAATAAGAAAATTAGCTACTCATAGTTTGGAGTTCACACAATAATAATAATAATTAAGGAAGAAAGAAAAACTTATTGAAAAGATGATGGTTGCTCCTTCCTCCAATCCTTGTGCACTTTAACTCCTTCTCCAAAGTAGATGTGTATCTAAAAGTTGTAGAGAACTCCTTTATTTATAGGCTTCAATACTCTCTATATCTTTGTAGGAAAAGAATCCACATTCCATAAGAACACCACTTTCCCAATTTGAGCCATATTCCAATTTCAAGTCCAATTCTCCAAAACTTCCAAGTTTTCATCCAATTCCCAATTCTAAGTCTTCACACCCATGAGAGAAGTCCACATAAAATTCTGCATTTTTGGTCACCGGAAAACTGGGTTTTTGGTCAGAAATAGGCTGGAATTCGTCACCGCCGGAACCTGAAAATTCTCTCCGTCGACGGAATATTCTGCCAGTCCACCGTTAGGACTAACGGTCAAACAAGGTCAAACCGTAAGTCAACGGAGTCAAGGGAGAAAAGTCACTTCTCAGTCAGCCGTCTAACTCAGAGCTGAATCGTCTGAGTCGGTCTTATTCACTGAGATGGATCGGTTATCGCTGGTGCCGAGTCGACTTGCCTGGAACGGTCATCGCTGGAACCGAGTTGACCCACCGGAGTGGAAATTTAGACAGAGTCTCCTCTGTTTCAAGGATTTCTCAGGCCAATTTCAGGCCGATCTAGTGTCTTCTTTCCTGCAGTTTCCTAATCATACATCTAGCACATTCAATTTTCATACACAGTTGAGTAACAACTCGAGCAACACCATCTCCTGTAACAGCAGAAGCACATCCACAAACCCATTTGCTCTTTATACCAAAATCGCCACCAATTCTCATCATCTCCCGGAAACCCATCTTCCATATCTCGATTTGATCTATCCCTGCTGTTCTTGAATCCATCTTTTCTTCTACTCGATTTCAACAGCACCATTACAAACCCTACTTCCTCTCTTGATTCGACAGGAGCATCACAATCTCAAGAACACCAAAGCCCTAAAAAATCCATCGTTTCCCATATTCGATCAATCCACCACCAACCCATCTCTTAATTCTTCTTCTGCGGCTTTAGAATCAGTTCAACATCAAATACCATCCACCAGAACCCTCGAACCCTAATTGATCTATTTCAGAACAATAACATCATCTTCCTTCGATCTTCAACTACACAACTAGAATTTCCATTAGCATCTAACCCATCACTGATTTGTTATTAATTTGTGTTTTCATTTTTTTCGATTTTCTCCATCTCATTTTCAACAGCAGCATTCGCTGCTGCTCTGTCTTGTTTTCAGTCGGGAACTAACAATGATTGAGAAATAATCTTAATTTAGGGTTATACTGTGTAAGGGTTGGATAACAGTACCCCTCTACTGGCTAAGGGGACACTACAGTGGATACCCTATAGCAGGTGGACATCCCTTAACAATCATATGGCCTATCTTTAGTGATTTTTCAAAAGGGTTTCCCTTTAATATTGATGGGCCTCCAAATAGCGTTCGCCTAGGAAATGACAGCTCTGCCCTTTTTACTCAAATTGGGTGATTTCTCCTTCTTTTCGTCCGTGCGACTCCAGAGTACCTAATAGCTCAAAAACACACGTAAAATACATAATTTACAAGAAAAATAGCAAAGAAAGCATAAACTACTATAGATAGTAAATACGATGTATTCTACACCTATTAGCTACATTGGGAAGTTAGTTGTAATCAGTCATAAGATACTTTGGGAAGCAAGGTGTAACCAATCACAAGCTAATTTCGGAACCAATGTGTAACCGATCACAAGATACTTTGGAAAGCATGGTCTAACCTGTCACAACCTAATTTTGGAAGCATGGCATAACTGGTCACAACTTAAATTGTGAATCATGTTATAACCAATCCCAATGAGCAAAACCGAGTTTTCAATATTCACATATCTCTTTATGATTTGTGTGATCTTGGAATTAGGGTTAGCTGAGAGAAACTTCTAGATGTCGACATTATTTGAACATGTACATAACTCTTATCATTAATTTTTAGGTTTAAATTCTAGGTTACACCCAAATCAAAATCAAATCTGACCCAAATACCATTCAAAATCAAAATAAGAAACACCCAACTCATACAAAATCAAAATAAATTAACAACCAAATCTCAGATACAAGCTATTGACCTAAAATTAAACTCAAAACATAAAACTAGACTAGAAAGATAAACCATATCTAGGTTAATTATGCTTAGCAAGTTCCTTCACAACGGTGCTTCCTCCTGCAACAATATAAGTGAAAGTCATTAAAAAAAAAAACAAACCTAACTGTCGATCTAACGTAATAAACCCTAATTATTGAAAGATAAACCCTAACTATTGAAACTCTGCAATAATTAAATTACCTAACTTGCAGCTATACTTGGTCGAGTTTAATAGCAGGATAAATTAATGGTAGCAAAATTTTCTTCAGATCTAAAAGAAGATGATAATGGAGAGAGACAGTGAAATAGAGAAGATAAAGGAGAGGGTAGAGAAAAGAAATGTGGATAGAAAGAAGGCAGCTGTCCTGTACCTGGTTTTTGGAGGGATAAATCGCGCCTTTCTCTAGTCAAGAAGTCAACTGGTCAATGGGTTAAAAGTGTTCCATGCTAAGCATGTGACTCGCATGCGTACACTCCAAGTAGTTGCTAATCGCAACTGCTTAATAGATGTTGCAAATTTTGAAACAGAACTAAGTTGTTGCTAAACTTTGGCAAATGTTTTTTTGTGTTGCGAATTCGCAATTGTGCTAGAGTTGTTGCTAATCTAGGTTGCTCTTCCACGAATTTGGTGTAATGATGACCCACACGTCTTTACGGCATAACATTTTCAAAATGTTCGTTTCAGAAACAGGAAACCCCGAAAACTGAGATGCTAGTGGTTTGTATACTCGTGTTCAATCAATTAATCATGCAGTCACGCGATTCCTTACTCGGGTAAGGGAAATTGATTGAGAAAAAATTAATGATATAACTGAAGCTGAAGTGATCCAAATAGCTCTAGATGAATGGCAGAAAACCCACGACAAATCTTTTCTTTACGAAGCTTGTCTCAACATCCTTAAAGATGGTCCATCTTATTTACATCTGGATTAGTGTAGTTTGATGTTATTGTTTCCTTTATAAAAATTAAATTACTGGATATGGAAGTTTAGATATCATAAGTATCACTTAATATAAAATGGAAGTCTAATTTAAGGTCTAAATATTTCCATTGACTAATGTTACCGCCACTTCTTTTACAAGATACAAACTTAGACAATAATGAAAACTTAATATAATGAATTCAGTAAAAATCTAGTAAAATCTTTGCCTCCCGGTTTTCTTCATTTGACGTATCTCCCATTTAACGTGCTCGTGAAATATTTCACCTTTGTTTTTGTAACTTCGGTTGTTCACTTTCAAAACTGGAGCTTTACATATCCTTTTTAGCATAACATTTTCTTGGATCAACTTGTAAAACTTGCACTTCCCTTTTACTATATTCAAACTTTTTAAAACTACCATATATCCTAGAAACATCAATTTCAAGTTTTGCATCACAAAAAAGTGTAATAGTTTTTTGAGGCATTTCACGTAAGAAATTTAAAATACTAGAATAAAAATTAGAAGAGATTAGTAGAGAAATTTTAAGAGGAGCGAATTTTGGTGTGAGTGGAGTGTATGAAATTAGTGGTAATTTATAGTAATAAAAATATGATCGTTTTTTAATGTAGAAAAATAGCCGTTGGCGGATTTACTTAGACCGTTTGCGGCTTAATATCACCCGCCATCGATTGATCTTGATCAGCATGGACTTGTCAAACCGCCAACAGCTTTTTCTAGTCCGCGCGCTTCTTGTTAAGCACCAAACACTTTTTTTATAGTTGGAAATTCAACTTTGCAAATCCACCTGACCGAATAAATATTTTTATTTGATAAGTTCCTTTCCGCTTCCCGCTCAAGACTCACTGATGGTGGGTTGGATATAGATTTTAAAGGTGGAATTTATGGGTTTAGAGCAACCACAGTCATGGACCATCGACCAAAATTTGGGAAAAAACGCAGACACTACGGATCGAGTAAAGAGCAATTACCATACCAAAGACCAAGTCCCAGACCATATTTGGTCTTTACTCTGGTCTTTAGTTCGGCGCAAGGAGGAAATTACGCCTGGTGGGACGTAACTTTGAGTTACGCCCGTATTAAAAAAAAATTGGGGCGTAATTCAAAGTTACGCCCCATAACAAAAAAAATAAAATAAATAAATTGGGGCATAACTCAAAGTTACGCCCCATAACAAAAAAAAAAAAAAAAAATGGGGCGTAGTTTTAAACTACGCCTGATGGGGCGAACTTTCTTGATTGCGCCCGACCAAATTTTTGCTCCTGCACCGTAGTGTCACGCACGGAGTAAACCAAATTTTTTGGTTTTTTTTAGTCTTTGGTCTTTGGTTTTGCTCGTATGACTGCAGTTGCTCTTAGGGGATTTGGTAGAATTACGTTTCCCTATGTATGTTTGGTTGCCCGAATCCTTGGAATCACGTTTTCTACGGGATTCAATTTTCCAGCAAATCCTCCATATGGAGTACGATCCCTCCCCTAGGATTTTCTTGGAAACTTATCAAGAGATATATGGACCCATTTTTTCTTTTTAACTCTAAATCCCATACATGTGCATTTTAAGATTTGAGGGTAATGCTAAACGGTACAAATACTTCAATACAAGAAAACTCTATAAATCCTAGGAATTTTTATTGAGTTACCAAACACACAAAGAATTTATATGAATCTCAGAATTTGTAATCACATGCGATTATAAATTGTTGGAAACGTGAATTCTGCGATCAAACCACCGTAAAACAATTTTTTTAGATCAAAAGTCCCAATCCGCGTGGTTATCTGTCAACCAATCAGGATTTACTAATTTCTAATCCAATGAACAAGACCCAAAGAAAACATAACACACGGATCTTACCTTAATCTCACGGTCTCAAATCTCCCTCAAGCCTCGACAAAAACAATTTTTCTGGATCAAGAGTTCCAATCCGCGTGGTTACTCACTTACCAATCAGAATTCACCAATTCCTAATCAACGAACAACACCGAAAGAAAACAGAACACACGGATCGCACTTCCATCCTACGGTTTAAAATCTCCATAAATTCCAGAAACTCTATATATATCTCTACTTCATCCCCCAGCCATTTCTCACAATCAAAACAAACCAAAACCACCAGAGAAAACAAAATCAAAATCAGAGCAGAGAAAAAATGTCAGGAAGAGGAAAAGGAGGAAAGGGTTTAGGAAAGGGAGGAGCAAAGAGACACAGGAAGGTATTGAGAGATAACATTCAAGGTATCACTAAGCCTGCTATTCGTCGTCTTGCTAGAAGAGGTGGAGTTAAACGTATTAGTGGTTTGATTTATGAAGAAACAAGAGGTGTTCTTAAGATCTTCTTGGAGAATGTCATTCGTGATGCTGTGACCTACACTGAACATGCTAGAAGGAAAACTGTTACTGCTATGGATGTCGTTTATGCTTTGAAACGCCAGGGAAGGACTCTTTATGGATTTGGGGGTTAGGGTTTGCGCTTTCTTAGTATCGATTTGGGAATTTTATGTAAAAATTCAGTCTGGGTTTGGTTATTTAAGCTTGTTTTTTTTTTCTTGTTTGGTACTAAGCAATCTAGATCTGTATGTTCTGGGAAAATGAATGAAAAATCTTATCTTCTTCAATTGAATTTGTTATCTATTTTGAGAATATTGAAATTGATTGCTCTAATTGATCTCAGATCTGTAAAAGATGACTGATAGATTTCTTTGATTTTATTTTAATTTTGTGTTTGTTAATTTTAGTTTCTTAGGGTTTCTCACTGAACTTGATAGTTGGTCTAGTGTACTTTAAATCTTCCGAAGACTTAAGTTTTGAGGAAGACCCACGATTGAATTCTAATTTCAGATTCAAAGGACTTCGAAGAAACGAAACTGTAATCTGGCTCTCAGTATAAGTTTTACTAGTCTCATTTACGCCCAAACATACTGAAGTCTTTGGGAGTGGTGTGTAGCTGTGGTGGGTTCCTAGTCTCACTGGCAGTCTGAGACTCGCACACATTACCATTGATGCCTATAATAATCTGCCTATGTTATGTACCATTGTGATTTTGGCATCTGCATTTTAGTTTACCATGTGCGATTGTTGTTTTAGTGGTTCAACTCTGAAGTATGGAATGCAAGCCTAAAAAGAAACGAAAGTGCATTTTATCCAGAAACCTTAATCACACCCTACACGATGTTACATACACAGGAATGATGTCAAGGGCCTCAAAGGGTTGATGGTAGAAAAACCACATTGTCTTCCTAGTTCATGTCCATTTTCTTGAAGTACCTAGTAATTTAGATTGTTACACGAATGGGAAGCCTGATGATGCACATCTAAAATGGCAGCCAGACCCAATAAATACAGAGTGCAGTTAATAATGTTCCAAGATATGTACAATCTGTCCAAAAGTGTAGTCATAGGTCTCATTTCATATGCATTTTGTGAAATCCAGTGTAAGCAAACAAGCAGTTTCGCCTAGGTTTGTTTTTGCTGACTTGCTTTAGTCTTAATTGACATTCGGATAATCTCATAGTCCTTACTGATTGTGGGACTAGTCGAACAGTAATTGTGAGAGTTTGTTTCTCTCTTTTTGCAGCATTCTTAGTGCAACTGATTTTCTCGAGAGGTTGAGGAAAAAAGTGGCATTCGCAGGGGATTATCTGAACAGAAATATGTTTGAATCTTTAGCATGTTCTTTGGAATGCCATTCCAGATAAGAGCCAAGTTTTCTGGCTTGGGAAGTGTAGAAAACAACATTAGAGAACAAATGTCAGTGAGATACGAGGCAAGTTTATTCAGTTAACTTATTATGAGTTAAGTTGCAGGTTCAACTTTATACTTACATATCTTCTTCTTACAAATTAGAAAATGAGACCACATGATTCTTTGGCTTACTTAGTCCTATGAAGTGCTTACCCCTGATATAATGAACGGCAACAAATTTGTCAGGTGGAAAACAATGAGACACGACTATTGATCGATTGAGGTTTATTGTACACTTGATTAGAGGTCATTAACAAAGGAAACAAACTGATAGATGTTAATCCTATGTATACGATCGACTGATTAAGTATTCATCGCTCAAGAATGGACTATTTGTACTCATTGCATTGGCATTTGATTTCATTTGCTACAAAAGTTTTCATGAATTACCTTGGGCCTGGGAGAACTTAATATGTCACTTGGTAGGAGTATTCCCATTTAAAGAGAATAAGGTCACCAATACTTTCTGGATTGGATTCTGTATTTGGAGTTTCGATCCTCATTTTCACAGTTATAATTTTCATGTTTCAATTTTTCTCGCTATCGATTATTAATCCCATGCTTAATAATAAATTTTAACAGATTCTGTAACAAATTTACTTTCCCACATTTGCCATTCAACATTTAACTCTAGTGTAGTTGTAGCACTGCTGTTACTTTTGCTTCTGTTTCGTCATCTTCGAATTCTTCCGTAAAGTCGGAGAAGATACACTATTTCAACAGTGTGTCGTCATAGAAGACACACTACTGCAGCATCTTTTCTAGTTGACACCAGAGATATGTGGACTAAGATCTGAAATGTGGATGAGAAAGACAAAGTAGAAGAAAATATTCTCAGCCAATTTTGTTTTTGTCTCATGGACATCGCAATACAGTAGAAAGTATGGCGAAATAATGGAGAAACCATAGAGGATAGTATCAAAAAAAGAAACACAGCTCGATATATGTATGTGGTGCTGAGAGTTTTTTTCCTTTTTGTCACAAGTCACCCTCACAAATACATAAAGCACTTGCCCACCTCTTATTCCCTCTTCACTCTATATAAACCGAATTGGTGATAACTTTTTTTCATCACCTTGTATTATATTCATTCATCTGATCTTTCGACATGAAAGAAGTATGGCATATAGGGAAATAAAAACTGCGTTACCAATGGAGAGCAAGGCGGGGGCAACCACGGACAACTCGCAGAGGCGCTCGATTTTTTTTTGATTAGCCAGTTTGAAGTGCATTATTAGTAATATTGTTAACATTATGAAACATATACCATAGCTCACGCTATTTGGTGCTACTCATCAGCCTCCTTGTTTTGGTCTCTTCGGAGTGTTCATGTGATCTACAAGAGGAATAATTAGGTGCATAACAAAGCATACTTGCATAGTACGTATACTTTGTTGCGTACTTAGTCTCTTTTAGATGACACGAACACTCCGCAGAGACCAAAATAAGGAGCCTGAAGTGTACCATTAAATAGCAGTATTAGTACTAGTAATTTTACTCAGCATAGGGTTGCAAGGATTATGAGCATATATGCGTATGCATTATTAGGAAATTGAGGATGGATAAGATCCAAATGTAGTATCTTTCTTTTGTTAGTACAGAATTGTGTAATCTAATAATCGAAAGAAATGCCATTACAGTTATTTACAACTTTACAACGCCTCGTTCGAAGTATGAATAACTAGCTGCATAGCAAATTCATCGTCCATATTATGGATGAGAGAGCAAGCAGTACTATCAACTTTGCCAAAATTCCCAAATCTTTTGGTGAACCGTCAGTATATATTTTTTTGGTTGGGTGCAAATTTAGTCTAGTTTACTTTTCCTTTGACAAAGATATACATTGTTCCAAAGTTGATCTGAGACTAGAGAAGAAATATAACTGTAATTTAGCACTTAGTTTTAGTTATTCGAATCTCAAATTGAAGTTTTTATAGTGGCGTAGCTAGCTGGTCTTGACTATTGTGGGTTTCTCCCCTATTTCTGCATTTATCTGCGCGCACAGAGTGTTTCAACTTTGAAGGACGGACTGTAAGCCTAAAAACAAACGAAAGGGCATGTTGGTGCAAAAATTAATCACCCCAACAATCTTTGAGATGTGTGTGTGATGATCGAATCGCCGCCGTTGATTATCTTCTCCAATGAATTCTTGATGGAAAGAGGTGGGGTACCTTCAAAGACACTCCGATGCTAAAATCAACAAGAGTTCTATGCAAGTAGGTTGTTAAGAAAAAGAATAGAAATTGTGTACCTTTTGTGCTGAGATTTAGCCTCTATATATAGGCAAACCTAGATGTAGCTATTAGGGTTTTGATAGTTATCCCAATAACTTCCCTCATCTGTATAAATCCCAAAACACGTCCAGATTCATGATACCCTAATATTTATCATAATCCTTATTTATCTTGAATAATTATTAATATTTAAGATAATTATCCCTTTAATTTAGTATCCTGTATTTATCTCAAATAATATTAATAATTATAAATAAATATTCAAGACTCCTGGGCTTCAATAATAAGCCTAGTGGGTTCCCACAATAAACCCTATGGTTTCCCTAACAACCCAAATCCAGGCTTCCACAATAAGCCATGTGGGTTTCCACAATAAGCCCACCGATTTCCACAATAAACCGTACTATGCCCATTCCGAATAGCTTGTGCGCCACGTACGTACACTATTTATATAGGGTACAAACATCGCCCCCTCTTAATTCTCAACTTGTTGATGGATTAAGAAAATCAAAAGAAGAACTAACCTTCGTGGCTCGCTTCCACAATAATCCATGTGGGTCTCCACAGTAGAACCACCGGTTTCCTCAATAACCCGTGCAATTCTTCCACAATAAGCCATGTTGGTCTCCACAATAGACTCACCGGTTTCCACAATAAACCGTGCCAGGCTTCCACAATAAGCCACATGGGTCTCCACAATAGATCCGCCGGTTTCCACAATAAACCATACAAGGCTTCCACAATAAGCCATGTGGGTCTCCACAATAGACCCACCGGTTTCCACAATAAACCGTGCAAGGCTTCCACAATAAGCCACATGGGTCTCCACAATAGACCCGTCGGTTTCCACAATAAACTGTGCAAGGCTTCCACAATAAGCCATGTGGGTCTCCACAATAGACCCGTCGGTTTCCACAATAAACCGTGCAAGGCTTCCACAATAAGCCACATGGGTCTCCACAATAGACCCACCGGTTTCCACAATAAACCGTGCAAGGCTTCCACAATAAGCCACATGGGTCTCCACAATAGACCCGTCGGTTTCCACAATAAACTGTGCAAGGATTCCACAATAAGCCATGTGGGTCTCCACATTAGACCCACCGGTTTCCACAATAAACCGTGCAAGGATTCCACAATAAGCCACATGGGTCTCCACAATAGACCCGTCGGTTTCCACAATAAACTGTGCAAGGCTTCCACAATAAGCCATGTGGGTCTCCACAATAGACCCACCGGTTTCCACAATAAACCGTGCAAGGCTTCCACAATAAGCCACATGGGTCTCCACAAAAGACCCGTCGGTTTCCATAATAAACTGTGCAAGGCTTCCACAATAAGCCATGTGGGTCTCCACAATAGACCCACCGGTTTCCACAATAAACCGTGCAAGGCTTCCACAATAAGCCACATGGGTCTCCACAATAAACCGTGCAAGGCTTCCACAATAAGCCATGTGGGTCTCCACAATAGACCCACCGGTTTCCACAATAAACCGTGCAAGGCTTCCACAATAAGCCACATGGGTCTCCACAATAGACCCGTCGGTTTCCACAATAAACCGTGCAAGGCTTCCACAATAAGCCATGTGGGTCTTGTTCTTCTTAAAACTTGCTCTCCAGGAAGAAATGTTCGTTCACGCACCTTTTTATTGTACAGTTGCTTCATAGACTGCTGATATATCGCCAATCTTCTCGAAGCCTCTTCACGAACCTCTTCTAGCAACTCCTTATCTCTTGAAAGAATTTCTACATTCAAACCTGACCGCTCCGCTAGCGTCTTAGTTGTTGGAACCAACAACTCTACCGGTAAAACAACTTCCATGCCGTATGCTAGTGTGAACGGAGAAAACCCAATTGACCGTCTTGGTGTTGTTCTGTATGCCAAGAGAACCCCATGTAAGAATTCCGTCCATCTTCCCTTAGCTTTGTCCAAAGTTTTTTTTAAGGTTATCTAAGATAACCATATTAGTTGCCTCGGCCTGCCCATTGCTTTGTGCATAGTATGGGGTTGAAAAATTATGTTTGATGTGCAGTCCATCACACATTGATTTAATCGACTCACAATCGAATTGTTTCCCATTATCGGAAACGATCATCGCCGGCACGCCAAACCTACAAATGATATTCTCCCATATGAATCTGCGGACATGGACCGCTTCCGTTATCACCGGAGCTACTACTTCTACCCACTTGGTGAAATAGTCAGTTGCGACCAACAAATATTTGACGCCCCCAGGTGCCGTGGGTAATGGTCCTACAATATCCAAACCCCATTTATCAAATGGCCATGGGCTCAAGACTGGATGCAGCTCATTTGCTGGTCTCTTTATTAGTGGTCCATGCAGCTGACAAGCTACACACTTTTGGGTAAACTCCTTCGCGTCACTCTGCATGTAAGGCCAAAAATATCCTTGAGACAGTAAACGGTGCGCTAAACTCCTTCCTCCAGAATGGTTCCCACAGCACCCCTCATGTGCCTCTGCTAACAATTGCTTCCCCATCTCTCGGGTTATGCACCTTAAGAATGGCTCCATTGATATTGGCTTCTTGTAAAGCTCTCCCTCGATAAGAGCGTACCTCCAAGCCGTATTTGATACCTTCCCAGCCGAATTCTTATTATGTGGAAGCTCTTGCGCTTGCAGGAATCGAACATAAGGTTTCCTCCAATCCTCAGACTGCCCGTTGCTATCCTCATCCATATCCATATGATCATCTTGTGTTCCCAATGAGGAGGAATTTCTCCTACCGGCGTAAACTCTGCTCGCAACGTTGACAGTATCGTGAATGATAGGAAATTCTTGGAAATCGACTATGATATACCGTACTGTATCTGACGCAACAGCTGCTGAAACGTAAGCAAGAGCGTCGGCATGCCTATTCTCTATCCTCGGATTTTGCTCGATATCAAACACCTTGAATTCCTTTGCTAATCCATGGATGTAGTCCAAGTAATTTGCTAACCTTTCATTCATGGCTTTATATGTGCCACTGTAATGGTTGGCAACCAGTTTTGAATCCGTCGTCAGCTTAACCTTCCGCGCCCCCAAGTGAAGAGACGTTTTTAAGCCTGAAATTACAGCTTCGTATTCAGCTTGATTGTTTGAGTCCACAAACCCCAGACAGACAGCCTTTTCAATCCGTAACCCTTCAGGGGAAATGAGTACACAACCAACACCTGCCCCGTCAATGTTCGCGGACCCGTCTGTGTAGACCTGACACACCCCACTATCACCTTGAGGCATCATTTCCGAGTCCTTGTTACTCATTTGCTCCTTTGATGCAATTGAAGGCTTCTTGACAAAGTTAACGATTTCCCACGGCAGCGGGATGGGCCATACACCATTGTTATCAAGCAAGATCTCCTCCTCGAGCGTGGATTCTGAAACTGGAATGTCATCCACTGGGAAATCCGCCATAAGTGATGCAATTGCATGCCCTTTCTCGGCCGTTCTCGGCCCATAATCAATAGTGTATGCACCAAGATAAGTAGCCCACGTGACCAGCCTACTGGAATCATCAGTTCTTCCCAGCACCTTTTCTAATAGGTATTCAGTATAGACTACAAGTTGTCGCCCTTCAAAATATGGCTTTAAATGGCTTGCTGCATGCATGAGGGCTAACGCTATCTTTTCTATTTTAGAGTATCTGGTCTTAGAATCAGTTAGGGATTTGCTAACAAAATAGACAGGCCTCTCCTCCGGTTCTTTGACAAACAAGACTGCGCTGACAGCATAATCACTAGAAGCTAAATAGATGTAGACCGTTTGGCCAGTCTTTGGACTTGCAAGGACCGGCGGTGAAGTCAAATACTGCTTAATGGAATTGAACGCATGCTCACATTCCTGACTCCAACCAAAATTTTCGGCCTTCTTCAGAATCTGGAAGAAAAGTTTACATTTGTCCAAAGCTCGAGAGATGAACCTGTTTAATGATGCCAATCTCCCCGTAAGCCTCTGCACTTCCTTTCTGTTTCTTGGTGATGGCATTTCCAATATTGCCCTAATTTGCTCTGGATTGGCTTCGATCCCTCCCCGTGTCATCATATACCCAAGAAACTTCCCAGACGTAATCCCGAAAGAGCACTTTGCTGGATTTAACTTCATTCCATACCGCCGTAACTGATCAAAAGTTCTTTTCAAGTCCATAAGGTGTGACTCCTTCTTTTTGGACTTGACCACCATATCATCAATATAGACCTCCATGGTGTCACCGATCATATCCTTGAACATTTCATCCACAAGAAGCTGGTAAGTTGCTCCTGCATTCTTCAAACCGAATGGCATGACCAGGTAACAATATATTCCTTTGTCTGTTATGAACGCCGTATGTTCTTGATCTTCTTCAAATAGCGGAATTTGGTTATAACCGCAGAAACTGTACATAAATGACAGTCTATCGAAACCAGCAGTAGCATCCACTAACTCCACAATCCTGGGTAATGGGTAGGGATCACTTGGACATGCTTTATTTAAATTTGTGAAATCGATACATACCCGAATTTTCCCATTTTTCTTCGGAACTGCTACAATATTTTCCAGCCACTTTGGATATTTGACCGGTCTTATTATCCTTGCTTCTAACATCCTGTCAATCTCCTCAGCGACCTTGGCCTTCCGTTCTGGTGCCATCTTTCGCGGGTTTTGCCTTATTGGTTTTGATCCTTCATTGATATTCAACCGATGGCACGCGATGTCAGGATCAATGCCAGGCATATCCCTGAGGCTCCAGGCAAAGACATCTTTATTTTTTTCAACAAGGCGATCAAGCTTTCAATCTCTCCTAGCGGTAGTTCCGCCCCGACAAACGTTGTCTGCTCCTTTTGATCCCCAATTTGAACCTCCACCAACTCCTAAATAGTTGGCGGTCCTTCCTTTCCTCTTCCATGATAAGAGGTCGGGAAAAACTGTGATTGATATAATTTCTTTTCCAAACGGAGTATTTACGAACCCTTAAGTTCCGACTTTCTGTACTCCTCCATTGCGCTTTCGTGACATTTATGTGATGCCACCTGGTCGCATCTAACTTTCATCACTCCTGCTGGAACAATGAATTTTAAGCACTGGTGAATAGTGGAAGTTACCGCGTCCATTGCGTAAATCCAACCGCGTCCCAAAATAGCATTGTAAGGTGCGCGACAATCGAGCAACGATAAATATTGCATAACCGTTCTTCCTCCCACTATCGTTGGTAGATTAACTCTTCCCATTTCCGACATTCTCTCCCCACTAAAACCAATGATAGGGCTATCATCTTCTTCAACCTGGCTCTCATTCAAACTCATTGAAGAGTACGCTCCCGAGAATATGACGCTAATCGAACTCCCAGTATCAACCAAGACTCGACGTACTTTGAACATTCCAATGAGGGCCAGAATCACAATTGCATAATTATGTGGTTGATATACTCCAGCAACATCAGCATTCGAGAAAGTTATCTCAGTCTTTCCTTCTTCCAAAATCTCCGTTCCAATATGACTGGCATAGTCGACCTTGTTTGATATTCGCCATTCACTGATATGACGCAACTTCAACCGTGTAGCATTTTCCTGCGCCTTTCTCGAGGTTGTATTAACCCTTGCGTGGCTCACTCTAATTTCACGTAAATCTAAGTATGCAATATGACTGGCATAGTCGACCTTGTTTGATATTCGCCATTCACTGATATGACGCAACTTCAACCGTGTAGAATTTTCCTGCGCCTTTCTCGAGGTTGTATTAACCCTTGCGTGGCTCACTCTGATTTCACGTAAATCTATAGTGTTGACCATCGTATTAACTTGCGCTGGATTCTTCTTCGCATATTGCTGCAGCTTTCCCTCTTCAATCATCTTTTAGACTTCTGTCGCGAGTGCACAGAAAGTATCCGTATTGTGCCCATGATCCTTGTGGTAATCACAATATTTATTCTTATTCCTCCTATCCCTTGTTTCTGCTGGTAATGGCTCCGGAACGGGAAGCGAATTTTTGATCTTCTTAAAAAGTTCCCCCAGTCTAATATCCAACTTGGGAAACCTTTCATTCTGTTTTCCTTGTGATTTTTGAGAACCCATTTCGTTCCTCACCTTCCTCGTCGAGTCTTCATGGCTCTTGTTCTTGGAATTACTCTCAAATTGCTGCTTCGGCCTTGCTGGACCTTCAGCTGTTGACTTCTTCGAAGTTCGTGGAAACTTTGCTTTCTTTTCCTTTTCAGCCTTTGCGTACCTATCGGCCCTGTCATACAGCTCTCTGAGGCTTCCGACTGGTTCAACTGTTAATGAGTTATAAATTCCAAACTCATCATATTCCATTGCATTCTTATATGCTGCTATTATAAACCCTTCGTCCACCTTTCCAACCTCACTAACTTCCTGACGAAATCTCCTGTTGAAATCAGAAAGGTTTTCGCCAGCCTCTCTATATAAGAGAAACAAATGACTACTCTCTTTTTTGATCCCGAGATTGATCTTGTATTTCTCAAAAAAAATAATCCGACAACATTCCAAAATTCTTGATTGAATTTGGCTCTAATTGAGAGAACCAAGTCAGAGCCTTACCAGTTAAAGTCATTGGAAAAGTCTTGCAAAGTAGTTCGTCGCTGTATCCCCACAAACTCATCGAAACTTGGAAGTGCTGGACGTGTTCCACCGGGTTTCCATTTCGACCATCGAAGAAATCCTTAAACTGTGGATGGCTAAAATTCGAAGGAGGGCGATACCTCCTTATCTTTGCAACGAACGGAGAATCCATTGACTTTTTCATGGACAGAATCTGTTGCTCTTCGTCTCTGGGTTATTTCTGTATTAACAACTCGTCAATCATGGCACTAAGTATTTTTTTGCTGAGCACTTCGTCCCTCTCGGAGTCACTTTCAGTTTCCCAGCGAATACGTTCATTCATAACCTGGTACGTCTTCCTCTTTGAATGTTCTCTTTCATGCCTAGACCTCTTTGAGTGTCGATCATTGTCGCGATCGACCCTCCGTCTATACCTCAAAAGACTCGTCCCTTCTTGACTATCTCCCTCACCATTAGGAGTATGACGATCGTAACAGCCATTATCACGATGGCCACGACTCTGGTAATGGACCCTTTCCTCCTCTATTCTCCCTCTGTCATGCCGGCTCTGCCATCGATCATTGATAACTACGTTCCTTCTTGACGGATTTTCAAACCCCTGGTGATTTTACCTTCGACTCCCAGAACGTGAGTTAGCCGGTGCTTCCAGCTCCTTTCTCTTTTCTAACGCCACCTTTAGCCGTTTGTTTTCTCTTTCCAGTTGTTGTAACCGCTCACGGACCGTTAAATCAATGGGGGTAGCTGATGGGTCGTTGGTTTGTTGAGCTGCAGGTGTGTTGTTCTTCTGAGCTGGAGGAACGCTAACTTGTCCAACAAGGACGCTGGTTTGCAAAACTGGAGTTTCGTTAACCTGACCAACAGGTGGATTACTAGCCCTTGATCGTACGCCTCCGCTAGCAAAATCCTCTTCCCGCTGTCCCCGGTTGCTTGGGTGTCTAACCGACGACTCCCCTTGATACCGGAATCTCCTGCTGGGGGGGTGGAGGTGGAGATCTATTGACCAACACATAGTTCACCCTCAGAATATTCCCATCTGAGCGCGAACGAGAAGCAGATGCTGCGGATGACAAGGACGTTGTTCTCCCGTCCCTTTCATCGATGCCTTGGACGACAACGCTCCTCATGGTCCGGGTATTGGCCTGTTGGTTAGATTGATGCCGAGTTGGTACGCATGAGTCCATATCGATTTGATCTGCTCCTGATGCATTCATCATATTGAAGTTTTCCGTGAACAATAACTCCTCCGTGAACAGCAACCCTCGGTGAACAGAAGCTTCCGGTGAATAAAAAACTGTTTTCGTGAACAGTAACATCGGTGAACAGTGACTGCGGGAACACAACAATTTCCGGCAACAAGACTGTTTCGGTGAACAGTGCTTTCGTGAACAATGGTTCTGAAACCCTAGTTTCGAAAGATACTCAGAGAACACGATCCTTTTCTCGTGATCCCCTTAGTCGGCGCCAAAAGATGTTGGTGCAAAAATTAATCACCCCAACAATCTTCGAGATGTGTGTGTGATGATCGAATCGCCGCCGTTGATTATCTTCTCCAATGAATTCTTGATGAAAAGATGTGGGGGTACCTGCAAAGACACTCCGATGCTAAAATCAACAAGAGTTCTATGCAAGTAGGTTGTTAAGAAAAGGAATAGAAATTGTGTACCTTTTGTGCTGAGATTTAGCCTCTATATATATTAGCCTCTATATATAGGCAAACCTAGATGTAGCTATTAGAGTTTTGATAGTTATCCCAATAACTTCCCTCATCTGTATAAATCCCAAAACACGTCCAGATTCATAATAAACCCTAATATTTATCATAATCCTTATTTATCTTGAATAATAATTATCTTGAATAATTATTAATATTTAAGATAATTATCCCTTTAATTTAGGATCCTTATTTATCTCAAATAATATTAATAAACCGTACTATGCCCATTCCGAATAGCTTGTGCGGCACGCACGTACACTATTTATATAGGGTACAAACATGGCATTTTATCCAGAAATCTTAATCACAGAGCAACCTAGAAAATGTTACATGAAGAGGGCCGAGTTTCTTTTTTCTTGCGTTGTTTTTTTATTCAAGGCTGAGATTGTCAAGCACCAATTAATGACTTTAGGAGATTATCCTGAATAAAATCCTTGTATACCACGCCAATATTAAAGATAATTTTTTTTTTTTTTTTTGAATCAAATTAAGCTAATCGATCAACTACTAAATACAGTTGTGTTTCTTGAATGCTGCGTGTTCTTTTCATTATTCTCCCAGGCGTTCCAACTGTGAAGTCTTTCTCACTGGTGAGAATAAGAATTATATGTACACATGTTTATGAACGTGAATTTATACCACTGAGGCCACGCCAAACCATATAAACACTCTTAAATCAGCCACAAACGACAGTCTTAAAACAGTTGAGAATATGGGATTTACTGGGTCTCTGCAGTGCTGGTGGGTGGGTCAGTGGCATTTACTGCCATTACTGGCTTTCGTCGTTCAGCCGTTTAATATAGTCTCCACCACATTGAATTATGCTGGATCATTAGCAGTCATTGCAGGATCATTAACAACACTACTAACTACTGTTGGTCCCTCTTTATCAGTAACTGCAACAAGTCCAGCGTCTGCAGTTTATCCATATCACTACATTCACTATTTGTTTTCCGAGCATCAACATTCTGCATTAGTTGCCTTCGGAACATTCTGCATGATAGGTTTTTTGGTTTTATCAACCAATTTCCAATTTGACGCCATTCTTCCCTTCTTTTCCAATAGTCTGTGTCATTGTTACATCCTTAGTTTCCATCTTTTACACTCACCCAATCCTCCCAATGTTCTCATACATAATAAGACTTCCCGTTCCGCTAGAAGTTCTTCTAGCGATGGTTTTGACGAATCTACTTCAACAATAACTCTAGCATAAATTCCAATTTTTCTCATTAGAGTTGCTGCATCTACGTGCATAGCACTACAAGTCTACAACGAGAGCACTCAATATTTCAAATGAAGTTTGCAATGTCCAATATTCTAGACCTAAGACATAAATTCGAATCCAAACTTTGGGCAAGCGATCTATGTTATCATAGCGCCTAGGCGCCCTACGCGCACGAGTCGTCCTAGGGACGCATAGATAATAAAACGCCACTGGGCAAAAAAATGCGAGTGATTTTTTTTTTCCTGGGCGCCTTAGGGGGGCCTAACACAACAAGCGGTTGATTTTGAAGAAAAATACGGTTTAGTTCAAAAATCAGTCCAAAAATATAAATTAGTCCAGTCCGAGTCAACTAGGTACAGATTAATCCAAAATTATGGAAAGTACTCTAATAACCCTTACTATTTATAATTTAGTCCATAGTGATTCACGATGATGTCAGCAATTTTAAATAATATATAAAGAATTAAAAAAGAATATATCTTTCGAACTGCTCGTCCAAAATTCACAAACTTCATATATTCGGGAAGCTCTCCCCGATATCTACAAAAAGAGTACTCATATGACTATATAATTTTCATTTTTTTTAGAATTTTAATTTACACTGTTGTGTACAACTATGTACACCCTGCAAAAATCAAGAAAATTGAACATTCATACCCACATAATAGGCAATATATCCATGAGGGGTTCCAAACAAATGTGCCAAAATGTCATTAACGCTATCCATCTTCTGAACAAAGGAAAAAATGGAAGAAAAAAAATTAGGGGTTCCGAACGAATGGGATACAAATGGAAAAGAAAATAAGAATGGGATACAAATGGAAAACAAAATAAGTAATCCAACAAAGGAAAATACATAATGCCGAATGATGAATGTTATATGCATAGTTTAACTAATTAGTATGAATCTGGTAAAAAAGTTCGTCGCAAACCTAAGTTATTTCAAATCTCTCATATATTTATTACATATAGGAGTAGCAAATTTGAAATAGCGGTTATTGCGGTCATGAAAATAAATACAAAATGAGAAATTGTGCTTTAAAAGTTGAGGAAGAATGTATTTCATAGGAAACTGAACTCACATGATGAAAACTCAAAATACTTTCGTCACATGACAAACTCAGAATACCTTGGATATATGATCCAGATGGAATTGCATTCTACAAGGTTAAAAAATTGTTAGTTACGGCAAATCCACCAACTTCACTGGCTTTTTCACTCAGTATAATGGATTCCAAGCAGCAGGAGTAGCTTGTACACCCTAGTTTTACGCAAGCATAAGCTTATGGAGTGAATATTTTACACGTGTACCAGTATGTACACCCTAGTTATTTACGCAACATTAGCTTATGGAGTCTTTTTTTTCATACGTACACCCTAGTTATTGATGCATGCATAAGCTTATGCAGTCAATTCTCGTACATGTGTACGAGTTTGTACACCCAATTTGTTTACCCTAGAATAAGCTAATAGTCATTTTTTTCCACATGTGTACCAGTTTGTACACCCTAGTTTTATGCAAGCATAAGTTTGTACACCCTAGTCATTTACGCAAGCATAATTTTATGGACGCTTCTGTGTCACAGGTTGCACACATATCAAACTAACTCTATGGAGAAATGCAAAACTGAGAACAACAATAACTCGAAATCTATGCAAAATAAGAATATACTCGCAACATATAACTTATCATAAAGATGTCACATTGAGCAATGGTAGCCGCAACCTCAAAACTATATTGATTATCTGTAACAGTGTGTAACTTCAGTTTATTCCCTCAAATTTTATATTTTAAACATGTTGTACCGTATTGTGTTTTGTGTGTAATAATTCTAACGAAATGCATGCACATAGGACAACTTCTAGTTTGTGTGTATCCCATATGACAAAATCTCATAACCTACATCACTAGCAGCAGTTTCAGATCTAATATGCATATCAATGATAAAAAGAGCGGATTTCCAAACACCAGTAGTGGCTCAAGAAAAAAATCCAACATTTAGAAGTGAAGAATTGAATTTTACTAACTTGCGTCAGTTATTTTCATTTTCACCCATGTTTTTTTTTTACTATGTACAGCAATGAAGACTGCAATTCAACGAACACCAGCTACTACACATTTCTGAGCAAGTCTTTACCGCCCAATTAAACTGTAACAAAGACAGCAAGTAAGTGAATGCAAAAACTATCCAAACTACAATAGTAGATAGAATGACGATCAAAGAAGAGATTATAGTCGCCAACATTAGTAGGATATTGTACATTATCGTTTTGATCTCATGTCTACAAACCAGCAAGCCAAACCAACCTCTTGTATTTCATACGATCATTTTCACATTTTTCACTTACAATCTTATAGATTGTTTTAAAAGTTCAATATTTGTTAAAAGAAAATCTCCCATGGATTAGGGAATATGCATCTACCTCGAAGTCAGATTTTTTATCATGATCATAGCATGTATACATAGTTGTACACATTAACAATCAACATGTGTACAACTATGTACTCATATCAACAAGTGTACAACTATGTACACATTGAGATACACCTACAACTATTACTTGTAAACTAACAATAAAAGTGACCCGATGGAATGGAAAACTAACCTTGTAGCTAACTCCTTCTGTGAAGTCTCATTGATCCTCCATAAGTCAAGATAGCTTATACTCTTTGCATCCGTGGCTTGTCTTCCCTAAAGTCGGATCCAATATTTTGCTTTCGAAGCGTTTCCTCTAGGCGCCATAAGGTCTTTGTTTCTTTCCTCAGCAACTTAGAACATCTAGGATTAGACTTTAAAACTTGTTTAGCAGTGGTCCAGGAAGTAAGAACAGTCTTCCCACTTGCACTCACTTGATCACTTGGTTATGCGATAAATTTAAGACATCAGCCAACAAAGCTTGGAGATTGAGGCGCACAAACCTGGAAATTTCAACAACATTTTTAAGTCAAATGAAAAAATAAAGATAGAATTTAAGGCCAAGCTACATGATAAAAAATATATTATTGGCCTATTTAAAAAAGTAAATAAAATTCAAAATATTTGACTAATTGGCCACCTCTTTGGATGAGATAAAATTAATAAAAAACACCACTTAAGCTCCATCAGAAGTACACTAAACAAATGATTCTTAGACAACTCACTAACCACAAATTTTAATCGTGACTTTCCAATTAAAGGATTCAAAGCAAACTTTGATGTACGACGATATAAGCGAACATGTATCTACCCACAAAAATCAATCATCTATACCCACAAAATATGCATATATTATTGAGATAGCATAGTGGTGTACAACTTTATACACACCTATGAAAAATTCTAGAAAATCCATCCACACCCAAAATTGTTAAATCTAAAAAAGAAGCAAGAAAATCAAAAATGTTAATGTGTACAACTATGTACACATTGATAATAAACAAGTGAACAACTATGTACACATTAAACTATCTGCATATCAATAATCAACATGCATATGTACAATTATGTACATATTTAAAATCAACATGTGTACACTTATGTACACATTTGAATTATTGCCATTCCGCTTGCTATACTATTTACATTTTGAAATACGGTGATGAACTACTCAAATAACTAAGAAATTGCAACAGTAACATGCCTGCGATAAGAAAAGAGATGTTAGGAACAACATACACACTTGAAAATTTTCAAGTAAGGGCAGGGCAGGGCACATATCAGACGTCTGAAATGTTGAGATGGGTAATGGTTCCTTCTTTTCTCTCTAGAACTGACTCAGGAAACACGAGAATGAATTGACCACGAGGTACAATAAAGCATCTTGGCATGGATACAATTTAGATAAAGAGTATCCTACACATAAATCTCCTACAAAACTAACCAAAATCACTCTTAGATAAAAATGCACACAAAAAAAAAGTAATAATTTATCATCATAGATACAAGCTTTTTGAACATATCTAAATGCGACTTGTTCAATAATGTTGTCACCAAAAATCTCGTGATTCCCATACCCTATTCCACCACTACAACAAAAACATAATCTACATTATATAGTTTCACAATGACAAAGTGTTAATCTAACAAAATGGAAATTAAGGGACGCCAATGTAGTCTGGAAACTTGTATTCGAGCTCTTCCCAGACCACCCCTCCTCTAATCCTCTTATAAAAGAACAATAACTACACTTTATTGTTTAATTAGTGTGCTTATGTATGGTTTTAGCTAACCTAACTACTTTAGTTTCTTTCTCGTTCATCCCCTTGATACACTCTAGTGATGTTTGTTCGTGTCAATTGTATTAGTAGACCAGTCTTTGTAATAAAAAATTCCAAAAACTAATTTAATTGGTTAAACAACGAAAACAATTTCTGGTTTCATCAAAGCTCTAAATGTCATCACTAACTCCTTTTCATGACATTTGGTTTTCCCACTCTAAGATTCTTAACCTTCTTGCATGTGCTGTGGACCTCACCATAGGCTTTTTCTCACTACAACCACTGTCGTGGTCATTAAGTTGAAAAACTCAGCTTAATTTTTTTTTTTTGAGTACATGATAGCACCAGAAACTCTAATTAAGTTGAAAAACTCAGCTAAAAAAAAATTTAGGTGTGATTGATCAAATTTATAGGCGTATTCGCAATAAATAGAGGATTCAAAATTAGCTATTAACAAAATCTAATTCTGATGCCAAGTAGTTACTAATAATCCAAATCATTTAATATCCTTGTTTTTTTTTTCCATCTCCACTTCATTTCTTGGAGATACAGGGATAAATCAAAGAAGTAACTGGACGTTGTTGCATAACCAAAATTTCGTTGAAACCGAAGTATTTTAGAAATGCCTAAAACCAAAAACAAACAAAAACAACGCTCTTTATTCGGTCTTGAGAGCCTCAGCTTCTCTTACTTTATCATAGTTATCGAATCACAGTCATGCCCAATCAAAACAATACCATTTTCTCAGTAGCACTTTAGATAGGGATTACACAATAACAGATTTTACAACTCGTTCAAATATTTTTAAAAAAAATCGTGGAATTTTTTGACATTTTGTATCAATTGAATTCCCTAATGGAAATTTAACAATAAACATAATGAAATTAAGGATAGATCAAATTACCTTAAAGTTACGAACTCTTGATTAGCAAATCCTTTCAGTAGAAAATCACATCTAACTATCCTTCTCAGAAGAAGATCCAAAACTCTTGGTATCAATCAAAATTAATTAGATCTAATGAACACTGAATCTCCCGTATAGAAGTTCTGAATCTCCTCATTTGTATCTAATTAGACATTAACCTTAACACCGATCTGGTGTCATTTCTCTCATTTCTAGGGTTTCAAGAATAACTGGATCGAGAAGAACAAGAGATTAGGAGAGAAATCAAATATATTTGAAAGGAATAATCAAGCTAAAACATGACGAACAACTAAAACCTTTTTTTTTTTTCGTTGCTGAGCTCTGGGCGATAAAGAACAACGAAGAAATGATCTGTTTCCAAACAAGGATCCATTTAGTCATTATAGAAAAATGTTTTGGACTAAATCGTACGAGTAAGGACTAACTCATTTTAGAATTGGGAAATTTAGACATGTTAGTACCAGGCTTGAGGAGGCTGGACTAGAGTGTCTAAAGCCCAACTAATTTGGGACTAAACGTTCATTTATACTTGATTTTGGTTATGCGTACTAAAGTCAGGTACACCCATTTTCGAAAGTGAAGTATACCAGCTTTCAAAGTACACATTCCAGCAGTACTAGACCTGACAATTAGGGTTGGAACCCGCGGGTTGGACCTAACCCGACCCGCGTAAACCCGGCCCGCTATAACCCGTTGACTAAACAAGTCGGGTTAGGGTTGAGGTTTTAAGGACCCGTTGATAAACGGGTTGACCCGCGGGTTAACCCGCCAAACCCGTCTAACCTCCTTGATTCTTAAATTTTAGGGATCCATCGTCAGTTTACATTGATATTTCAAATTATCATAACAATTTGTGATTTCATCTCCCAATAACCCAAAGAATAACTACCCCAATCTCTATAAATATTTCTAATGATCAAAACTAAACAAAGAAAAAACTAATTAGAATTACATTAATTTTGTTCACATACTCAAACAGAAAAATATTAAAGATTACAATTACAATAATTTCATTCACATAATCAAAAGAAAACAATCAATGATAACTCCTCAATTTTTTACCTTGATTATCTGTTCACATGTAAACAAAAGATTTAATCCCCAAGTATATAGTTTATCGGCAACACACACTAATAGAAATAAACAAAATATCCAAGATTCAGGGGAAAAGGAAAAACAAACATTTTTTCTTTTCCTGTCTATAACACGGCACGTCTAACACCGGTGTTCTATTTTATTCAGAGCTTCAGCAATTACAGTGACATCCCCATCTTTCTGATCTTCTAATTCTTCTTCCTTGTCATATTTCATCTTTACAACGGGTCAATAAGGATTGTTTTCAAAAAAAAAATCATGGAGGTGAGAGCAAGAGAAACGTAGAGAAAAATGATAAAGGATGGGCGGCTAGGTTAAGGAGATGGTCTGTTGGAAAGAATGTTGGAAAGAATATATATGATGTGTCATGTTGAAAATTTTAACCTAATTTTAAGGTACACACTACACATATATAATAGATAAATTAGTTAAGTCATGTAAGCATAACTTCTTAGTCAGTACAGTGGGTCCACTGCCGGTAAGTAACCTAGATGGTAAACGTTCGAACCACACCGATTACAATGTTTTTTTTTTCATTTAAATCAAATGTTTCCACCGTAATGTTGATTTCACGGGTTAACCCGCCAACCCACCGAGCTAACCCGTTTAGGGTTAGGATTGACTATATACAACCCGTAGATGAAACGGTCCGGGTTAGGGTTGAATACTTACAACCCGCCACGGGTTGACCCTAACCCGGCCCGTTGCCACCTCTAAGCAGTACGAACCTGGAGCACATCTTCAGCACATAAAAATTCTTGAACAGAAAAATCCTTTTCCTAGGGGAGATATGTCCATGGCGATAGAATAAGGTCACCAATACTTTCTGGATTTGGTTCTGTCTTAGGAGCTTAAATCCTCATTTTCACAGTTACTATTTTCATGCACGTTTCAATATCTCTCCATTCCATTGATTATGAATCCCATGCTTCCGAATATTCCTAACAGAACTCTGGTAGTAGTAGTACTACCGTTACCTTTGTTTATGTTTCATCATTATTGAAAGAGTTACTGAGAGCGTCCACAATCATGGACTATCCTAAAACCAAAAACTATACCAAAAACTATATTTTTTTGGTTTTAGTCGTGTTTCAAAACAACGGGTAGAAACTAAAAAATTTAGTCAGGCGGTATCACAGGCTACGCCTGAAAGAAAAAAAAAATTAAAAAAAAAAAATGCATGGGGCGTACTCTGTGAGTTCGCCCCAAAGAAAAAAAAAAAGAATGCATGGGGCGAACTCACAAAGTGCGCCCCATGGGGGCGAACGTTTAATAAACTTTTGGGTTACGCCTGGTTGAGGCGCGTACATTTCGTTTACGCCTGGTTGTGGCGCGGACTTTTGGGTTACGCCTGGTTAGGGCGCGTACATTTGGTTTACGCCTGTCATCAGACGCACACTGAAATTACGCCTGACTATATTTAGTTTTAGTCGAGGGTCGAGACCAAATTTGGTCTAGTTTTCACTCTCTCTCCAACTAAAACCAAATATATGGTTTTAGTACAGCCCCACTGCGATTGATTTTCTGGACTATATCTCCTTTAGTCCAGTTTTTAATCCATGACTGTGGACGCTCTGAAGGACTCTACTCAAACGAATTGAACGAAAAGCATAGTATGTACCTTGCAAAAGTCGGAGAAGATACACTATCAACAGTGTGTCGTCATAGAAGACACACTATTTCAGCATCTTTCCTAGTTGGCACCAGAGATATGTGGACTAAGATCATAAATGTGGATGAGAGACACAAAGTAAATGCCAATTCTGTCTGTGTCCTCATGAAGGTTGCAAAATGATATAAAGAAAATGAAAGAACGGCGAAATAATAGAGAAACCATAGTATCCAAAAAAGAAACAAAAATCGATATATGTGGTGCTGATGGTTTTATCTTGCTTTTTGGTCACAAGTCACCCTCACAAACACAAAAATCACTTGCCCGCCTTCACTCTTCGAACTCTATATAAACCAAGTTCGCGATAAATTTTTTCTTCACAACTTATTTTAAATTCTTTCATCTGATCTCTCTTACCATGAAAGAAGAATGTCAAAAACTGCGTTACCAATGGAGGGCCAAGAGGGGCGACTGCAGCCGACAACTCGCAGAGACGCCGGGTGTTTTTTGATAAGCCTATTTGAATAAAACCATGTGAATTATTAGTAGTAATACATATTTCATTTACCATAATATCATGCTATTTGGTGCTACTCATCAGCCTCCTTGTTTTGGTCTCTACGGAGTGTTCATGTGATCTACAAGAGGAATAATTAGGTGCGTAACAAAGTACATGTACATAATATGTATATTTTGTTGCGTCGTACTAGTCTCTTTTAGATGACACGAACACTCCGCAGAGACCAAAATAAGGAGCCTGAAGCGTACCATTAAATAGCAGTAGTAGTACTAGTAATTTTATTTAGCTAGGGGTGGGTGCAAGGATTATTAGCATATATGCGCATGCATAATAGTAGGAAGTTGAGGATGGATAAATTTCCATAACGAAGGTGCAGAGAGCAGTACTGCAGGATTATCATATGTACTCTACTACTCTATGATAGAAGGATTTGCCGCAAGCTCAAACATTAAGAAGCCTTAATTACTTTTTGCATATCTTTCTTTTGTTAGACAGAATTGTGTAATCTAATAATCTAAAGAAATGCCATTACAAGCTTACAACGCCTCGTTCAAAATATGCATAACTAATCGCACATCAGATTTATTGTCCATATTATGGATGAGAGAGCAAGCACTAGTATCAACCTCGCCAAAAGTCCCAAATCTTTTGGTGAGACACCAGTAATTTTTATTTTTGGGTGAGAATATAGTCTGGTCTAGTTTTCTTTTGGTAAAAATGGTGTTCCAACTTTGGTTTGAGATTGAAGAAGAAACAAAACTGACATTTAGCTCTTAGTTTTAGTTATACGAGTCTCAATATAAAGTTTTTAAAAGTGGTAGGGAGCAGCTGTGGTATACTGGTCAGACATTTTACCATCACGGCGTGTAATTAGAGTCCGCTTACCAGCAATTGTGGATTTCTTTTCTAACCGTGAAATCTCAAGCTAAACTATCCTATGGCCATGATTTTAGCATTTTAGCATTTTCTTTTTGATCGATCAATTTTTATTTTTATTTTTGGTCGATACATTTTTGTAGTTTACCTTGAGCCCACATAGTTGTCCAAGGATAAGATTGTCGAAACATAGTTCTTCCTTAGAAAATGCGAAATAAACAGTTTTTATTTTTGATCGATACATTTTTGCGGTTTACCTTGAGTGCACGGAGTGGTCCAAGGCTGAGATTTTCAATTCATAGTTCTTCTTTGGAAAATGCGAACAATATTTTCTTTTTGATATCCTAGACTAGTGGTCCGTAGACTACTTCCAAACTCCTGAATCAGAGTGGATTTTGGTAATTACAGGGTTCGAACCTCTACCTATGGGAAGGAGCATGAGAACCATCGAACCACTTGAAATTTCTCGTGAAATAACGTTGATCAATGACTTTTTACTCTTCAAATAATCCTTGAAAATTATGATATGTTTGACATCTTTCTACCTTGATTTTTAATTCAATCTGATCGAGTTAATAGTTTCAAAGCTACTTGATTTTCTTAGCCTATTTAAGAAGAGCACTCTTAGATAGCTAGAAATTATCCTTGATAAGTAATCTTCTTGTAAAAATTGTTGGGTGAATTGACACCCTAAGCAACGGAACACATGATCACAAAGGGCAATGGTGATTTGAGACAAACATGGATAAGAAATAGATAGAAGATAAAGAAGCACACAACCACAACACAAGATATACATGGTTGACCTTTACAGGCTACGTCCAAGGCCAACACCACCAGAAAAAATTTCATTAATGAAAGACCATTACATCCTCTTTCTGCGACCCACATACGAAAACTTAACAAAGAGTTAACAAGACATATCCGAGAACACCATTGAAGAAGCCATATAAACCAACTCTATAAACCATTCTTTATAATAGCCTTATGTCTCCTCTTCTATACCTTTTCCACAACTACTAGTAACAGAGGAGAAACATGGAAACACTAGAAACTTGGTTTAGGGCCTAAACACAAGAACACAAAAATCCTCTCTCTACAAGTCTTTCTATCTCATATAGATGTTAACTTTCACGGTAGCACTCGAATCTCGCAATAAAGAAACCAAAATTTAAGCACAATGTTTTACCACTTTTCTAGGTTGGATTTTTCTACACCTATAATTCTAATCCTTTATAATTCTTTGTACAAAGAATACAAACTCATCCCTTAAGAAACCTTAACTTTAAGAACAAGTTTACTCAAGTTAGAAGTTTATCAAATCTTTAACTTTGACCACCAACTAAACCTACAATTCTCCACCGCAAATCATGAATAAAATCATGAGACGATTCACCACCTTAGGAGAGACAAATGTATTTACACAAGTCATTCAACAATTATCAAGGGTCGAAATCGAAGGTGTTAACAATATCAATTTTCAAAGTAACCCTAGGTTTCTTGCATAACATTTTTACGCGGAGTGCAGAACCCCATTGGGGTCAACAAAATCCTACTATCAAAGAATCTTCTGGTTGGTTGTTTTGGTCGAGGAGTATAGAGTAGATGGTCTTGGTAGCTTTTATTTGAGTATGAGGGTGATTGTTTTCTTTTTTCACGCACAACGTGTTCGTCTGGAACAACTTGTCTATGGTGCTTGTGCTCACCTTGCCTAAATGGCATGGCGGGAAACTCTTACTAGAGACTGATGTTGCTTGATGGACAATACGCGTTGGCGTTTGAGTGGTGTTTGGTTCTTGTGTGTTGGCAGGCTCTCCGCTCAGCGCGGTGAACGGCAAGCCCGATTACCTTTTCAACATCTTCCCATATTTCGTTTTCGGGAAAGACTCGTTTGGTTCATGTGCCTATCGAGTAGATATCGTCTATTGTCCTTCGAAATTGTGAACACGTGAAACCACCCTGGAATATTGTGAAGGGGGACTACCCCCGTAGCTATGCAAGCAGCATGATCGTGAAAGGGGGAACTCCTCCCTGTAGCCCTGTAGCCGGACAGGGATGTGGGTATATCCACCCCAATGGTCGCGATCGCGTAGTCCCATTGATGTGGTGACTACTCTATCCTATGTACCAAAATAAACGCGGCACAACATGTGCCAAGGATTTGATACCGTCTCTTACATGTTGATTAGGCAGGCGAGCCAGCTTATAAACTTAAACATACTTTTATGAGATAATATCTTTACGAGATAATATCTCTAGCCCTATCCTGACTTGCTCGGGACTAAAGGTCTTCGGTTATCAGTTATCGGTAATTGTTTACTTTTGTTTGGTTATCCATTTATTGCAATTTGGTGGTCCTATTATCACTCAAATACACATTGTTTATCTTTTATTTTTTTTACAGGATCCTAGTGGTAGTATGAGTGCACATGTCAACAACACATTAGTGGAGTATTTTGAGTATGAAAAGCAAATTAAGGTAGAGTCAGTATTATATTTCAAGAATGTGGTTATTTATTCTCCAGGGAAGACAAACTTTTACATTAACATTACCCTCCCCAACAACGACAAGGTTTGTTTAAAAAATCTTAACATATGTAATTCTTTTGTTTGAAGAATCTAATTTGCTAATAATGGATTTTAATGTGTTCCTTCATGTACAAGTCATCCCATTGGACTGTTGGTTTGCTAGCGGGAGTCGTAGACAAGGGTAACATCGTAGTTAGATAATAATAGGTTTTGTCAGTACACCAATTTATAGACCCTCACGAGACAACACTTGTCCAATAAAGTCACCTACTAATTTAAAAGCTTGTTACAAGGGCTAAGTGTAAATGTGGATCCTGAAAAAATGATATAGCTTTATAATTTCTTCGAGTATCTTTATTTGTTTATTTTTAATTTCAATCACTATGCGGATTCCCTCAAATTAATAAAAAGTTATTGTTTTATCATATATATGGCACAATCATAAAATCTCTGAATACGTAAAAGTGACTTCTAGTAATGCTATACAGTGCTTCTATGTTGTCACTTCCATTCAGCCAAGCTGCTGGACCGTATTCGAAAAAATAATTCTTTCATAGGGACGATAGACTTCCTGTTCGAAAAGACTTATCAACCATACTCACTATATGGTACGATATGATGCATGATTAATAACGATAACAATGAATGACATGATATGATATGTCCAAAACATTTTTATGCAGTTCGGACAAAACACATCAGTGAAGAGTGAGCGGAAAGTACTACACATCCTTTACAAAATTTCCTACATATAGAGTCCTTTTTACCGATAATAACACAACCCAATTCAGGACAACTTCTTTATTTTATACATATATTTTTTATAATTACTTTTGCTATTATGGTTGCTAGATTCGCCACAAAGGAAGATACCACAATCATAATATCTTATTTACATGTATTTTATGCTACAAATGTTAATGAAACTAGAGATCGTATTCCCCCACGAAACCTATGGGGTCTGGTTATTGACATGTTTGTTGCTATCTTTGGAAATCCATACCAAAGATCTAAGTAAGTTATACGACACATGATTGGAACCACAAAAAGAAAGGTCAAGCAATACGTTATCACCCAAACTATACTTTTTAGAGACCTTCCACCTGGTCATAACGCGAATGATGTTGTAAGTGATTTTCGGTTTGTAAAACACTATTTGGATGAAATAGTTTATGTTTCATGAAGGAAACCGAAGCGAAAAGACTCTACTCTGAATGAGCAGGACATGATTTCAGGGTTTATGAGTATTATTACTGATGAAGGAGTTCATGGACGACTTGTTAAGACGTCATCCGCAAAATGGAGACGAAGATTAACACTGCACCAGGATTTTAGGTTTTATGGGTATAATTCTTTGTAAACACTCACGAGACATAAATCGTAAGGCCCCAACTTTTTTCTGGTTTAACACAACCCGTTTGCAGAAAATCCAAATTTATTTTGCACTTGATAGTAGCTGAAACCCAAAATGTGAGTGCCTCTAGTTGGAGTGGTGACGTAACACCAATAGTGGGTGGATTCTTGAATTATAGTTTGGGTGCCTAATAGGCTGTCATGCATCGATAAACCTCATGTTCACATAAGTCAAATAAAGAAGTGTGTCAGAGGCACTAGTCTTTTAATTACCAGTGATGAAAACAAGAAAAATTTAGGGGGTTCCACTTTCTCCTCTCCTCTTCTCTTCTCTGTCTCTGTCTCTTTTATTTTTGCTGAAGATCCTCTCCTAAATTTAGAACCATCTTTTGGACACCACCCAAAAACAGTGGGGGACTACCCATCAGTTTTTGGTGTGGATATTAGAAGTAATATTTGGTCACCCCTTATAATTATTATTTTTTATACCCATTCTACCCTTAACCAAAAACTTAGTTAATGATTAGTGATTAGTTAAAAATTGATTAGTGATTAGTTAAAACTGATTAGTGATTAGTGTTTTATAAGTTGGATTTTTTGTTTTAAACATTTGTTTTGGAAGGATAAGAAGAAGGAAATAGGAAGAAGAATATGGGTGAACCCAAAAAAACTTTTTTTGATTTTAGTAATTATGAATTGAGTGATTCATGTGATGAAACCTCTAATCGAGAATCAGAACCCCTTCACCTCCTTGTGTATATGTCAATACTTCAAATGATCCAAATATGAGTTATTTGTTAGAAGGAGAAAACTTTTTGCCCCAAAGTGAATCCAACCCATCAAATGATGGATTTTATCAACCACAACTCGAAGATGAAGATATGGGTACTCAGGTATGTCTCATTTTTAGTTAATGTAGGTTGAATTGTGGGAAAAATTGGACAAACTCAAAATTTCAGGGTAAAAGTTCGGCTAGGTATTCCTAGTTCGGTTACCATATTTAAAACATAGGTAACCGAACGTTTCTGAAGATGTAGTTCGGTTATTAGATCTTGTAGAAGCAGGTAACCGAACTACACGTTAATGGCAGTTTTTGATAGTTCGGTTAGGAAATTACAGAAGACATAACCGAACTGTTTTTATAGACTTTACAGTTCATAGTTCGGTTTAGTAGATTTTTATAAATTGGTAACCGAACTTTAAGTTCGGCAACATCGCAAAATAAATGTATACCACATTGCTAACAGAACCATTATGTTCGGTTTGGTCTTATTTTTCATTCTCATTACCGAACCTTTGCGGATAAAATGTAAACATAGAGTTCGGTAAGCTCGCAATGGTTTTACTAAAACATACATAACCGAACTTTATGTTCGGTAGGGTCGATGAAATTTTTGACATTTCCGAACTTGTACGTGTTTTTTGTTTATGGTATTGACGTTGTGCTATTACTTGTAGGTTCCATGTGATTCAATTGAACCAATGGAAAACCAACCTCCCCCGATTGGTATGTTGTACGATGACACATCCCATCACTACATGAATGACTTGGTATTCGATAATACGAAAGATGCAAAGACTTGGGCTAGACAACATGCACAAAAAGACATGTGCGTATTAGTATTAAATGGTAGAGAAAAGAATAGTCGCTTTGAAATGGTTTGTGAGAGAAGCGGTGATCCCGATAGAAGCCACAAGAGGAAGGGTTATGTTTATGAAGGAAAGACAAATAGGAAAAACAAAACTTTCTCAAAGAAGATTAAATGCCCATTCAAGCTTTCCTTTAATTACAAATTTTTTTTGAAGGGATGGGTTCTCTACCGGGTTATGGAAGGTCGTCATAACCACCCTCGTCCGGAGCATCTTGAAGGACATTTCATGGCGGCCAAGCTAACTCCTCAAGAGATGGAGAAGGTAGCTAATATGAGGAAAATGGGTCTTACACCGGTTCAAATGCTCCAAATGCTAAAGGAGGATAACAAGGATAACCACTCATCTGTGTCCACCATTAACAATGCAATTGAGACAATTAGAAAGAAGGAATGGAGAGATAGACAAGTGATGCAACAATTGTTTTTTTTGGCCAAAGAGAAAGACTACGCGGTTCAAAAGGATGTGGATTCGGAAGGAGAGATAACACAACTATTTATTGCGCATCCAATAAGTGTTAAATTGGCTCAATGCTTTCATGAAGTTCTAATAATGGATTGCACTTACAAGACAAACAAGTACGAGATGCCATTGTTGAATATTGTTGGCCGTACATCGACGAAGTTGGGTTGGTGTATCATGTATGAGCATAACATGGAGATGTGGAATGCTTTGACGAAGTCCGAAGAAATTGTTCATGAAGGTCCTATTTCACTAGAAGATGATTAAATGACACATGTAATGGAACTAATTATGCTTATGATTCTAAAACTTTGTTCTTTGAAGAGTGGTAGTAATTATGGAGTAAATGTTATTATTTTATGGTGTTGGCAGGTGACAGTTCTGTTACATTAATAAATATTTTACGTAGCCGAACACCAATTTCGGTAACCTAGGTCAAAATAAGAAGGTTACCGAACCTTAGTTCGGTTAGTAAATTAAATTACAAGATATAGCCGAACCGAGTTGATTTACTAAATCAAATTACAGTACCTAACCGAACGTTGCGAGACAGAAGTTCACCCCTTACAAAATTTAATATCCAAAACGCGTTATGAAAAAGTCTTTAAGGAGGCGAAAATGATTTTCATATTTGAAATCCTTTGTCTTCCATCTTCGCCATTCATTCTTTGATGTTAAAAGGATTTCGTTGAATCCTTCACCCCTAAGTCGATACCGCCTTACAATACGAAATAAAGCCATAAATTCCACAACTCTCTCTCTAATCTTTTGAAATCGAAAGAACAAAGCTATATGATCACGGTTATAAGGGTTCATTGTGTCGGAACAGAATTTTTCATGAATTATCCCCCAATAACTCTGACTCATAATACCATTCATTCTTCGTTCTTCACCCCTCTTTGGATAGTATATTATGTAGTTTCTGCAAAGAGAAAGATCTTCAACTAGATTAAATTTATGACTAGTAGGTGACATTTTTAGCAGATTTAGAAACAAAATGTTAACTATAGACCGATATATATATATAACACTTTGTTGTATAACGGTCATAAAATTAGCCGTTACTTGATATTACATTAAAATTTCTAATTTATGTATTATCTTTTGAAAATTTTGAAAATCCAGGGATGATTTCGGTTAGCAGAGAAAACCTTGCGACATAACCGAACTTAAAGTTCGGATGCAACTTAATTTCTTGAGATAACCGAACTTTGTTGGGAAGGCTCAAAGACAAACTGAACATATATGTGACACAAAACACACTTCAAAACAAACCTTAGAGTTGGTTTATGTGATTTTTTCATCAAGAGAATGAGTTGTCCAACATGTGCAATGACAAAATTTTGAAAATCCAGGGATGATTTCGGTTAGCAGAGAAAACCTTGCGACATAACCGAACTTAAAGTTCGGATGCAACTTAATTTCTTGAGATAACCGAACTTTGTTGGGAAGGCTCAAAGACAAACTGAACATATATGTGACACAAAACACACTTCAAAACAAACCTTAGAGTTGGTTTATGTGATTTTTTCATCAAGAGAATGAGTTGTCCAACATGTGCAATGACAAAATTTTGAAAATACAGGGACGAGTTCGGTTAGCTGATAAAACCTTGCGACATCACCGAAATTCAAGTTCGGTGACCTGGGACTGTGGCACTCTTAACCGAACTTTAGGTTCGGTGACCTCTTATTTTTTTCAAGGTAACCGAATTATATGTTCGGTGACCTGAAATTATTAACATGTTACCGAACTTATAAGTTCGGTTTGCTAGTTTTAAATATTAGGTTGCCGAAAACCATAATGTATTCAACATTTCAGCCTTCTAAAATTGAAAACACAAACCAGATTAAATCCTTAAGTAATTGTTTAAAACACAGAAACATACCAAATCCATAACCAACTTGTTTTTTGAAACTGAAATAATACGAAATCACTAATGACCACTCTTACGACCCCTCTTTCTACCTCCTTGCTTTCCACGAGTTTTTGGTCGAACTTCCTCATCACTTGGGGTTTCATCTCCTGCACCGGTTTCCTCCACAACGCCACTCGAACCTTCACCTTGTTGTCGACCCCTCTTGAGGTGCTTAGTCCTACTTGGCTGCACCATTCTTTTAGTTATAAGACCCTCCCACTCCTTGTAGTAGGCAGTTTGTTCCTCAGTCAACATCGGCTCTCCGGTTTTGATTTTAGCCATCCATTTCATCAACAATTTCGATCCCTTCAAAACCTAATTCCAATTTTAAGCATAAGAAAATATATTTTCAAAACCTTTAAACAACCCAAATTATAAGACAAAGACATTTTCTTACCACATTATCCCATAACCTTTTTGCTTCATCTCCACAAATAGGTATATCCTTAGCTCGCTTAGCCTCCCTCTCCTTTGCCTTCGCTTTCGCCGCATCCTCCTTAGCTTGTTGTTCTTTATTTATCACAAAGGGATGACTGATTTCTTCATAATACTCCTTGTAATCTTCGTCACATGCATTTACATCTTCCTCACAAGGTACACAATCACCTCTTGGTAAGTGGTATTCTCCAAGTGCATTCCAATGTGCTACCGCAGGAGTTGGTTCATGTTTTGGAACAAAATATTTCTCACTGTTCTTTGTTCCTTGAACCTGCAAAGTGAAATTTTCATTCTCCACATCGGGATCCATTTGGACGCAACAAAGTTGTCTTAGTATTCTCCTCGGATTATATATTGCGTAGACGTTAGGATGCCAAATAGGTCCATAGTATGGCGTGACGGTAGAAAAACCATTAAGATCGTCTTCATCTATCGATACATCATCGAGTGCAGCGTATGGGTGAAATACCACATCGTTCACCGTCAGGTTATCCAATTTCTGCCTCAACAAAGTCAACTCCTCCTCTTTAGACTTCTTTTGTGCGTCCAAAAACACCCATTTTCCTGCTTTGTAGGTGCGTCATAGGGATAAGGTTTCTTTTCCTTGCCTAATCCCAATGAAGGGAAGTGGTCGTAAATCAAACCTGTGAGAAAATAGGAAAATATTAACCATATTCATGAAAATATAATTGGAAGGACATCAATTTAGTAGATAATTTTCTCATTAAAAATGTAAAAGGTCACACGAACAAGAGTTAAATAGCCTCCAATTTGATTCGTCTTAATCCTCGACCCTTTGCTCATTTCTTCCATAACAAAAGCAAGCACCCCAGTGGCCCAAGAGTAATTGTTGATGTCATCGAGATCCTCCAAAAGCTGTAGATCTTTGTGCATCCACCCTATTCCCCGAAGTGTCGGGGAAAATAACAGTTCCTAGCTGATATAACCAATAAGCTGTGACATGATACCTAAGGGTGTCCTAGTCCATCACCAACTTTCCTCGCTGCACCTTCTTTTTGGTCCCTCCAAATGCTTCCTTCAACTTAACCAACTTGAATTTCTTCACCTTTTTCTTCAATCCTCCATTTGCCTCATGTGTATTATACTCATCACCACGTTTAGGGGACCTCACAGAACGTCTAAACTCACATTGAGACTTTCTTGCATCCCATCCAAGACATTTAAGAGCCAATTCTTCAAGAGCTTCATAACTCATCGAGGGGTTGTAGCCTTCTCGAAGGCATTTACCTTCCACTGGTAAGCCAGTGATATGGTGGCAATCATCGGGAGTTATTCCCATCTCGCCAAATGGAATATGCATAGTATATGTCTCGGGATAATACCTCTCGAGAAATGCGGATACCGAAACAGCGTCAAAATCTACATGTGCATGCTCAATAGCTCTCCATAACACACATTCTTTAACCTTTGCTACAAACTCGTCACACTCCAAAGAAAGATCTCATTTGGACGCCTTTTGACGTTTAATAAGACGAACTGCATCATTATGATCCTACGAAAACAAACATAACACTATTAATACTTAACGAAACATGTCCCAAAAAATAAATAAATAGTTTTGTTAGTTAAGGGTTAACTTAAATAATACCTTTGTCGCATAGATCTTCGCAGCCCATGAGTGTTTGTAGCCAAACAATGTTGCCCCTCCATCATTTGGAGTACCATAAGTTGGGTTCCGAGGTGACAAACATAAATTATCAGGGGGAATGTGTGAGTATCTAGCACTAGGCGGCTTCGGCTTCTTTTTCTCTTTAACGGGAACAATTTCTTGTTGTCCCTCCTCTTCCTCCTCTCCCTCCTCTTCCTCCTCTCCCTCCTCTTCCTCCTCATCAAACTCTTCCTCTTCTTCTTGACCCTGTCCTACTTCTTCCCCTACATTTTCAACGTGTTCTCTTTGTTGTTCAGACTCTACATTTCCTTGGTCTTCATTTCCTTGCACTTCTTCATAATCATTCTCTTGGTTCACTTCCTGTAACGATCCCCCTCCATGTTTGGCATATGTGGCACCACGTTTTCGAAAATCTAAATGTTTTGCTCCCCTAGGGGTTGGAGTTTTGAAATCCTCATCTAGTTGTTGTCTCAATCTTTCTCCTTTGTTCCTAATGAACAAAAACCAAACTATTAACTAAACATAAGAGAATATTGTGTTACCAAATCAAATTGAACTAAAGAATGAAGTAAACACATCATGTAGTTACCAAATTAAAGTTCGGTTACCAAATAAGTTTTTTCGATCAAACCGAACTCATTCTTTCAAAGTAAAAGACTGAGTTCGGTTACAAAAATGTTTTTTTGCGATATCACCGAACTATGTAGTTCGATTTTTGACAAAAAAAGAATAACCGAACGAAATATATGAAGAGTTCGGCTATTAAAAAAATTCGACCTAACCGAACCCTTTCTTTCCAAGTAAAAGAGGCGAGTTCGGTTAGGTACATGTTTATTGCGATCTCACCGAACTATGTAGTTCGGTGACCAGGAAGGTGTTGACTTAACCGAACTGTTCTAATTTATGGTAAGTTCGGTAAGCAATTTTTAGGGTTTTACAAAAATCTCCTAACCGAAATCGCCCCTGTAACTACCATTTTTAATGAGTTTTCATGATTTTCAATCGATTTCTTCTACAAATAACGAATTAAAAGGAATGGGCATGAAGAAAATTACCCGCGTATTTGCATTTCACTTGAATCAGACTTCTGTTTTGTGATTGGATGATTGATTTTGCCTCTAAAAGGTACTTCAAGTTCTTTAAACCTTAGCAATTGTTTTGGGAGATTCACTATATGTGGGAGTCCGGACTCAATCTGGAAGTCTGGGTGTTTGCTTGGTACGCATTGCTTATAAAGATTGATTAATCGACGATGATTTTTTTCGAATCGACGATTAACGACGATGTCTACGAGGAAGAAGAAGAGGAGGAAAAGAAGAGAAGAAGAAGAAGATGAAAAGAAGAAGAAGATGAAAAGATAAAACTGATTTTTATTTTTTATTTAGGTTTTAATTAGTGGGTTAGATTAGTGGGTAGTGGGTTAGTTTAGTGGGTTGGATTAGGATTAGTTATAAGCTTAATTAGAGTAAGGGTAATTTAGTCTTTCACAATTTTTTGGGACACCCCTTATAATGTAGGGTGGTCATCTATATCAATGGGTAGTCCCCCACTGTTTTTGGGTGGTGCCCAAAAGATGGTTCTAAATTTAACCCAAGGGAGATGAATTATGTCTTTGTGTTGTTAGAAATGGTCCAGCAAGGTTTTTTTTTTCCTAGTGCTTTTCTCGTGAAAGATTTTAAGCAAAGCCCAAATGGTTAACTAACAAATGACTAGTATCCGAGAGATATTACATCCTCACAAACGATCAAAACTATTTGTTGGATTCGATGACCCTTGAAGAATAAAAGATATGTGTGCTTGCTTATAAAGCAATTTTGGGTAATTCAATGAACATTTGCATGGTAAATTCGAATTGGTTCTATTATTTTGTTGGGAGCAAAACTTTTCTGGTCCGTCGCATAACTCATCCGTTAGGGTTGCCTAACGGTTTAATGGTTGCTGCACATGCTAAGTGAAGCCACGTTGCTTGCGAAAGTGAGTTAAGATTACGACTGTTGATTGAATTTAACCGGTGTACTATATTGTGTCGCATTTTGAAATTAATAAAATCATTTAAGCTTTATTTTAAGAGCAAAGGGCACACAAATTACTTCTTTTGTGAAAAGGGGCGGGCAGGGAACAAATTGTTAAAAAGGTGATAAAAATATGCTTTCCTCACTCGCTCGATTAGGTGAGTCAAGCCGGCCCGTTTTATTCCTAACCTACCCGGGTCCAAAAAATTTAAGTGGGTACGACACAAACAAATTCGTGTAATATAAATTGAGTACATTGGAACGACTGACTGAACAAATTGTTTTGGTACCTCTGTAATAGAGGTAGTATATATTTTATTGGGTACCTGTAAATTATGGGAAACAACCGTGCTGTTTGTTTTACACGATACCGACCAAAATATTGGATCCCCTTTAAGGTGATGATCATGAAGCCATTGATTGTCCTTGGCTATACTCCAGATGCAAAAACGCAAATTGTAATGGAATTAGAAAACTTATTCGAGCCAAAAATGGCGATAATGGTGGGAAAAGATTTCTAACATGTTCTAGCCCCATTTGTGATTACTTTGAGTGGTTCAATGATGCAACTGACCCGGTGATTTCAATGGCGGTGAAGTTAAAAGGGAGCTGTTACGGTTGTGGTGATGGTTTGCACCAATTCAAGACATGTCCGATGCATAGATCATTTTGCCAAAACAAACAATGTAACTCCATAAAATACATGAAGATGAAGACATAAATGCATCCTAGTGTCTTCCATAAAGATCAAATGCCATCTTCATGTATTTATGTCTTCATAAATGCCATCTTCATGTATTTATGTCTTCATCTTCATGTATTTTTGGAGTTACATTGCTTGTTTTGGCAAAATGATCTATGCATCGGACATGTCTTGAATTGGTGCAAACCATCACCACAACCGTAACAGCTCCTTATCAACTTCACCGCCATTGAAATCACCGGGTCAGTTGCATCATTGAACCACTCAAAGTAATCACAAATGGGGCTAGAACATGTTAGAAATCTTTTCCCACCATTATCGCCATTTTTGGCTCGAATAAATTTTCTAATTCCATTACAAGTTACGTTTTTGCATCTGGAGTATAGACAAGGCCAACCAATGGCTTCGTGATCATCACCTTAAAGGGGATCCAATATTTTGGTCGGTATCGTGTAAAACAAACAACACGGTTGTTTCCCATAATTTACAGGTACCCAATAAAATATATATTACCTCTATTACAGAGGTACCAAAACAATTTGTTCAGCCAGTCGTTCCAAGATACCCAATTTATATTACACGAATTTGCTTGTGTCGCACCCACTTAAATTTTTTGGACCCAGGTAGGTTAGGAATAAAACGGGCCGGCTTGACTCACCTAGTCGAGCGAGTGAGGAAAGCATATTTTTATCACCTTTTTAACAATTTGTTCCCTGGCCGCCCCTTTCCATAAAAGGAGTAATTTGGGTGCCCTTTCCTCTTATTTTAACTCACTGACATAGATATTCCCTGTTGGACGTTATTACCAAAATACATATCCGTTGGTAAAGATGATGACGCCTTCTATTCCAAAAATAAATCCGTTCATAAAGATGGACCTTATCATCAAAATAATTATTCACTGATACATACCCATTGGACGATGTTTTCACTGACACCTCTATTATTTTTCGACAAATGAAAGTGTGAATGATAACTCAAGGAAGTGAGTTAAATTGAACGAAATGTCGGGTCATTTAACCAATTTCCAAAAGCGGATAGGAATTACACTACAATACTACAATGTATGACTGTTACACTGGGAAGGAAAGACGTATGAATAACCTGTTGCAAGAAGTGATTAGAAGTCACAATTGTCATAATGCATTCCCTATAAATTCGCCGCCCCGGTTACGATGTGGTCGGGCCACATACTCCGAGTATGTTGCCCCTTTTCCTTTCTCTCCACGTCATGTATTCAACCAGAATTCTTTTGAAACAGTTTTGATAAAGTGAAAGCCTAACTGCTTATAAAGAAATAGATAATTGCTCAAAGTGAAAAATGCTAGAACCCCCCCTATTATATGGGTTCAACATTTAGAAGCCCCACAAAATGGATCCTCCACTATCAACTCCATACTTTCACTTTTTAATATTTCTAGGCCCAGAACTTTTATTTTCAGGGCTTGATAATAAAGTGATATTTCCGTAATACCAAGATTGCCCTTTAGTATATATAGGTAATAAAACTAGGTCTAAATTTCATTTTCATTTTCATTTTCTTTTTCACTCTCTCTCTCATTTTCTTCCACTCTCTCTTTTTCTCTGATGAAGAAACAAGCCGAGAAGACACGATATCTAAGCAATTTTTCAGTGAAAAATTATTTCAAAACCTAGATCTAAGCTTTACAAACAAAGATCCTGATTTTCTGAACATAAATTCGTCATCAACATCACTTGTTCTTCGAAGATCCGATGAAAATCAATAGAAAATGAGTGATAATCATCATCAACAGCAACTGAATCTGAAGATTCTCATGGAAAATCAAACGGACAGGTAACATTTCAATTCAATCGGTTGATTTAATTCTTAGATTTCGATTTTTATTTTCTAAAAAATCATTTGGAAAAATTTATTAGTTTGATTTCAGTTCAAATATGTTACTGAAATCATAATCAGAGTTATATTTGTTGTAATCTCACCTCAATTTTACTTTTGAGAGAACAAATTTCAAAGAAAATTCAAAGAAAATTTTCTAGGGTTCTTGAATGAAATTCGATATATATTTTAATCTCTTATCTTGATCGAAAATCGGTTTTCAGATTCGAAATCTGTGAATCATTATCTTTTTTACCCATTTATGTGATACAAATTTCATTTACTTTGATTTTCGAACTGATTTGAGCTCATCTTTAGTAAATTTTGTTCTTGGCAGATTGTTAAAAGTTCAATATATATTTGCTACATTCAGTACCTTGTCCTGCGGATTAAAGCTCAATCAACGAAGATACCTGGTAGTGTACGGTTGAATCTAAACAATATCGACAGAAACTCAGTGAAATTGTGAAATGTAGAAAGGAATTGGGGATCAGGAAGGATGATCTTCAACCGGCATGACTAATTCCAATTTTACTGTAATCATGGTAAATCTAATCTCTATCTCTTTATCAGATCTTATTTTAGCTGCTTTTAATGTTTCTATTCTATACTCTAATCTTTAAGATTTACTGATTTACTGACTTTTGATTTACGTGTTTATGAGGTGTATAGACTGTATAGTACAATAGTGAATGAAATCAATTGAAATTGTATTACGTTTAGGTTCTTTTTTTTGTTGATTCCATGTCAACTATTTCAAATTGATTATGGCAGTTTTTGTGTCATTCTTTATGTGTATCTTAAAGTTTATGAAAATAAATCAGAAATGTAGTTTGGCTTAGGATGAAATGTTTGTTTATGATTATATGAATTCTGAAAATACTTAGGGAGTAAGTGTTTAGTAGAGTTTTACTTGTGAGATAATTTGTTGTCTTTGTTCTTTAACCCCATAGTGGCCAAGATAAGTTTGGGTCGTTGGGTTTGACGGTGCGGTACTTCATATGTATGCATTTTGTGGCTCTAAGTGAATCTGGTGAAGAATTGTTGAATTCGCCAACAAATTTAGTATGCAATTCATTATAATGATATTCTGGTATATCTATCTGATTGAGTTGAATTTATGAAGTAATTTAAGTATATTTGCTGAAAATAGCATGTGTCTGTAGTCATTGGGAAGAGCTTTCTGAAGATCCTTTCGTTATGCTTAAGACAGAAGAAGAAATATAAGAGTTTGGAGATGGTTCTAGTGTTCTGCTAAACACAGCTAGGAAGCTCATTGACGCAGTAAGGAGGTGGAAAGCTCATTTAGCTATTCGAATTCTGACACTGACGGTGTAATGATGTGGATGAGGAGCAACAGTCAAGTCCAATGGCAATCCAGACATAACACCAAATCCAATGAGGTACTAGTAAGCATTTGAGTTCGGATTTTTGTTTTGTTTTTGCACTCTATGGTTTTGAGTAAGCTGCATGTCTATAATAAAAAAATTTACAGGTCAAAGAAATTTAATTATTAATCAATTACCTACTGATCAGAATTTATTAATTAATATACTTTGCAGGTTACTTGATACCTAAGGGTTGGTGTGTGTTAGCTTCTTTTAGTTCAGTTCACATGGATGAAGAGAATTATGACAACCCTTATGAATTTGATCCTTGGAGGTGGCAGCAACCGGTATGTGAATTCATGATTATGTTTGGTTAATTAAATTCAAAAGAAGTCGACTAATCAATATTCCAACGTGCTTGGTACTTTTTGAACATGTATACAGTATACTAATCATTTGCTCAGAGCTAAAGTAACATAAATGTGGATAATATATATGGCTGAATCAAATTATATTGGCTTAATCAATTCTTGTTAGCATTCCGATTCTAACACTTACGTGAGGTTCTTTGGTCAAAAAAGTCACCAAAAAGAATAAAGCAGCGGCTTCATATTCAAAAAGCTTAAAGTGAGAACACTCATTAGTACTAGTTGTCGTAATTAGAACTGACCCATCATAACCTCAGAAAAAAATACGAACCTAATAGACAATATGAAAATGAGACTTCCATAATGAAGTATCTTAACCCTTGGGTTTATAACTCCATGCAAATTCTAGAAGCATAGAAGCTCTCCATCAGTTGTAGTGATAATGGTTAAGGTTTGGGCCAAATAGATGACTCTACTAGTTCTGCACTGGTGAAATGATTTTGTGATAGGATAATTGTTGTTTACCTTCTAGTTACACAAGCTAAGTGGATGTGTAACTTCTAGTTACACATGCTAATTAGATGTGTAACTTTTACTTACACATACTTATTGAATGTGTAACTTTTGGTTACATAGATTTTACTTACATATAGTAATGGTTGTTACTGATTGAAAATGTTGCATTCTTTCCATTAAGGTTGCATTCTTTTCATTCTAAAATGTGCATATAATATGTGAATGATTGTATGATATGAAACGTGTATCTAATCGATAGTTGTTCATTGTGCTTTACTCGTCCGTTCATAGCTATGTGATGGTGAAAGTTGTAGCCGATGGTGGTGCGGGTGGCGGTACTACTGGAGTTGTGGTGTGCGTTGTGGAGAAATAACTGGAGGTGTCACATTAATTTGTGGTGGTGGAATTGCAAAGTGGCGCAACTATTCTATTGAGTTTTGTGATTCTAGGAGGTGTTGGTAGTGCAGGTGCATCTTTTAGAGGAGGATATGGAGCCAATGGTGGTGCTGGAAAAAACTATTCAATGCACTCAAATTCTTTGCTTGCTGGTACACCTTTTTAGATCCCTCTCTTGTTGTTTTTAGTTTCAAATTCTATGTCTAGACTGCACATTTATTCACATTACACAAGTAGGATACATGTGTAACTTCTAGTTACACATGTGATGTGCTTGTGTAACTTCTAGTTACACATGTGATGTGCTTGTGTAACTATGAATTACACTAGACAGATGCATGAGTATCTTCTAGTTACACATGCCAATTATGAACAAACCTTGTAACCAAAAAATTACACATGCCAGTTACACAAGCTTTTATGGATGTGTAACTCCTCTTTACACTAGACAGGTGCTAGGTATCCAAGTCATATGCATGTGTAACTGCCAATTACACATGATAGATGCATGTGTAACTCCAAGTTACACATGCTAATATGGGTTATCATGTGTCTTTTCTGTGATCTTTGTTCTATAATTTTGCCTTACAATTCTCCTATAATATTTTTTTTTTTGCTTTTTATTCATCCAACCTAATCCATGGATGTTTATTTCGTTGCAGATATGCAAGCATTTTGGAATGAGGAAGACAAGAAAGAAAGGCAAAACTTCTAGTATAGGTTTCAGTGGCTTATTTCTAGTGTTTTAACTCATTTATTGTGTTCAGTAACAACCGATTACTATAGCTGGTAAACATAGTTATTATTGTAAATTAATATTAATGCGATAGATGTGTTTTTTGTATTTTTTTTTTTCTGTTGTGTAACAGTTGACTACACATGCCATACGCATGTGTAACTTGTGGATACACTTGTCATATGTATGTGTAACTTCTTATTACACATGTCATATGGATGTGTAACTTTAAGTTACACACTATTGAATACACAACATGAATGTGTAATTTTTATACATGTGTAACTTCCGGTTACACTTGCAATATCAATGTGGCCGGAGGTGGTGGTGAGCGGTGGTCGGTCGACGATGGTGGTTGGCGCTGGTGGTTGGTGGTGGTCGATGGCGGTGGTGGTCGGAGGTGGTTGCCGGAAGTGGTTGGCGGTGGCTATGGTGGTTGGTGGTGGTCGGAGGTGGTGGTTGGCGGTGGTGGTCGGAGGTGGTTGCCGACGGTGGTGGTCGGAGGTGGTTGCCGGCGGTGGTGGTCGGAGGTGGTTGCCGGCGGTGGTGGTCGGAAGTGGTTGCCGGCGGTGGTGGTCGGAGGTGGTTTCCGGCGGTGGCGGTCGGAGGTGGTTGGAACATCATCACATGATATTTTAATAATTTGGGGCCTAAATTTAAATTTTATTTAATTATGGGCTTGACCATATGCATAAGGGTATCAAGGTCTTTTAATAATTTAGGGCCTAGATTTAAACTTCTTTTAATTAAGGGTCTCACATTATGGGTTATCCATGGGTTGGGACTTAGCCTAATTTTTCCTTGCTCAAAATTAGGAGATTTTTGTTTCGTCTCGTTATTTTTACTAAAATATCAAAACCCTTGTCAAGCAAAGTTCGCCAGCAAAGTTACATATAATTCCCGACCTGAATAAATCAGGCTACAACCTTTCGATTATCAAAGAAGTCGAAGAATAACACTCTTTATGGATCATCTAACAAGAACAAAATAAAGGTCAATCCTCTGGAAGTAGGTAATTATTATCAAACTTATGATCGATCAATTATTTTCTGATTCTTTATGAAATTATAATTTGATTAATTAAGTAATGATATAACGAAACTGGGTGACCATTATTGAATCCTTGCCAGAGTCCTTTGTTCAATTTTAGTTTTAGGTTATGATTTACAAAGTCCTTTGTTCATTTCTTATTGTATTTATATGAATCGATAATGATAAAAGGTGAGCAGGTTTTAAGTTTAGTTGGCAGATTGGCATAGAGATTTAGGGATTGAAGCATTACTCGTGTGATGTCTATTGTATTTGGTCAGTTATGTTTGTAAGCTTATAGTTGAACAAAAATGATGTATTCTTACCATGTGAATCTGTTAGATACCCAAAACTAGCGCTAGTGGCATTCTTAGATCCCCCAAGCTAGCATATTGTTGCATTTTAAAATCCTAATACCAAGACAATTTGGCATTCTTAGATCCCTGAAAATAGCATGTTTACTAGTATTAAGCTCAAGTGTTTTGTTTTTATATACAAACCATCTTCCTGTTTGTCACACTTTTTGCTTAATTTACTGAGTGCCAAATGAATTTCACAACTGCAGAAGATAATGATATTTGTAGGGCTTATGTTGTTTGCGTCGAAGACTGTTCATTGGAAGAGAGCAATGCATCATTCTGGGATCGAGTTCTTTAATATTTTGTCCACTCAAATGGTAATGATCAAGGAAGAACGACTCATTGTATATCAGAAAGGTTCGGGGACATACGTTGCAGTTGTTTACAATATAAAAATATATTGAGGGGCTTCAATATGGATACAGAAGCTTCAAGTCTTGCATATGCTGCATCCGTATGGCGAGAATTCAAATTCACAGAGGCTTATGAAATTATCAATGAAAATATTTTGAGTTTGTATTATTAAACTTGCATTGGAGCGAATAAAGTTTTATTTTGGTTATGATTATGAGAAACTAAATTCCAGTTGGGAAATTAACTAAGTTATCCCCTTGGAAATCACATTATGTTGCAAAACTATGTTGTTCTACAGAATCTCATAGAGAAATAAAAAAGAACCTCCGTATGAATATGTAAAGGGACACTATGTAATCGACAACAAATGATAAGTTAAAGAATCAGACACTTATAAAACATAAACAACTAATAAAAAGTTATGAAAAGTGACATGGACAAGCTAGAACATAAACCATTACTGAAAAAACATAAACAACTTGATCATCTAAATTTAATAAAAAAACAAAAAAGAAAAAAAAAACAATGAACATTGTCGGTTGCCGCTTCTGACTACTTCCACGGTTCCACTAGCTTCTGGCTTCGATCCTATCAAAAGGTAAATGTCCCTAAACAGTTTCTTTTTACACATGAACAAAAGTCAACAAAAGGTGTAGATTTAAAAGGAGTATTGTGAAGAAGAAATGTAAAATAAGCTTACAGGAGATGAACAACGGTTCACAAAATAAGGTGTAACTGAATACTAACATATGATTTTTGGAGTCTTAGTCGCATGTAAATTTATAAAATGAACATTAAAGGAAAGCGCATAAAATATCGGGGTTTTTTATTGGATAATGCAAATTTTTTACCATTTTTTTCCCATAAAGATTTGATCAATTGCGCTCTGGTAACTTTTATTTTGCTCCCCTCGTACTCTTTTCTTTATATGCGGATCTTGAATGGCTATTTGTTGACCTTCGATATTTCTCCTTTCATCATTTTTAACTTTTTCCTGTTGTTCATGGTTTTCAGATTCACCAACTTGTGTTGCTGTCTTGAGGCTTATTCTGTAGGCCTTTAGTTCATCTGCACAAGAAGCTAGATGACGCTTGACGATGGTGCTAGATCCTTCATCTACAAAACCATCCATTTCCACGGTAAGAGCAATATGAGCTAAATCACTATATCAGACGCTTGAAGATTCATTGCAATCAGAAAGTATTGGAGACCCCGAATTTTCGGTAATGAAACCATCCTTGGCATGCATAGACTACCTTTTTAGAAAATATTGTGAAGGAATCTCCAAAATTCCTCTTGAAAGAAGAACTCTCAGAGCATGTACACATAAAATACCTGTAAACTTGAAACCATTGCAACTGCATTCTACTGAATTCACTATTTTTACTGAACCTCACTGTATGATCTTTGTAATTTTTTATCGGATTCACTATCTCAACCTTATGAATGGCGATCTCATCATCCTCATTTTTAATTTTGTCAAGATAACAACCAATTTTTTTTAACTGTTTATAGAATATAGTGAAAACCTTTCCAGTATACATCTTCGCTGCCTGCCTTTCAAAACGCAAGTAAGAAATAAATACAGGTTCTGAATGCTTACATTTGTAATCAGCTTATATTTCTTTTACCCTCCAGTCAATATTTGCTTTCTTATACTGCAATATTAAATCATTAATGCATAGGGTGCGATTTACATAACCCTTGACGAAACTATTAACACTTTAACTCCTTTGAGTTGTTGTCATGCCAGCGCAAAAATGTTCTCTTCCGTACACAGGAGTCCACTTTTCTCGTAACACATACAGTTTTATTAACCAATCATTGTCAGTAAGGGTGTATTTTGTGAGCATCGATGTCCACATGGATTCAAATTCTTCTTTAGTTTCAGCACTATAAAGACACTCCGAGAAATCATTTGTAAACTTTTCATTAGATGCATAAACATGAGACAGATTCTTTGCTGCATTCTGATAAATATGCCATAAGCATAAACGATGGTGTGTTTTTGGCATTACCTCTTTTATAACATTGCCAATCGCTTGAGCCTGGTCGGAAAATATGGTCTTTGGATGCTTTTCCGACATTGCACTTCAAAATGATTCAAAAGCACATACAAATGATTATGTAGATTCATCGATAAGTAAGGCCATCCCAAATAAGACAGACATTCCATGGAGATTTACGCCTATAAATGGAGCACAAGGCATACCATACTTGAAAAAATGGGGGTCTAACAACCACACCAAATAATTCGTTTGGAAATCTTTATGGAACAAACTTCAATATAATCTCAAGAATAAAAACTCAATTGAGAAATAATATTAAAGAGATTTATCTCCTTCTCAACACAATCAATAGTTAAACAGAAACAAGTCCATAAACCTGATTTTAGTGTGGGGTTTCTTGAAATAAGCTTTTGTGATAATCACAACCTGTTCAATATCCACCGTGTATAAACCTCTTTAAGAAACAATCACTAAAGGAATATTCAACACGGTGTCCACTTGAAACAGGGATAGTCTGGACTGGTCTAACAATGTGAAAATAACAAAATCAATTGTTCAAGATCAATCAAGTCTTATCCAACAAACAAGGTCGGATTTAACAACTATGATTGATTAACGTACAACCTATATTATTCAATTATAAAGATAAACAATATAATGCAGAAAATGAAATAACACAGACACTAGAATTTTGTTAACGAGGAAACCACAAATGCAGAAAAACCCCGGGACCAAGTCCAGAATAAACACACACTGATTATAAGCTGTTACACCAATTTCCTACTACTTATTCGGACTAGATGTAATAACTTCTTCAGCACAAATAGAACTCCTAGCAGAACACCGATTCTCTTTAGGAATTCTTCTCCTTAATCTTCTAGCAGAACCCAAGGCTCTCTTTAGAAGATACAATAACACGATTGATACGATTTGATATTTTGTTTGAACAAAACACCGGTTTGATTTCCCTTTAGATGTGAATCAAGGTTTTGGAAATCTTGTAGATTAGGGTTTTAACTTACAATCAGTATGCGTACTCATAATAAGTTTGGGAACCTGATTTTCGTAAGTGAACTTGGGTGATTCCAAAGATCAATTTCCAAGTTAAGAAAACCCTAATAATTCTACAACAAGAACAACTAGAATAAATCTAGATATATCTTGTTTAAAACTTCTCAAGGATTTTTACGAGATACCTCAATAGAAGTTTTTCTTTCTAGTCTCCGATTTCGACTAACAAGTGTTGGTATACGATCGGAAACTGGAATCTATCAAAACCTAGGGTTTATGATCAACAACTCTTGAATGGTTTTATATCAGAAGAGAAAACCTTAGAATAGACATGAGGTGAAAAACCTAGATTACAAGTTGTATAATCAATCATGAAGATTTAATCCAACTTGGCTTTGTGATCCCCAGCACAAATACTTTTATCTCACTCTTATTCACGAAGAACAAAAGACATGGAAAACAACATGCAGATCTTATGCTAATTTTCCAAAGGGATAAAAATGTGTAAACTCACGAACTCAATATTTATAGTGAAACATAGCTTGAAAACTAAACAAAGCTATTTTCCTTTTTCAAGAGTCTCCTAATTTTGGGAGTCTGTCCTAAGTTACAACTCTTGCCAAAATAATTAAATAAATAAATAATTAGCAAATATTGTATTTATGTGAATAAATCACAAATTAAATTAAGAAGGAATCACAAACACTTTAATATGATAATCAAATATGTTTGGAGTAATATCTAACTTGCCTAGATAAGGAAACATCACCAACTTGACCAAAAATGCCTTTTAGTCACGTCATTGGGCCCAAATCCGCGAACTGTTACAAACAGTCCATGGATTGTTTCCTACTAACGAACTGTAACAATTACAACAACACTTATAATTGTTACTTTAATAATCACTCATAACTTCATCGTTATAACTCGGAATTGAGTGATTCTTGTCTCGTTGGATTCACAAGCTCATTCACTATAACATGAGATCCTCTATAGGGATAAATGTTATTGTAACCAAAGTCATGAATCAAATAACCTCAATTATATATACATAAATGTACATTTACCTTCATAGGAATTGGTCCATAGAGTGAGCATTTATCTCGATAGATTAGAAAGGTAGAATCGAACAAGAATCCAAATGAAATAAATCACATACCTTTGTTGATGAAGTACTTGTTGATGTCTTCTTGTAGTCTTCAATTTTCATCCTATAAGGATAGCTTCGATTCAACTTCTTAGACCTAATCTAGTCCGAAACTATCTTTAGTATGCTAAATCAAGAATGCATTTTGGCAACTAAAATTGACAACTAATTTTACATACCAACGCTAGTGGGTTCAACCAAGCTATGCTCTAACAATCTCCCCCTTTTTCAATTTTAGTGACAAAACCATTTTACATATGGCTTGTACTTGTTAAAAGCAAAAATCGAAAATCTTGATTTCCTTGGTTCTTCAACTCTGCGTGTGTTCATCATGTACTTGTTGAAGATCCATCATAGTATTATTACATAACATCAAAGTTTCATTATATCACAACTTTGACAATAATACTACGGTGATATGTATTACTCCCCCTTAGTCAATACTCCATCTCAACATGAACCCCCCCCCCCCCCTTATATAATGATCCGTAAACCATATGTATTTGTAGTATGAACTACACATTAATTCTCCCCCTTTTTGTCAATATAAATTGGCAAAGATACAAAAACTAGTGGGATCCTCATGAAATTTTCACGGAGACACTTCATGACCAAAAGAAAGACATATCCACTTTGTTTAGACGATATCACAGAGTCGAAAATTAGTGACTTCATCAAGGAGTTTATTAAGATACAAGTTAACTCCTACATGTTCCACAACCGCTTTTTTCCTCAAAGATATAACAAATAAGCACAAGTTCAAAAGAACTCTCCCCCATAAAATGTCATTCCCGAAAGAACAACAAGAGTGACCTGTCTCTAGGGAGAAGGATTTATATATTTGATTTTAGAAATCCTACAAGGAGATACGATTTAAGAACCAATCATTGAAAGTCTCTCATGAGATTGTATTACTAAAAAATTAGAACTATCTCATGGTAATCATAAAGATCAAGTATTGTGATCATCTTTTCTAAGATACAAACTTGTATAAACAAGAAATGATATGCTTAGAAGGAAGAATAACCTTTTCCACAAGGATTTACACCAAGAATGGTTCCATGGCTTTGATAATTGCTTCTCACCTTAAGAATTTCAATCACAAATCAAGTTAGGTAACTAAGAATCATACGTGTGGTATGAGCACTTTCATATCAACCTTATTCTTCTTCACCATAACTAGTTCAAATGACTCAAATGAACTAGTTAGAGAGTTGTTCAATTGCAAGGAAATCTCATGTACTATACAAGATACAATCAAAGCAAAAACGATGTGATTTACTCGAATCGATTCATGAACTATAAAGCCACGGTTTGCAATAGCATTCCTTAGTTTATTAAGATAAGTTCACAAACATCGTTTTTAGACATAACCTACTCAAGTTCGCAGACTTAAGTTCCCGGACGGAGTTCACAAACTCCAGCAGAAATTCTCGGGTTTGAGAACTATGCCAGTTCGCAGACTGAAGTTCACGTGCTGCTCCGGTTTCACTTGATCAACAAAGTTCGCAAACTTTGGTTCAAGGAATAATGACTTTTACATATATGTGTTTCCACATCAATGCTTATATCCTCCAATGGTTATATTGTATAAACTATCATTTCAATCATTGAATCATTCTCAGAGGGCGTTATATAGTTGTTATTCACAAACTCTTTTTCGTCAGAGCGATTTCCAAAATGATTGAAACATAACATGACTTTAGTCACTAGGTAAAGATGAACTTGGCTAAAGCAAAAGCCTACCAACATAATTTGTACGCCCCAATTCTTTTGCAATCCTCATCGTATTTACATGGGCTTCTTGGTGAGGATGCACTTTCAACACAATTAGGTTATGTTGAGGTGAACAAAATCTTGCTCACCACAGGAATTCAAAACAAAATCATGCATGACTCTAGGAATTTAACAACTCCCTTGAAACTTTCAATAACTGTTTCATACCTTTTTAAGATGTTATCCCTTGTCGAACTCTTGTCTGGGAGATCCATCTTAATAGTACTTGTTACTTTATTTATCTTTTTTGGTACCCATTTATGAGTAACTTTTGGAGCAACGTATTTTTTTCTCTCCCCAATGTAGTTATGAAACTTATTCAGGGGAATATTAGAAGAACTGATATTATGAGACTCAGTTTTTCTCTAGTTTGGAACAACAGATCTTGTCTTCTTAATAGAATTAGATCTGGATTTATCTCGTTTAAGAAATTTGCAATTCCTTTGGAAGTGACCTGGTTTTCCACAATAAAAACAACGTTTAGTAGAATGGAAAAAATTATGTTTAGTGTTACTTGAATGTGTATGTTCTTGCTTTGGAGCTTGACAGGATTTCCTCTTTTCGGCATCGGTTGTTTGTAGAAACACTTTACTTTTGTCAACCGTGGAAGGTTTTGGTTTAGAAGTGTAGATGGTGGATTTTCAATAAGGGATAAAATCGTAAACTCATGATTGTATGGGCCGTCGGTTCAGCAATCGCACGTGAGTATTGAGACACGAGTCTCTCATCGAATTCTCAACGGAGAGTGCTTTCTCTCAGAGTACATGTAGATATGCAGTCAACGTCTAGACAACGACAGAATCTCATGAATACTGAATAATTTCAGTCATTTCTATATAGTATCACGGGATGGACGGCTCTACGGGGCAACATCATCTTCAGGAACAAACAACGAGTTTAACCTAACTATATAAATGATATGGCTTAACGGCAAGTCATGTCAGGATAATTAATGCTCCTATCGTAGTCAGTTTATTCTGCTAGGCATAGACCCATGAGGTTAATTATCCCTTCATTGCTCCGATTCCATGGTCGAATCAACGACGATCCCATGGAATGGAAATAAGATTGCTCCGATTCCGTGGTCAAATCAACGACGATCCCACAGAATGGCAATATCATTGTTCCGATTTCGTGGTCGAATCAACGACGATCCCACAAAATGGCAATATCATTGGTCGAATCAACGACGATCCCACAAAATGGCAATATCATTGCTCCTATTTCGTGGTCGAATAAACGACGATCCCACGGAATGGCAATATCATTGTTCCGATTCCGTGGTCGAATCCACGACGATCCCACGGAATGGAAATAAGATTGCTCTGATTTCGTGGTCGAATCAACGACGATCCCACGGAATGGCAATATCATTGTTCCGATTCCGTGGTCGAATCAACAACGATCCCACAGAATGGCAATATCATTGTTCCGATTCCGTGGTCGAATCAACGACGATCCCATGGAATGGCAATAAGATTGCTTCGATTCCGTGGTCGAATCAACGACGATACCATTGAATGACAATATCATTCCATGGTCGAATCAACATCGATCCCATGGAATGGAAATGATCACCTCATTGTTCTGAGTTCGTAGTCGAATCTTCAGCTGATCCTATGAATTAGCAGTAAACATCTATCCGTTTTATTACTCGTTTCATGGATTATTCTCCATTGAATTTCATGAATTGGTAATAAATAATTAACCACCGGGCGTCTGAGCTACCTCTGAGTAAGCCCCGATTTAAATGGTGAAAGTGTACTCAGCGATGATGCACTGACGGTCACCGCACGAACGAGTATTTCAAAATACAACGAAACGATGAACCCATGCAAAATAGGGAAGAAAATAATAAATAATTAAAAATATTTGACCAAGGTGCTGGGACACTGACACATGATCAACTCATCGTGTCGTGGTCAGTTCCACGCCAATCCTATATTTTAATACACTTTTATTATTTTTCATGATTTGATAAAATTCTCTCGTTTGATCGAATCTCCTTCTTGAGAAAATTCCTTGGATTCATGGTATTTACATGAGTCCGTCAAAAATAATATAAAATTAGGAGAGTGTGTGGGGCGTGACCATTGGATGACTGGCCATGCCTTGGTCTCAGCCGGCCCACACCTCACGGTTCCTCATTATTTTTATTTTTATTATTATTTTTCTTCAATTTCATGAAAAAAACTCCTTAATTTCATGGTATTTTTCCTCAAAATTCCTTTAAATCATCAAAAATAATAATAAAATAAAATAAATTATGAAAACTTGTGGGACCGGGCTTGGCCGGACGGCCATGCCCTAGCCGGTCCCACACTCCCTTGTTTTATTTATTTTATTATTAATTATCTTATTTTTCCTTGATTTCATGGTATTTTTCTTAAAATTCCTTCAAATCATCAAAAATACCCAAAAATTATTAAAATTTTAAAATTCGTGGAATTGGGTAACGACCGGTCGGTCACACCTCCATGGTCTCACACGACCGAATTTTATTGTTTTAATATTTTTCAAAGACCATGAACTCATGGAAACTCCTTCAATTCATGAAAACTCTCTAAATTTATCAAATTTCTCAAAATTCATGAATCCTTCATAAAATCATCAAAATATGTAAAACTAAGGAAGAGACACCATGAGACCGTGGTCATAACTGGCCGGCCGTGCCTTGACCACCGACGGTCCCACGTCTCACAATTCCTTATTTTATAAAAAATTTCCATCGTCTCATGGTGTTTCATTCGTCTCATGGAAACACCTTGATTTTAACAAAACTCCTTCGTTTTATCGTGGGACTGGCCCCTTGAATCCTTCCTGAGTTTTACTTTCGGGGTGTTTTCACCTCCCGAACGTGCTTAAAACCTAAACATTCCCTCGTTGGGACATAGGAAATTCTTTTCCGTATGTAATGAAGGGGCGGACCATCAAAATCTGAGTCCGTATGAGAATTCTACATCAATTCTAGTAAAGGACGTTAATTAGGGTTTGGAGATTGCTCAAGCGACCAAGTTGGTCACGTGATCACTGTGACCGGTCCACACTTCATAATTCCTTCACTTTTTCATTATTTTCCTTCGTTCGATGAAGTTTTGATGGTTTTATCAGAAAACCCTAATTTTGTCATATTTTATCAAATGGTCGCTCAAACGTGCACCAGAAAATATCAAAATTCTCAAGACTGAGACGCGGACACCTTAGGGACACGAGCATGTTATCTTGACCGACCAAGATTAGATCTTTGGCTCACAGAAGCCAATCCTATCGGTTTTCACAGTTTTGACCTAATTTGCACAATTGCTCGTATTAGGTCCAAGACTCTTCCAAACACTTTGGATTTTTCATGAAGTGACCATCAGACGGTCACGTGACAACCCAGGGCCAGCTCCATGACTCTATGGTCGGTCCATCACTCTCTCATAATTAATTAGGTTTTCACACCTAAGTCTCAGACGAGCATTTTGAATAATGATTGAACCAGCATTTAATCATTCTTTCACCAATAAATCATGAACTCTTCGTGAATTCATCATATTTGCTCACGTGAGCACATGTATACTACATGGTTGATACACGGTCCCATGTAGCCGCTCCTCGTTCGTCCCATGGTTAAAACTACTGACCATGAATTGATCATCAATCGATCAAATTAGGGTTTCTGAGTTCAAGGATCATGCTTCCAGACTCTAACCTTAATAATTCTACGATGACCTCATGGTAATGAATTAATATTAATAATTCTACGACGACCTCATGGTCATGAATTAATATTAATAATTCTACGATGACCTCATGGTCATGAATTTTATTAATTATGCTAGGTTCAACGACCAACACTTTAATTAATATTCTTGGCACACTGCTAATCATTCATGAGCAACACATGATCAGAAGGTCAAATATTCAACAAGTCATCACGAGAGCAACACTTGCTCAGATGATCAATATTTGCTCGAGTTAAGGAATATCGGTTCAACAATCCACCAATATTCAACAATTCATCAAATAAGCAATACTTGCTCACTTCATCGTAAGAATTATACCTTTATCTCATGACACGTTGAATTCGTGGGTTTCAGAACATCTTGTTCGACTCAACAACTAAGTGGACTCATTGTCCCATCAAACCACGAAGTCATCAATTGACTAACAAACCACGAGACGATCAATCGTGTCACTTGGGGGGATATCACTTAGGGTTTTGGTCTGGCGGTCTACGACACGTGTGTTCAAACACATGATGGAATGTGAGCAAGTCGTGCAATCAGTTGAAGGAATTCACGAGGTAGTGGGTGGAAGGTCGACCGAGTCTTTACACATTGGACAACCGGTTTCAAACACGATTTCCACCTCTCCACTCCTTGATTCCATTAACTGTCACACTTCATGGGATCATGGTGTCTACAATTCCAGCAATATAAATAAGTTCCTAAATCAAGATTGAAGGCAGAGAATCGAAAACAAAACGAATACATAGAATACTCAGAGTAAGAATCTCACGTCTATTCGATAACACGAGATCATCAAACTCATCAATTGAGCAATTTCTTCACAATCGTTCAACTTCAATCATTCAGAACTTATCATATTCAGAATTCACACACCCACAATCCTTGAATCACCATCGATTCCACACATTTCTTAGCTTCCCTCCTACAGATCAACCCATCCTCTCTTGTGACCGAATTTACTCTGGAACGGTCGTTGTCTCGATTTAGGCCGGAGTACTACAGATTGATCTCTCGAATCTAAGCACCCCATTTGCAGTGGTGCATCTGTGTGAGGATTAACATTTTTCTTGGTTCGAGGAACCTCCTCCGTCCGGTCGTCTCCTCAATCCCTTAAAAACCAGCAGATCGTTTTTCCCCATCCACAGATTGGCGACCACAGTGGGAGATCATTCTCTCGGTTGCAATCTCTCATTCTCACAAAATGGTTGGTCTTAGGTCAGGAGCGGTCACAAATCCTAACGCAAATATCGCTAGCGCTAGCAACAATGAAGACATCCCGGAAACTATTCCAGCCACTAACATTGATGGTGGTGACATCACTCCTCCTCACGCCAACGCGGAAGGTCATCCTTTGTTCGGCCGACATACCGAAGAAATCAGAGGAAATCCACCACCTACCATGGCTGATCTCATCAAGACACAAGAGACTCTTACGAAGAATCAAACGGACGTGGCTGCATCACAACAGAAATTATTGGACTATCTGAATACTCTCACGGACAAACTATCAGAGAAGACTCAAGAAAAAGGGAAAGGAAAGGAAAAGTCCTCAGATGCTGATCCTAAGGTGATTCCAATTCATACAGTGGATGATGATGAAACCGTCAAAGCTGCAGGAGATTCATCAACAAAGGAGTCATCAAACTTCATCACTCGTGAAGACCTGGAGCGTCTTCTGGAGAACTGTGGAAAGGGAAACACATCACATGTCCATCATCACCAACCTCCTTATCCCTTGGCTACACAGAGGATCCCTCTTCCCAAAGGTTACATTTCTCCAACTTTTACTCTATATGATGGAACTGGCAACACTCGAGAACATGTTTCACGTTTCCTCGAAGCCTTGGGAGAACATGAACATAATCATGTTGTTCGTCTCAAAGAATTCTCAAAGTCTTTGAAAGGAAGAGCATACACCTGGTACAACAACATCGCGCCAGGGACCATCAACAATTGGGGAGAAATGGTCAATGCATTCTACAGGAAATACTTCTTCGTGTCGGAACAATTCAATCTCTCTAATCTTGGGAGAATGTCTCATAAGACAGGTGATAACCCCAACGATTACGTGAAGAGGTTCAGAATCCAAGACTTGGACTGCCATGATCCAAATGTCACGGAGCAACAACTGGTAGACTTATGCATCAACGGCATGCTCCTGGTCTATAGAGCTTTACTGGAGAACCTTCGATTCCAAACTTTCTCAGAGCTCCATGAAGTCGCGAAGAGATCATCAACTACCGCACCCGCTCTTCTGGAAAGACCAAAGTCTACAAGAACTGAGGAGTCAAAAGACCCTCGGGGAAACAGGCGTTTGATTAACAAACAATATACCCTGCAATCTTCGACGAACGCTATCGCAGAAGGAATCAAGCGGAAAGATGAACCACAACACAAGCAGATAGCCTCCACTCCCTCGAAGGCACAAAAAAAAGATAACTCGAAGACCTCTCTTCAACAAACAGACGAGCCAGAGGCACTTGATTTTCCTTGTTCCATGGAAGAAGTCAACGAGCTACTCGATGTATGGATTCAAGATGGTGCAATCAAGTTGCCTTTTAACAAAAAGGAACCAACCGAAGAAGCCATGGGAAACCCTAGGTATTGTCGCCTCTATAGATATGTCAGTCATCCTACAAGTGATTGCAAAGTCCTGAAACGCATATTCAGAGAAAAGGTCGAATCAGGCGAACTCAACTTGGGGACTGAGGAAGTACATAAAAACCCTCTTCCAGTCCGAGCTTTCACCATAGGTGGACCCCCCATCAAAGAAGCAGTTCAATCCCTGATTGAACATGCCTGCGAGATGTTGTATCTTTCGAAAGCTCAAAAGAAAGATATGTTTGCTGCATTGAACCACATCGTATCCGGAAAACGACTACTAATCCAAGAGGCCACCATCGAGCCATCAGCAACACACAAGGAAATGTACGACTGGGGACTGCTCACCACAGTGCACATAAAAGGGAACAAGTTCAGAAGAGCATTCATTGATATCGGTACTGCTGTCAACATCATCCCTCTCAAGACTCTCAGAGCTGCTGGAATAACTCAACAAGAAGCTACCCACGCTCCAACGACAATCAGAAACCACAAAGGGATCTCCCGAGATGCCTACGGCTACATCATCCTGAAAGTCGAAGAAAATTCGGTCTTCACCGAAACCAAATTCTTCATAATCCGAGAGGATCCATGGTATGATATGATTCTTGGACGCACGTGGATTCATGATGGAAAGGAAATGATGACGACTCCTGCAACGACACGTCCCTTTGAAGAAACTTCTGACCCGGAGGAAGAGGCGGAAGACATCTTGCCATTTGAATACCTGGAGGAGGTCAAATCCTTAATAAAACTTGCACAAGAACCTGAGGAACATCCAAATACATTCGTTAAGAGGTTCCACGACCAGGCAAGTTTCATCCCCTCTCTCGTGCCTTTACCACCAGTTTTCAAGTATGTCTCCTTAGTACAAGGACTTCATTCCACGAACAACTTAGCAATTACAAAATGCTATAAGTGGATGATTTCGCCACAACAATATTTCACTCAGTGGTTGAGTCCAAAACTTCTCCAAGTCAATCATCCAATTAAGGGATTCATTATGGAGGATATGGCTAAGAATTACGAGAAGTTCCCTCTCCCACACGAGTGTCCATATGTACCACGACTATGAAATCACGTCCCACAAAGGATTCCGAGTCAACAGAAGATATTCAAAGCACGGGCGACCAAACCCAACAAATTTCGTGAAGGAGACCTAGTTCTCAAAGCTGTTCAACGAAATATTCATTCAGCAAGGAGATCCAACTGGGAAGGACCATTCATTGTCGCTAAATCCATAACCGGAGGATACTATAAGCTGGTCAACACAGATGGCATAACCCTACCAGTAATTTAGGAGAAATGGCTTAAGGCGTTTGTTTGAAAAGATGGGCATTTTGAGGTATCAGGCGTTTCAGCATCCATGACGTCTAGACTTGGCATTTAGAATTTTCATTGTATTTCAATTCCTCTAAAACGTTTGCAATACTTGCAATCAGTATTTGAATTCAACAATTTATCAAAATTCAACTCGTGTTTCTTAAAAGAAAATATCTATCAAATCCCAAAATCCTCAAAAAAGACACCTACCAATCCAAAACCAAAATATCAAAACCCATGTAAAACCTCGCATCTCTCGGAAGTTTAGAAGTTCAAGAGATCATAGAAAATAAATCAGAAAAAATCAGCAAAGAAAGATTTTTCCGCCTCTGCATCCTTCAAAGCCTGCAAATCTGCCATCTCCTTGTTCAGCTCTTCGATCAACCTTGCAATTTTCTTTTCCTTCTCCGTCACAGAAACATTTGGGAAGGGTATGTTTTTCTCACACGAGTCCTTAATTGCATCCATTTGCTTACGGATCCACTTCAAGTTGAAACCAAGCCTCTCAGAGTTACCCAAGTTGAACTCCCAATCAAAGAGTACATCTTGAGTAACGGCACGTCTAGGAATGCTATATATATCATTCACAACACGCAAGAGTACACCTACTTGCATGGTCAATGCATAAATATTCCCATGGATCCTCTCGACGATGATATGGCCAAACTTCGTCCATATGGCTTCATACAATTCTGCATATCCAACGGGAACACCAAATCCTCCAACTAATTCGTGACCTGGGAGTGAAGCATCGAACGGAGGATCAAAATCAATTCCAGCAGTATGATATTCATGCATCACTATACGGTTTTCAGAAGCGGCTTCTATCAAGGCAACAGCTCTCTCAGTATTCTCTACAGGAATCCTGGGTTCTTCTATTTCTGAAGCAGCGACAATTTGGGCTCCCATGACTTCATCAACAACTTTCTATTGACTTAGAGGCTCAGGAATGTTCATCTCCTCATCGACGATCACAGGACCGCTTGAGTTTTCCTTGTTGATTTCTATATCCCCAACTTCGGTATGTAGCACCTAATACGAAGATTACATGGGGTTAGGGTCACGAAAGCTTGAAACCAAAAAAGGAACATGAGGTACAGCATACAAACAATCCAAAATTATCAAGATTCATCATTTTATGCTCAAGGCATTGGTAAATAGCAAAGAAGTCATGAAGACACGTTTTACGGTAACTACGTCTGAAGAAACTGTGCACTTATCTGTACTAAAAGATGAACTGGGAGAAATATAAAATGAATATAAGGGTGGATCATATACCATTCTCTTTGTATGGATGTCCTCTACAACGTGTCAAAATTTCATGACAATCCTATGGACTATCAAGAGGATATGGCCAAAACATCAACTGATGTGCAATCTGAAAAAGTTCTGAAAATCTCCTGGAAGTTCACTATTTCACCTTTTTAAGGCTCTTAACATGCTCATAACTTAAAAATATTCTTTGTTAAAGCTTGGGAATTTCCTAGGATTGAATATACATATGCAGATCATCAAAATCTGATATCATACGAAGATTCTACGACATTTTTCCTAAAATGCTGAGTTCTGAATTTTCTGGTGACGTATTTCAGCGAAACTTGTCACATATTCACATACATTCTCATTATTTCACTCATGGATCAGCAAGTTTGTACTTCTATGGATGGAATACGAGAGAAATGCTTACTTGGGTGGTCTCCGAAGTAATTAAAGAACCAGAATTGCTCACGCCGGCGTCGACAACAACATTATTTTCATTCGGTTCTTGACTCTGGGAGCTCTCTTTATCGCCATTCTTCGAACAAGCGTCAAAATTATTCTCCACATCCATGGAGTCTTCCTCCTAGACATACCACCATCAATCAGAGTTTCACTCATAAGACGTCATAATTGATATGGGAAGAGATACTTACAATTTCTTCATCACTCAAGTCAAAAATTGTTTGTTCAGTAGCGGAGAAACGAAGTCCATCAATACTTGACGGAGTAATGTTCTGCAACGAAATAACAATATCAGTCGCACAATCCTAATTAAATGGGTGAGAAAAGATCACAACAAAGAAAATACTGGAAACTCACCAAGACGCCGGCTGGGGACTTTACGGTAATGGGCAACAACTTATAACTCTTGTGCCTGCCTTCCCCGCCATGAATGGTGGCTTCAGTCTCTGAGAAATCTACACAGATTCGAGGTCTTACGATACGACCGTCCTTTGACAAGTTCCAGTAACATAATCAAAATACAGATGTTATGATTTTATGAAGATTATATAACAAAGCGTACCTGGGAGCATCCTGGAGACAATTTTCGCTTATCACCAGAGAGATACTTCAATCTCGGTCGACTGGAAATCAACTCATCGGAGGGACGATTTTTTACTGGAGGCTGACCGACCATCACATATTCATGCAATCACTCAAATTGATTATCCCAGAAGTCTGCATAACCCGGAGTCACATAGGTAAATCTATCAGAGCATGGAAACCAGTAGTTACTTCCTTCCACATGGGTATGGTCTAAACGAGTCATGAGCTTCTCAACTGATGGTTTCCTTCTTCGAATAGTTGGAACACACTGATCCATCCCCATTTATCGGGCCGCTCTATCAATATTATACTCTTCCACTAAAAATTCTCCGTATGAGACTGACAGCAGATGACCAGGGGTGCAACTCAACATGAAGGACCTCTCGCCATCAATATTAGATCCGCACCAGACAACAAACTAGTGCTCTCTTCAGTATTGAAAGTCACCGGTTAGGAGATATAAGAAGGCACTGACACCCAAGGACGAAAAGAGAATTCAGATTCATCATCCAACACGTCAATGAGGCGCGCCCTGCACCGAGGCTGCTTTGTGGACCAACGCATGATCCTAGCATTGTCTTTCTCAGGGAAAATATGGAGAGCATCAGTGTTCAGTCCTTGCAAAATATTACGTGGAATGGGTGCATAATTCTTGAAGTATTCCCACATCAGAGCTTGAAGAAACATCGTGTTAACATAACATTCAATCTTCATGAAGTTATTCGACACACTGGAGTCTATAACCAAAGAATCCAAGTTGTAATACAAGGAGCCCAAGAACAAGCTACCTATTGGGAGTTGCTCGCCTTGAGCCATCTTAATAGCAAATGGGATCACGAAAGGTTTCAACAAGTTTCCGCTGTCTTCAAAGATATCTCTAGACAACCATAAACATAAGAAAGCAACAATGGGTAACATACCGTCGATGGGTTTATCAGAAACTTCGTCTTTAGGCCACCAACGTGTCAACCAGAGAGCATAGCATCCTTTACTGCCAGCATTATTTGCTACCTCCATTGCAGCTGTCAAGATATGAGAAACGGCAGTCTCCTCATCTGAAAGATCCCCTGGAAGATTACCTGTGATTGGGAGATGCATCAAAGCTACCACGTCTTCCAAGGTAATGGTAAACTCTCCCCATATGCATATGAAGGTATGAGTAGGAATACACCAGCGAGAAAGCAGAGCTACAATACTTCTTGCGTCATGGTAAATGAATAACTCCCCAGAAGCTTGAATAGCTCTTGTCACCTGCGCCTGATCGAGCATAGCCCTCACATGAGGAAAACCAAGCATATGCCTCGCCCATCCAACAAACTTCTCTAAAGGTCGACGAGAAAGCTTAAATTCTATAATTGATGCAAGGAATACTCCACGTTCAAGACAAAATCGGATAACTTTCTTGGGAGTCATGAATTTCTTCTGAGTGACAATCCTGGGATTTATCAGCAGACGATACGCTGGAGATTTCAAATGTTTTTCAGCTACTGCAGGATCTTCCTCAAAAAATGCATCATCAATATTTGGGATGTTCTTAATCCCAGGGGTTTCATCTTCATCTTCACCAACAAAAGCTTTTTCTGTACATGTCTCATCTCTAGAGATATCATCATCAACGCACATCTCTTCTCTCGAGGCGTCGTCAGCTTGAGAATTGGTCATCATTGCTGAGTAGCTGAAAAGGTTCACGCAACATTCTATTTCAGTCCATACATGAATTGAAGAAATACGGAAAAAATAGTAACTCTTAACTCTTACCTTTTACTTCCACTAACAATAGTGATAGTAATGCTAGAGTCAACACCAAAATCGTTCGTCTCTTCGAAAACTGCAAAAACGAAAAAAATTAGTAATCTCCGAAACTGATTTTTCAGAAAATCAACGGCGCAATCTTCATAATGTGAACATTCACGCAACTGACATATGAAGTTTACAACAATAAAATATTTCATCATAAATATATCATTTATCTTTGAAGGTTTTTTCAAAACCCACGTCTTATTTTTTTTTAAGAAAATAACAATTAATGCAACTTGCATTCATGAACACTCAAGGATTTTCATCTAATGGAAACAAATTCATGTAAATAGAATATATCATCATATTTTGCATGACATGTGTCACGGCTGCACATATTTATTTATAAAAAAAAAAACTATTTTTCCTTCGTATCGTCATTATTGTCTTTAAAACGAAGGTTTATTTCAAAATATTGTGAAAGTTCACACCTCACGCATGATAAAGTTTTGTATCTACATGAAAGCTCATAAACAAAATTTTTATCACTGGACACAAGTTCATCATACATACTTTCCTTCGTGCCGCCGGTATTTGTCTTTAAAACGAAGGATCGTGAAAATTCATCTTTATGATAAAACCATGGTACACATGAAACCTCATACACTAAGTTTTATCACTGGACCTAGGTTCATATACTAAAAAAGTCTCTCCTAAATCAGGGATTATAGTTGGTTTTCGAAACTAACGATCGAACGAACATACGTTTTCAAAAAACAAGGGTTTTTCATAAAACCATCAATAATTATATACACATGTGTATAATTTCAATATGATCAATTCATGAAACAACTCATGGAATGAGAAACAAAGAAAAAAAAAGTACTTGGTCGACCGGAATTCCGCCGGCAGCGGCGACGGTTATCAGGCGGCGGCGGAGAATTACTCTGCTGGCGTGAACACGGTGGATAGGTGATGGAGCTCAGGTCGTGGGAAGAAAAAATAGAGATTAATTCCTTTTATACGATTTTATTTCCAAAACCTAATCCAACTTGGATTTCCTTATTTGGGCCCGGCCCGCGAATCCTAACCGACCATGGGCTCGTCGTCCAAATCAGCGGTTCAACACAAATTTATGCTCACCAAATAGCTCCCTAACCATGAGAACGAAGCCTTCATCAATTCGTGGCTCGCTCATACTCTCGAAATACGGTAATGTCTCAACTTACGACTAAGTTCAATTACTAGTATAATTTTTGGCCTGAAAATCACCATTTAATGCTGACTGAGGAACACAACTTTCCTCAGTAAGCAGGGGGCTTAATGTAGATGGTGGATTTTGAACAAGGGCTAAAATCGTAAAATCATGATTGTACGGGCCGTCGGTTCAGCAATCGCACGTGAGTATTGAGACACAAGTCTCTCAACGGAGAGTGCTTTCTCTCAGAGTACATGTAGATATGCAGTCAACGTCTAGACAACGGCATAATCTCATGAATACTGAATACTTTAAGTCATTTATATATAGTATCATGAGATGGACGGCTCTACGGGGCAACATCGTCTTCAGGAACAAACAACGAGTTTAATCTGACTATATAAAGGATATAGCTTAGCGGCAAGTCAAGTCAGGATAATTAATGCTCCTATTGTAGTCAGTTTATTTTGCTAGGCATAGACCCATGAGGTTAATTATCCCTTCATTGCTCTGATTCCATGGTCGAATCAACGACGATCCCATGGAATGGCAATAAGATTGCTCCGATTCCGTGGTCGAATCAACGACGATCCCACGGAATGGCAATATCATTGTTATAATTCCGTGGTCGAATCAACGACGATCCCACGGAATGGAAATATCATTTCTCCGATTCCGTGGTCGAATCAACGACGATCCCACAAAATGGAAATATCATTGCTCCTATTCCGTGGTCGAATCAACGACGATCCCACAGAATGGCAATATCATTGTTCCGATTTCGTGGTCGAATCAATGACGATCCCACGGAATGGAAATAAGATTGCTCCGATTCCGTGGTCGAATCAACAATGATCCCACGGAATGGAAATATCATTGTTCCGATTCCGTGGTCGAATCAACGACGATCCCATGGAATGGAAATAAGATTGCTCCGATTCCGTGGTCGAATCAACGAAGATCCCATGGAATGGCAATATCATTCCATGGTCGAATCAACGTCGATCCCATGGAATGGAAATGATCACCTCATTGTTCTGAGTTCGTAGTCGAATCTTCAGCTGATCCTATAAATTAACAGTAAACATCTATCCGTTTTATTACTCGTTTCATGGATTATTCTCCATTGAATTTCATGAATTGGTAATAAATAATTAACGACCGGGTGTCTGAGCTACCTCTGAGTAAGCCCCAATTTAAATGGTGAAAGTGTACTCAGCGATGATGCACTGACGGTCACCGCACGAACGAGTATTTCAAAATACAACGAAACGATAAACCTATGCAAAATAGGGAAGAAAATAATAAATAATTAAAAATATTTGACCAAGGTGCTGGGACACTGACACATGATCAACTCATGGTGTCATGGTCAGTTCCACGCTAATCCTATATTTTAATACACTTTTATTATTTTTCATGATTTGATAAAATTCTCTCGTTTGATCGAATCTCCTTCTTGAGAAAATTCCTTGGATTCATGGTATTTACATGAGTCCATCAAAAATAATATAAAATTAGGAGAGTGTGTGGGGCATGACCATTGGCTGACCGGCTATGCCTTGGTCTCAGCCGGCCCACACCTCACGGTTCCTCATTATTTTTATTTTTATTTTTATTTTTCTTCAATTTCATGAAAAAAAACTCCTTAATTTCATAGTATTTCCCCTCAAAATTCCTTTAAATCATCAAAAATAATAATAAAATAAAATAAATTATGAAAACTTGTGGGACCGGGCTTGGCCGGCCGGCCATGCCCTAGCCGGTCCCACACTTCCTTGTTTTATTTATTTTATTATTAATTATCTTATTTTTCCTTGATTTCATGGTATTTTTCTTAAAATTCCTTCAAATCATCAAAAATACGCAAAAATTATTAAAATTCGTGGGATTGGGTAACGACCGGTCGGTCACACCTCCATGGTCTCACACGACCGAATTATATTGTTTTAATATTTTTCAAATACCATGAACTCATGGAAACTCCTCCAATTCATGAAAACTCTCTAAATTTATCAAATTTCTCAAAATTCATGAATCCTTCATAAAATCATCAAAATATGTAAAACTAAGGAAGAGACACCATGGGACCGTGGTCATAACTGGCCGTCCGTGCCTTGACCATTGGCGGTCCCACGTCTCACAATTCCTTATTTTATAAAAAATTTCCATCGTCTCATGGAAACTCCTTGATTTTAACAAAACTCATTCGTTTTATCGTGGGACCGGCCCCCTTGAATCCTTCCTGAATTTTACTTTCGGGGTGTTTTCACCTCCGAACGTTCTTAAAACCTAAAAATTCCCTCGTTGGGAGATAGGAAATTCTTTTCCGTATGGAATGAAGGGGCGGACCATCAAAATCTGAGTCCGTTTGAGAATTCTACATCAATTCTAGTAAAGGACGTTAATTAGGGTTTGGAGATTGCTCAAGCGACCAAGTTGGTCACGTGATCACTGTGACCGGTCCACACTTCATAATTCCTTCACTTTTTCATTATTTTCCTTCGTTCGATGAAGTTTTGACGGTTTTATCAGAAAACCCTAATTTTGTCATATTTTCTCAAATGGTCGCTCAAACGTGCACCAGAAAATATCAAAATTCTCAAGACTGAGACGCGGACACCTTAGGGACACGAGCATGTTATCTTGACCGACCAAGATTAGCTCTTTGGCTCACGAAATCCAATCCCATCGGTTTTCACAGTTTTGACCTAATTTTCACAATTGATCATATTAGGTCCAAGACTCTTCCAAACACTTTGGATTTTTCATGAAGTGACCATCAGACGGTCACGTGGAAACCCAGGGCTGGCTCTATGACTCTATGGTCGGTCCATCACTCTCTCATAATTAATTAGGTTTTCACACCTAAGTCTCAGACGAGCATTTTGAATAATGATTGAACCAGCATTTAATCATTCTTTCACCAATAAATCATGAACTCTTCGTGAATTCATCATATTTGCTCACATGAGCACATGGATACTACATGGTTGATCCACGGTCCCATGTAGCCGCTCCTCGTTCGTCCCATGGTTAAAACTATTGACCATGAATTGATCATCAATCGATCAAATTAGGGTTTCTGAGTTCAAGGATCATGCTTCCAGACTCTAACCTTAATAATTCTACGATGACCTCATGGTCATGAATTAATATTAATAATTCTACGACGACCTCATGGTCATGAATTAATATTAATAATTCTACGATGACCTCATGGTCATGAATTTTATTAATTATGCTAGGTTCAATGACCAGCACTTTAATTAATATTCTTGGCACACTGCTAATCATTCATGAGCAACACATGATCAGACGGTCAAATATTCAACAAGTCATCACGAGAGCAACACTTGCTCAGATGATCAATATTTGCTCGAGTTAAGGAATATCGGTTTAACAATCCACCAATATTCAACAATTCATCAAATGAGAAATACTTGCTCACTTCATCGTAAGAATTATACCTTTGTCTCATGACACGTTCAATTCCTGGGTTTCAGAACATCTTGTTCGACTCAGCAACTAAGTGGACTCATTGTCCCATCAAACCACGAAGTCATCAATTGACTAACAAACCACGAGACGATCAATCGTGTCACTTGGGGGGATATCACTTAGGGTTTTGGTCAGGCGGTCTACGTCACGTGTGTTCAAACAAACGATGGAATGTGGGAAAGTCGTACAATCAGTTGAAGGAATTCACGAGGTAGTGGGTGGAAGGTCGACCGAGTCTTTACACGTTGGACAACCGGTTTCAAACACGATTTCCACCTCTCCACTCCTTGATTCCATTAACTGTCACACTTCATGGGATCATGGTGTCTACAATTCCAGCAATATAAATAAGTTCCTAAATCAAGATTGAAGGCAGAGAATCGAAAACAAAACGAATACATAGAATACTCAGAGTAAGAATCTCACGTCTCTTCGATAACACGAGATCATCAAACTCATCAATTGAGCAATTTCTTCACAATCGTTCAACTTCAATCATTCAGAACTTATCATATTCAGAATTCACACACCCACAATCCTTGAATCACCATCGATTCCACACATTTCCAAGCTTCCCTCCTACAGATCAACCCATCCTCTCTTGTGACCGAATTTACTCTGGAACGGTCGTTGTCTCGATTTAGGCCGGAGTACTACAGATTGATCTCTCGAATCTAAGCACCCCCTTTACAGCGCTGCATCTGTGTGAGGATTAACATTTTGCTTGGTTCGAGGAACCTCCTCCGTCCGGTCGTCTCCTCAATCCCTTAAAAACCAGCAGATCATTTTTCCCCATCCACAAGAAGAATCTTTAGCTTTGACAAATTTTACCTCTTTACAAACACTAGGAACATCTATTCCTTCATAGCCCAATCCTCGTGTATCACGATGAATTCTACATGCTCCCAATATCGAGTTTAATTTATCTGAGCTGCTATTTCTAGACAAACTCTCTTTTAAGATCGAGTTTTCTTCTTCTAAGCTTTTGACCTTTTCAAGTGCAATAACTAGATCATTCTTGGATGATTCACATTAAACTTTGAGATCTTCTCTTTTCGAATCAAATAAAAAGTTTATCTCAATCTTCTCAAAGTTATCTAGCTTTGCTTGAAGAATGATTTCCTGATCTCGACCTTCGGAAATTTCTTCTTTAAGATTTCGTATTTCGTTGAGATAATCTATTGCACCACTAGAATCGAGTTGGTCTTGCAAGTCTTTATTCCGACTACGAAGTCTGTCATATTTAACTTTCTCACTGAAAATTGTGCTTTCAACTTCCGAGAGTTTCTTATGACATTCCTTAAGAAGATTATTAGCAACTGGATCTACATGGAACACTTCTTTGTCAGAATCAGAATCAGTATCCAAAGAATTTTTCCAGAATCTAATGCAATATCGTATGCGTACTCTTGGGGATTATAATATTCGGGTCTATCATCAAGAGTAGGAAAAGATGCTACATATGCCGATTGTCTACGGATCCATCTAGGATATATATAAGACAAGTGCCCGAAACCATGATAGTTATAACATGGTACATCATCATTAGGAGATGTTGCACCTTTAGAAAAAATCTTTTTCCTGTTTCTCAAGAATTTTATATATTGTCGAGAAGTAACATTCTTAGTATCTGGCGAACCATATTTATCCTTAGAGGATTCAGAATTATTTGCAGCCTTAAGAGAAATCACCTCTTTTCTAGATGTGTGTTCATTATCAAATATCTTTAACTTTCCAACAAGAGTATTTCTGGAGAGTGTAGAAAGATCGTTTGCTTCTTCAATGGTATGTTTCTTAGGGTTATATATAGATGGCAACGATCTGAGAATTTTCATCACAATATCCTTTTCATGAATAGTCTTACCCAATGCAAAAGATGCATTAACAATTTCAGACACTTTGTGATTAAACTCATCAAATGTTTCATCATCAGACATGCGAAGGTTTTCCCAGTTAGATGCTAGGTATTGAAGCCTTGCTTCTTTCTCCACGACATTCCCTTCAAATACGGTTTCTAAGATATCCTAAGCATCTTTAGACTTATTACACGTAGTAATGTGGTGCTGAAGATCTGGGGTAATGGCATGGATGATAGCATTCAATCCTTCAGAATTTTGCTTTGCAGCAAGAATCTCAAGATCACTATATTCACCAATATCCTTTGCAACAGTTACACCGTCTACTATAACTAATGGAGGATTACATCCATTAATAATACAAACCCATTATTGAAAATCTCGCGATTGAATAAACGAACGCATATCAATTTTCCACCATAAATAGTTCATGCCATTGAAGACTGGTGGTACGTTTATAGAGATAGCACTTTTGTCCATAACAATCAGATTGCTTCAAACACAGACTTATGAGGTCTTAACGTGTTTGCCTGCTCTGATACCAATTGAAAAAGCATGGAACCACACCCATTAATTCGTTTGGAAATCTGTATGGAACAAACTTCAGTATAATCTCAAGAATAAAAACTCAATTGAGAAATAATATTAAAGAGATTTATCTCCTTCTCAACACAATCAATAGTTAAACATCAACAAGTCCGTAAACCTGATTTTAGTGTGAGGTTTCTTGAAACAAGCTTTTGTGATAATCACAACCTATTCAATATCCACCGTGCATAAACCTCTTTAAGAAACAATCACTAAAGGAATATTTCAACACGATGTCCACTTGAAAAAGGGTTAGGCCGGACTGGTCTAACAATGTGAAAATAACAAAATCAATTGTTCAAGATCAATCAAGTCTTATCCAACAAACAAGGTCGGATTTAACAACTATGATTGATTAACGTACCACCTGTATTATTTCAATTATAAAGATAAACAATATAATATAGAAAATGAAATAACACAGACACCAGAATTTTGTTAACGAGGAAACCGGGACCAAGTCCAGAACAAACACACACTGATTATAAGTTGTTACACCAATTTCCTACTACCTATTCGGACTAGATGTAATAACTTCTTCAGCACAAATAGAACTCCTAGCAGAATACTGATTCTCTTTAGGAATTCTTCTTCTTAATCTTCTAGAAGAACCCAAGGCTCTCTTTAGAAGATACAACAACACGATTGATACGATTTGATATTTTGTTTGCACAAAACACCGATTTGATTTCCCTTTAGATGTGAATCAAGGTTTTGGAAATCTTGTAGATTAGGGTTTTAACTTACAATTAGTATGCGTACTCACAATAAGTCCGTGAACCTGATTTTCGTAAGTGAACTTGGGTGATTCCAAAGATCAATTTCCAAGTTAAGAAAACCCTAATAATTCTACAACAAGAACAACTAGAATAAATCTAGAGATATCTTGTTTAAAACTTCTCAAGGATTTTTACGAGAAACCTCAATAGAAATTTTTCTTTCTAGTCTCCGATTTCGTCTAACAAGTCTATCTTACAAAAACAAATGGGTTTTTGGCCATCTAACGGTTCTGAATGAGAGTTTCAAAACGATCGGCGGTCTCCATTACTTTAAAAGTGCAGCAAGGGAAGAAGACAAATCGTAGCACAAAATGCACCCTCCTTTAGCGCCCTAATCCAATGTTGGAGATTTATCTCTTCTCCCATTATTTTATGCGTTACTCTTCCCAAAAATGAACTGCCATTATTAGGGATTTATTCATCTTATTCTGCTCCTGGTTTTCATCTGTAACGTAGCACAACCATTATTTCTGCCAATGAATTTTTTCAAACCTAAATAATCAAAATCCATCGTACCATGCGTTACGAAAATAAAGATACCCATTAACACCGCCATTACATAAACCCCCAATTTTTTATTATCCTGCACAGGTTCTTGGCGATTATCAATCCTATTTTTCTCTATCAAGATTGATATAAGTTTATGTGATTTAGGTACATTTGCAGGGAAAATTCTCTAAAATTTTTTTTGGGTACTTTTCTAAAAGTTTTTTCTCTAACCGATTTTGTTGTTGTTGGTGCACCACAGATTTCTAAATCAGAGAAAAGCATTAATCCCTGGTAAATGTTTATTGAATTCCGTTCCACTTGATTTGAATTGGTTGTTAGTATTTTTCAGCTGTTATATAAGTCATTCTCATAATTCCAATGTGGCAACTGTTTTATTCTTTAGAATTTAATCGGTTGTGATTTCTTACTACTCATAATATGAAATGGGTTTAGTCTTTTATTGTTTTGTAGGGTTGCTGCTACGAACACCTAACTGGCAGGCGGAAGTTAACACCTAGGTATTCAGGGTTACAATTTGAAAATTTATCAACCAATTCATAATATTTGGTATTTGATGAATCTTTAGTCCTGTAAGGTCATTTTTGCCTCTATGGCTTTCTTATATAGCTGGTGAATCTTAAGTATTATACAATCGAATGGGAATGTTTGTTTTAATATTCTTCTGGCGTTAAATTTTATAATGATAACAAACTATGTTTGTTCGAATAGGAACTATGATGCAGGCTCATGGGATATACTTGCATGTTTTCTCTCTCAATACGTTTCTTCGAGAAAAGTAGCATCAACTAAGAAACAAATAATTGATATCTCTCGGCATTACAAGTCTGGTGATACTGAGTTCAAGATCTCAAGTTAACGGAGTTACAACTACCTCCGTGTTTTTGTCTCCACTTATTACGGGGTGTATGTAAAACGGAAGAAGAACATTCACCATGATAAAAAGTTGGACACCAGTATCCTAATATATTTGTGATTTTTGATATTTCAGATATATGACAGGTGTGGGGTTGGGTATGGTGGGAAAGGAAACTAGGTTTGGGATCTCCACTCCATATGTGTCTTTTCCTCATCCTTGACCATTCATAGAACCTTATGGACTCTCCTCAATTATCCACGGGGAATCATGAGTTCCGAGACACCAAATTTCAAATCCCCCTGGCACTTACATAACAAGCATTCCATGTGGAGGTAACATTAGATTGTTTAAGATTCTCAATTGCCATCATTTATTTCGCCTTATTGTTATTTGGGATTTCTTACCCGGTAAACTCCCTTCATCTTTAGTTTAGTTTATCCAGTAGCTGGGAGGAGAATTCCACCTCATTTTCATTTGTGTTCTTTAGCATAGACAGACTAAGTGCTCAAGTACATGCCATATTAGTCTTTTGCTCACATTCCACTATGCTAACAGAATCAATTTTATTTTTAAGATTTGATATTTATAACTGGAACTGCACTCGCACATAGAAACCATTCACCTTTTAAATAATTTTTATTGGGTATATGTAGTGAACTCACTACAAATTGGATTATCAGGAATATTTTTCATCTCTTTAGATTGAGATAATTGAGAATAGGTTGAAGGGATTAGAGGGTTAGATGAAGGAATAGACGAATTAGGGGAATAAGAAGAAGAAGACATTGTTACAGATGAGAAGTTGCAGAAGCAATTAGAGAGAAGATAAGTTTTTACATTATCCATTCCTTATTCTACAAAGAGAATTACAGACTCATTACATACTAGGGTAGTATCCCAGCACATGTGCTAAACACACGCACACACTAACAAATTACTAACTACACCCAGGGTGCCCTTAACATGGGACATGACAAATACCCACCCCTTTAAATTATCCTTGTCCTCAAGGATAAGAGATAAGTAGTTAGCTCGAGTTGTGGAGAGAAACGCATCAATAAAAAAACTCGTGTGATGTCGTTGAACACCTTTGCACTAGGCTTAGTCCATGTATCATTTTCCTGTGAACTGATCTGAAGGAAAAAAAATGCTTGCAATATTCCAGTCTCTTCAGCTATTGTGTAGTTAAATCCTTCCAGGAAGAAGTGAACTGTCCTACTAACCATAGAAGTCATCGCATAACCGAGCCAAGTATAAGCAATACTGATCACCTTGGAGTTCGCCTCAATGTCAACTTGCAATATTTCCAGATCTTTTTATGTAGTTTCTGCTGGACTGCAGCTCTGAACTGGTAGATGGGTTCTAGAACACCAGTACATGTCAGAGCACCTAATTGATGTTAATCCCATGTTAAACCTACTAAGATATCCTGCATTCAGTGAACCTGTAGAAAACCATTCAATTTTACACCCACGAGAGGCTATAATCATCCACACTTTCGAAACAATTAGCACAACGAGCATGGACCGAAATATTTTCATTCATGCAAGGAGTTTTTGCGAGATCAAAACCTTATTTGGTTGATAGATAAAAGCCCACATTGTACCATCAGCTGGCATAAGACTCATCAAGGCCTGACACAATGACTTGGAAAGATACACTTGTTTATAAACCCACCTATGGGTTACCTTCTTACCATTCTGAAGTTGAAAGAATAGGTGATTCTGTTCCCACTATAACTCCATCCAAGACTAGCACCCCCAAACCCCATAAGGCGATGAACTCCAAGTAGCTCTATGAAAGTCAACATATAACCACTAACATTTCTCATACTCCAAAATCTTGTAATTCCAGTGCACTGTGAAATTCGTTTTTTCATTGTCACTTGAAGTATCAAACTACACCAGAGAGTATCCACTTGCTGCGCCATTTCATTAACAAACTCACAACCCTCTAGACTGTCATCACTTGTAAAAATCGAAAATACATTCACACTGTATCCAATTATCAACCTTGACCCATTAAGAATAAACATACAAGAAGCAAGAGTTTCTAGGCAGAATTCGGTACTGCTCTGAATTAACTCTACCAACCTTCCCCTATCAAATACCTTCCCTGCAAAATCCTGGACACAATAGATGTAATACCCTGTATTTTTTAGTTGCGGTTTCGGGTTGGGATGTACCCAAATTAGCTAACCATGTGGTTTAGATTGTTGTCCCTTAGCCTTAGCCTAGGTGGGTGGATTGAACTAGAAAGTCTACAAGTTAGGGTGGAAATATAGTCATGTTATTAGTTTTAATAATTAAATAAAAAATGAGAGCAAAATGAAAAGACAAATATATAAGTAGAGAAAATATTATTAAGGTTTTATATACCTAAAAGTTTAGAAAAAAAAAGAATTTTAGAAGTTTGAAATCAAAAGGCTAGGAGAAAGAAAAAGAGATGGAGATATAGGTTTTTGTTTAGAGAAGAAAGCTATGGAGAGGAAGAAGATGAATTGGAGCTAGGGTTCTTGAGGATAAATTCTAATTAGAAAAATCATTGGAGAATCAAAGGAACTGAGGTAGAATGTGAAACCCTTTCTCGTTAGGTGTTTTATTTGGTGTTTATTTTATATGATTTTGTATTGTTATGATTCAATAATTTATTTGAAACAAATATGTACCTCTTGTTGATGATCATGCATCTATTATTGATATAAAGAATGATTCAGCATCTCTTATTAAAATTTGAGAATTTTCTAATGTAAATTCACCGTTGAATGTTTGTTTGAATTTGAGTGATATTTTCTGAAATTCAGGACAGTTTCGATTTGCTGTGATTTTGATGTTCTTAGGAAGTCTTAATGATGTTAAAGCAATTTGAGGTCTTAACAAAGGTTGTAGATAAATGTCTTATCTTTCATTATGCTTTAGATTTGCTTAATTTCAGGTTTTTATGAATTTATCATGAATTGTTTCGTAAAGACATGTAATCTGTCCAGTTTTTAGGATGTCATTGTAAATTCATTATATTTTGATTGAGCCGTTAGTTTAATGTGAAATTTGGATATGTTATACACGATGGTGTCAGGAATGTTCCATAAAATTGTGAGGTAGATCGGACAAAGTTATCACCTGAAATGCATAATGTAATGTGGCTGCATTTAACTTGTTTGCATAAATGCTTGAAAGAAATTCATGTTCTTAAGCCATGGTTGCTTGTGTTGTTTGTAAAAATGATTTATAAAAGTAAATGAGTTCATTATTTTCCGTTAGATGGAATATCGTTTCATGATAACGGCGGGTAATGATCCCCGAGAGTTAAATGGGTAATGATCCCCATGGGAACTTGTGTTTCCCGACCATCGACGACGGCTGTCCGTGCCGGTAAACGATAGGTGGTGTACGAACCAAGGTTTTCGTACTGTGAATGAAATGGGTAATGATCCCCGAGAGCAAATGGGTATGATCCCCATAGGAACTTTTGTTCCTGGCCATCGATGGAGGCTGTCCGTGCCGATAAACGATAGGTGGTGTACGAACCAAGGTTTTTGTACCGTAAACTCATTGTTTGAGGTGACAATATAAATATGTGAATATGTTGGAACCTAGATTAAATGATTTGTTGGAAAATATAATTGGTGTGATGAACTCATGGTTTCTCTATGACGATATTAATACATGAATAGATGTGTTGAATCATTGATGAATGATTTGTTGACAATTATTTTGGTATTGTAAACTCATGGTTTGTTGGTGACAATATTGATATGTAACTCATGTTTTGACATTTAAAAGGATGGGTTGTTGGAAACATTATTGATGATGTTAATTGGTGTGTTGAATCCTAAATGGATGATTTGTTGGCAATAATATTGGTATGGGGAACTCATGATTGAACAAATAAATTGGATATTTTGTTGATGGATTATTGTGAAGTCTATTAATTAAATGATTTGTTAGAAACAATAGTGGTATTTTGAATTCACGGTTGAACAAATGAATTACATGATTTAGTGGAAATAATATTTGTGAGTTAATGTTGTTGGTTGAATATATTCGTTGAAGTTGCACTGTATTTCTTATTGTATGTTATTCCTTGATAAAATGATTTTGTTTCCGCATCTTTAGAGAATGGGGGTGCATTCTATTGAGTTGTCATCTCACCCCAATTGACATCCTTGCAGATTTATCAGAGTAGCGCAGCGAAAGCTAGGAATGAGTATCTTAGTAATTGAATTGTTTTATTGTATTGCTTGAAATGTAGTTTGAAAATAATATATTTGGTTGAAAATGTTTTAAAGATAATTAGTGGATTTATATGCTTCGGTTTATGTTATGTAAAGTTACAACTATGTTTTGTGCAAAAGTAAATTAGCAAAAAATAAATAAAAAATGTATGCATTAAGTCTCTTCCCGACCCGTAACGCTTCGAGTTCGGATCTCCATATGGGTTTGACCCTGGTCCGGAACTCGGGGTGTTACAATAGAGGCGTCTTTCACTACTCAAACTGCCCATTACTCCCTCAGATATTTCAAGTAGATCATATCCCAGCTGCAAGTTAAGATGCTCTTTGTTATAGTTGAAACCCTGTTTGTTGTTACCCAACATTTGATTAATAATCTCCTGAGTGTTCACACACACCTCAGTTGTAGTCATTGTGCCACTACCTTGTTGCAACATTATTTCAGGGAACTTGTAAATAACCCGACTGTCATTCTTGTTACCAAACACAAGCACAGGTGCATACTCCTCTAACAATTCAGAAGTAAGAATATTCAAGTGTAATTTAGAACTTCTTATAATTGGTTCTAGCCACTGTCCTCGATCAAATACCCTTCCAGTAACATACACGCTACAATCGGAATATCTTGCACTACTCAAAATATTTTTTACACAACCAAGAATTGTGAGGAAACAATACCCCAGGTGTGATTTTAGAAATCCTGCATTGCCCTTGAAACTCCATCTATTGTTGACAAGAATATGAGGAATTAGTCTACCTGCATTGTCAGACTCATGATTCATTGTTACATAAGATCTCGAAATAGTGCATGGAACATTACGCTGTTGTGGCTTCTCCTCAAATGGCTTGCTGACAATATGCTGATATCCCTTTTTTACCGACTCAAAGATACTTGAATACTCAATTAACAACTCCAGATGGTACCCCAGTTCAGAATTCATCTCGAAAATAAAATTTGCACTGAAACTTTGCTTTAAAATGAACCCATTCAGAACCATCAAACACCAATATGTATCTATGTAGAAATTTGAATTACCTTGACCATAATAAAAGTACCTTCTCATAGCTTCGCACTCTTTACCACGATCGAAAGGAATACCAGCATAATCAAAACTAGGTAAAATAACACACCGAAGCTCCTTCGAATTCGCAGTCAACAGTTCATCCTAAAATTCTTGAGGAGAAACTAACTCTACCACCAGAGACTTGTATTCCTGAACTCTATATATAACACCAATGCCATCAACATTAGGGAAAGAAGATTTAGTTGTAGACTTACAATTACCTTTATCTCTTGCTAGAAGAGTAAAAGAATCTCGAGTGAACCCTTTTGGCGAGCTGAAATCCTTTATCACTCTTTGTAGTCCTTCTAGCTTGAAAACCCACAACATCAATACAAGGTTCATTACCAGAGTTGAATGGTTTACCCTCCTGGTAGTCTAGAAACAATGTATTCGGCTTGTATTTATGAATGACATTAACACTACCAGATTCATCGATACTAGATGAAATAATTATTGATGTAAATCGAAATTTACCTTCATCTATTGTTCGAGTTGAAGAATTTTAAAATAATTCTCTGACTGAGCTGGAATCACCTGAATCAAGTGAGATTGAATTCAATTTGGCAACAATTTCTTCCCCGGCCATCTTCGATTCACCAGACCCGTTGGTGAGATTTGTTGTTGTAGTAGAATATAAAACTCCATCTGATGCTTTTGGTACTGGTGGATTTGATAATTTCTGAGTGAATTTACTAGGTGAACTTAAATCAACAGGAGCTGCTACAAGTATCTCATCGATTACGTTCAAAATTAACAACGCCTTCTTCATCACCGATCCAACTAATTCGAAGTTTCCAAACGAGTTAGCTTTCCAATCTTCACCAGTAGATTCACTCACATATATCATATGCTCCAACAAAACAAGTTGTTTTGCTTTTCTTGTTAAAAATTTCTTCCATCTGGCTAAAAACTCCGGAGATGGTTTACTTTGGCAATCACCCAACGCTTTCGATATCTCATCCAGAGCTAACACTAACGTATCAAATCTAAGAGATAGTTCTTCAATTTCAATTAGGTTTAGTAACTTATCAATTTTAAGAGATATTTCTTTAATTTCTGTGAGGGTTACCATATTTGCAGTCGCAGAATCGACTGCTCTGATACCACTTGTAGTGAACTCACTACAAATTGGATTATCAGGAATAGTTTTAATCTCTTTAGATTGAGATAATTGAGAATAGGTTGAAGGGATTAGAGGGTTAGATGAAGGAATAGACGAATTAGGGGAATAAGAAGAAGAAGACATTGTTACAGATGAGAAGTTGCAGAAGAAATTAGAGAGAAGATAAGTATTTACATTATCCATTCCTTGTTCTACAAAGAGAATTATAGACTCATTACATACTAGGGTAGTATCCCAGCACATTTGCTAAACACACGCACACACTAACAAATTACTAACTACACCCAGGATGCCCTTAACATGGGACATGACAGTATATCAGTGGTAAAGCGGTTCGAAATGACAATTTAGATTTTGGTGTATAACGTTACGAATCCAAATTGTTCTTTTACACTTGAGGATAATAGTAATAGTCAGACTTAAATATGGCTACAGGATAGAAAAGCAAAAGAATGGTTGTTTTTATAAGATATTCAGTAGTGGTTATGTATGACTTAATAACTTGATCCGTGATAAAACCACAACCAACATAGCTACAGACAAGATATCATATATCACTCTACTTATCGTTGTATCGATATATAACATAGCATTAGAGTACCATTCATGTTCAATTATAGGGAAAAAGTTTGGTCAACGCCAAGCTTTGATCTACACACACAATATGTTCTTCTAAATGTAAGAATTTGTTGTTACAAGAGTGTTTACGTTTCTATAAATAAATGAAACAACTGTAAAAGGGTCATCTGATACTTTGCGAAGTGGTGTCCCTGTTAATTCTGATGGTTGTGTTGCTAACACAGGGACAAAGATTTGACACATGATGCATCTACTTTCGTGATGGGGACTTTCTTTGGATAGTAGCATGGATACTGGTGCCTACAAATTTCAGGTATACATGCAACATTACGAAAATATGTCTTATATTGAAACCTTCTCAGCTGTGAATTTAAGAGTTTGATGGTTATATGTACCTTCATTGTGTTTTTACATTCGGATCTAGATATTGTATTGTATACTAATTCTTAATGTTGTTGTTTTAGGATTCGTTTGCGTCAGACTGGCTCAGTTCTTGATAACAACCTACATTCTTGAGTCATCTGGCTGGCTATTTTCTATGTATCCATGCACATTGATATATCACCATAAATTCTATCTTAGATGATCCTTATATGAAAACTATATCGAGTTTTAATTCATACAAAAGAACCAATTGTAATAAGCATCGGAAGTTTGACCGATCAAAAAAAAAAAAGGCACTTGAAGTTTGATTCGTGTATCTTCTCCATAACTACAACTTTCGTGAGGTATATAAATAACTAGAGATCTTTTTTAACTTTTGCAATGTGAAATATAACTTCCCTAAATGATGGTTTTTTAATTTTGGTTTCTGTAGGTTTCTTGGTACCCAATTTGGTGCACATGAGCTAACTAATTATCTATTGCCACAAATGAAAGAGGTTTCATGGTAGATGGGTAGCTATTGCCACAAATGAAAATAATTTATGGAACACTCAAAGACAGGTTGTTTGATTGTGTGGGTTTAGTGCATCTTGGAAGGTGGCCGATATAGAGATAGGAAACAGGTTCAATACTCCAATTACCCAAGCTAAACTTCAATTTTCGATTAGATGGAAAAAAACTTGAAACAATCATAAGGCGGTGCTGCAGCTGATCATACTTGAAGCGGTTAGTTGATTCTTGATCCCAATAGAAACATAATTAGTAAGATGCTTATTTTTTATGTATTTATAATTATAAGATGCATTAGTTGAGGATTTTTATGTTGTATTTTTTATTTGTTGCAAACGTATTCCAACGGACTACTCATTGACTTAGCTTCTTTTTGTTGTGTAGCCTGTGTAAAACCCTTCTTCGATGTTTATAATTTGAGGCTTCATGAAATTGGAGAAGTTAAACCTACAATCCAGATATTATCCAGATATTGGTGGTAGGGCTGGAGGAAAATGACAAATGGGTTTTCTTTCACCATTTCGCTTTGTTTTTTCCTTTAATCATCATATGTTGGTGTGGGTTTTAAGTTGGTAAGTGAATTATTTGTATACTGACAGATTCACTTATGCAGGAGTGAAATTGCAATAGTCATTTCCACAAACATCACATTTGGAAGTTAAATATGCAAATTTGAGAAGGGAGTTTGTATTCTTTTGACAGAGTGCATCTGAGCATTGACTAAATTAATTTTTGTGGGACGAATAGTGGTCAAAGGGCATTTCTTATGTGGAACACAGCTGTGAACTCTTTGGATGCCAAGGCTGTGTCCATTCCCCTTACACATTCTGTCTCACCCAGTATGAAGATTTGGAGTTGAAACTGCAACATCTATCTTGCCATTTTGAAGACATAGAGTTGATACCAAGCTCACAATCGATTATAAACCCACACCATATCCATCAACTATGTTACTCTGCAATAAGTTTTGCTAACAGTTGCAAGCCTTTTTTTTTTTTTTACTTAGATTTCCCGTTAGAAAAAAAGTGCATAAGTTTTGTATTTCTTCTAAGCTAATGGTAAATTATCAATGGTCACATCTTGATTAATTCCCCGGGTTAGCATCTTATTTTTCAAATAATAATAACTTAAGTATAACTGATTTATTTGAAGAAGTTTCCTTAAGATCTGATGCCACAAAGTTGATAAATTGGTCATTACATGTCAAATTTATTGGATAAAAACTGTCCTTAAGGACATATTAATGCAAGTTAATATTAAGTGCACCAGTCCCATGCCGTTGAAATAAATTTTTTTTGTACGTATCTACGAAATCTGAAAACGGGAAGGGAAGATCTATAAATCTAAATTTATAAGATCTATAAAAAAAAATTTATACGAACACCCCTAATAAAATTTTAAGGGTTTTTCCGCCATTGTGAAGTGTTACTGCTTGGTCCCATTTGGCTAGCTCATCCGTCGTTGCATTATCTTCTTGAATAATGAATAATACTGAACTCTATAGTCTTAACTTTTAAGAAGTGACTATACAGAGGCGTATTAGACATAGCCTAATTAATTGTATGTAGCAGTGCTCATTTAAAAAAACAAAAGTATGGGTAAACATATGCATATGAACTGCCTTGAACTAAGAAAATAACATCTAATGGCAGTCAAATTTGTTCACATATAATTCTCAAAAAGAGAGAAGAAAAGGAGCACCGCACCGGCACAAGAACCAAAACCCGGGCCGTCACAGCACGGGTCATATCCTAGTGTTGGTATACGATTGGAAATTGAAATCTATCAAAACCAATGGTTTATGATCAATAACTCTTGAATGGTTTTATATCAGAAGAGAAAACCTTAGAATAGACAAGAGGTGAAAAACCTAGATTACAAGTTGTATAATCAATCACGAAGATTTAATCCAACTTGGCTTTGTGATCCCCAATACAAAGACTTTTATCTCACTCTTGTTCATGAAGAACATAAGACGTGGAAAACAACCTGCAGAGCTTACGCTAATTTTCCAAAGGGGATAAAAACGTGTAAACTCACGAACTCAATATTTATAGTGAAACATAGCTTGAAAACTAAGCAAAGCTATTTTCCTTTTTCAAGACTCTCCTAATTTTGGGAGTCTTTCCTAAGTTACAACTCTTGCCAAAATAATTAAATAGCAAATATTGTATTTATGTGAATAAATCACAAATTAAATTAGGAAGGAATCACAAACACTTTAATATGGTAATCAAAGATGTTTGGAGTAATAGCTAACTTGCCTAGATAAGGAAACATCATCAAATTGACCAAAAATGCCTTTTAGTCACGTAATTGGGCCCAAGTCCGCGAAATGTTACAAACAGTCCATGTGTTGTTTCCTTCTAACGAACTGTAACAACTACAGCAACACTTGTAATTGTTACTTTAATAAATCACTCATAACTTCATCGTTATAACTCGTAATTGAGTGATTCTTGGCTCGTTGGATTCGCAAGCTCATTCACTATAAAATGAGATCCTATATAAGGATAAAGGTTATTGTCACCAAAGTCATGAATCAGATAACCTCAAGTATATATACATAAATGTACATTTACCGTCATAGGAATTCGTCCATAGAGTGAGCATTTATCTCGATAAATTAGAAAGGTAGAATCGAACAAGAATCCAAATGAAATCAATCACATACCTTTGTTGATGAAGTACTTATTGATGTTTTCTTGTATTCTTCAATTTTCATCATTTAAGGATAGCTTCGATTCAACTTCTTAGACCTAATCTAGTCTGAAACTATCTTTAGCATGCTAAATCAAGAATACATTTTGGTAACTAAAATTGACAACTAACTTGACATACCAACGCTAGTGGGTTCAATCGATCTATGCTCTAACAAGCTCCCCCTTTGTCAATTTTAGGGACAAAACCATTTTACATATGGCTTGTACTTATTAAAAGCAAAAATCGACAAGCTTGATTTCCTTGGTTCTTCAACTCTGCGTGTGTTCATCTTGTACTTGTTGAAGATCCATCATAGTATTATTACACATCATCAAAGTTTCATTGTATCACAACTTTGACAATAATACTACGGTGATATGCATCACTCCCCCTTAGTCAATGCTCTATCTCAACATGAAAACCACTTCCCCTTACATAATGATCCGTAAACCATATGTATTTGTAGTATGAACTACACATTAATTCTCCCCCTTTTTGTCAATATAAATTGGAAAAGGTACGAAAACTAGTGGGATTCTCATGAAATTTTCACGGAGACACTTCATGACCAAAAGAAAAACATATCAACTTTGTTTAGACGATATCACAGAGTCGAAACTTAGTGATGTCATCAAGGAGTTTATTAAGATACAAGTTAACTCCTACATGTTCCACAACCGCTTCTCTCCTCAAAGATATAACAAATAAGCACAAGTTCAAAAGAACTCTCCCCCATAAAATGTCATTCCCGAAAGAACAACAAGAGTGACTTGTCTCCAGGGAGAAGGATTTATATATTGGATTTTAGAAATCCTACAAGGATATAAGATTTAAGAACTAATCATTGAAAGTCTCTCATGAGATTGTGTTACTAAAAAATCTAGAACTATCTCATGGTAATCATAAAGATCAAGAATTGTTATCATCTTTTCTAAGATACAAACTTGTATAAACAAGAAATGATATGCTTAGAAGGAAGAATAACCTTTTCCACAAGGATTTACACCAAGAATGGTTACCATAAGAGTATGAAAAGATTTCCTTTACAATAAAAACCATCATCTATGGCTTTGAAAATTGCTTCTAACCTTAAGAATTTCAATCACAAATCAAGTTAGGTAATTAAGAATCATACGCGTGGTATGAGCACTTTCATATCAACCTTATTCTTCTTCACCATAACTAGTCAAATGACTCAAATGAACTAGTTAGAGAGTTGTTCAATTGCAAGGAAATCTCATGTACTACACAAGACACAATCGAAGCAAAAACGATGTGATTCACTCGAATCGATTCATGAACTATAAATCCACGGTTTGCAATAACATTCCTTAGTTTATTAAGATAAGTTCAAAAATATCTTTTTTAGACATAACCTACTCAAGTTCGTGGACTGGGTTCACGGACTAAAATTCCCGGACGGAGTTCACAAACTATAGAAGAAATTCTCGGGTTTGAGAACCACGCCAGTTCGCGGACTGAAGTTCACGTGCTGCTCCGATTTTAGTTGAACAACAAAGTTCGTAAACTTTGGTTCAAGGAATAAGGAACATATATGTGTTTCCGCAACAATGCTTATATCCTCCAATGGTCATATTGTCTAAACTCTCATTTCAATCATTGAAACATTCTCAGAGGGCGTTATATAGTTGTTATTCACAAACGTTTTTTCGTCAGAGCGATTTCCAAAATGATTGAAACATAACATGACTTTTGTCACTAGGTAAAGATGAACTTGGCTGAAGCAAAATCTTACCAACATAATTTGTACTCCCAAATTATTTTGCAATCCTCACCGTATTTACATGGGCTTCTTGGTGAGGATGCACTTTCAACACAATTAGGTTGTGTTGAGGTGAGCAAAATCTTGCTCACCACAGGTATTCGAAACAAAATCATGCATGACTCTAGGAATTTAACAACTCCCTTGAAACTTTAAATAACTGTTTCATAACTTTTTAAGATGTTATCCCTTGTCGAACTCTTGTCTGGGAGATCCTTATTAATAGTACTTGTTACTTTATTTATCTTTTTTGGTACCCATTTCTGAGTAACTTTTGGAGCAACGTATTTTTCTCTCTCCCCAATGTAGTTATGAAACTTCTTCGGGGGAATACTAGAAGAACTGATATTATGAGACTCAGTTTTTCTCCAGTTTGGAACAACAGATCTTGTCTTCTTAACAGAATCAGATCTGGATTTATCTTGTTTAAGAAATTTAAAATTCCTTTGGAAGTGACCTGGTTTTCCACAATAAAAAAACGTTTAGTAGAATGAAAAAAGTTATGTTTAGTGTTACCTGAATGTGTATGTTCTTGCTTTGGAGCTTGACAGGATTTCCTTTTTTCGGCATCGGCTGTTTGTAGAAACACTTCACATTTGTCAACCGTAGTAGGTTTTGGTTTAGAAGAATATTTAGCTTTGACAAATTTTACCTCTTTACAAACACTAGGAGCGTCTATTCCTTCATAGCCCAATCCTCGTGTATCACGATGAATTCTACATGCTCCAAATATCGAGGTTAATTTATCAGAGCTGCTATTTCTAGATAAACTCTCTTTTAATCTCGAGTTTTCTTCTTCCAACCTTTTGACATTTTCAAGTGCAATAACTAGATCATTCTTAGCTGATTCACATTGAACTTTGAGATCTTCTCGTTCCGAATTAAACAAAAAGTTCATCTCAATGCTCTCCAAGTTATCTAGCTTTGATTGAAGAATAATTTCCCGATCTCGGCCTTCGGCAATTTTGTTTATAGGTGAAAACGATTTCTGCCGGTTTTGGTAATTTGGGGTGTGTGGATGATAAATGAGTCTAAACCGTAAACAAATGCGCTGCACGAGAGTGCTTGTAGATTCGAGAAATCAATCTGTGCAAATCCGGCCTAAACCAAGAAATGGTCGTTCCAGACTTGTTTCGGTCACAAAGTGAAGGAGATGTGGTTGATCTTAGGGAGGGAAGCGAGGAAGGTGTTGAGATTGTGAAGGTGTTGTCTATGTATGACTTGTATCATAAAGCTGAACTGGCTTGCAGGATATAAGCTATCAGTTACGGTGTTTGAATACGATTGTATCAACACTTGCCTCTGTTGTCTTGCCTTGCCATGTTTCTTTTTGTAAAATAGGGAGGAGAACCGATTTATACAAGTCTTTAAGCCTAACCCTCGTATCTTGTGGGAAGTGGAGAAAGTGGAGTGATGGAGTAGTGGATTCGTGTGTTAGTGTCACACGACTAGTCTTGCCCACTTCTCCAATCATCACTAATCGTCCATGACATTCTGACATGTTCTTGTGATGGCGCATTGCGCGCTGCACGCTGTAAACCGCCAGACCAATACCCCAGTATGTATCCCCCAATTTGTGACATGATTGATGTCTTGAGTGTGTGGATCGTGGGACCCACAAAAAGTAGAATTTAATGGTAGATTAAATAACTAAGTTATTTAGGAAGTCGATACTTGTGAAGTATCATGTTTATTCTATGCAGGTACTGCATCGAGTATATTCAGCATGTATGAAGCATCGCTATTTGAGCGTCTCAAAATAACCTCATGTCCAGCCTACTTCATGTGATGGTTTGGAGTTTGCGCAAGCAAGTCCTCCCTTGGACAACCACATGGTGTGATAGAGTGACGAGTGGTGATCACCATGACGCCTCACTGACCAATTAACTCCTGACCAGGGTTGTATAACCAAGCTGGAGAAGTTGGATGGACAAGATGATCTTTGAGACACTCATCTGCGACCGTTAGTGGAATTAGGATTTTAGAAGAGGTGCGCAAGCACCACTTTTCAGCTTGGTCGAATCCAAGCTTGGGACACGATTTTGGCATGGCCGATCGGGCATGCGTATAGACGGCATGCCGGTATACATGCCCATACCTCATTGTCACGTGAAAGTGTGATCTAGACCACTTAATTTGTCCGGCAAAGAGGAGCGGTTATGATTTATTTACGACAGAAGCTTGGCCGGTCCAGGACGATTAGTTCGGCGTGTAGGCGGCAGGCTGGTGTACATGCTTATACCTTACTTTCCCATAGGAACATGATCTAAGACACTCAATTCGTCCGGCGAAGTTAAGTGGTTGAGATCAGTTTGTGATTGGGAAGTGTAACCACCCTAGTTTGGGCGTGCGAATTGGAACGACCAGGAATGGTATGCCTTGGCCGATCGGGTGTGGAGATAGATGGGTCCATGGTGAGCATGTTGATGCTCACTGTTCCTGCTCAGTCGACTCCTAAACCCTCCATTCGATCCGGAGAAAACGAACGTTTGCGATCAATGCAAACCCTAATTAGGGTTTTGCCGGACGTGTGGCATGCCCACTTTAGGCGCACGATCTGGAACGACCAGCCATGGTTGGTCCTAACCGACCGGTCATGTATGTAGGCGGGCTTACAATGAGCATGTTGACATGCTCTAGGCCCTTTGAATCTACATCTACATCTACATCCTCCATCTATACCTGCGAAAATATATGGTTGAGACTGTTTTGCGACACATGTAATGTGCCGCAAACCCTAATTTAGGGTTTTTCGTCCATACTGCTTTGGATTGGACGGTTTGGAAATCTATGCCACCCTTATTGGGAGGCCGACCATACGGGGCCCACGTTGGATCGGTAGTGAATATTCCAATACCTGCTTGGGGTCATGGATTCAATCTAAGCCATCCAATCATGCTGGTGAAGTTGGATGGTCGTGATCGTTTCTGAGACTAATATGGACAGTCCATATTCAAATATGCTCAATCGGGCTAGTATAACACACCGAGAGATGTATGCTCAATCGGTCTAGTATAACACACCAAGAGTTGCAGCCTGTACGGGTATTTCGTACATGCTTCATTATTAATGCTTGGAGGTTCGTGTTGCTCTGCTGAGAACAACACTCAGTCGTCATGACGCACCGATAATTATTATAGGAAATATAAAGCTGGTCATGCATTAATTAATAATATTGTAAATTCACAGAGTATATGGGATTGTTGCTACATGCTCCAACCCGGATGAATTTCGTGTATTTAATTCACAGAATACTGGGATTGTTGCCACATGCTCCATTCTAGGTGAATTAGTAAAGTGAAAAAGTATTCATCACTTATTAATGGATTTATCTTTTGCAAGATGTTAGCGCATAATTTTGGCTTTTACAATTTTAGCCTTAAATGAAAATTCACGATCAACATTAAGTCCCCTGCCTAGCGCATAATGGTTACGCTATTGTGGGGTAGGTATGAGATGGTGACATACTTATGTGAAGAAGACATGATAAAGAAATTTTACCCGGAAGAATTTCGTCCGATCGCTCGTAGTTGTCCATGTAAACGCCATTGTGCAAGAACGAAATCCTTTGGTGGGACCGGTTTCCTTCCTTGCATGTTTGAATCAAAAGAGCAATCTAATCAAAATAGGAATTCAATCAAAAGAGAAATCCTTGTTCTATTGGGATTCTTCCGAATTTTTGTCTATAAAAGGGACCGACCCTTTTCTTTTTCTTCACACACTTTTTTTTGTTCGACCAACTCCCATTCGTGATCTCCACTGCTGCCGCCGACCGCCCCTGCCAACGATACCGGAGCTCGCCGTCGTCGTCCGTCTGCAGTAAGGTAAGCGTTTTTTTTTCTAAGGTAAAACCCTAGTTTGCTAGGTAAACACCTTTTGCAAGATATATATTATGCTTAGTTCTTTCACCAAGATTGATACGCCAATATTTGCTAGGATTGCTTAGTAAAAAAAGCCGTGAATCCATGAATATGTTGTGTCCTGCTTCCTTTTTCATTGTTACATGCAAAACCTAGCTTCTTAGGTTGTAGCTTAGAAAGAAATTCTGCTTGAATTTCGTGAACATGATCCCATGAACATAAGATAACCGTATTGTGCAAATAAATATGGTCCCGCCATATATGCTCGATTGAACGTGGGTCATATACTGTGTATGCATGACTGAATATCGCCTTTATACTAGCCTTGTGCCCTTGACCAACACCGGACTTGAAATTTGAACAATACCGGACTTGAAACTTGAGCGATATTGGACTTGAAACTTGATCAATACCGAACTTGTGACTTGATCAATACCGGTGTTTGGACCCAATCCCGGCCTTGTGTACTCCAACGTGAATGTGTGTTCTGTCGTGTGTGACTACACGTCTCGCGCGTTTTTATACAAGTACCGACTCCTGTGTTTTATTGTAGAATGAAGAGAATAACTCCTGTTTAGATGTCTTCTAGAGATAATGCTGGTGCCAAGTCAGGAAGTGTTGACAGCTTCAAAGATATGAAGAAAATTTCTGATGAGTTTTTCACCTCGCCTTTTCCAAACATTAGGAAACATCCCTCTCACAAGATAGTCCTGCTCTCCGCTTTAGAAAATATGGAAGCTGATCCATATTCTTCTTCAGCACTTGTGATGAGGTTTTGTCTTTGAAGAAATAAATATCCGCCTTATCCTATCGACTTCAAGATTTGTCATACTCCACTGGGTTCTTATGAAGGGTGGATGAGACGCATGTTGAATAATAAGGATATTAAATCTAATTTGACCAAAGCACAAATCCTCAATGCGGTCATGGGATCTGCTGCTCTTGAAATTAAGAAAGACGATGCAGGCTTGATTACTTTTATTTCTCGGTGGCGCCCTTCTACTCATACAACCATATCCAGATAGGGAGAGATGACTATTATTCTGGAAATCGTAGCTGCATTGATGAACCTGCATGTCGCTGGAAGTTTTTATTACGAGCTTTCTAACACAGAACAACGTGATTATGACGCTATACTCCAAAAGGTGGCAGAATTCGACGATCTGGACAAGGAGGAGAAAAAAGATATGAGATGCTTTTACACCTGGTGGGTGTCGAAGTGGTCTCTTGCAGACCCAGGACCGGATCAGGAGTTGGAAAACGAGCTCATCGTGATTGCATTCCTGTCTTTGTGGCTATCCAGAGACATATTTGACGACGGTTCTGGAAAGAAGACCATAAGAGGTGACCTTGTTAGGATTGCTACAAATCTAGTAAAAGGTGAAGTTCTTCCCCTAGGTGCCTTGTTCGTTGGATCCTTATATTATCATCTGGACGCCTTAGCAATGTACATGCATGTTTCCAACGGGTACAACAAGGTGGAGTCGTACGTCCACTTCGCTTTTTTTCAGGAATTATTGTGGGAACATTTCAAAAGTTATGCTCATGTTCTTGCAACTTCGCTCAGCAGTTTGTATGGTGGCTCGAGAATACTCTGCTGGCATAGGAGGCATCCTAGAACCGGTGCGAAACTCGTGGACATCTTTGACAATGTATCTTCCGTAGATTTCCGTCCATGGGGGCCGATCCACTCTTCCATTGTTCAGCTGAAGACTTTTGCTATTGCTTCTGACGGTCCTGATGATGTGTTGCGTACCGATGTCAAGACTATGAAATTTGGAGAACTTATTTATCTGCACAGCTGCATTTCGAGATATATCCCGTCTCTATTCAATGAAGCATTTACCGTGACTCCATACAACATTGACAAGGCTGCTCGTCAACTGGGATTTGACCAGGGTGTTTCATTTATCCGTCCATCGGAGGCTCCGAAAGAACTTCTCCCGGGTATTTTTAATGCTGACGTGTTCTTGGCACTATAGAGTCTTCCTTTCTGGCCTATTGGGAGAAACCCACTGGTAACCGATAAGTATAAGGAATTTTGAAGGAAGAAACTATTGGCTTTCCAGGAGTTCTCGGAGGATGTTGTGACAGATTCCCTTGGTGATCCATATTCTGACGTTTTGAAGAAGCATTTCCGGTTGAATCCACTCCCAGGCAAACAGAACAGAGCTGATGATTGCAGTCCCCAAGCAGGAGAGAGATCTAAAAGGCATGCGTGTGATTCGGTGATCCGCAATTCCTCAAATATGCAGGTATTTATATCTTTTTCTGTCGATTCCTTGATTTCTCCAGAGTAATTTCTTCTAAGAGTGATCCTTGCTTGAAATCAGGGAATTCCGGAAGAGAATGTTTTCACAAGGTTGGCGCGCATTCAGAACGAGAAGTCTGGTAACGCTGGCCTTCGTGTTGAGAAGTCTGGTAACACTGATCTTCATGCTGAGAATTCTGGTAAAACCGCACCTTTTCCAGACAATGACAGAGATGACGCAAGCTCGGCTGGACAAGGTGCCTCCCTAAGTGATCTTGTTGATGGGGCCGCGACGAAAATCAGCACCCAGAGTGAAGTAGACATCAAGAGGAATGTTGGATAGGCAACATCCTCTATTATTGAGGTAGCTCCCCTTGAAGAACATTCTGAGCAGGTTCCAATCAATAAAGCTATCGTGGTGACTTCTTATAAAAGGCTTCCTGCAACTGACAAGGCTCATGTGATTGGTGAAGTATTGGTAATGCAACCTGGGGCTTTGTTCGATCCTCCTTTCACTGTCCCTTATCCAGGTCATGTGTTAGTTAGAGGATTCAACGTGCCATATTAGTTCAAAGGGTTGTACACGGTGATATGGGAGAAGCACGGCCACATTGCTACCATTACTATGCTCAAAAGTCGTCTTGCATTGGTCAACCACGTCTAGGAAGCTTTATTTTCTATCCACGGGATGAGCGTCACGACTGGTCAAACAGTTTCTGAGGAGATAATTGAAGACTGGAAGTGCCATTGAGATGTGTTTGTGCAGTACGACTTCAATGCTCCTTGGTTCTTCAAAGGGTTCTCCGAGATTCAGGAGCTCCAGAAATTACAAGATGAAGTCCCTTCTGCAAACTGTGTTACTCGCCAGGAAGAAGAGGTTGAAAAGTTGTCTAAGGAGCTGAAGCTGAAGCAGGCTATACTTCAAAGGATGAAAGTCACTCTTGCCCAGAAGGACGAGTTGATGCTGAAGGATTCGCGCCACCTACTTGTCTTTTCTTTTAGATGCTTTTCTTTTTGAGTGATAGTGAGGATTTTCTTTCACAATTTGACTTCCGGTTTTGAATTAATAGGTAATTGAATTGGTTTATTTTGAGATAGTTTTGTGAACGAATTTTCTGAAAGAGATTATTTTGAGATGGTTTATCTTGGTCATGAATGATTGCACATATCATATGAAATTGCAAATGTCGCGTAAAAGGGAAGTATGAAGGGAAACAAACACGGCGTTTGATCATTGAGCCTCTTGGGATTCCAAGTCCCCAGTGAATTCTAAAACTATCCTTCTTGTAAAATTGTTGAATAGAACTTACTTGCTTTTTAAGCCTCACTTGTATCAAACCGAAGTATCCTCTCTAAGGAAATCGTCTGCATTAATCTCTTAGAGAAGGAAAGCTATCCCTCTGAATTAAGATTCTTCTGAACAATGTGTTTCAAAGCATTGCATTCACTGGTAGGGTAGTGAAGGAACCAGTGGAAATGACAATACCTCGGGTCCATTACTTCTTTATTAGTGGGTGGACTCCATACATGGGGTAGCTCCACCTCTCCGTTTCGTACCCACGCCTCCAGCAACTCCAAAATCTTTTTCATTAGGAACGTAAAGTGTAGGTACTTCGAGTCTAGCTTTTCCTGGGTTCATGGGCATTGTGGTGTCTCTACATGGATTTGATGTGGAGCACGTGTCTGATATGAAGTTGGAAGACTTGTGAGTGCCATCATATCCGCGGATCGCTTACCTAGGTGACGGGGTGTGGAAGGTGTCATAATATCACTGCTGAGTGATCGAATTGAACGCTCCCATCCTATGTACTCACGTGTTCCTTGATTGATCTCTCCTTCCTCAAGCATTTCTTCACTTGGTTGAAAGTTCAATACAGATTGGACAGTCTTCCGGGCTTCGACAAGAGTCTTGAGATATAAATCTTCTAGCAGGGCTCCGTAAGCTGCAGGCTCCCCTTTTTTATACGGCAGACATTGTGGCACCCCAGACAAGTCCTTTCCTATGTGGAGTTGCCTCGAGTCTTCATTTTCGGATGTACCATGTTGTTCTTCTCTCTTGAGTCCCCTGTGATTATGGGCTCTTTCTGCATCTCCACTGGTAAAGGTGTGACTCCTGTCTAAGGACTCAACGTTTCTTGCACTGTCTGAGTATATGCCTGCCGACCCTTCTTGTAATTGTGTTGTTATATCATTCAAAAGGCGGATTGTTTTGCTCTGTCTTCTAGCGATACCAGCTTAATTTGAAAAGACATCTTTCAGCATTCTAGTTACACTTCACATGATATCTGAACCACCTGTGCTTTCCGGGTGAGGATACATCAAGAGATGAAAACCGAAAAATTGAGAATTCAATTTTTTACAACCGAGAGATCAACCTCCCGCAGTGGTCTCCAATTGTTTATGGGTGAAAACTATTTCTGCCGGTTTTGGTAATTTGGGGTGTGTGAATGAGAAATGAGTCTAAGCCTTAAAAAAATGCACTGCACGGGAGTGCTTGTAGATTCGAGAAATCAATCTGTGCAAATGCGGCCTAAACCAAGAAATGGCCGTTCCATACTTGTTTCAGTCACAAAGTGAATGAGATGGGGTTGATCTTAGGGAGGGAAGCAAAGAAGGTGTTGAGATTTTGAAGGTGTTGGCTATGTATGACTTGTATCAGAAAGATGAACTGGCTTGCATGATGTAAGCTATCAGTTATGGTGTTTGAATATGATTGTATCAACACTTGCCTCTATTGTCTTGTCTTGCCTTGTTTCTTTTTGGAAAATAGGGAGGAGAACCTATTTATACAAGTCTTTAAGCCTAACCCTCGTATCTCGTGGGAAGTGGAGAAAGTGGAGTGATGGAGTAGTGGAGTCGTGTGTTAGTGTCACATGACCAGTCTAGCCCACTTCTCCCATCATCACCAACCTTCCATGACTTCCTGACACGTTCTCGTGATGGTGCGTTGCGCGCTACACGCTATAAACCGCCAGACCATTACCCCAGTATGTATCCCCCAGTTTGTGACATGATTGATGTCTCGAGTGTGTGGATCGTGGGACCCACAAAAAGTAGCATGTAATGCTAGATTAAATAACTAAGTTATTTAGGAAGTCGATACTTGTGAAGTATCGTGTGTATTCTATGCAGGTACTGCATCGAGTATTTTCAGCATGTATGAAGCATCGCTGTTTGAGCGTCTCAAAATAGCCTCATGTCCAGCCTACTTCATGTGATGATTTGGAGGTTATGCAAGCAAGTCCTCCATAAGCCGACCATATGGTGTGGTAGAGTGACGGGTGGTGATCACCATGACGCCTCACTGACTAATTAACTCATGACCAGGGCTATATATCCAAGACGGTGAAGTTGTATGGACGAGATGATCTTTGAGATACTCATCTGTGACCGTTAGTGGAATTAGGGTTTTAGAAGAGGTTAGCAAGCACCACTTTTCATCTTAGTCGAATCCAAGCTTGGGACACGATTTTGGTATGGCCGATCGGGCATGCGTGTAGACGGTACGCCGGTATACATGCCCATACCTCATTGTCCCGTGAAAGTGTGATCTGGACCGCTCAATTTGTCCGGCAAAGAGGATCGGTCAGGATTTATTTACGACAGAAGTTTGGTGCTGCAAATGCCGCGCGTCATGCCTTCTTCAGGCGCGCGTTTCGGGATGACAAAGCTTGGTCAGTCCTGGACGATTGGTTCGGCGTGTAGGCGGCAGGCTGGTGTACATGCTTATACCTTACTTTCCCATAGGAACGTGATCTAAGCCACTCAATTCATCCGGCGAAGTTGAGTGGTCGAGATCAGTTTGCGATTGGGAAGTGTGACCACGCTGGTTTGGGCATGCGAATTGGAACGACCAGGCATGGTATGCCTTGGCCGATCGGGTGTGGAGATAGATGGGTCCACGGTGATCTTGTTGATGCTCACTGGTCCTGCTCAGTCGACTCCTAAACTCTCAAATCGATCAGGAGAAAACGGACGTTTGCGATCAATGCAAACCCTAATTAGGGTTTTGCCGGCCGTGCGGCATGCCCACTTTGGGAGCACGATCTGGAATGACCAGCCATGGTTTGTCCTGACCGATCGGTCATGTGTGTAGGCGGGCTTACAGTGAGCGTGTTGACATGTTCTAGGACCTTTGAATCTACATCTACACCCTCCATCTATGCATGCAAAGATGGATGGTTGAGACTGTTTTGCGACACATGTAATGTGCCTCAAACCCTAATTTAGGGTTTTTCGTCCATACTACTTTGGCTTGGACGGTTTGGAAAGCTATGCCACCCTTTTAGGGAGGCCGACCATGCAGGGACCCGCATTGGGTCGGTAGTGAATATTCCAATACCTGCTTGGGGTCATGGATTCAATCTAAGCCATCCAATCATGCTGGTGAAGTTGGATGGTCGTGATCGTTTCTGAGACTAATATGGACAGTCCAGATTCAAATATGCTCAATCGGGCTAGTATAACACACCGAGAGATGTATGCTCAATCGGGATAGTATAACACACCGAGAGTTGCTTGTACGGTTATTTCGTACATGCTTCATTATTAATGCTTGGAGGTTCGTGTTTCTCTGCTGAGAACAACAATCAGTCGTCATGCCGCACCGATAATGAGTACATGAAATACAAGGCCGGTCATGCATTAATTAATAATGCTGTAAATTCACAGGGTATATGGGATTGTTTTTATATGCTCCAACCCAGATGAATTTCGTGTATTTAATTCACAGAATACTGGGATTGTTTCCACATGCTTCATTCTAGGTGAATTAGTAAAGTGAAGAAGTATTCATCATTTATTAATGGATTTATATTTTGCAAGAAGTTAGCGCATAATTTTGGCTTTTACAATTTTAGACTTAAATGAAAATCCACCATCAACAAATTTCTTCTTTAAGCTTTCGTATTTCGTTGAGATAATATCTTGCACCACTAGAATCGAGTTGGTCTTGCAAGTCTTTATTCCGACTACAAAGTCTGTCATATTTAACTTTCTCACTGAAGATTGTGCTTTCAACTTCCGAGAGTTTCTTATGACATTCCTTAAGAAGATTATTAGCAACCGGATCTACATGGAACACTTTTTTGTCAGAAACAGAATAAGTATCCGAAAGAATTTTTCCAAAAGCTAATGCAACCTCGCCTACGTACTCTTGGGGATTATAATATTCGTGTCCATCATCAAGAGTAGGCAAAGCTGGTGCATATGACGATTATCTACGGCTCTAGCTAGGACATACTGAAGACAAGTGCCCGAAACCACGAAAGTTATAGCATGGTACATCATCATTAGGAGATGTTGCACATTTAGAAAAAATCTTTTTCCTGTCTCTCAAGAATTTTCTATATTGTCGAGGAGTAACATTCTTAGTATCTGGCGAATCTTATTTATCCTTAGAGGATTCAGAATTGTTTGCAGCCTTAAGAGAAATCACATCTTTTCTAGATGCGTGTTCATTATCAAAGATCTTTAACTTTCTAATAAGAGTATTTCTGGAGAGTGTAGAAAGATCGTTTGCATCTTCAATGGCATGTTTGTTAGAGTCATATCTATATGGCAACGATCTGAGAATTCATCACAATGTCCTTTTCATGAATAGTCTTACCCAATGCAAAAGATGTATTAACAATTTCAGACACTTTTTAATTAAACTCATCAAATGTTTCATTATCAGACATGTGAAGGTTTTCCCAGTCAGATGCTAGGTATTGAAACCTTGCTTCTTTCTCTGCGGCATTCCCTTCAAATACGGTTTCTAAGATATCCCAAGCATCTTTAGACTTATTACATGTAGTAACGTGGTGCTGAAGATCTGGGTTAATGGCATGGATGATAACATTTAATCCTTCGGAATTTTTCTTTGCAGCAAGAATCTCAAGATCACTATATTCACCAATATCCTTTGCAACAGTTACACCATCTACCGTAACTAATGGAGGATTGTAGCCATTAACAATACGAACCCATGATTGAAAATCTCGCGATTGAATAAACGAACGCATAGCAATTTTACACCATAAATAGTTCGTGCCATCGAAGACTGGTGGTACGTTTATAGAGATAACACCTCTATCAATAATAATCAGATTGCTTCAAACACAGACTTATGAGGTCTTAACGTGTTTGCCTGCTCTGATACCAATTGAAAAAGCGGGGGTCTAACAACTACACCCAATAATTCGTTTGGAAATATGTATGGAACAAAATTCAATATAATCTGAAGAATAAAAACTCAATTGAGAAATAATATTAAAGAGATTTATCTCCTTCTCAACACAATCAATAGTTAAACAGAAACAAGTCCGTAAACCTGATTTTAGTGTGAGGTTTCTTGAAATAAGCTTTTGTGTTAATCACAACCTATTCGATATCCACCCTGTATAGACCTCTTTAAGCAACAATAACTAAATGAATATTTCAACGCGGTGTCCACTTGAAACAGGGTTAGTCCGGACTGGTCTAACAATGTGAAAATAACAAAATCAATTGTTCAAGATCAATCAAGTCTTATCCAACAAACAAGGTCGTATTTAACAACTATGATTGATTGACGTACAACCTGTATTATTTAAATTATAAAGATAAACAATATAATGCGGAAAATGAAATAACATAGACACCAAAATTTTGTTAATGAGGAAATCTCAAATGTAGAAAAACCCCGGGACCTAGTCTAGAATAAACACACACTGATTATAAGCTGTTACACCAATTTCCTACTACCTATTCGGACTAGATGTAATAACTTCTTCAGCACAAATAGAACTCCTAGCAGAACACCGATTCTCTTTAGGAATTCTTCTCCTTAATCTTCTAGCAGAACCCAAGGCTCTCTTTAGAAGATACAACAACACGATTAATACGATTTGATATTTTGTTTGCACAAAACACCGGTTTGATTTCCCCTTAGATGTGAATCAAGGTTTTGGAAATATTGTAGATTAGGGTTTTAACTTACAATCAGTATGCGTATTCATAAGAAGTCCGTGAACCTGATTTTCGTAAGTGAACTTGGGTAATTCCAATGATCAATTTCCAAGTTAAGAAAACCCTAATAATTCTACAACAAGAACAACTAGAATAAATCTAGAGATATCTTGTTTAAAACTTCTCAAGGATTTTTACAAGATACCTCAATAAAAGTTGTTCTTTCTAGTCTCCGATTTCGACTAACAAGTGTTGGTATACGATAGGAAACTGAAATTTATCAAAACCTAGGGTTTATGATCAACAACTCTTGAATGGTTTTATATCAGAAGAGAAAACCTTAGAATAGACAAGAGGTGAAAAACCTTGATTACAAGTTGTATAATAAATCACGAAGATTTAATCTAACTTGGCTTTGTGATCCCCAATACAAAGACTTTTATCTCACTCTTGTTCACGAAGAACAGAAGACGTGGAAAACAACCTGCAGAGCTTACACTAATTTTGCAAAGGGGATAAAAATGTGTAAACTCACGAACTCAATATTTATAGTGAAACATAACTTGAAAACTAAGCAAACCTATTTTCCTTTTTCAAGAATCTCCTAATTTTGGGAGTCTTTCCTAAGTTACAACTCTTGCCAAAATAATTAAATAAATAATTAATTAGCAAATATTGTATTTACGTGAATAAATCACAAATTAAATTAGGAAGGAATCACAAACACTTTAATATGGTAATCAAAGATGTTTGGAGTAATAGCTAAATTGCTTAGATAAGGAAACATCACCAACTTGACCAAAAATGCCTTTTAGTCACGTAATTGGGCCCAAGTCTGCGAACTGTTACAAACAGTCCATGGATTGTTTCCTTCTAACGAACTGTAACAATTACAGCTGTTGCTGTAATTGTTACTTTAATAAATCACTCATAACTTCATCGTTATAACTCGGAATTGAGTAATTCTTGGCTCGTTGGATTCACAAGCTCATTCACTATAACATGAGATCCTCTATAAGGATAAAGGTTATTGTCACTAAAGTCATGAATCAAATAACCTCAAGTATATATACATAAATGTACATTTACCGTCATAGGAATTGGTCCATAGAGTGAGCATTCATCTCGATAGATTAGAAAGGTAGAATCAAACAAGAATACAAATGAAATCAATCACATACCTTTGTTGATGAAGTACTTGTTGATGTATTCTTGTAGTCTTCAATCTTCATCCTTTAAGGATAGATTCGATTCAACTTCTTAGACCTAATCTACTCCGAAATTATCTTTAGTATGCTAAATCAAGAATGCATTTTGGAAACTAAAATTGACAACTAACTTGACATAGAAACGCTAGTGGGTTCAACCGAGCTATGCTCTAACAATATTTATTAGTGTGAAATGTAGTGTCGAAACAAACAACATCACCAAAAAACCCGTAGTCTATTTTTGATCTAGCATATGCCCAAAATAGATTACAAGCTCTGTTTTCTTTATTGACTTGTATTTTATAAGAAAATCCTGGGTTCTCTTTTTTCATAGCTCGAAAATATTTGAGAGAAACTTGAGCATCACCTTCTTTATATATCTCTCGACGCCTTTTCTGGAAATGATTTTTACAATATGTTAATGTGAAATTCAGATTTTGCGGACCATCATGTTCCTTGATTAAAATTGAAAATGCTTTAGTTGATGTGAAATACAGATTTTGCGGACCATCATGTTCCTTGATTAAAATTAAAAATGCTTTAGTTGGCCTACAACCTCCAGAATGAAGTGATTCTATATACCGAGCTTGTTGAGGTAATATTCTTTTTTGAGACCTTAACATATGCGTTTATTCTACAAGCACTAGTTCATGGTTGTGTTCTTCAACAAATTTCATTACAGCTAACATACCACCTTTTGCAATGACCTTTTGTTTGTAGGTGAAAATGGTTTCTGCTGATTTCGGTAATTTCGGGTGTGCGGGTGAGAAGCAATTTAAACCCTAAACAATTTACTGCAAGGGAGTACTTTAGATTCGAGAGATTAATCTGTACAAATCCAGCCTAAACCAAGAAATGGCCGTTCCGGACTTGCTTCGGTCACAAAGTGGAGGAGAATGGGTTGGTTTTGGAGAGGTAAGCAAGGAAAGTGGTGAGTCCAGAATAGTTGATTCTGGAAGAGTAGTCGTGTTACTACGACTTGTATCAGAAAAGTGGGAAGGCTAACAAATGGTAAGCTAGCAAGTATTTCCTGAGTGTTGTATATTCCCGAATAAACTTGTTATTCTGTGCAAATAAGTAAGACCTATTTATACAAGTCGAAGTGAAACGTACTATGGTCTCATTAAGATAAATGGGTAAGTAAATGGGAGGAGGTGATAACCGTCTGCATGGAATTGATGTTCTATAAAACCGTTAATGTATGGAATTGATGTTCCATAAAGCCGTTAACGCATGGAATTGATGTCGAGCGTTTCACCATTAACTCCCTATATTTACTAACCACCTTACCCTTATGACACTTCCTTATGACGGGCGTAGTGTACGCCGCACGCTGTAAACCGCCAAACCAATACCCAAAGAGGATCCCCCAGTTTGTGATATGTGTTTGATGTCTTGAATGTTTTTGTGGAAAACATGTGGCATGTCGTTGTTGCCTGGAAAGTCAAGCTTGGGAGACTTGGTAGATTGGTGACCTTTGATGGTCGAGATCTTGCATCTTAAGAGGAAAGGTAGTCGTTGAACGTCGCACGCTTTCTTTATTTGGTGGCCGCATGAGAAGGCCAGCATGGTGGCGCGACTATGCTGGCATACCATTGGCATGGCATGGTACCTCAGATAGGTTGGCATGCCGTTGGCATGGTTTGGCGTGGCCAAACTTAGGTTTTCGGGAAAAAGGTTACCATGCGTTGTCTGGTAACCTTGGATGGATGGAATTTGCTCCTGGGATTGAAGGGAAACCGTTGATTGTTGCATGCCTTCGTTTTGGTAGCCACGTAAGGAAGGCTATCATGGTGGCGCGGCTAGGTTGGCATGCCGTTGGCATGGCATGGTTTGGCGTGTCCAAACTTAGGTTTTTGGTCCAAAGGTTACCACGCGTTCTCTAGTAACTTTGCATGGCTAGGATTTTCTCCTGGGTTGAAGGGAAACCGTTGATTGTTTCACGCCTTCGTTTTGGTATCCATGTAGGAAAGGCTAGCATGGTGGTGCAACTAGATTGGCATGGCATGGTTTGGCATGTGGGACCAAGGGTTTGATTATGGGCGCATGTCGCGGCTATCTTGGCTAGGTGCGGATTGGCTTGGCATGTGGGGCCAAGGGTTTTCCATGGACACATGGTGTGGCTAGCTGGGATAGGTACGGTTTTGGCTTGCATGTGGGTCCAAGGGTTTGGCATGATCCAATCTAGGTTCGTGACCAAGCTAGGGTTTTGGGCTAAAGGTCGTTTGGTAACCTTGGATGGCCAGGATTTGCTCTCGGGATTGAAGGGCAACTGTTGATTATTGCGCGTCTTCGTTTTGGTAGCTGCGTAGGGAAGGCGAGTATGGCGGCGCGCCTAAGTTTGCATGTGTCCATGGCGAGGTAGGTGTGGCTGGCATGGTTTTCCATTGTCACAGGGGTGCGGCTAACATGGTTAGCATGCCTTAGCGTGGTTATTGTGGATGGCATGGTTTTCTGTTTGCACAGAGGTGCGGCTAGCATGGTTGGCATGCCTTGGCGTGGTTGGTGTGGCTGGCATGGTTTTCCGTTGGAACAGAGGTGCGACTAGCATGGTTGGCATTCCTTGGCGTGGTTGGTGTGGCTGACATGGTTTGCCATTGGCACAGAGGTGCGACTAGCATGGTTGGCATGCCTTGGGGTGGTTGGTACAGCTGGCATGGTTTTCCATTGGCACAGAGGTGCATATTAGGGTTTGGCTTGTCGTAACCCTAATTGGTATTAAAAAAGATACCCCGATAATTTTTTTACAGACACATTAAAGGTTTCAATAAATGCGCCTAGTAAAAGATTATTACTTAAATGTCGTGACGTCACTGTCTGACTAGGGTTTAGGGTTTTATGATTTTAACCCTAAGCTAAAAACCACCATCAATATTAAGTACCCTGCTTAGCTCGGAACAGGTGCCTTGTTGCGAGGTAAGTATATGATGGTGACAAACAAGGATGGAATCGAGACGTAAATCATTGCAAAGATAGTCAGGAAAATCTGACTAACCTTTTTCAAGAGGTAAAGAGAGTTTTTTGCTTCCCGTGTTGGCGGCCCTGAGTAAGTTGTACTTGGGATGCAGACCGTGGAGAGGTGAAATGAAAATTGCCAGCTTGGTCTGGTCGTACATCTCTGAGGCGAAGCGGGCGCTGTCTTGGAAGGTAAAGCAAAATGGATGGCTTGGCTTGTGGGGCCAAGGGGTGGCGCGGTCTTGGAAAGTCAAGCACGCGTGGATGACTTGGAACTATAGGGCCACCACAGTGGAGCGGGCGGTCTGGCATGGTGTGGCCATGGCAAGGCGAGATGTACACGGACGGCTAGGCGTGGTGAGGCTGTGGCAATGGAGCGGATGGCTTGGCCTGGCGCGGCCATGGCAAGGCGCGGTTCGGTAAGGTCAGCGTGCATAGACGTCTAGGAGCGGTGAGGCCGAGACATGGCACGGATGGCTTGGTGATTTTTCTTCAAGGGCCCAGTTGCCTATTTTCCTTGGCTCAAACCGGAAGTTCTTCTTTTTTTTTCTTTTTTTTTCTTCGACCCAAAAACGTTATGCCCACAAAAAATAGGGAGCGTTGCTCTTTTTGCTTTGGTTACGTTACCGATTTTGCTTCAGAATCTCAGTACTGGCGGCGGGAAAGCAAAACACGATCTAGTGTGTCTCAAACACGTTCTTCCACGTTTTCTCACCAAACCCTAATTATTTCGCATAGCCAGGCATGAGGTTTAATTAGGATCGGATATCATGCCTTATCTCACAACTAGTATATAAAAACTTTCCTTTTTGGGACTGCGTCGTTGTGCTAAACATAAAAGATGATCTTGAACCCTCCATCCGCATAGTTCATCCGCGCCCATCCTCTTTACAAGTATCGTCTCGTGTTTTCTTCTCATTCTTATTTCATCCTCTTTCTTATGTATGTTGTTGCTATAGATAGGGTGGGAACTTGACCATTTTCCCTATTTTTTGTAGTGTATGATGGGATCCTCCAGAGATAGTCATGCCTCTAATTCTTCGGAGAAAAACTTCGGAATCGGCGAAAACCAGTTTTCTTCTCATGAGGAGGCATTAGGTAGAATCGAATCTCTGTTCCATGAAGCTGGTGGAATTATCAAGGACATCCCTTCTATCTATTTCAATGAAGTGCGGGCGCGTGTTCGGACTTTCTTGGGTTCGGTGAACATGGAGGAGGAACGAGAAGGTGAGGAAGAACCTTGGTGTACTGAGAAGCTCCAGTGCAGCAAAACATTTCCTCGGTTCAGTGCTAGGGAGGATCAGACTGTTTCTAGGTTGAAACAACGGAGAACTGAGCCTGTGGAACTTTTAGAAGGAAAATAACATAACTTCTTCGTTTAGGACGGCGCCATAGCTCTTGATCCTGATGTAGATGAATCAAGAAATCTTCCCCGAAGGGTCGCTGAGAAAACCTTTGAGGAAGCATTAGACAGGATTGAAGCAGCCTTCGGAGTTGACGCCTAAGATATTGTCAGCGACATTAGAGGGGCATGGTGGCATATGCTGGACTAGTCGTTAAAGCGGGTGCCGGGAAAGAGATGGACATTGTTGCTGCTGAGGTTGCTTCGGGATGGGATGTTGAGGTTGCTGCTGCTAACGCCGTCGAATGAAATCTTTGCTTCCCAAGAGATTGTTGGGAAAAGTGCTTGAAAATAGATTTGACCAAGGGGACTCGTGTTTCATCTTTCGATGGCTAGTTTATCCCTTTTATCGTTCCCATTTTTTGCTTAGTCATCCTGATATTTTTGTAGACTCATCTTTAACTTCTTATTCACCAATTAACGTTCCGCTTGTTTTTTTTGAATAATTGAATGAGGTATTTCTGGTTGTGATATGATGGTTTATGGCTTTTCAATGGTTTTTGGGTTAGTTTGATGTATTTCTCTGAGAACAGGAAAACCCATTCAGAAAGAGATGTATGTTTGTTTTTTTTATAATGGAAATGAAATTCCGGAGAAGAATACAAACGGTGTATTCATCTTGGGGAAATATATATATCAAGAGAAACTATTAAAGAAAATGCTAAAGGGAGAGTGGCTGGAAAAATACAGCATTTTAGGGATGGGAAATCTTGAGCCATCGCGAGTGGACTATCACGCCTTCCGGCTTGTCTGTGTTGATAATTAGTATCCTCCTATAAGAACGTCTGCCACCAGATACGGTTCGTCTTCTCTTTCGTCAGGAGAACCAAGTTGAACAGCTATTTTTACCGTCACCTTCCCAACTTGAAACTAGTTTAACTTAACCACTATATCTCTGATTGAAAACGGGTTCAGGCATTGTGCAACCTTGAATCTTGGCCTCGTTGGTTTCGGTGGCTGCTTCTGAGTTTCTTGCAAATTGTTTGAATGGCCCAGCACCCCAATCACATATCTTGACAGTGTTCGTACCAGTAATTGCGCCGAGTCCCCATGACGAATTGGGGAAGAAATGACCGGTCGCAGAGAGGATTGTTCGGCCAGACCTACTTGTGTTTGGAATCCATGAGTTAGCGAAAACAGGTCTTCTCCCGGCGTCCGGGTTCCTTCAGAAACTCGTCGATGCATCAGCAAGTGAGACGGTTTGTTTGAGATTCTTTCGGGCTTTGTCATTGGTAGAGGAGATGTACCCAATTTTTCCTTGTTGTTGAGTACCCATAAGTGCCACAATATCATGTCGTAACCCAGCTCTTTGATAATGTGGAATTTTCAATGCGTTATAACGTCTCCTATATTGACGTCGAGGTTGATGTATCCATGCACGATCAAGGCTTCTTCTCCCGGGTTCTTTATTACAGACGGGGAATAAGTAGCATCTTGTTTTGTAAATCCCGCAGCTTTCAGTATCTTGAAAATAATAACGTTGAAGTTAGAGGCCGCATCGATGAGCGTGTTGTCGAATTCAATATCTCTTAAATGGGACGTGGTCAGTAGTCCCAGTCTCTCTTTTTGATTCCGCCCGTTTGGAAAGCTTGGACCCTTGGCGCGATTTCCATGGAGGGAAACAGCCGTTTGCCTGATACAACGCGATTGAGAGTCACAAAAATATCTTGGCGCTGCACCTTGGAAAGTTAGAGAATTTGGCATACATGTTGCATCATAGATTGTACAGTCTCGTGGACGGAGTCCCCAGAGACCCCACAGTTCCTTACTGGTAGTGGGTCTCAATGTACTCCCTTGTTTCCTAGTTGGAGCTCCCCTGCTTCTATCTTTTCTTTGAAGATATGTTTTAGTCTGTTGCAATCACTGGTTGGGTGGTGAACAAATCTGTGGTAGTGGCAGTACTTGGGGTTCGCCATTTCGGCCTCAGTCAGTGGGCTTCTGGGAGGTGGCAGTCTGATAACATCATCTCGAATCCATGCTTCTAGGAGATCAGTCACCTCCTCGATGGGAAATGGGAAATCTTGGGTATTCCCTTCAGTTTTCTGACGACGCATGGGATCTTTAGAGGTGGCCTTCCGTGGCGGAGTTTCCCGTTGTGCCGGTGCTTCACGTTTAGGCTAATGGTCTACAGCTGGGGCCTTCCTTTTCCCTCTCTCGTTCATTACGTTTACAGAGGAGGAGCCATCATTAAATTTCTTGCTGATGAGGCGTCTATTCTCGCGAGTTTCGTGCATGTCTTCGGCTCGAGTCGGTCTAGCTATTTCCAGTAACGCTGGTGCTATCGTCGCAGATCGCCTGGCATCTTCATGGAGTTCAGAGAATATATGGAAACGCAAGTTCTCTAGCAAGGCGCGGTAAATAGGAACCATACCATTGATGCATGCGTTCACCAACTGTTGCTCGGTCACGTTCGGGTCATGACAGTCCAGTGCTTGAACCCTGAATCTCTTAATAAAATTATTCGTATATTCGTTGTCCCACTAGTACATTCTTCCAAGGTATGAGAAAGTAACTTGTTCAGACACGAAGAAGTACTTCTTGTAAAATGCGGTAACCATGCTACCCCAGTTGGGGATAATGTTCGGCGGGATGCTGTTGTACCATGTATATGCTCTCTTCCGGAAAGTGATTTCAAAAACGACCTCAAACGAAGAATGTGATTGTATTCATGTTCGCCTAGGGGCTCCAAGAAGCGGGAGACATGCTCATGTGCATATCCGGTGCCATCATACAGGGTGAATTGAGGAGAGGAGTATCCCCTTGGAAGAGGGATTCTTTGTATCTCGGATGGGTAAGGGGGTTGATGCTGATGCATGTCCATTTCATTATTGTTGACTCGGTTGCGGATAAGTTTCTCCAGATCTTCTCGTGTGATGAAGTTGGATGGCTGATTTATTTCCGATGGGATTCTAGCGCGAATCTCCTCGTCTTCGGAGGCGTGTTCCTCCGAGGTGCTAGCGTCGGGGGTGTTGGAGACGTTTCTAAATAGCTCTGGAGGGCGTGACTCGCGTGGTGGCCGCTCTTTCAGGACCTTGAGAAAGACGAGTACTTCTTTCTGTGTCGAAACCATATCCGTCTGGGCTCTGGCGAGCATTTCCTGTCGTTCCATCAAAACAACGATGGTAATATAAGGTCGGCTTCCTCTGGTCCCTCCGGTTTCTCGTATCGTCGGTGGGGTAGTTGGAATCTTAATTGTGGTTGGAGGCACCATGATTGACGAAGCATTAGGAGCTGTAGCGGCGGCTCTGGCTCTGGTGACTGGTGGCGTAACGCCCGAAGGGGTGTTTTCGGTATTGACGTGATTAGGAGGTTGTGCAGGGACATTAGAGGAGGCGGAATCTCTGTCCCTGGTGATTGGCGGTGTTACGCTTGAAGGAGTGCTTTCAGAGCTACTGTGGTCATTAGATGATATAACGACGTTGTTGGAAGTGACGTTAACACCAGGGACGTGCTCTGCGCTGGTATTATCGGAAGCTGATCCGGACCAAAGTTCTACCATATTGGGATCGGCCTTTGAAAGATGAAATCAGGAATTAAAACTGATATTGTAACTGATAGATAATTCTCCCACTGTAGTCGCCAATTATTTGTAGGTGAAAATGGTTTCTGCTGATTTCGGTAATTTCGGGTGTACGGGTGAGAAACAATTTAAACCCTAAACAATGTACTGCAAGGGAGTACTTTAGATTTGAGAGATCAATCGGTACAAATCCAGCCTAAACCAAGAAATGTCCGTTCCGGACTTGCTTCGGTCACAAAATGGAGGAGAATGGGTTGGTTTTGGGAAGGGAAGCAAGGAAAGTGGTGAGACCGGAATAGTTGATTCTGGAAGAGTAGTTGTGTTACTACGACTTGTATCAGAAAAGTGGGAAGGCTAACAAATGGTAAGCTAGCAAGTATTTTCTGAGTGTTGTATATTCCCGAATGAACTTGTTGTTCTGTGGAAATAGGTAAGACCTATTTATACAAGTCGAAGTGAAACGTACTCTGGTCTCATTAAGGGGTGGATAAATGGGTAAGTAAATGGGAGGAGGTGATAACTGTCTGCATGGAATTAATGTTCCATAAAGCCGTTAATGTATGGAATTGATGTTCCATAAAGCCGTTAACGCATGGAATTGATGTCGAGTGTTTCACCATTAACTCCCTATATTTACTAACCGCCATACCCTTATGAAGGGCGTACTGTACGCCGTACGCTGTAAACCGCCAAACCAATACCCAAAGAGTATCCCTAGTTTGTGATATGTGTTTGATGTCTCGAATATTTTTGTGGAAAACATGTAGCATGTCGTTGTTGCCTGGAAAGTCGAGCTTGGGAGACTTGGTAGCTTGGTGACCTTCGACGGTCTAGATCTTGCATATTAAGAGGAAAGGTAGCCGTTGATCGTCTCACGCTTTCGTTCGTCGGTAGCCGCATAGGGAAGGCCAGCATGGCGACGCGGCTAAGCTGGCATGCCATTGGCATGGTATGGTAGCGCGGATAGGTTGGCATGCCGTTGGCATGGCATGGTTTGGCGTGGCCAAACTTAGGTTTCGGGCCAAAGGTTATCATGCGTTGTCTGGTAACCTTGTATGGCTGGGATTTGCTCCTAGAATTGAAGGGCAACCATTGATTGTTGCACGCCTTCGTTTTGGTAGACGCGAAAGGAAGGCCAGCATGGTGGCGTGGCTAGGTTGGCATGCCGCTAGCCTGGCATGGTTTGGCTTGGGGGGCCAAGGGTTTGCTTATGGGCGCATGTCGCGGCAAGCTTGGCTAGGTGCGGTTTGGATTGGCATGTGGGTCCAAGGGTTTTCCATGGGCGCATGGCGTGGCTAGATTGGCTAGGTGCGGTTTGGCTTGGCATGTGGGGCCAAGGGTTTTCCATGGGCGCATGGCGTGGCTAGCTGGGCTAGGTGCGGTTTTGGCTTGGCATGTGGGTCCAAAGGTTTTCCATGGGCACATGGCGTGGCTAGCTTGGGTAGGTGCGGTTTTGGCTTGGCATGTGGGGCCAAGGGTTTGGCGTGATCTAAGCTAGGTTCGTGACCAAGCTAGGATTTTGGGGTAAAGGTCGTTTGGTAACCTTGGACGTCCAGGATTTTCTCCTGGGATTGAAGGGAAACCGTTGATTGTTGCGCGTCTTCGTGTTGGTAGCCGCGTATGGAAGGCCAGTATGGCGGCGTGGCTAAGTTGGCATGTGGCCATGGCGAGGTACGTTTGGCATGTCGCGGTAGGTGTGGCTGGCATGGTTTTCCATTGACACAGGGGTGCGGCTAGCATGGTTGGCATGCCTTGGTGTGGTTGGTGTGGCTCGCATGGTTTGCCATTGGCACAGAGGTGCGGCTAACATGGTTGGCATACCTTGGCGTGGTTGGTGTGGCTGGCATGGTTTTCCATTGGCACAGAGGTGCGGCTAGCATGGTTGGCATGCCTTGGCATGGTTGGTGTGGCTGGCATGGTTTGCTATTGGCACAGAGGTGCGGATTACGGTTTGGCTTGTCGTAACCCTAATTGGTATTAAAAAAGATACCCCGGTAATTTTTTCACAGACACATTAAAGGTTTCAATAAATGCGCCTAGTAAAAGATTATTACTTAAATGCCGTGACGTCATTGTCTGACTAGGATTTAGGGTTTTACGATTTTAACCCTGAGCTAAAAACCACCATCAACAGCTGTATATGAGCCATACATACTATTCGCAATACCGAACACTCTTTTTGTGGTATACCTCTTGTATATCTTTGGTTGAAGCCTTCTTTTGAACAATAAATTACCCTTTTTTCTGATTTTACCATCATTTGAACGCTTAAAATGACCCTTCCTGATGCTAAATCCCGTTCTTCTAGCATAATAATTGTAGAAATGGTAAAATTCATCCTATGACTCAACACCATTCCTACTTTTGGGATATAATCAATTGCCATATCATTTGATGTCTCCACCTAATATCCATTCTCATCCAACATATGTTCATCAATTTCAGTATCACAGTGAGGTACACAGTCTAAACTGTTATCAAGCATTGTCTCATCTAAACTTACATTAAGATCCAACAATGGAGTATTATCTCTTTCCTCCATGGAACCCCTTAATAGTCTGCAATGAAACACGAAACTAAGTGTATATAAAGCAACCAAAATTGTGAAAAGATACTATAGTAGCCCTAAGTTGATAGCATTCAACCAAAACTGAAACCTGTACAATCAAAATCCCATAAAACCACAAATTTCTTATGAACACATTCAATTTCAATTTCTGAAAGAAACAAAAAAAAATATATAATATTTAGGTAATAACAAATTAATATTTTCAATTACCCATTTTATTCTCTTTCATGATTACTTGGTTAATGAAATTGAAATTTGGTAAGAAATTCTTTCCCATTTTTTTTATAAGAAATCAGAAGAAAAAAAATTTGATCAATCATAAATTTGATAAAAAAGAATGACTTATTTCGATAATTTTTCTTCACCTTCTTTAACTTTGTTACAGTTGATCAATCATGATTTTGGTCTCTTCACTTTATGTTACAGAATGGATATACCAAGGTCGGGAAGGATTCTCCACTTTGTGTAAGAGTTTTGGAAAACGTAAAAAGGAACTAGAAAGGAGGAGACTTCGTTTTTTAGGTAGTTATATCTCTTTATTTATAAGAAGTTAGGTTTTCACTTTATCAAAATTGTTTCAAAATAATTTCGGTGAATACAGGACGTGGAGAGAAAGGAAAAGGGGCCACATCGTAGCCGGGGCATAAATTCACTTGTTCCTACACCAAACAACACACACTAAATAATATATTTTCCTCTCAATCCACTTCCAAATCCTCTAAAACTAACATTTCATCTCCTCTGAAGGTTTCTTCAAGTACAATACACTTATAATGCCTTTGTATACCGCAGAAGAAAAGATGTTTCTATAACTAATGCTTGGGTAAATGTTGTTACTCTCCTTGAGATTCAACACCATTTGGTTTCGGCTAATTTAGTTTTGAACCAGGTATTCAACAACTATACACAAGGATTCATAAATATTCATCGAAGAACAAAGAAAAATATAAAGGGTAGACTTGGTATAATTAAAAAAAGGAGTGAGACAATGCGTACTGTTAGAGCATTGCTCGGTCGAACTCACAAGTGTTGCTATATCAAGCTTGTTGTCAATAATATATCTTGATTTCTAGTTTGAAATTAGTTAATTCTTGGATTAGGATAGAAGTGTAGTTGAGAAGCAGACATCACGACAGTCATTATTGCATTCTACCGTTTGAAGGCAAAGATCGACAGAAGATTTTGGAGAACTTCTTCAACAAAAGGTAAGTGAAGACTGAACCACCTATTTCTCAAGTTATATTCATCTCTCTATCTATGAGACGTTATCGTGTAACTAATTAGACTATCGTAAGCATATCAAGAATTTCGAGTCAAGTTTATCTTGTAATTAGTCCTCGAAATATATATGACTAAGCTTAATGAACATTAGTTCATACTTGATGAATTTCGGTTAAGAACAATTTATTGCTTGTAATCTAAATTATGTTTCAAGGTAATCATTCGAAAATAGCGTGGAACAGTGATATGTGTCACTGATATTATTTGAGAATGTTTCGAATTGATCTAGAGAGAAATGTAGAACTACTGAAAATCTGGATACAAGACAGTATGCATACCAGTTTAACAAATTGGGAAAACTTTTATAGGTCCGGAGCCGTAGTACATGTACCGGCGTAGCTTAGTTTGGTAGCGACTTAGTGGTACGCATACTCGGTATCCATACCACAAAAAGTCTGTGAACTCGTGAACCCGGAATGGTACGCATACCTAGTATGCATACCGAAAAAGAACCGTTGGTTCTGTAAGCAGTGTGGTATCCATATCCGGTACGAAAAACGAAAAAGTTCAATATGTTCTGGAACTCATATTTGTCTTAAGGGTACACATACCCGGTATATGTACCGTGAAAAATATAGTCACGAACTAGGCTGAAGTACACGTACCTGGTACACGTACTTGCCCTGTCGAATATTTTTAGATGCACATAAAATTATTTCTGTGAGATAATAAGCATTTGAATAAATCTCTAAGAACACTATATAGACATGATTGATCACATTATAACTTATGATTGTGATTCAAACTTAATGTCTTAAGTGTTTATGAAAATGATTAAGCTTATGGTTCAATCGGCTAGTTTCTAACCATCCATGAACAATGTCTTTGTACACGGTTCGGTTATGGTTCATCCTAACCAAAGTGTATATCTTGATATTTCAATTACATTTCAAAGATTCATATAAAGGTGGATATCGTTTGCTTGGTTCCAAAGCTGTCTTAGCTTAAACCTAAAACAACCTATGCTTTGAAAGTCTATAAAATGGGAACCTCAAACAACTGTGATCTTTGAATCCTGACACTACTTTTGCGTGTCCTAGTTTTAAATTCTTCCTCTTCCTAAAACCCTTTTAGGGTGTAGCGACTACAAAGACTTCATAAGGATTCGTAAATCCTGGTCCAGCTATTGTTTATCTTGATAGCTCGAGTACCCTGATCTTGTTTGATTGTTGAGCTTGCTGCATCAATCAAGATAGATAGAAATCATCAATGTTTTATTCATCCCAGACTTTGTTGATTCCACAAGTTTAATGATTGTGAGGTGAGTAATCTAGGCTGCTCTCCGGGAAGCATAAGTCCGGATTTTGAGGTTAGCTAGACTTTGTCTATTGCTATCGATTTTCAGTCTCAACTTGATTTACAATCAAAAAGGAAATCACACAAATAGTCTTATCTGTGGGAGGCGGATTAGTTTAAAGTCTTCAATTGAGTTGAAGCAAATCTTAGGATGTAAAGGACGTCATCTAAGGGAATCAATTTCGCGGAGTCCTGCTGTGATTCAAGAGGCAAAAGAAGCGCGTCTGAAACTGAATTGCTTTGAGGGTTTAATTCGGTCTCAACTACATTCCATTCTGAAGTTAATTGGTAATAAATTTTGGTGTTCAACATGGACTATGTCCCGTGGTTTTTCTGTATTTGCGGTTTCCCCATTTACAAAATTTCTGGTGTTGATGTTATTTATTTTTCCGCATTATATTGTTTATCTATATAATTGAAATATCACAGGTTGTACGTCAATCAATCAAAGTAGATACATCCATCCTTGTTTGTTGGATACGGCTGCTTGATTCTTGGATATTGATTTTTGAGGTCGTCCAAGAACTCTCACATGTAAATCAGGTTCACGGATTTGGTCTGTAAACTTTTTGATTGTAAGAGAAAGAGATATAATTAGATCTGAATATTATTCCTCGATTGTGATTTATTAAGTTGAACTCTCGGAATTGTATTTAAGTTTGTCCATGCAGGTTTCCTAAGAAAAATTTGATGGTGTATTTTGGTACCCCTACATTTTCACGAATGCATCCAATTTTTTTTTTATATTGAGGATAACATATCTCCTCAATGGACAGTTGAAAGACTTGCAACTGTTTTTTTTTTTAAGGTCAACCTATTAATTGTATTCTTCATAATAACACCAACCTACTTCTGAATGGTTTTTGTAAGAGCAATATGCAAACATAAAATACGCCGAGGATACCAGTAGATATTCCAAGTTTTTTGAAAGTTACATAATCATGAAGGAAAACTTCTGAGAACTAAACACGATAGAACCACCATGTAATCCTCCTCCAGATGGAAACGAAGATTAACACAACTGCATCAGCATTATTGTTTTTATGGGCATATCTCTTGTAGCTCTCCCGAGACACCACTCGGCCGTTAGGGTCTCCTTGCGGTTTAAAGGCTTGTTGCACATGCTATAATTGCAACATCGATGCCTGCAAAAGTGAGTTAGGTTTAGAATTCAGTAATCAATCGATGTACTATCTTGTGTCGCGTTCTGAAATTAATAAAATCATTTAAACATCTTAGTTGAGCTCGCAAACGTTGATTCTCCTCGTTGACCTTTAATTCTAGACCACAATACCAACGTTAGCAACAGAGTAAGAGTTAGAACATAATGTGTAAACAGAGTATAATATAAAAAAGATCAAATAAATATTTAAAACATGCGCCAAATGATTAGGCGTTCAGGGCTGACATCGAATGACAATACCGTCTGACGATAGGCGTCTCTCCGCACTTCAAAAGAATATCGCCTAGGCGCCTGACCTTTTGACGTTTTCAAAATTTCTGCGACGCCAAACCATTTGGCGCCCCTGTGTTGATTCCATATCCCACCTCGTGAAATCATTAGACATTTCTTGGATCGGGAGGTTTAGAGACCATGCTTTCTGCATTGAATTTTGAATGTTGGATGTCCCTACCACTGGGTTTAAGCAAGTAATTTCATGGACTGTGCTGGGCCGGCACGTTTTACACCTCTGCTTGAGATACTGTGCCGTTGCACAGTCTGATCTAACAAAATTCAAAACTGTATCAAAACTAGTCATAGAAACCCAAGGTGACCAAACTTGTGGTACAAAAACCCCATTCAAATGTTGGGATCCATTAAAACTCCATCTTAAACAAAATTGATACAAATACCCAATTTTTTTAAAACTTGATAAAAAACCCCCAAATTTCAAAATTGGTTTCATCAAATTTACGATGAAACCAAAATCGGTTTCATCAAATTCTTTGGGTTTTTTGTGTTACTTTTGTTTTGATAAGGTTTTTGTGTTACTTTTGTTTTGATGAGTTTTTTGTGGACGGATAGTGACACCTTTAAGGTTATAACTCGCGGATCCAAACTGTATTCACAAATATTTTATTTGGGTTATGACTGAACCTAATCTGGTCACATTGTTTGCAACTCCCAATTTTGTTTTGCAATCTACTTACCTACTAGAAAGTCCAAAACTTCTACATCGAACTCGAGAAACATATGTTTTTCTGTACAAATTCGTCAGAAAAATCTAATCGAGAAATTTCATCCAGAAAAATAAAAGAAACAGAAATTCGCAACGCCTTGCTGGTTCCAGACGTGGCAAGCAACCATTGGATGGTTGCCTAAGATGAAGACGGGAACCTTTTGCATGTCGCATGAGTAAAATAGTAGGGACTGCAGAGGAGACCAGAAGACGAGCAGTTTAATATTAACACGTTTCATCAATATCCAAATTTTCTTTTGTATTCCTTACCTACTAAGTTACTCTTAACTTATTATTATATCTCCTACTTGAATCGTACTTCAATTCATAAACAACTTCGAATTTCAATTCATAAACAACTTCGAATTTATACTAATATAAGTACATATCTATCTGATGGAGAAAATCTGATAATTTTCTTCCATCTGTATTGATTTTACAGAGAGAAACCGTTTTTATGATCTGGGTTTTATTGATTACTAAGTTTTACAATCTGGGTGTTTTTAATTATTGAATTAGTTGATCCGGGTTGTGTTAATTTTGTGATTTTGGGTAAAAAAGGTGAAGTTTTTAGTTTGATCACCAAGTTATTGTGTTGACTTGAATTGACAAGGATGAAGGAAAAGCTAGGGTTTTGTTTGTTTATCTTGATTTTGGGAATTAGTTCTTGCCTTGGTAAATTTGTGGTAGAGAAGAACAGTTTAAGAGTGACTTCACCTGATTCATTGAAAAGTGTTTATGAATGTGCAATTGGAAATTTTGGGGTTCCTCAATACGGAGGAACTTTGGTTGGTACAGTGGTTTACCCCAAAGCAAATCAAAAGGCATGCAAGGATTTTAATGAGGTTGATTTATCATTCAAATCCAAACCAGGGGGACTTCCTACTTTTCTTCTTGTTGACAGAGGAGGTTAGTTTGTTAAATTTCATCTTTTGTTATTTTATCAGCTTGATTTGCATCGTCTGTTTAAGAGTTGATCACTGTTTGGCCGATGAATATATACATTAGGTTCTCACTGTTTGTGAGTGTTCACTGTTTATATATGAGAACTATAAATTGTGATTTTGTTATCTATTCTCTAGATCACTTCAGTGCTAGTAGGTTCATGAGATTGTATTGAGTTTGTGTTAAGATCTGTTTACTTTATAACCAACATTCGAAGCTTACATAGTTGCACAATAGAATGTTGACGTTATCTCCTTGTTATCTCCTTGCTATGTAATGATGATCCTCATAAAAATCAGATTGTTTTAAACTATGAGTTACTAGTGTAATTTTTTCGGCAAGGATGATTTGTAACTGTGGTGTGAAAAGGATGCAAATGGATGACGAGGGAAATTGTATGTGAATGTTATTTCTGGTGGCTGTTGGACCAGTCGACAAGGTTTTTGTTCTGATTTTGCTTATTAATTCTTGTAGATTGTTTCTTCACATTGAAGGCATGGAATGCACAGAATGGTGGTGCGGCAGCAATTCTCGTAGCAGATGACAGGGATGAACCTCTGATCACAATGGACACCCCTGCGGAAGAAAATGCTAATGCTGATTATCTACAAAACATTACCATCCCCTCAGCGCTTGTCAGCAAAGTTTTTGGTGATACCATCAAGAATGCTCTATCAAAAGGGGAAATGGTTAATATAAATTTGGATTGGAGAGAAGCACTCCCCCACCCTGATGAGCGTGTTGAGTATGAATTGTGGTCGAACAGTAATGATGAATGTGGACCCAAGTGCGACAGCCAGATTGAATTTATCAAGAACTTCAAAGGAGCGGCTCAGGTTCTCGAGCAGAAAGGTTATACTCAGTTCACCCCACACTACATCACTTGGTTCTGCCCTGAATCTTATCTGCTGAGCAAACAGTGCAAATCGCAGTGTATCAATCATGGGAGGTACTGCGCTCCTGATCCTGAACAGGACTTTAGTAGAGGATATGATGGGAAAGATGTAGTCGTGCAAAATTTACGGCAGGTTTGCTTGCATAAAGTTGCTAATGAAGTTGGTAAACCATGGATTTGGTGGGAGTATGTAACTGATTTTGCAATTCGCTGTCCAATGAAAGAGCAAAAATACACCAAGGAATGTGCAGATCAAGTTATCCAGTCTTTGGGTATGTCTTCAAAAGTTTTTATGATTATGGGCGATTTATTTGTCATTTGTTGTGTGAGAGAGCATATATATTAACAGTATCTGACCGTATTTCTTTTGACTTGTATGAACAGGTCTCGATCTCAAGAAGATAGATGAATGCATAGGAGATCCAAATGCAGATGTTGACAATCCTATACTGAAAGCAGAGCAAGATGCACAGGTTAAAATCCGTGATGTTTATATATCGGTTTTTGGTTTTTGTGTGTATTTGTATCCAATCCTGCTTTCCATTTAGTTATACTAATATTTAGTTTTGATATGTGTATTGTCTTTAGATCGGCAAGGGTGATCGTGGAGATGTAACTATACTACCCACTCTTGTAATCAACAACAGACAGTATAGAGGTAAGTAGCTTGGTTAAGGATTTTTTGCTGCAGAATTTTATTTTATTGTATTGCGCTTTTAAGGAGAAAATAATGGTTTCATTGTTATATTTCAGGTAAGTTGGATAAAGGAGCAGTTCTTAAAGCCATATGTTCTGGTTTCCAAGAGACCACTGAACCATCTGTCTGTTTAAGTGAAGGTCAGTGAGTGTTTGAGTTTCTCATCACTCGATTATGTTTCCCTAGGGGTTAGGTTGAACGACGTCATTAATAATCTCTTTCCTGAATGAACTTGTACAGATATTCAAACCAACGAGTGCTTGGTTAATAATGGTGGGTGCTGGCAGGATAAAGCTACTAATGTAACAGCGTGCAAGGTATACCTTATCATCTACTAGGGTTCTTATATGCTTAACACCCGATTGGAGAAAAGTTCCAATGCTTTTCTCAAGGCTACTGAATTTCTGTTTTTCTTCTTCATGTTTGACTGGTACGATGTTTTCGCATCGCTTTTAATGAAGGTTTTCTGATTTTTTTGTGTATATAAATTTACTTGTAGGACACTTTTCGGGGAAGAGTTTGTGAATGCCCTGTTGTCCAAGGCGTAAAGCTTTCGGGTGACGGTTATACCCATTGTGCAGGTAATAAATGCTCTAAGTGTGAGAGTGATATAATAATGATTGCTTCTAGTTCTAGGTACTTTCGTCTAACCATATTTCTAGGCCTCGTCTCCACCTTAACTAATTGATTATAATTTAACAGCTTCAGGATATCAACGTTGTGCAATAAACAACGCAGGTTGTTGGAAGCAGACTCGTGATGGAAAGACATACTCTGCCTGTGATGTAAGTGGTTCAGCCACTTCGTGCTTGTCATAATTTCTTTGGGGTTTCCCATTTTATTTCGCCACCACCGCTGTTTCTGGTTTTAACATGAATTATCAATGGGTTTGCAGGAAAGTTCCAACGGTTGCAAGTGCCCATCGGGTTTTACTGGTGACGGGGTCACTTGTGAAGGTATACCTTATCTATTATTTGTATCTTAAACAATTACCTGTAAAAATGACACGTAGTAATTCACTAATTCTTATGATCTACATATGCTGATGTGAACTCCATAAAATTACTTTTGATGTGTTTCAGATATTGACGAGTGCAAAGTAACGGGTGCCTGCAAATGCCCTCATTGCAAAGATTGTAAGAACACTTGGGGAAGTTACGAGTGTAGCTGCAGTGACAGTATGCTATATATGCACGAACATGATACATGTATAAGTGAGTATCTCAAGACGATTTGTGATTCCTCTTTTGGCCAGTATGGAATTTAGCTAAAACCTCGAGGATTTCACTAGTTGAGTTAAACTTATCTATATGTTCCCGAGACTGTCTGGCGCAGTTGGCATTCGTTGTCTTCGCGTTGTGATTCAGTAATGTTTGGGAATGTTTTCTTGAGCTTTTCATTAGCCATACCTAACAAATTCCTTGCAAATGATTAAATATGTAGTTAAAGAAGCTAGAACCGTTGGTAGTTGGAACCTTGTATGGGTCGTTTTCTTTGCTTTGGCTGCTGCTGGAGGTGGAGGTTTCCTGGTGTACAAATATCGAATCCGGGTACGCTTTTTGTCTTTATTTTTAAGTTCTTATACTGGTTCCTCTTCTTGCTCTACTCTTTTCTTATATTTATGTGAACAAGTATGTGTTTGTGCTGTTATTATTTCTCACTGATCTGTTTCTTTTTCAGAGATACATGGATTCGGAGATCCGGGCCATAATGGCACAATATATGCCATTGGATAATCAGGTTGGAGAAAGAGAATCACATGAAAATCTCCTTTCCCGTGGGAATGTCTGAGTGCCAAAGAAGATGAAGAGAGCCACCATTTCAATAGATTTCCCTTCCTCATTTTCTTTGTTTTTTTTTGGAAGTATTTGTAAATATGAATTCTCGGGTTCTGTACTGAAAGCTAGTATTAGACAAGGGTAGGAACTCTCTTGTATCTTTATAACCTCAAATGTACCCGCAAGAGTCCTTTTATTTTAATTTTTGAACGCTGCTTACTGAAAATGGAGTATCCCCATTATGTTTGATTTCTTGGTCTTGATTGTATTGGAATGAACAAGAAATGTAAAATAATGACTTTCCGTAATTCCGTTTGACTGAAGAAATGTCTTACAAAAGCTTAGGTTCCAAAATTGCCGAGGAGAGAGTTTGGCGAAGAAAAGATGCAGGAACTAAATTTTGTTGGCTTCGGAAAGATGCGTTAGAAATCAGCTTCGCTATCTAAAACGGAGCATTAGGAGGAGTGAGGCTGCCATTTAAAACGGAGCATTAGAAGGAGTGAGGCTGTGAGGTTGGGCCACAGGACTCCAAGACTTATGGAAAAATTGGAAAACGAAGTTCGACCGTCACTGTAACACAGTGACTTGTATTTGGTCTTATTTTCTTGTCAGTTTTGGCATAAATTGGAGTTTTTCTGGTGATGTGAAGACAAATCTTTGGGAATGGGAAGTTAAGAAAACAACTACCAGATGGAAGAAGATTTGGAGCTTATTACTTTTTGCTATCTGGTGGACTATTCGGAAGGAGAGAAATAACAGACTTCACCACAATCATGTTAGAACTTCATCTCAGTTAATTACAGCAGTGAAATGTTTGTTGTATTTTTGGGCTTTAAACTCTGATATTTTCTTAGGCATTTATCTTTCAACAATCATTTGTAATTGGGATGCATATACACTGATTTCTTTTTTGAGTTTCTTCACAATTTTTGTGATAGAACTCCCTTTTTTTTATAAATCTTGCCCTTTTCAGTCAAAAAAAAAAGTTCGACCGTCGTAATCACTAATCTCAGCTAAAATTTTCAGAAAACTTGAATTCTACGGGCACATGAATGCATGGAAGATTTTTTGAGACTCAATTCTCGCTCCTGGAAATATATTTTTGACTTGTTGGTTAAAATGGTCGTTTCGGAAATGTGGGACATTATTCTCGAAAAATTTAACATAACAAGTGAAAAAAACTAAGATGATCATATTTAATACACAAAATCTCCTCACATATTATTATTTTTAAATGAAAATAATGTGGAATAAAAATCCTAGCTAAATTGGGGCCTATAGGTTTTTCCTTTTCACATCCCAAATTACTCTAGGCACCCAAACCTTATTAAAAACACTAATTTACCCCCACATTAATTTCTAAAACACACCCATATAAATTCTTATCTTTCTATTTTCAGTAAATTCTAAATCAAAAAAACCTAAACCCAAAAAATTCTTTCCATTTCTATCATAAACTTTCCAAATTCTCAAAACCCTAATCAATTTTTTTTTTCATCCTCTACTCCGACGATCTTCGATCCAACCAAGAAGAAGGTAAATCTCCATCAACCCATCTTCTTATGTTATTGATTTACATCTTTAAATCATCGTTTTTGACAAACCAAAACTCTGATTACACCCAGAATCGGTTTTTATTGACCTATCGAATAAACCGATTCTGGGTTTTGTTTTGGCCATGAAGAGCATGCACAATAATCGGTTTACATGATGATTAACATCAACCCATTCTGGCCTAGAAATAAAAAATAAAAATGCATCACCAGAATCGGTTTATATATGTAATATGTATAATCCGATTACTATAAACTCTTCGGCTTCCTTTCCACAATCAGATTTTATACATGTACCACATAATCCGATTCTTGTTGTCTCAACAGAATCGGTTTACCTGTACTTATATATGTACCGATTGTTGACTTTATTTTTTATTTTTATTTATTTTGTGTAGAATGGACTTCACACACCTTCCATTTTACAATAGAGAAGTAACCTTGGAGGATGCTCTGAGAAAACCACAAAGAGTTCCCGAGAGATGCCTATATAAGTTTGCTTTCGGAGCTGAGACCAATCTTGAACAAGCGTTGGCATTGATTGATAAGATGGCACTGGAAGAGCTTGTTGAGGTCATCAGGTTCGCTCGGATGAGGCGAAACCTTATTTCAGCTGAGATGGATCACCACCAGGAATTGGAATGTATGTTTGAAAAAATGGCTGAAGCTGCTGCTGGTGTTGCTGTAGCTTCTCCCGATGCTGGTGCTGGTGATGTTGTTCATGCTGCAAATGCTCCCGGTGCTCCTTATGTTTTTAAGTCTAACTTTTGAATTTTAAAACTTTCCATTTAAAAGACTTGTTGTTGTTTTTGGTTTAAAGTCTTTTGGGATGGTTTAGATATGTAATATGGATAATCTTTTTTGTTTTAAGTCTTTTGGAACATAATGTTTAAATTGTTTCTAGCCTGACATGCCAACAATCGATCTACTCGATATTCCAAAGTAAACCGATTGTTCAAGCCATTTTTCCTGGATGTTTTTGCAAGCCATAATCAGATTACATGTTAAAATATATAAACCGATTATGGTCGGTGAAAATTCAAAATCTAGCAGATATTTAATCGGTTTACTTTTGTCGAAATAAAGACCGATTCCTTTTGAAATATAAACACAGTCGGATTTTATAGTCCTTCTAAAAGACCGATTACTTCGAATTATTACACGTTTTTCAAAAAAAAATAGCCGTTTGGGACTTTCTCGATAAATAAAGACCTCACCTTGGACCCCATTTGCCCCAAAATTGATCATTTTATTCCCCCTCACTCCATATACTCCACAACTACTCATTCCATACATATATATACAAGAAATGGCATCATTCCACTCCGCGGAAGATTTGGCAATCACGAAAGCATGGTATGCGGAAAATCGTCTTAGACGTCAATCCTCCGAAAGGGAGGATTCAACAACCTTTTGGGTTACAATACACAACAAATTTATCCAAGAATTTGGAAATCCTAACGCAAGAAGTGTTCAAGCCATCCATGAAAGACACCTAGTCATCGAAAAAGCGATACTTGCTTTTTTAGCTCTCCAACCTCCGATTTTTAACGCTCTCCCCTTCACCTTGTCCATTGCACAATTTGTAAGTAATTTTGTGATTTTTTTTACGTACCCCATGTTGTGTTATCTTCCAACAAAACACCACTAACAAATGTAAGCTTGTTTTTGTGTTTTTGTAGCACGAATCCGTGAAAGAGCGCTACTTGGAAGTAAAGGGGGAAGCATTCGCATTCGATGCAAGCTACCACTTCTTGGCAGAAAGAATCCCGGAGGATAACCCGAAATACTTGGATGTCGTATCATCTTCGGAGGAGGAAGATTGATGGTTTTAGAAGTTTTTGTATAGGTTTTGTGGATAGACCTCTATGTAAACCCTCACGAGACTATAACTCGTCCATTAGGGTCGCCTAGGGGTTTACAGGCTTGATGCATGTGCTAAATGCATCCTACAATAATAATGCGATGAATGAAAATTGGTAATGAAAGGAGACAATCGGTTTATATATGTCATAAGCAAAAACCGATTTTAAGAATCGGATTATAAAATATGTCAAAGTAAACCGATTGTCAATCTTCTCTGGTAATTATAAACACCAATCCAGAATCGGTTTACAAGTTAATGAACGTAAACCGATTTTGTGTAATTTTTACGAAAAAATATCAAAATGTTGATGCTTTGATGAACTCTCTAACATTAGTTAATCTCACATCCAAAACAAAATTAACCCCTAATATGATTAATTAGTGTTAATTAATCAGGGGTAAAATAGGTAGTTTTATAATTATTTTTATAAGGGGTGGTGTGAAATGATTTCTAGTGACCTTTTTGTCATCTAGCTATAGGCCCCAATTAAGTGGTATAGGCCTCAATTTAGGAAGGATAAAAATGAGACAAAAACCCGATTTTCACCTGTATGATGATCAAATTTGTGTTTTTTTAGTTACTTTTTAAAATTAAGATGTCATTCATGCCATTTATTTCATTTCCATTGGTTTTTTCTTATTTTTCTTCTCTCATTTTTTTTTCTTTCTTCCGTCTCCACCACTATCACCACCACAACAGTAGCTCCGCCGCAACTAAACCGGTAAGAAAAACTGATCGACAACACATCACCTCTATCTTCTCCACCAACACCTCCTTCTCTTTTTATTTTACTTTTATGTTCACCAACAGTACCTCTGACACCCACATCTGCCACTAACAACATCTTCTTCTCCTCCACAAACACCACCAGCATACCCTTCTCTTTTTATGTCCCGGTTTTACATCAACAACGCCTTCTCCTTCCCCATCACCTCATCGTCCTTTTCTTTTCTCCCACCAGTACATGTCCAGATCTGCCAGCAACAACACCTCCTCCTCCTATCCTCTACAAATATCACCAACACCTTCAGATCATCATTGTTGAAAATCATCATTGTCGAAATTATGGTTTTGTGTTAGTGAAATATTAGAAAACTGATGAAACCAAATTTTCATCAAATTTTACAAAAACTAAACAACGTTGAAACCAGGTTTTGTGTTGGTGAAATGTCAGAAAAATGATGAAACCAAATTTTACAAAAACTAAACAACATTGAAAGCAATTTTTGTGTTGGTGAAATGTTATAAAACTGATGAAACCAAATTTGGTTTCTTCAAACTTTAAAAAACTAAACAACATTGAAACCAATTTTTATGTTGGGAAAAATAGTAAGTTTTGTTGAAACTAAATTTGGTTTCATCTGATTTTTGCCATTTTTTTTCTCTTGAAACAAAAGTTTAGTGGTGAAACAATATGTCTTTGTTGAAACCAAATTTGGTTTTAACTAATTTCTTCCTAGTTTATTCAATTTGGTGCATTTGGTTTCTTCTTGGAGTTGTGTTGGTGAAATGCCAATTCTATGTTGAAACCAAATTTGGTTTCATCATTTTTCTGCCTAATTCTATTGTTGTTGCTATTGGTGGTGATGTTGCTGGCTAGTGGTAGTGGTGGTTGGTGATGGTGAGTGGTGCTAGGTATTGGTGGTGGAGAAGTTATTAGTGGCGGTAGTCGTTGGTAGTGTTGGAGGTCTGGTTCGAGGTGCTCGTTGGTGGTATTTTTGGTGGTGGTTGGTGTTGGTTTTGGTTGCTACTGGTGGTGGTAATCATTGGTGTTAGAGCATTTCTCGGTCTAACTCGCAAGCGTTGCTATCTCAAGCTTGTTTGTCAAATTTAGTTATCAAAACTATATGTCTTGATTTCTAGTCTACTTATAGCTAAGTCTCGGACTAGGATAGTTAAGTGTAGTTGAACTCCAGACTCTATGACGATCATCTTACGAATACGAATAACTACTCAAGGAACCGGTGAAACTTCATCCAACTAAAAGGTATGTGGAGACTTGAACTTATCTATCACTCAAAAAGTCTATCTACTCTATCTCCTACTCTTGAGACAAAGTCGTATAAGTATGATAGTTTTCATACATACACATTTGCTATTTCGAGCCGAGTTTACCCGCCTATCTATTTCTCGAAATATGTATTGGTAAGCTTTCGCTTTAACCATTTTTCATCTTTACCCGTGAAGAAAGTCATGATGACGTCTCAATCTTGAAAATGGCTTTGATGATGATAGTTGTGAATAACGACTGTTATAACATTATAGAAGAATATTTCAATGATTGAAATGTAGAGTTGAGATTACCATATATGGATATAGGCATATAAAGTGTGTTCGCACATTAGTGTATAAATCCATGAGCCGAAAACCAAGTGTGTGCATACGGTATTGGTAAAGGAGACATGTTGGGTACGCGTACTGGCGAAACTTTTTCTCCCGGAAAATTCGGCTAAGTTTGGAGTTTACTGGCCGGTTGTCAGCCGACACAAATATAATTTCACTTTCTTACTTCACTAAAATAAATGTAGTACATGATAAGAAAGAGTTCGTATCCACAGAGAGGCTTTCGTTGTCAATATGTTTCGGTTTCCTAAAAGTAACAAGGGGGATTTTTTTTCTGATTTTTAAAACTAAAAAAAATATAAAAGCAAATAAACAAATAAATCAAGTAGAAAAGATATTGGTTAATGATTCATCTTCATTCACAAACATGCTTTTTAACAATAAGTAGAATTGATATTTGATCTCTATTTATCAATGGCCCTAGAATACCTTGATCGCAAGAATATCCCGCTAATTTCCTCTTGTTATCAACAATCACATTAAAAGATGCGAATATGAATTCTATCTAAAAAAACAACCTAACGTGTAAAAGCACTAATCAAGTTTAATTCCCTAGATGCATTAAGTTCTATGAAATCAGGCCAATCAAAGCAATTGAACATGTAAAATCACTAATCTGATTTAACAAAGGTTATGGTTCACATATGGTTACTAGGATATATCACTACAAGCAATAACCATATTTGTGCTACTTGCAATCATGAATTATCACTTTTGCGTATAATAACCCTAATCTAGCAAAATATATGCATGTGAGTTCTACCAATTTGCAACTTGACAAAACTAACATTCAATTATGCAACAATATTAATGGTGAATCATAAACGATAATATGAGACAAAACTAATTTATTGAACAAGAAACATGTTATGTGAAATCAAATCAATCCATCACTAATAATAAAATTAGCTCATGCTCATGGAGTTCATAACAAGGATAAAAAGAAAGGTTTCAATGTCTAATCCCTAAGCACCAAAGTAGAAGATAAGATAAAGATCCTTTGTTCTGAGAAAAGTCTTCTCTTTTATAGCTCTTCTTGTTCCCAAAATTAGGTCTAGGCTTCAAAGGTCCAATAGATAGAAGTCCTCAAGCCCACGAGTGAGAGAAACCCATGTAGAAATTTTATCCCAAAAACGCTCGTCGGAAAACTGGGGTTTTCGCCGGAATATGGCCGGATCCGGCACCAGAAAGTTGCCGCCGGCAACCTGAGATTCCTCTCCGTCGATGGAATATTCCGTCACGGTATCGTTAAAGTTAACTGTTGACCTAACGGTCATCGTTAGTCAACCAGGTCAAATTCTGAATGAGTACCGAGTCAGAATCAGAGTCAGCTCTGACTCAATTGAGTAGGCTGACTTGCCAGGCCAAAGCCATTTCTACCGCCTTGAGCTTGCTGTCCAGCCATGATGGCTATACACCCTGCAAGCCCTGCTCAATAGCAGCTGCACTACATAACCATTACTCCCATCTTTGCAGTCCATGAACACTCACTGCAACAATTGCAACAACTTTCAACAGATCCACCTAACTACTTTCTTCACTTCATACCCTCTGCAATTCACCATCACCTGCTCTGATAACAAAACTTCAACACTCATGGCAAGTACTCCATTCCTAGTAAACCATTCATACCACCAACACCTTGCTACTTCCCATCTCAAGCTCAACTGCAATATCTCAGTTCACAAGCTTCCATAACCTGCTCAAAGCACAGCACCTGAATTTCCATGAAGTATCAGTTCCATTCTTCACAACTGCACTTCACATACACAGCATTCTGCAATTCCAGCTCCATATTTTCTTCATAGCTCCACTGCTCAGTTCCTTCAACTGCAGCTGCAATACTATCTGTAGTTGTAGCTCCTCTTTAATTTCATTATCACCTGCAGCTTTAACTCATTCCAGTCCTCCAACTGATGGCAACAGGTTAACAACCCACTGCAATCTCAGTTCATTGCAGTTTAGCAACTCGCTGCAGCTTCTGTTGTTTAGCTTCATGCCAATCCCATTCTAACTCAACTTCTTCACTGCCTGTATCTGCTTCATCATTCATTTGCAATGTGTTCATACACACTTGCAACACTCAGCTCCATCTCATTCTAGCTTCTCAGCATCTCCACTAGAAAACCATCACCAGCTCTTAGTAGCAGCTTCAAGCACCAGTATCTCCTCCACCTGTAGTTACCACCAAGTGCACCAACACCCCGAACTGCAGCTTCATTACCTGCAAATTTCAACCTAGCATTCATCTAAGTTGTTGATATTGCTCAACAGCAGACCCTCAACACCACTGGCACCTACACTTTATCTCCCTTGTTTTCACCTGACACAACATCACATCAAACATTCAGCTTCACTCACAGATTCAAAGCTACAGCTTCTTCTTCCAGTTCATATCACCTCTGCTTCTCCTGTGAAATCTAGGTTTTACCAGCACCAGGCAAAAACCCAATTTGAACTTCTTTCTGAGACAAACCCACACAGATTCATCCCATCTCTCTACAACATACTTAATGGTTCTTCTCATTATGATGTACCTCCATCAGCATCTCAATCTTCCCAACTCCTCACAGCTTCTGCAGAACTTCTAACCCCTTCTTACAGTTTCATCAATTCGATACCAGCTGCAATCATTCCTTCCACCTGCAATAGTATCACTGGCACCTACATTTGACACAACCATCACCCACTGAATTCCATACCATGATTTCAATCTGATTCTCTCAAGAACACCAAACCCTAACTTCCTAATTTATCCATGAAATCAAAATCAAACCATACCCATGACCATCAACATTCCTATCTTCAAATTCATCATATTCTCGATCTCCTTCTCTGTTGATTCCATTAACAGAACTCATTCAATCCTTAGCAAAAGATTTCTCCTCCCTTGATTCGATGCTCAGATCCCATTTCTTCTCAAAAACCCTCGAGAAGCTTCACCATCAGCAGAAGCTTGTTAATCTAAGTCTTCTTGTTCTTCTAAACATCCATCTCAATCTCCCACTGAATTGTACTCTACCTCACTCTCCAATGGAGCCACCTCTCTTTCTTCTCTTGAGTTTGAGACAAATGATTGAGAAATCATTTTATCTGAAATCCAGGGTTAGGTAATAGCTAGAAAAGCTATTTACACCCAGCTGTAGTGTTTAAGGGATAACCAACTCAAACATGGCTTGTCGTGGCTAGCTTCGCTCGCCTGTGAATCGGTCCTTTGCGCTCCTTTCCGCTCCAAGTGGATGCTCATTTATTCTCTTGAATTCTTCCACCAACATCATCCGTCCTTTACTTGTCATATCCACTTTTTCCCTTCAATTCTATTCATCACTAAAGCTGCCATGCTTTTCAGACAAATGAATATGCATCACTAAATCCGACATACTTTTCAGACATAGATGAAGAAATAAAAGCAAATAAATAAGAAATAATCCGCTTCCAATGCTTTTGCCATGTTTTCTCCTCTTTCGATCCAAATAACTCCAAAGTACTTAAATACTCAAAAACAAAACATAAGATACATAATTTACAAGAAAACTAGCAGAGAAAGCATAAACAATAGATAAATAATAAGGTGTTTATCATTTACGAACACATAAACCAATCACCTTAGGTACGCGTACCCGTATGCGTTCTGGCAGAACTTTTCTACCCTAAAAATTCTGCTGAGTTTGGAAACTCAAATCCGATAGCTAAGGTACGCATACCTATACGCGTACCCAAGCTGGTTATTTCTTTGCAAACCGTGGCTATATTGTTCATGAATTGGTTCAAATGAATCAAACTGATTTTGTTTTAATTGTGTCTATGTATAAAGACCTAAGCAATTGAATAACTCTTCAACTAGTTCTTTTGAAGTCATTTGAACTAGTTAGGAAAAAGAATAATACGGTTAACATGAAAGTGCTCATATGGATAACCATTGGTTAACTATTTGTGAACCACTTAAGTATACATGTTTAGGTACGGTTACTCAAACCTAAATGAAATACATTTCATTTGTGTGTGACAAGCTAAGTTTCAATCTAACGGTTGAAATATATTAGCTTGGTTGAATCAGGTTTTTCATCTAACGGTGAATATTGAATGCTTTGTTACTAAGCTAACATTGATTGCAAAACCTGATTTGAAAACTATATAAATGAGAACTCTAGAAATTGGAAAAACTAATCCCCACACCTCCTGTGTGATACTAGTTGGTTTAGCTAGAGTCGATTCTCCTTTAACCTTAGGTTTCTTCTCGAGACCCTATAGGTTAACGACTTAAAGACTTCATTGGGATTGTGAAGCCAGACGAAACTACTTCTCTTGTAGTTGAGCGATCTGATCTTACCATTTTCTATCGTACGAGTTCAATTGAAAGATTGACTTGAGACTATATCTCTAATAGGGAAAGATAAAAAAGAAATCACAAACATCTTCGTCTCATCGTTTGTGATTCCGCAATATCTTGTTTCGCTACCATACGATTAAGATTATTGTGAGGTGATTGATAATTATAGGTTGTTCTTCGGGAATATAAGTACGGGTTATCGATTGGTTCATGTTCACCTTTATTTCTATCAAAAGATGGAACAAACTCGTAGGTTTATCTTTGGGAGACAGATTTATCTATTATCATAGACTTTTCTTTGTGATACATATTTATTTATACAAGTCTTCGACTTTGGGTCATAGCAACTCTTGGATGTGGGTGAGATCATATAAGGGAATCAAATGCATAGTATCCTGCTGGGATCAAATATGTAAGGAGCACAACTGTACCTTGAATCAGTATGAGATTGATTAGGGTTCAACTACAGTCCAAACCGAAGTTAGTTTGTAGTAGGCTAGTGTTTGTAGCGGCTTAATACAGTGTGGTGTTTAATCTGGACTAGGTCCCGGGGTTTTTCTGCATTTATGGTTTCCTCGTAAACAAAACTTCTAGTGTTTGTGTTATTTCTATTCCGCATTATATTTGGTTATATAATTAAAATATCACAGGTAGTGCGTTGTATCGATCAATTGTGAAATCCAACCTTTGGTTGTTGATTGGAAATTGATTGATCCTTGGATATTGGTATTTGGTACCATCCAAGTTTTTATCTCTTGTATGTGATAAAGACTCACAGATTTTTATTTGTTTGCGTATAGATCAAATCGAGAGATAGAGATATTAACTCCTTGATATACTTTTTATTAAGATTGAGTCTGACTGTCTAGTTGATTCTATTAAAAGTATATTTGAGTTAGTTCATAGAGATTGCTAATCGAAATATTGGGTGAGGTTGTTAGACCCCCGTATTTTCAATTGGTATCAGAGCAGGCAAACACCTTAAACTTTATAAGTTTGTGTTTGTCCGATCCTCAAAAGTCTATCCTTATGGGAAATCTTCTTGGGAGGCTTGCTCATGGCATCTGTAACGCACACCATAGTTCCTTAAAGATTATTCATAGATTATTATTCTTCAGAACTACGTTCTCTCAAGATAACCTCATACCATCTAGAATATCGAAAAATCTAGATGTGAAGAAACAATCTAAGGAAGAAAAATTAAAAACTCCTCTAAAAGAAATTATCAAAGAAAACATGATCGACGCTCAAAGGTATGGACTCTCACAAGAATTACTCTTAATATCTTTGAGGAACACTATCACAAAGGATCAATTGACAAGGATCTGTTTAGAGCGTTTGTTAATTTTTTGAGAAAAGCTTAATTACATAGAGAAATTGAATCATTCTGATAAGAATTTTGTACCAATAAAATCATGTTCTAATGATGTACAAACTGTTCCAATCGCCAATTCACTTGAAGTTGATAAACAGATTTCCTGTGGGGTTGGTAAAGGAACCATTTATCAGAAAAAGTCATTTCTCTGTCATAAGAAAAAGAGCCCAAAGGATTCTAAGTTTTATCATTATGATTATACTCCTGATTCTAGGCACAAATGTCAACCAAAGAATTTGCATGTGAAATTATCTGCATTCCACACCACCTGATTTTAAGATTGGCTTCACCCCATTTGTATATAACTTGGAATGGGGCAAGTAACGGGTTGACTTTATTCATATATTATTTTTCTTTAAAGTTTTGTGATAAAAGCTTTTCAAAAGATTGTTGCAGGTATTCCTTCTTAAATACTGGTATTTTTCCCAGTATGTGTACCTCTAAAAATCCTACTTTCCTTTCGTGGGTCGCGGTTCGTGTACGGGTCCAAGCCCATCTGTGGGTATAAAAGAAGTACGGGTACGCATACCCTTCTTCCTCCCTCATCAGTCCGCGTACGCGAACTATTAGGGTTCATGTATTTTCTCTATTAAATCTCTTTGGAGATCTTTTTGTGAAGGAATTCCTCAAGAAACAAGCCAAGTAAGTAATCTTTTTCCTACTCCTTTATTTCCTTCTAGAATCATAAGGGTTCAAAAGGTTTTTCAAATAACCTAGGTTCTTCATCCTCTTCAATGGATCTTCCTATTGAACAAAATTTTATTACGATTAGATTTGTGAATGAATCATGTGGAATTGTTTTTGAAAAGATTTCTTCTACTGGGTTTATTTAGAAAAGAAATTGGATGATGTAAGTGGGTATAAAGAGGATTTGACTCGTTTTGAAAAATTCAAGCTTGGAAACATCTTTGATGGCCTTGGTGAAGGTCTTGATACTCTTACTAGAATCTTTTATGCCAACATTCATGATGTTGTTCATGAGGACATGGAATTCAAAACCATGGTCAATAGAAAACGGATTCTAGTTAATAGGGAATTGATTTCTAAGATTACCAAAATCCCTTTGGGTAATTTTCACCTTCCTAGACCAAGCGATGAAACACCTTCACATGAAACTATTTCAAATGGTCTTTGTGATAAAAGTGTTGTGTATAAAGGAGGAAAATTCCTTACTAAACAACTAGATTTTCATCTAAATTCTTTTGGAAAATTGGGTATTTCTAACCTTTGTCCTTCTACGGTTGAGAATTCTCATTGGAGTTGTGAGTTTGCGGAATTGGTCTATTACCTTGTGATGGAAACCAAAGGTCTTGACATTTGTGGATTCATTATCTTGCAAATTTTAGACATGACATCCGTCGATAAGAAGTTAGGCTACCCTTGCTTGATTGAGCGTATTTGTCGCAACTTCTCCATCGAGCCCATTGGGAATTCCATCGGAACCCCCATGCTTGTGCGAACATGTACCTTCAGTCGAATGAGGGAAAATGATTTCAAGAGACAAAGTTGTGACATAATTGATGGCTTGAGTGATTCTTATACGAAGCTTCTTCTCCAAATTTACAAAGGTGTTTGTAAGTTAAATACCAAAGTAAGTTGTGTTCAAGAACAATTACTTGTGATTGCTAACAAGTATCCCGATACTAAAGAAGACATGGACAAAGTTCATTCCACCTTCATGACCTCCGAAGATGAAGATGATGTCTAGTTTCTCTTGCTTCTTTATATTAGTGTTAAAGTTCTTTTGATCTTGTCTAGGAAACTTCTTTAAAGAATTTTATTCTTGTTTTGTTTAAGAAGGATAACTAGGGTTTGGAATAGCAATTATTGTGAGTACACATAGCTATGTCCAACGTTTTAATCTTGCAATATTTTTAGATTTATTTAGTTAAATTCTAAAGTTGATTTGGAAGATGATTTTTGCAGTATTAATCTTTATGGTTTTATATATTGCAATATGTTATGGGATATGTGTGTTTGCGTCCGTTAACTATTATTGTCCCATACGATGTCAAAAGTTATCTCTTTCATATGTCGATATGCATGTATTAATACAAGATCGATGAAATTTTGACTAACAAAATTTAAGCCTATTATGTCATTTATTGATGGAAGATAGGTTAAAATCTTTTGTTTACGAGGATTATGTCTATTGTATGTCATTGTGCAAATGGTGGTGGAAAATAGAATGAATCCTTGTATATTCCGCAGTATTGATCTTCCCTGATCCATATCTTATGTATATACTGTGCGGCTCCATAAGCCTTCTTATGTGAGCATTTACAACTAGACTAATCATAGATTCGTTTGTGGTTATTTTGGTTGTGTATTCCGATTAAATTAATCATGGGTTCTCTTGTGATTAATTTAATTGAGAATTTTGGATACAAAATCATTTTTGTGGTTTTTGGTGTCCAAAGAAATCCTTCTTTTCTTGTAAAAGTAAGGTCTCTCTTGTTGTTCTTTCGGGAATGACATCAAATGGGGGAGAGTTCTTTTGAACTTGCGCTTAATTTCCATATCTTTGTGGGGAGTGCGGCTATGGAATATTTTAGGAGTTATCTTGTATCTTTATAAAATCCTTGATGAATGCATTTAGCTTCGGCTTTATGATTGCATCTAAACAAAGTTGATATATACTTTTCTTTGGTCTTGAAGCGTCTCTGTGGAAATTTCATTAGGATCCCGATTTCATACCTTTGCCAATTTTATTGACAAAAGGGGGGAGAATTAATATGTAGTTCACACTACAAATACATATGGTTTTCAGATCATTATGTAAGGGGGAGTCGTTTTCATGTTGAGATGAAAGTATTGACTAAGGGGGAGTGATACATATCACCATAGTATTTTTGTCAAAGTTGTGATACAATTGAACTTTGATATTGTGTAATAATACTATGACATTGTATAACAATGATCGAGAGATTTTGTTTTCTCATTGTTATGGCTACGGATCTTCAACATCTATGACTCTAAACTGAACATCTATGGAATCATGGGAGTACTTGGAAAAGACGAAGTTTTCGAGTAATGTTGAAGCACCAAGGAGATCAAGCATGTGGACGAGAAGCTACAAAGTTTTATCTATTTTGTAATCCATATGTATTGATAGTTTTGTCATTAAAATTGAGAAAATGGGAGATTGTTAGAGCATTGCTCGGTCGAACTCGCAAGCGTTGCTATCTAAAACTTGTTTGTCAAATTTATTCATCAAAACTATATGTCTTTATTTCTAGTATACTTATAGCTAAGTCTCGGACTAGGATAGTTAAGTGTAGTTGAGCTCCAGACTCCATGACGATCATCTTACGAAGACGAAGAACTACTCAAGGAACTGGTGGAACTTCATCCAACTAAAAGGTATATGGAGACTTGAACTTATTTATCACTCAAAAATCCTATCTACTCTATCTCCTACTCTTGAGACAAAGTCATATAAGTATGATAGTTTTCATACATACACATTTGCTATTTCGATCCGAGTTTACTTGCCTATCTATTTATCGAAATATGTGTTGGTAAGCTTTCGCTTTAACCATTTTAAATCTTTACCCGTGACAAAAGTCATAATGACGTTTCAATCTTGAAAATGGCTTTGATGACGATAGTTGTGAATAACGACTGTATTATAGAAGAATGTTTCAATGATTGAAATATAGAGTTGAGATTACCATCTATGGATATAAGCATATATAGTGTGTTCGCACATTAGTGTATAAATCCATGTGATGTAAACCAAGTGTGTGCATACGGTATTGGTAAAGGAGACATGTTGGGTATTCGTACTGGCGGAACTTTTCCTCCTGGAAAATTCTATTGAGTTTGGAGTTTACGAACTCATAAACCAGTCACCTTAGGTATGCGTAATGGCGGAACTTTGCTACCCGAAAAATTCTGTTGAGTTTGGAAACTCAAATCCAATAGCTAAGGTTCGCATACCCGTACACGTACTTAAGCTGGTTATTTCTCAAATCGGTAGTTCATGAACTTAAAACAATAAATTATAAGGAATGCAATCTTTGCAAACCATGTCTATATTGTTCATGAATAGATTCAAATGAATCAAACCGATTTTGTTTCAATTGTATCTATGTTTAAAGACCTAAGAAATTGAACAACTCTTAAACTAGTTCTTTTGAAGTCATTTGAACTAGATATGAGTAAGATGAATATAGTTAATATGAAAGTGCTCATATGGCTAACCATTGGTTAACTATTTGTGAACCAACTAAGTGTACAAGTTTAGGTACGGTTACTCAAACCTAAATGAAATACATTTCATTTGTGTGTGACAAGCTAAGTTTCGATCTAACGGTTGAAAGTTATTAACTTGGTTGAATCAGGTTTTTTATTTAACAATGAATATTGAATGCTTTGTTACTAAGCTAACATTGATTGCAAACCCTGATTTGAAAACTATATAAAGGAAAACTCTAGCAACTGGAAAAACTAATCTCCACACCTCCTGTGTGACACTAGTTGGTTTATCTAGAGTCGATTCTCCTTTAACCTTAGGTTTCTAATCGAGACCCTATAGGTTAACGACTTAAAGACTTCATTAGGATTGTGAAGCCAGACGAAACTACTTCTCTTGTAGTTAAGCGATCTAACCTTGCCATTTTCTATCATATGAGTTCAATTGAAAGATTGACTTGAAACTATATCTCTGATAGGGCAAGATAAAAAGTGAAAAAGCGGGGGTCTAACAACCACACCCAATATTTCGATTAGCAATCTGAATGGACAAACTCCAGTATACTTTCTAGAGAATCAACTAGATAGTCAGACTCAATCAATAGAAATTATATCAAAGAGTTTATATCTCTCTCACTTGATTTGATCTTTACTCAAGCAAACATAAATCTGCGAGTCTTTATCAAATACAAGGAGATAACTTGGATGGTACCAAAGACCAATATCCAAGTGTCAATCAACTACCTACAAGATCGGATATTCTAATTGATTGAACAACGCACAACCTGTATTATTTCAATTATATTACAAAATATAATACTGAAAAGAAATAACACAGACACCAGAATTTTGTTAACGAGGAAACCGCAAATGCTGAAAATATAAATCTATTTAGAAGTTTTTCACATGATTATTGATTGTGTATACTAATTAGAATATTTATTATTGATTGATAGATTGTTTAGGTGGCCAACTGAATTAATTTGTTGATTCAATCAAATGCTAGTATTGAGTTAGGAGATAAGTAATAGTCGAATAATTCATACAAAAGTTGTAGTTGCAGGAAATCCCACAACACACCCCTTATAATAATTTCTAGATCTAATTCAATTTCATAATCAATAATAAAGATAAAAGTGCTAAAATTGTAAAATGGACACAAGGATTTTTTACATGGTTCGATCAATGTGATCTACATCTATGGTTCTTCACTATGATTGTTGAAATTACATTTGGTTTACATTGAGAATCTCAATTAATGAGTATTTGGAGCTCTAGGTTGGTAGAGGAAGAAGAAGGAAATAATAATAATATAAATTCTAAATTATTCTAAAACTTGTCTTATCTCTCTCTGACTTTCCCATTATATAGGTGTTTACATAGTGGATGACATCTCACATGTAGTGGAGTACAGCTCATATTCCCCCATTTTCGGATCCCCTGCTACGTTCTCTTAGGCACACTTTATAATTTCGCAGGCTCACTTTATAATTTCGCAGGCTCTTTCTCTCTATAATTTCGCAAGCTCTGCTACCTTCTCGCAAGCTAAGTAAATAATTGAATCTCGCCCACTAATGAAATGTGTTGTGCGATATTTGGATCCTACATCTTGCCTCTTTTTCCTTGAATATTGCTTGAAGAGTGATCTTTAAGGAAAAATCCATTTTGTTGTAGTTGTTGGAGGAACAATCGAAAGAATATTGGACTTGAAAAGTACGTACTTGCCTCTATTCTTTTGTGAAGTTCCGAAGATTTGAAAAGTAAATATGAAGTATCAACCCTTGAAGTATAATAAGTATGAAGTATCCTTGAAGAAATATAAGAAGTACTCAATCTTCGAAATATAAGAAGTATATGTCCTTGAATGAGAATAAAAAGTATTGCATCTATTCATGCGAAATTATTATTCCATTTTTGGTGAGGATTCTTGTTATTCATTTGTGAACATCCACTTTGGAAGTGATTCTTGCTGATAAGATAAAGAACATAAAATGTTTTCTTGGTAATCCATAGTTGCATTTGTTCTTTATCTATGAAGGTAGAATCTTCGAGAAAGTGTTCAATGAGCGAATTATTTCTTCATTCTTATCTAGCCTCTGTTTCTTGTTTTGTGCTCATGCGATAGTATAATTTCTTCAAGTTGCTTTAAATTGTGCAAAATAATTTGAGCGAAATAACCACATTCTGCAAAATAATCACATTCTGAGAAATTCTGACACATTCTGTGAAATTCTGGCTCATTCTGCGAAATGATGAATACTTCTGCGAAATCCTGAATAATCCTGCGAAATTATGAATATTTCTTCAAAATTCTGAATAATCTTTCTGAGAGATTCTGAATAATACTCCTGAGAGATTCTAAATAATACTTCTGAGAGATTCTGAATAATACTTCTGAGAGATTCTGAATAATACTTATTTGTTATTTTCGCTGTCTCAGATTCATTTCCATGTATATATTCGCAAACTTATTTGCTTACATATAATTATTTTCGCAAGCTTATTTTCTTATGTGGTCTTATTTTTCCTTCCTAGTTAAAGGTCTTATTTTGCCACCTTTTGTTATTGCGACAAAATCGCAGGCCGTCTTTACACTTTCATGTAATGAACCATTGATCTTGTCTTATCATTTCTATAGTATTATTTCCTCTGCAAGATATTTTCATGCGACAATATGACAGGCCTAAATATTCTTGCGAACGTAAAGCCCCATGAAACTGCCGTCTTGCGACGAAATCGTAGGACGTCCGTATACTTGCATGCATTGACCCATTGATCTCGTCTTATCTTTATATTTTGTATTATTGCCTCTTCTGGATTGTCGCACAAATATGACAAGCCTTGATACTCCTGTGAGTAAAAAGCCTCATGACATTTGCATCTTAATACACTTATCAGCTCCTTAATGGAGGGTGCCACCCTTATATTCCCCCTGGTTGCCCCTTCAAGGAGACATACTTCTGCCATACAAGACTATCTCCTCCTATACAGTCTTGACAACAACCAGTTGTTTTCGCAGCCTCTTATCCCTTTTACATATATGGCTTATGGTTACGAGGTTGCACCCTAAGTGAGGTTTTCTTCGGGCCGAGTGCATCGTAGTTAAGACTTGCCAATAATAGCCAGGGTAGTTTCATACGCCCCAGGAACTCTTGGATCAACCTTGTACCTCTGCTCCTTGATCATACCCGGCACTCCTTAGGAGAGTCCTTATTACCTTAGTCGCCCAACTGAAGTCATGCTTAAGTTGAGAATCCAAGGTGCCTCTCCTGGATGGGCTTTATTGACCCCAAATATTCATGACTCAGGTTCCAATGGCGGTGTAACCTTGTCACTGAGACATGCAAGAGGTACCCCCTCCTATGCCATACTTTAGGTCTTATATTTGCCTCTTGAGAAATTTTATTCACGAACTAGGGTGTACGCCATAAAGGTTCGCCCCATTCTAAATCTTAGATTTTTATGGATCTTAGATTATCTCTTGCGAAATTATCACATTCTCTATTATCTCTGCGAACTTATCGCATATCCTCATTCTTTCATTTCTTTCATTCATTCTTTCACTCTTTCATGTTAAATATCATATCAACTGCTTCTTTCATATTCTCGCACCATACCAACTGTGCTAACCCTCTCTTGCGAAATAATCAAATATCATGCGAAGTAATCAAATCCCAACTGTGTGAAAGACAATTCTGTATAAAATTCGCATAACAAAAAAAAACATGCGAGAAACAAGAATTGATATGGCGACCTGCTGCTTGCATTCATGCCTCCTGATCAACTGTGCTAGTTCTCTTGTGTGCGAAATTCCTCTTGTTTGCGAAATAATTCTCTTTTCTGCGAAATAAACACACAGTTTTGAAGTGCAACGTTATCTTCTCCCTTAAAATCCTAGTAAAAAATATGTTAAAAGTAAAAAATGAGGTGAGAATTGATCTCGCAACTCCAATCTCTTTGGATACCCACTTTACCATCTGTTCTGGGTTGTATTTGTGTTGGTCCAGTAAGCTTCGTGGAAGTTGTCCTCATGTTATCGTTCTTTCTATAATTCTTATCTTCGTCCTTTTATCTTCTTTTCCCGTTGCTTTGCATGCCCTAAAGGAAGTATATTTTCGCCTGTAGGATATTTCAAATTATTATTTTCGCATGTATTGATTATTCTAATGCTTTTTGTGGTGGAAGATGATTCTATTCACATTGTTGATTGGCATATATTCCTTCGTGTTGTAGATTTTGTTCTTCTTTTCGCTCCTGGTGTTTCATGTTGTAAGAAGTTTTTGATCGCAATATCACCCTTTGCTAGAGTATCTTTGCACTTGTTTTTCTCTTCATCGCCGGATGTGTTATGTTGGATAGTTATCATGCTATTTCTTTCCTTCGGTTGATAGAGTTGTTGTGGCTTTTAACCACATTCTTTCTGCCATACACTTACTTCCTAGCCTATATATTCGCAGGAGAGCTTTGTGCCTTCTCGTACTTAGGGGAAAATCTTGCTTCTGACTTTATGCATGAGAAGTTTCCACGTCCTGCTGATTGATAATGGTTCATTCCCGCCTTTGATTTTTGTTGATTCCTTTATGTTGGTAATTTTTTCTGTTTGATTCTTTGTGTTCTTCTTCTTCGCGTGATAATTCTTATCAGTAGACTTCGCAACACTTCTTCGCAGGTTGTCTTAACTTCTCAGGAACAATTCACTTCTTCGCAGGTTAACGTATTTATTGTATCTATTTTCTTAAACTTTATTCGCTAACTGTGTATGCTTGATTCTGTATTAAGAATTTCTGATCTTCCATCGTTGGACTATGCTTACACTGTCATTGTCCCTTTACTCAAGAATGATTTACTGTTGGTCTCTTTTGGATTCATTTCTTTTCTTTCCACCGGTGGTACTGTTGTTGTTTGTTTTTCACTGTTGAGTTGCTCTGGTCTTTTGGAGCTCGGACTTTGTTGATATTCACTCATCCGTCTCATGAATCATTTAATCGTTTGGCTTGTGTCTCTTGAAATTGATTTGATCATTTGATCATTTAATCATTTAATGTGTAGAAGTTTGATCTCGTCTTCTTCAACTCATTTAATCACTTAATCATTTAGTACAATGGTTCACTGAGTTTGTAGTTTCCCTTTGAAATACAATTTACCTTTTGGAGATGTATCTTGATCTTATCTTTGGTCTTTAATTTCTTTTGTAGTTGACTTTGTATCTATTTCTGCGAGATGCACCAGTTTCTCCACTGTTTAACCATTTTTTCGCTGTCTTATTTCGCTGAAACAATGCTTTCGTTGAGTTTTTGAGGGAGTTGGGTTCATTGGCGAAGTTGCATTAATTCTTCTTTGTGGAAATATGTCTCCTATATCCGTTCAAGATGAAAGTTACTCTCAATACTGCTTCGAATAATTATGGCTGCGGTTGTTGTGACCTTACTGCTGTAGTAACGAGATGGTGTTATTCTACGCGAATGATACTTTGTACAAAATCTGATGATATCATCTCCATTCTTCATGGAATTAATCCTATTTCCTAGTTGATCTCTCTCGCCAATATTTTTCTATGGGATCATCAGCGAATAAGTTTAGATGATGAGCTTCACAATGCCCTGCAAACTAAATTCTCCTTGATTCGTGAAAATAAACATTGGTGGTTGAACCAACTATCTCCTTTCGTCCTTCATACTTAACAGCTGGGTACTTGGGATAGTTCTATTGTTGTTTGCCTGCGAGATTTTGTTAGTATGTGAGATTCAACCCTTCTTTGTTAACTAACAGAGGTGAAAGCGTGGTATTCGTTGGTCTCTGTCACTGTACGATAAGCAATCAAGGGAGAAATTAGATTTGCAAACATCAGTAACCAACGTTTTCAAGATCGAATAAATTAGTTTGGAAAGCATTATTTGTTAATCATTAATCCATAACTAAAACTTGCTTTGAATGGGTTTTCGAAAAGAAATCTGATCCTTGTTGTAAATAATTAAAGTTTATGAGAAAGTTTTTTCTAAACTTTCTTTTATAAATCATTAGATATGAAAAGCGGATAGTAATAAGAAAAGGAATAAGTTAAGAAAGAGGATTTGTCTTTTGTTGATGTTGATCTGTCTGACTTCATCTTTACTGCCTCTTTTTCAATTTTGCTTTTTGTCCTTCATATCTCGTCCTCTCTTTTTTCTGGAGCTTCGGATGATAAATCTTCATGTAAACTCCCAAATATTTTGCATTGGAACTGTTTTGGATCGTAATCTGTGGATATTGTTTTGAACCAACAAATTAGAGATAGGATAAATCGCCCGCCCCTTCCTGTTTCTAGCGCCAAAAATGTAGTTGCAGAAAATCACACAACGCACCCCTTATAATAATTTCTAGATCTAATTCAATTTCATAATCAATAATAAAGATAAAAGTGCTAAAATTGTAAAATGGACACAAGGATTTTTTACATGGTTCGATCAATGTGATCTACATCCATGGTTATTCACTAGGATTGTTGAAATTACTTTTGGTTTACATTGAGAATCTCCATTAATGAGTATTTGGAGCTCTAGGTTGGTAGAGGAAGAAGAAGGAAATAATAATAATAATACAAATTCTAAACTTGTCTAAAACTTGTCTTCTCTCTCTGACTTTCCCTTTATATAGGTGTTTACATAGTGGATGACAGCTCACATGTAGTGTAGTACAACTCATATTCCCCCATTTTCGGATACCCTGCTACGTTCTCTCAGGCACACTTTATAATTTCTCAGGCTCACTTTATAATTTCGCAGGCTCTTTCTCTCTATAATTTCGCAAGCTCTGCTACCTTCTCGCAAGCTCTGCTACATTGTCGCAAGCTAAGGAAATAATTGAATCTCGCACACTAATAAAATGTGTTTTGTGATATTTGGATCCTACAAAAGTAGAAAACACAAGACCTTGCAGAGGGATTATGTGTAGCAATTGTGTGTATAAACAACACTAGAAAGTGGACCTTGAGCTAAGAGTCTAACTACTAAGATCAATCTATAATTCACAAAAGATAAAGCATTCGGAGAAATTACACCTTGAGTGAGCTACTACTAGGTGGTTTAGACAAATAGAATCTGGTGTTGGAGAGCTTCCGTACTCAGTGATATAAGGAATTTAGGGGATAACACTGAGCTTGCTTTTATTCCACGGTTGGTAATAATATATGATTACTTGTATTAATGGATGAATATAATAACTTGATGACGGTTTAGTAACAAAGAAGGATTCCCTGATCATATTTCTCTGCATTGCTTGCAAACTTTATTATTTTCAATTGCTTTGATTTTACTTTGAATCTAAAACAAAATCCCCCCATTGTGACATTTTTAACAACTAAAACTCCATGCTCTTCGTGGGAATGAACCTTATTTGCTACTATATTATTCATTAGTAAAGTAAAATATAAGTGAATTAATTTGAGCACCTACGACACGCATCAAATTTTGGCGCCTCTGCCGGGGAGCAGTCGGTAGCTTTAGTTGTTTCTTTTAGTTTAGTTTTGTTTTTAGTTTTTGTTTTTAGTTTTTTTTAACTTTGTTTTCTAGATTTTTGTTTTAGGTACTTAATCTCTGGCATCGAAGGATTGGAATTACCAGAGGTCCGGAATTCAAACTCGCAAGGGAACGGTACTAAAAGCACGTCCAAAGTTGCAAGAAGAACCTTCTACATCAACAATGGTAGGCGGTACAAATAATGCACCTCCAGAGAGGAGAACGTTGAGAGATCTAACATCACCATGTTTAGAATCTCAACCACTGTGTATTACTCTAACTGACACAGTGGAAATTAAGTCAAATATTCTTCATTGGGTTCCAAAGTTCAAGGGATTACTCGGTGAAGATCCTAATCGACACCTGCAACAGTTTCAGAATACAATACGAAGTATGAAAAAGAGCGATGATGATGATGATACAACTTTTCTACAAGCTTTTCTGTTTTCATTAACGGACCAAGCATAATCATGGTTATATTATCTCCCTTCCGGAAGTATTACCACATGGACTGGAATGAAAAAGCTATTTTTAGAGAAGTATTTTCCTACTTCTAAAGCTGCAGCTATTCGTAAGGAAATCAGTGGAATTGTGCAGATTACTGGAGAATTTTTGTACGACTATTGGAAGAGGTATAAGAGATTGTTGGAAAGTTGCCCACACCATCAAATATCACCACAAATTATAATTACACACTTCTATGAGGGGTTACTACCGCATGAGAGACACTTGATTGATGCGGCTAGCAGTGGTGCACTGGCTAATAAAACTATTGAGGAGGCTACTAGTTTGATTGAAAGAATGGATGAAAATACGCAACAATTTTATACTAGAGATTCATTGGTGGTTAGAAGAGTTAGTGATATGGGAGGTTCTTCACACATGGATCAACGAATGAGTAATGTGGAAAAAATGGTACAACGTATTGCATTTGTAGTTGTTCCTTCATATGAAGAGGATGCCGAGGTGAATGCTGTATTTCCTAATCATAGGCCAAGGTATGATCCCTACTCTAATACTTATAATCTTGGTTGGAAAGATCATCCAAATTTTAGTTATGAGAATAAGCAAGCTGCAGCTCCTAATCCATATGCGAGACAAGGTGGTTTCCAACAACAATTCCAACAACAACAAAAACCTCCAACTGAAGAGTCTAAGATGGATATTCTCATCTCCATGTTTTAACAAAGTCAACAGAAGTCTGATCAAAATCAATTGAAAACTGATAACGTTATTAGAGATTTACAAACTCAGATAGGGCAAATGGCGACAGAGATGAATCAAATGAAAGCACAAGCTTCGACAAAGTTGCCATCACAACCTTTTGTGAACCCAAGAGAGCACATTAAAGTGGTAACTCTAAGAAGTGGGAGACAAAATGAAGAGCCACAAAAAAAAAAGAGGTTAGTAACGACATCGAAAAGGAAGTAGAGGAGGAAATCGTCCCAAAGGAAAAGCCAACCTCAAATGGCCAACCTAAGGATACGTTTCCCACCTTTACCACACCACCTCCTTTCCCTAGTCGTTTTTCCAAACCAAAAAAACAAGCTCAAGATAAGGAGATCATGGACATTTTCAGCAAGATACAAATCAACATCCCATTTATTGAGGCTATCAGAACTATACCCAGGTATGCTAAGGTTTTGAAGGATTTGTACACAAGGAAGGAAAGGTTGATTGCTAATGAAATTAATTACTCAGGTGGGAGAAAGTGCAACAACTATGCTATTGAAGAAGATTCCTACAAAGTGTGAAGATCCTGGGGGTTTCACCATGCTAGTCACTATTGGTACCAAGAGGTTTGAGCGTGCTTTGCTTGATTTTGGAGCATCCATAAGTGTTATGTCAGCCGATGTTTATGATTCTTTGAATCTTGGACCTTTGAAAGAGGCGAAGATTACTATTTAATTGGCAAACAAGTCCAATATATATCCTATGGGAGTCATGGAGGACATGTTATTTCAAGTGAATCAGTTAATCTTTCCGGTTGATTTTTACATTGTGGATATGCATAATGGAGATAATTGTTCATCTACTTCGTTACTTCTTGGGAGACCGTTTATGAAAACAACAAAGACGAAGATTAATGTGGACAATGGTACACTCACTATAGAATTTGATAAGGATATTATTCGCTTCAACATATTTGATGCCATGAGTTATCCTAGTGATGTGCACTCCGGTTTCTCTATTGATGTTATTGGTTCGTTGGCACAACAGATGTTTGATTTGAACAAACAAGATGAACTTGAATCTGTGCTACAAAATAGCAATGATTTGGACATCCATGGTATTCCTAACGTGGACATTGATATTCCCAAGGAGTTTGTTGAGACATGTGGTGCTTTAACGGCATCACAAGAAATTAAAACAGGTAATATTTCATATATCTCTTTACCTGTAACTGATGAAGTTCCTTTACCTTCTGTTGTGCAGGCACCTAAATTAAAAATGAAACCCCTACTTGATAACTTAAAGTACGCTTACTTGGGTGATGGGGAAGAGCTTCCAGTCATTATTGCAAAGAATCTCACAATAGTACAAGAAGAACGCCTCCTAAGGGTTCTGAAAGAGCATAAAACGGCTATTGGTTGGACAATTGCTGACATCAAAGGCATTAGTCCAGCCATATGCATGCATAGAATCCTTATGGAAGATTATGTAAAGATAGTACATGATGCTCAGCGTAGGCTTAACCCCCCAATGATGGAAAGAGATCCTCAAATTACTAAGTGTGGAGGTGATTTACCCAATTTATGACAGCAAATGGGTTAGTCCAGTGCAAGTGGTGCCTAAGAAATCAGGTGTCACTGTTTTCAGAAATCAAGATGATGAACTCGTTCCTACAAAAGTTCAAACAGGATGGCGAGTATGCATAGACTATAGAAAGCTCAATTCGGCTACCCGCAAGGATCACTTTCCCTTGCCTTTCATTGATCAGCTGTTAGAGAGGTTAGCGGGACATTCACATTATTTATTTTTGGATGGTTATTCAGGCTACAATCAAATTGTTATTATACTGGAGGATCAAGAGAAGACTACTTTTACTTGTCCTTTCGGTACATTTGCATATAGAAGAATGCCATTTGGTCTTTGAAATGTGCCTACCACTTTTCAGAGATGTATGGTTAGTATATTTTATGATTACGTGGAAAACATCATTGAGGTATTTATGGATGACTTTAGTGTTTATGGCGATTCATTTGATATTTGTTTAAATAATCTTGAACTTGTGCTTAAAAGATGCATAGATACTAATCTTGTTTTAAATTGGGAGAAATGTCACTTTATGGTGAACCATGGAATTGTGCTAGGTCACATCGTGTCCTCTCAAGGGATCAAAGTAGACAAGGCAAAGATAGACTTGATTAGGAACTTACAATACCCCACTTCGGTGAGGGAAATTCGCTCGTTTCTTGGTCATGCAGGTTTTTATAGGAGGTTTATCAAAGATTTCTCCAAAATCTCAATGTCAATGTGCAAATTGTTGCAAAAGGAGGTTGCCTTTAATTTCGACCAGGAGTGCAAGGATGCCTTTAATAAATTGAAGGAATTGTTGACTACTGCATCAATTATTAAGTCACCTGACTAGAGTTTGCCATTTGAGTTAATGTGTGATGCAAGTGATTATGCAGTCGGAGCTGTTTTGGATCAAAAAGTAGACAAGAGGTCGCATGTGATTTATTATGCATCAAGGACCCTAAACGATGCTCAAATTAACTATTCCACTACTGAGAAAGAGTTGCTGGCTATAGTATTTGCATTGGAAAAATTTAGAGCTTATTTGGTGGGTGCTAATGTGATTGTATATTCTGATCATGCAACACTACGGTACCTATTGAAAAAGAAGGAGGCTAAGCCAAGACTCATTCGTTGAATTATTTTTCTACAAGAATTCAATATGGAAATCAGAGATAAGAAAGGTGTTGAGAATACAGTTGTTGATTATCTTAGTAGACTTGTTGTTTCCGAAGAAGAACTCCCATTACAGGATCGTTTTCCAGACGAACAACTTTTCTCGATTGAAGAATTAACACCTTGGTACGCTGATATAGTGAACTATTCGGTTACAAGGCAGGTACCTAGTACTATGTATAATTTTCAAAAGCTAAATCTTAAGAAAATATCCAAGCAATATGTGTGGGATGAGCCTACTTGTGGAAATATGGTGTTGATCAAATTATCCGCAGGTGCGTACCAAACTCTGAATTTCAGTCAATTCTATCTTTTTGTCATTCTTATGCCTGTGGTGGTCACTTTGGTGCAAAACGTACCGCTCTCAAAGTCCTTGAGAGTGGCTTTTATTGGCCTACCCTATTTGAGGATGCATATAATTTTTGCAAATCTTGTGATAGATGTCAACGAACGGGCAGTCTAGGTGCTCGAAATAAAATGCCACTCACACCAATTCTCACTGTTGAGATATTTTATGTGTGGGGAATTGATTTTATGGACCGTTTGTCAATTCAAATGGAAAATTTTATATACTTCTTGTTGTAGATTATGTTTTTAAATGGGAGGAAGCTAAAGCCACCCCTACTAATGATTCTCAAGTTGTTTGTGAGTTTGTGAAGGAATATATTTTATCTAGACATGGTACACCAAGAGTGGTTATCAGTGATGGAGGCTCACACTTCAAGAAATCCTTTCGTGCTCTCTCCTCAAGAAGTACAACATTACACACAAGATTGTTACGCCGTATCACCCACAAACTAGTGGGCAAGCTGAAATTTCAAATCGTTAGATTAAGTCCATCCTTGAGAAAACCGTTAATACTACACGGAAGGATTGGAGTTATAGACTCAACGATGAACTTTGGGTGTATAGAACAACATACAAGACACCTATTGGTATGTCTCCATATCGGTTGGTGTTGGAAAAGCTTGTCATCTTCTGGTTGAACTTGAGCACAAGGCTTATTGGGCGATAAATATGTGCAACATGGATTATGATAATGCGGGGAAACATAGGAAATTACAACTTAATGAGCTTGAGGAGATACATAATGATGCTTACGAGAGTTCTCGTATATATAAGGAAAAGACTAAGCTTTTCCATGACAAGATGATTTCTCGGAAGAATTTTGTTATGGGACAGAAAGTTCTTTTATTTCATTCTCGTCTTAAGTTATTTCCTGGTAAGCTAAGGTCCAGATGGATTGGACCATTTGTTATTACTAATGTTTATTCTCATGGTGCAGTTGATATCACTAGTCTTAGAGATGGGACTACTTCTAAGGTCAACAGCCATAGATTGAGGCCATATTATGAAAACATCTCTTATGTGAATGTGGATTAGATAGAGCTTAAATATTTACTCCCTCTGGAGGAGTATCATAAGGAGAATGCCAAGTCGGGCTGACGATTTTAAACCAAGCGCTAAATGGGAGGCAAACCATAGGATTTGTATCTTAAACCCTTCTATTTTTATTTTTATTTTGTTTTTATTATTTTCATATCATATTTTCATCCCCATGTTTAATTTCATTGAGTCCGGAATCTATTTTAGAAGAAAATTATGACAAATACCTTTTTGTCAAAAAAATTCAGACTGCGCATAGTTCAGTCCATAGACCATAACTGTCAGAAAGTTTATCTAAACACTATTCCCTTTTGATACTTTGTAGAAAACACATAGATGAACAACTTTTGTGAAATAGAGTTTTTCCAAATTCCTTACCAATTTGCACAGTTTTTGCGTTTTATCTGATGTTACGTCAGAATTCAGAACTTTCGGTTTTACACATTGAGGACAATGTGAAGTTTAAGTGTGGGAGAGTATTTTGCATATAGATTTTTCAATTTCTTTGTTTATATTTGAATAAAACCTCCAACTTGTAGAGATTTTAGAGTTACTAGCATACTTCTAGGCATGTTTACATAGAGATTCTGACCGACATAACTGAACTTAGAAGTGTTAGGGAACTACATGCGGATTTCTTACGAATTGGAGTGTTAAATAATGAATTTAATCATGCCGGTGATGCAAATAAGGTGCAGGGAGAAATGAATTATTAGATTTGATGATCAATCATTAGTGGAGACTACCCATTTTCATATCAACTAAGGCACCAGACCAGATTTCTTAATAAAATGACTAAAGAACTTTCTTTTGAGTTTGTGTCACCGTACGCTAATTCCGGGTAGAATGGTGAGATACCCAACCTCCTACCAATAGAAGAACTATTTTTGATCTCTTGAGTGCTAATTTTTTCAATCATGAGGGTGACGTCTATAGACGAAAACCACTTTCTTGTAGTTTGATTTGCAGTTAGCACCATTCTCTCTCTCTCTCTCTAGACAACAACAAATCCATAGAAACACCATCATCATCAACAAGTGGTGTGATATCAAAATCTACAAGGAAAGTTGAAGACGTTTGAGGTTTACAAGCAACAATACAAGGAAGAGCAAATTTCATATCCAAGTAAAGCAACATACAATAAGCAGATTTTTATATACATGTTGAAGACTTACACATAAGGAGCGGAATTTTATACCAAAGTATGAAGACTTATTTACAGGAGTGAAGAAAATCAAAAGATGAGAATTATTGAAGTTTATGATACGAAGACAATACAAGTTGTGAAGATTAAAGTGGCAAAGTACTTCTTTCATGGCCATGTTAATTTTATTTCATTTTTATTGTTTTATTTGCAATCTCTTTTTTAAAAAATAAAAAAATATATACAAAGAGATTTGCATTTAGGTTGTTGTTTGTTCAATAAGGCCATGTGGAAGAAAAATATATAAAAAAGTTTCAAGAAACAAGGAAATTGAGGAAAAAAGTACATATTGTCGAAGTTCTACAAGTTCAAGAGTTTATCATCAAAAGTTGAAGACTGAAGACGAAGACCAAAAAGATGAAGAAGAAGAGCCGAAGGAATACGTTTCTATTGGATGTTGTGAGAGTGGTGCTTTCATCACTGCCGATCGGATGTGAAGGTGGTACGTACTCTCATCCTTGCTATAGTGGTTGACTTCCTTTCTTAGAGATCATCAGAAAAATATCTTTATTTTCCACGATTTTGTGGAGTATCCAGAAATAATTCGGAAGGTTTCCTTCCCACCATTCAACGTGTGTAGGATTATCTCTTCATTCCTACCTGCACACATGTGAGACCCATAAAAAAACCGTCTTATTGAGTGCAATTATCATAAAGTCCTTTTAAGTGAAGCAGAAGTCGAGGCGAAATGCTTATTGATCGCTCTCAAACGCGCATTCTCTCATTATGGTGTGGTTATTTCTCACTCAAGATTTAAGAATGAATATGTTCTTTGTATTTCTAACTTCTTATTACTAGCATGCAGAAACTCTATGTCCTCATATCTCTTTGGATGCTTGGTACGCTGGAACGCTTTGAAGTTGGAGTTGTTTTTGTGGGTATACCTCTCGTAAGCCCTCACAAGACTATAACTCGTCCACTAGGGACACCTAGGGGTTTAAAGGCATGTTGCATTAGCTAAGTGCATCTGTTTTCTCGACGATATGGAGTTGTTGAATTTTAGATAGTTTGCTCGAGGACTAGCAAAAGGCAAGTGTGGGGGAATTTGTTAAGTGCATATTTTGCATATATTTTGTGTCGAATCCATGCTATATTTTCTTGTGAATTATTGTATATTACGTTTGTTTTTATCTATTTATGTTTTATTAGGTGAATCACCCGAAAGAAGCAAATTGGCACTTAGTTGTGCAAAGAAAGAAGTTAGCTACAAGCGAAGAAGGGCCAAAGACCAAGTGGAACTCATCCAAATCTAGGAGTTATTGCTATCATCTTGAAGAGGACGAAAATACGAAGCAATCGGCGAAAGAACGAACTCATTCCGACATCATATTAGGAGGCTAGAAGCAAAAAAAGAGGTTAAGCTTGTCAGTTCCATAGAACTGACAGTTAACTAAGAAAGAAACAAGAAATGGCACTGTCAGTCCTCTAAGACTAACAGTTGAAAGCATAAGTGTTAAAAGCAGACAACAAGTTTAATTTGGGCTGCCTCCATCATCTCCTTCACTTCACGATCAGTTCAGGGAGGTTCCGGCTGAGCTTTTTGACGTTGATGGATATGAACTCGTGGGTTCATGGCAATTGAATGAAGGAGGAGAATGACTCGAGTCTATGATGAGACAATACTAGAGTTGAGTTTAGCTTACTGCAATACTCGCTAGTAGAAGAACAGGGAATGGAGGACGAGTTTGGCACTGTAGGTGATGTTTCTATCTATTGGTGGTATTAGGAACTCATGGCGACGGATGGAGAAACTCTGTAAGACGAGGTTGATGTTGATGGAATCTTGGTGCTGCTGTACAACCGAGAATGATGGAGAAGAATGATCAGTGGCTCTACAGGTTTGTGATAATGATGATGTTCACGATGGAGCTAGGCTGGTGATAGAAGAAAACAGAATATGAATCTGTACTGGCAGCGGATGGTTTTCACGGAGAGCCTGGTATACGCGGGAGTTGTTGCTAGGCTTGAAAAAATATATCAGATGTTCAGAAAATTTACAATTACCAGAATGACCGTGAATGCTGGTGGAGAAACATAAAAATCTCGGGACTTTGAAATTTCACGGTGACTTATCTGTCTGTGATTCTGATGGGAGAAAACTGAAAATCCAGGGAACATTATTTTTCACTGTGACTTATCTGTCCATGAATCTATCGGTGAGTTTTATGAAAAGTCAGGGAAAAATAATTCTCCCGGAGGGATGTCTGTCCGTGGATAAAGAATGAAGAGCTAGAAGAATATGCTTGTTAGTCTCTGGGAACTGACAGGCTAACGACAGTTTGTTAAGGTAAATAGGCTGGGCCTCTGCCACTTGCGCAAGCCTATTCAGAATTCTCAAGCCACTTTGACATGGACAGACTTGGATGTGTGCTGTTTTTGGAAGTTTTGGTGAGCTTTGGAAATCATTTAGCATGGGATTCCATATACGGACACTTCTACGACTTGGGTATTATATAAAAGACTTTCCTAAGATCTTATAATTTTTTATCAAGCCATTGTAGAGGAGAACTCAAGAGAAGACAAGATAGGGTTTTGGAGCGATTCATCACCGTAACTATTTCTTTTCCATTTATCTTATGAAAATCATGGGTTTTATTAGTACCATGAGTAGCTAAACTTGTTAGTGATTGGGGATGAATTCTAAGTTCTAGACATGATTTGAGTTATTATATAAATCTATTTTGAAGTTCTTCACATGATTATTGATTTTTTATACTAATTAGAATATTTATGATTGATTGATAGATTGTTTAGGTGGCCAATTGAATTAATTTGTTGATTCAATCAAATGCTATAAAGTTAGGAGATAAGTAATAGTCGAATAATTCATACAAAAGTAGAAAACACAAGACCTTGCAGAGGGATTCTGTGTAACAATTATGTGTATAAACAACACTAGAAAGTGGACCTTGAGCTAAGAGTCTAACTACTAGGATCAATCTATAATTCACAAAAGATAAAGCATTCGGAGAAATTGCACCTTGAGTGAGCTACTGCTAGGTGGTTTAGACGAATAAAATCTGGTATTGGAGAGCGTACATACTCAGTGATATAAGGAATTTAGGGGACAACACTGTGCTAGCTGTTATTCCACGGTTGGTAATAATATGTGATTAATTGTATTAATGGATGAATATAATAACTTGATGACGGTTTTGTAACGAAGAAGAATTCCCTGATCATATTTCTTTCCATTTCTTGCAAACTTTATTATTTTCAATTGCTTTGATTTTACTTTGAATCTAAAACAAAATCCCCCCATTGTGACATTTTTGACAACAATAACTCCCTGCTCTTCGTTGGAACGAACCTTATTTGCTACTATATTATTCATTAGTAAAGTAAAATATAAGTGAATTAATTTGAGCACCTACGACACGTATCAAAATCCATAGTTATAACAATGAGAAAACAAAAGTTTTGAATCATTATTATACAGTGTCATAATATCATTACACAGCGTCAAAGTCCAATTGCATCACAACTTCAACAACAATACTATGGTGATATGTCACTCCCCCATAGTCAATACTCCATCTCGCATGAAAACCACTCCCCCTTACATAATGATCTGAAAACCATATGTATTTGTAGTGTGAACTACATATTAATTATCCCCCTTTTCGTCAATAAAATTGGCAAAGGTACAAGAACGGGATCATAATGAAATTTCCAAATGAGACATTTCATGACCAAAGGTAAATGTATATATCATCTTGTTTAGATGCAATCATAAATCCGAAGCTAAATGCATTCATCAAGGAGTCTATAAAGATACAAGATAACCCCTATAAAATTCCACAACAGCACTCCCCACAAAGATTTGGCAATTAACAAGTTCAATTAAGAACTCTCCCCATAAAATGTCATTCCCGAAGGAACAACAAGAGCGACCTTAATTTCGAAAGAAAAGAAGGATTTATTTGGACTCAACAAATCACATGCAAGTATGAATTTGAAATCCAAAAAGAAATATTCAATCAAATTAACCGTAAGCGAACCATGATTAATTTGACTAAATATGCTCAACACAAGTAAACTTATAGAGACTTAAGAAATCAATTAGATTAATCACAAGAGAACCCATAATTAATCTAATCGAAGTACACAACTAAACTAATCACAAAAGTAATCAATTTAATTGGCCATTCTCAACACAAAGCATCTCATGGAACAAAAACTATGTCAAAACAATGACTCAGTCGATAAAGCTCAACATAAGACACCTTATGGAACAACACGGTATTTACACAAAAATTTTTGGATCGGATATCGACCTTATACTGTAGAATATATTATCAAGGAATCATTCTATTTCCCATCACCATTTGCACAATGACATACAATAGACATAATCCTTGAATCACAAAAGATTTTAACCTATCTTACATCAATAATTGACAATATAGGCTTAACTTTTGTATTTGTCAAAAGTCCATTCATTCTTTCATTAATACTTGCATATCAACTCATGAACAACTTTTATTTTTACAAATTATGGGACAATTAAGTTCACTGACGTAAACAATATCCCATAACAATATTGCAATATATAAAACCATAAAGATTAATACTTCAAAAACCATCTTCCAAATAAGTTTAGAATTTAAAACAATAAATCTAAAAACTAGAAGATGAAAACTTTGGACATAGCTATGTGTAATCACAATAATGGCTATTCCAAACACTAGTTATTCTTCTAAACAAAACACAAAAAATAGAAGATTTACTAGGCAATAGGAAAACATTACTCACCATATTTATTATCGGAGATACTCCAAGATGCTTGAATTGTGTTCAACTCTTCCTTGAGCTCGGGAAACTTAGTTGCAACCAAAGATAATTGTTCTTGAGCACACTTCACCCTTGAATTTACCTTACACACTCCCTTGTGAATTTTTTGAAGAAAACTCAAGGTGGTAGGGTCACAATCATTAAGTGAAGCATCTCTTTGTCTTTTGCATACATTCTCCCTTATGCGTTTGAAGGTACAGGGACAAACTGTTTTGGGAACCCCAAGAGAGTTTCCAATTAAATCAAAACCACAATCACGACACATTTGACTAATCAAGCAAGGATAGCCTAACATCTTGATGAGAGATGTCATTGAGATCATTTGAGAGATAATGAATCCACAAATATCGAGACTGAACACCCGATTCAAGAAAATAGACCAATTCTGCAAACTCAAGACTCCACCAAGAATTCTCAATTGTGGAGGGACAAAGATTGGGGATACCAAGTTTCCCAAATGCCATAAATGCAATACTAAGATCATTAGTAGGAAACTTCCCTTGATTCCAAGCTACCTTATTGCCACAAAGCCCATAAGAGATTTCATCACATGATGGACGTTCATCACTTGGTCTAGGGAGACGCACGTTTCCTAACAGAATGTTGGTAATCTTCGAAATTATCTCTGTATCAACAAGAAACCTTTTTATAGTTACCATGGATTTGAATTCCATCTTATTAAGATCAATATCATGAATGTTGGCATAGAAAATTCTTGTGAAATAATCATAACCTTGACCAAGACCATCAAAGATATTTCCAAGATCGAATTTTTGAAGCAAGCTAAATCCCCATCATGTCCACTAGAGATATCCAATTTCTTTTCTAAAATAAAACCTTTAGATGAAATCTTCTCAAAAATTCTAGCACATGAATCATCCACAAACCTAATCCTAAGAGAATTTGGGTCATAAGAAAGATACATACTAGAGGTATTTGAGTTTTTGGAATTCCTTTTTAATCCCTTAGAATTCATCATGAGGTCTAAGAAATTGAAAGGAACAAGAGGAATTTACTTACTTGGAGTGAATCTTGAACACCCTTTCTCTTAGTTTCTCCAAAAACTCTTTAATGGAGGAAACACACAAAAACCTAGAGGTTCACGTATGCGGATGGGTGATGAAGAAGAAGAGAGTGCGGGAAATTCTTCTTTATAAGACCAATAATGGGCTTGGACCCGTTTGTGAACTTCAACCCACAAAGAACAAGAGGGGTTTTCTTAGATGTTTGCACATCAAGGATTATGCATCCCGTAACAACACTCTTTGAGAGATACGATGGATGCACTAGAAAGATTTATTTGAAATTTCAAAACAAAACTGTACACGATTCAAACCATTTCTTGCCCCATTTTAAGATATATACACATGGGGTAGTGCCAATCTTGTTACCAAGATGCATAATGTGCAGAGAAATTCTCATTCAACATTTTCGGTTGATCAGTGTGAACAGTCCATGTGATGTGATCAACATAATGATGATAATCAGGGGAGTCTGAGCTTCATATCCTTTGTTTGATATGCCTAGAAGGGAGATTTTTTTATTCCTAGGTTGTGCAATATTATTCAAAGGTTTAATATTACAGAACCCTTTTCGGAGTGATTCTTAGACTTAACAGAATTAAGTTTTTCTAAGGATATACAAACGTCTTCGAATGATCTGAATAGTTATTTATCAAATGATCCATTATGATAGTATTCCTCATAGAAATCGATATTTAAGCTAGTGAGGTTCCATATCCTTGAGTGCCATGAACGTTTCCTCAATCTCTCATTCTTTTTATTTTTTTCTTTAGATTGATACATATCATCTAAAACTTCCTTTTCAGATGAAATGGAATTATCATGAGAAACCAAAGGTTTTGACCATAATAATTTTTGATCAATCATTAAGAGATTCTGGTGTACGTTACAGATGCCAAAAGCAAATTTTCCAAATAAATTTCCCATGGGACAATTTTTAAGGAACGAACAAACACAAACTTATTAGGTTTAAAGTGTTTACCTGCTCTGATACCAATTGAAAAAGAGCGGGTCTAACAAACACATCCAATATTTCGATTAGCAATATGAATCGACAAACTCCAATATACTTTCTAAAGAATCAACTAGACAGTCAGACTCAATCAATAGAAAATATATCAAAGAGTTTATATCTCTCTCACTTGATTTGATCTTTACTCAAGCAAACAGAAATCTGCGAGTCTTTATCAAATACAAGGAGATAACTTGGATGGTACCAAAGACCAATATCCAAGTGTAAATCAACAACCAACAAGGTCGGATATTCTAATTGATTGAACAACGCACAACCTGTATTATTTCAATTATATAACAAAATATAATACGGAAAAAAAAAATAACACATACACCAGAATTTTGTTAACGAGGAAACCGCAAATGCAAAAAAAACCCGGGACCTAGTCCAGATTAAACATACACTGTATTAATCCGCTATAGACACTAGTCTACTCCAAGATAACTTCGGTCTGGACTGTAGTTGAAACCCAATCAATCTCACACTGATCCAAGGTACAGTTATGCTCCTACGTCTCTGATCCCAGCAGGATACTACGTACTTGATTCCCTTAGATGATCTCACACACAACTAAGAGTTTCTATGACCCAAAGTCGAAGACTTGAATAAACAAATCTGTATCACACAGAAAAGTCTACAATAATAGATAAATCCGTCTCCCATGAATATACCTACGAGTTTTGTTTCGTCTTTTGATAAATCAAGGTGAACATGAACCAATCAATAAAACAATACTTATATTCCCAAAGAACAGCTCAGTTTTATCAATCACCTCACAATAATCTTAATCGACGCAGCGAAAGAAGATATTGTGGAATAAAAAACAATGAGGCAAAGTGTTTGTGGCTACTTTTATATCTTGCCTATCGGAGATAGAAATCTCAAGCCAATTATTACAATTGTACTCGTACGATAGAAACATCAAGATCAGATCACACAACTATAAGAAAAGTAGTACCGGTCTGGCTTCACAATCCCAATAAAGTATTTAAGTCGTTAACCTGGTTTTAGAAGAAGAAAACCAAAGGTTAAAGGAGAAACGACTCTATCTTAGCACAACTAGTATCACACAGAATGTGTGGGGATTAGGTTTCCCAGTTGATAGAGTTCTCCCTTATATAGTCTTCAAATCAGGGTTTGCAATCAATGTTAGCTTAGTAACAAAGTATTCAATATTCACCGTTAGATGAAAACCTGATTAGATTCAAGCTAATAATTATCAACCGTTAGATCGAAAACATAGCTTGTTACACACACATGCAATGCATGTTTCTAGGCTTGTATAACCGTACCCAAACTTGGACATTAGTTGGTTCAACAATAGTTAACCAAATGGTTAGCCATATGATAACTTTCATATCAACCATATTCTTCTTCACCATAACTAGTTCAAATGACTCAAATGAACTAGTTAGAGAGTTGTTCAATTGCAAGGAAATATTATGTACTACACAAGACACAATCGAAGCAAAAACGATGTGATTTACTCGAATCGATTCATGAACTATAAAGCCACGGTTTGCAATAACATTCCTTAGTTTATTAAGATAAGTTCACAAACATCGTTTTTAGACATAACCTACTCAAGTTCGCGGACTGGGTTCACGGAGTTATGTTCCTGGAAGGAGTTCACAAACTCCAGCAGAAATTCTCGGGTCGAGAACTTCTGCCAGTTCGCGGACTAAAGCTCACGCACTTCTAGTTTCACTTGATCAACAAAGTTTGCAAACTTTGGTTCAAGCAATAAGGACTTATACATATATGTGTTTCCACAACAATGTTTATATCCTCCAATGGTTATATTATCTAAACTCTCATTTCAATCATTGAAATATTCTCAGAGGGCGTTATATAGTTTTTATTCACAAACTATTTTTGTCAGAGCAATTTATTAAGTGATTGAAACATGACATGACTTTCTTCACTAGGTAAAGATGAACTTGGATAAAGCAAAAGCTTTACCAACACATATTTCGAGAAATAGATAAGTGAGATATACTCAGCTTGAAATAACACATGTGTATAATCTAAGTCTATATAGCAAAACGACTTTTGTCTCAAGATAGGAGATATAGTAGATAGACTTTTGAGTGATAGATAAGTTCAAGTCTCCACATACCTTTTAGTCGATGAAGATCCACTAGTTCCTTGAGAATTCCTTCGTCTTGTATGATGATTGCCATGGAGTTTTTGAGCACAACTACACTTTCTATCCTAGTACAAGACCTTAGCTATAGTAGACTAGAAATCAAGAATTTATAGTTTTGATCACTAAAATTGAAAAACATGCTCAACGCATGTGAGTTTGACTGATCAATGCTCTAACAAAAAGAAATCACAAACATCTTCGTCTCATCGTTTGTGATTCTGCAATATCTTGTTTCTCTGCCATACGATTAAGATTATTGTGAGGTGATTGTTAATTATAGGTTGTTCTTCGGGAATATAAGTCCGGGATATCGATTAGTTCATGTTCACATTGATATCTATCAAAAGACGGAACAAACTCGTAGGTTTATCCGTGGGAGACAAATTTATCTATTATCATAGACTTTTCTGTGTGATATAGATTTGTTTACTCAAGTCTTCGACTTTGGGTCGTAGAAACTCTTGGTTGTGGGTGAGATCATCTATGGGAATCAAGTGCGTAGTATCCTGCTGGGATCAGAGACGTAAGGAGCGCAACTGTACCTTGAATCAGTGCGAGATTGATTAGGGTTCAACTACAGTCTAGACCGAAGTTAGTTTGTAGTAGGCTAGTGTCTGTAGAGGCTTAATACAATGTGGTGTTCAATCTGGACTAGCTCATTTGCGGTTTCCTCGTTAACAAAACTTCTGGTGTATGTGTTATTTCTATTCCGCATTATATTTTGTTATATAATTGAAATATCACAGGTAGTGCGTTGTATCGATCAATTGTGAAATCCAACCTTTGGTTGTTGATTGGATATTGATTGATCCTTGGATATTGGTCTTTGGTACCATCCAAGTTTATATCTCTTGTATTTTGATAAAGACTCACAGATTTATATTTGATTGAGTATAGATCAAATCGAGAGATAGAGATATTAACTCCTTGATATACTTTTTATTAAGATTAAATCTGACTGTCTAGTTGATTCTCTTAAAAGTATATTCGAGTTAGTTCATACAGATTGTTAATCGAAATATTGGGTGAGGTTGTTAGACCCCCCACATTTTCAATTGGTATCAGAGCAGGCAAATACCTTAAACTTTATAAGTTTGTGTTTGTCCGATCCTCAAAAGTTTATCCCTTTGGGAAATCTTCTTAGGAGGCTTGCTCATGGAATCTGTAACGCACACCAGAGTTCCTTAAATATTTTTCAGAGATTATTATTCTTCAGAACTACGTTCTCTCATGATAACCTCATACCATATAGAATATGCGTTGGTGTTTTGGTAATAGTTTTTGAGCAGCCATTGAAGAGAAGGTTTTGGTTTTTTTGTTTTTATTTTGCGTGGTTTTTGAATTGTCTGGCGCAATGCCAAATCATGGTTTAATGTTGTATTTCCTTCTACACTTTTTGCGCAGAGTTGTATTCACTTATAAAAATATTTACAGCTTACCAAGAAATTTAAAATTTTATCTAGATCCAACTATCTGTAACTAAAAAAGGAGATAAACTAGGAGAATTTGTTTTGGACTTTGAAAACTTCTCAGTCATAAGTGGTTGAGACAACATAGGATCAAATGTGACTCTGATCCTTGATAGAACCTTGGTGTTAGAGCATCACTCGGATGAACTCAAAAGTTTTGTTATCTCAAGCTTGTTGTCACTGTTAGATGTACAAAACTGTATCTTGATTCCTAGTCTACTAAAATAAAGTGAGTATCAGACATCACTGAATAACCCTCAATATTGAAGACTGAAGAACAAACGAAGATATTTGTGAGAACTTCATAAACAAAGAGGTATGTGAAGAATGACCTATATTTACTCACGACATTCACCATTCTATCTTATGGGACTATGTCATATGATTTTTATAGATTTAATATTTCAAAGAAGAAAGCTTATCTTGGTTAAACTTTTGAAATATGATTCAGGAAATGGATGTTCGTAGATCCTTAGCAATCTTAGTTAGAACAATTTTTTGTTCATAAATTATTATTTTTTTAAGTTGATCATTTGAAAATGAACTGTTTTAAGTTCCCCAAGCAACAGTGCATACTGTCTATGGCTATTAGAAACTGCTTGGAGATAGATATATATAATTGTATGTTTTACTGAAGTCAGTCTGAATTCCGTAAACTTTATAGTTCTGCAAACCTGGTATGCGAACCTTTACATCTGAGTTCTAGAATGAGGTAGATTCTCAAACCAGATTTGCAAACCCCTACCATATGAATTTCATGAACTACCAAGGTTTACAAACCCTTGTGGCATGAATTTCGATAAATGCTAAGGTTTGCACACCCTTGTGCCCTTACTTCATGAACTATTAAAGGTGTACAAACCTGTCCATATCCAATCAATTTTGTATGCCGATGTTTTCTTTTGCTACAACTCTCATAGACACTTATAAGACAACTTTATTTACAAAATCACAGTGCTTGTAAGTTCAAAGGAAACTTTTCCACTATGAACTATCAGTGTGCACGGTTTGAGAAACCTGGACCATAGTGCATATTCTTTTGTGTAATTCCAAGGTGACTTCTCACATGCTTACATCAATTCCTAATATGAATTTCATTGAAACTTAGAGAGTGTTTTCTTGGATCTCAAGCTATCTTAGCTTGAATTCAAATCTACCTAAAGCCTTGAAAATACATAAATAAAGAGACTCTTGCAACAAGATTTTTTAATCCCCGGAACTCTTGTATTCTAGTTGCTAAGATAGAATCGTCCTCTGAAACATAGGTTTCTTTTGAGAAACATAATTAGGCCATGACTTTGAAAACTTCACTTAGGGATTCGTGAAACCCAGTTCGACTATCTTTTACCTGATAGTTCTTGAATCTGGATCTTGTTCTTATCCATCTTTGAGGTTTTCATAATCTTGGATCAGGAACGAGATAGATAAAAATCACAAAGTTTTCTTTATCTCATACTTTTTGATTCATTAAGATAGATATCTAAAATTTTCTTTGATTTGTTTGGATTGTTCATAGTCTTCTTAGATAACTGAGTGTAAGTGTTATAGATTTGTGAGTGTAAGTGTTATGAAATATTTTGGAAATTTACCTTGGAGTCCTTGTTAAACTACTCTGATTCCAATGTATGATGAAAATGTTAAGAGTGATACAGTAAAGCTCAAAAAAAGATCAGAAAAGGTAATGTTCATTAAACTACAAAACGTGTAGCTACAGATTCAGATCGTGATAAAAATGTACACAAACTTTTAGCAACATTTCATGAACTAGATCGCAAAAGCGTGACTTTCCTCCTATTTTATTCAAGTTTCTGATATTTTCTTTTTTAGAGAAGGTGGCTTGAATTTTAACCAACATAGCCTTGGTCATTCACGATAAAAAGTGGTTTTATATAACAACAAAAATTATCCCTTGGAAAATTGTGTGTGTCTGTGTTGGATAAGGTTGTTTTCTCCATCTTTGTTCTTCACGAACAAAAGTTAGATTCTGAAAACTTTACTTTGGGATCATAAAACACAAGTAAGCTATCTTTTTCATTGATAGTTAAAAAACATGTATCTAGGTAATTACAATAATCCTTGTTTATTCTAAGGTTTTTGTCGTGTGCTATAAGGTCATTCAAGGATTATTCATCAAAAAAAAAATACTAGATTTGATAAATCAAGATATCTCTAGATTATTCTAGTGATCTTGTGAGGTAAAATATATTAGGTTACAGAAAGTGTAGACACTAATTGATGAGGAGCATCTTCTAAAGAGAATTAACGTTCTGCTAGAAGATTTTCAAGAGCATCCTCTGAGAGAATTAACATTCTCCTAGAAGATTTACATGAGCAATGAATTCCTAAAGAGAATCGGTAATCTTCTAGGAGTATTAAAGGCATATGAATACAACTGAAGCAATGTATTACATCTAGTCTGAAATATGATATTAGATAATTGGTGTAACAACTTATCTTAGCTCAACTGTAAAGAACCTACAATACTAGTTCTTGTTAGATTTGAGTATTAAAATATAGATTACATGACCTTCTCTTCTTGGAATTTGGTCCTAGTATAGTTAGGGTACATACTCTCGTATACAGTTTTGCAATCAAACATATAAAATTTACAAGGATTGTCCATATAGGTTCACGACCGATAAAGTTGGTGGTGTACTAGGTACCCCATCCTTTCAGTTAACTTGAGTTTACTATCTTTCTCCATAACCGGTAGTATTGATTTGTACAAAAATATTTTATATTTCGACTCTTCGAGTCAAATTAATGGTCTTTAGTATACAATGAAACAAATGAATATGGAAAAACAAAATAACTAGGAAAATAATTGTGAGAAAAATCTAGTTTGAGGGTTGACCTTGTATGTCCATATAAAAGTGTATAAAACTCATAAAATCTGGATCGTCGTTGCTTCACGATCCAACTTCTGTGGAATCAAATGAGATATTGGGTGCTCTCCACTGTTGCTTCCTCAAAACTAATATGCCCTTTAAATATTGGCTACACTATTATTTAGATAATCTAGTATTTCCTATTTATTTATTTTTTGGATATAATTCAAAACCTAAGCTATTCCAAGCAAAGGACGAAAGGGTTTAAAACAACCTAGTTGGAAGCCGAGAGACAAGCTGGGCTCCAACAACTTTTTTAATAAACATCAAATCTAGATAAATGATTGTTTAGCCTTTTTGAGGGATCCACCGAGTTTCGAGAAAGCAAGAGTATCAAAATCGTAGCAGTGGGCGCATCATTTTTTGAAGCATTTTTTTTTAACGAGTAATGGCATTGTTCTATGCTATTCTGGGGCAGAAATATTGAAAACCTCCTCTAGTAAATTGGGAGACTCCAGTGATATCCAAACACATATCTCGTCCATTCTCTCAGTTATAGACAAGGATATCTGCGGGGTGGAGTACCCTCCTATCATTAGCTAAAAATCCCAAGATTTAAAGGCTAGAGTAATGATCCGAGAGGCAGTTAGGAAAAGGTATGCTCATGTCAAACTTGAAAATCTGAGATTCACCATTTAAAAGATTGTGAAATTTAACATTAAATTATACATCTTTGTTCCTGGTTTTTCTTATGTTCAAGTATCAAATTGCCAGTAATAAAGGAAAAGACTAGCCTCTTTTTTGTATGTTGATAAGAAAGAACAAAAAAAAAATAACGCCTAAAACTCGTAAAATTGTATTTTTTTATTTTTCTAATCATAATTTTTCTCTCCTTGTCAATAAATAAAGGGCTAACAACTACATACCCTTGAAGATGTTGTACCGTTACATATTAATGTATGACATGCTAGGATGTTCACTACCATTATGGTAATAGGCAAAAACGGAATGTTTGTAGCTTAGTATGGAATGCTTGTAACTCAGTACCAAGAGCCGGTTATTGTTATAAGTTAGTCAGAAGTATTTGTAAGCAAGTCAAGCAGAGTGTATCAAGTAGACAATACATTCTGGAAGTGTATTTACTGTTCACTAGAGGGGAAAAGTCGTTTTAAGATAGTTGGAAAGTGTCGTTTTGGCCAGTTATACGACACTTTAAAGGTGTTGCTGAAAGTGTCGTAGATTAAGTGTCTTTTTCTGGAACGACACTTTCAAGTTGACTCAAAATTATGATAATTTATAGTTGTCACTAGTATGACAGCTGGATAACGTAATAGATTTAGTTTCATAAATATAAAAATAAATTAATTAATTCAGCTGAATGCCAAAGCTGATTCAACTGAATTCCAAATCAGATCTGGATGACTGCAGTGTTTCAGACTGGGATGAAATAAATCTTCAGTAAACTCAAATTACCCAAAATAAAATTAGGATTTATAAATAAAAATCATTGTTTTGGTTTCACAATTCATAACTGAAATCAGTTTACACATGGGTTCAATATCACAAGAGAAAGTAAATAATCAAGTCTGAATATAGACATTGTATCTAAATGACTATAAAATATAAATCTATCCCCATCAAAAATCTCACCAGCAGGTACAGTTTCCGAATTCCATTGTACTATGAGATCTGTCTACAAAATAAAATTCCTTTAGAGTGCAGTTATCAAAAACAACCAAACAACATATGAAGTTTCATCCAATGCCAATAAAATAAGTGGACAACATTGACTCGACATTACACGATGGAATTATCAAAAAAGTTAAAAAATTATGCGTCACATAATAGGATTAGCAGCAAAATAGATAATAGAATATTATTTTTACTGCGGACATCTAAAAGAAAAAGTTTTAAGAAAACTTGTAGTACCTATGAGAGCCTCCCATATAACTTGAGGCATGCGAATATGTCAATGAACTGGTAAATATTGATTTAGATATAGATATGTGTAAGAACATAAATCCACGGAACTACAATGGAATAATTTTATTTAACTTGAGAATAACTAATGTAAGGTAGGATTAATGTATCCAATAAGGTTCATCTTATGTGTTACGTGACTACAATTTAATGTATGCAATTCACTATCCTAATCCCTAACGATACAACTGAATCCACCATAAAAAAAAAGAAATCATAACACCAAACAATATATCATACCTAAGTGTGCTTAAACAATTCAGGCACAAAGATTATCGTTCCTTATTTGTATGCAGCTTCGCCGGATGCCATCCATATTACATAAGCATAAGAATAATATACTCAAGTAAAACATAATCTCTAAAAATCTCTCAGACCTACCATAGTCCATAAGCACAAAAATGGATCCACATTGATGTAAAGAATTTAATTGAACACGCACAAACCTACAGATGAAAGATCCTATTTAGATGAATCTCTAAGCCTCTCTGACACTTGGAGGGTTATTGAGTTGCATATAGATAGGTAAACTGGAATAACCTTCCTTTGGATTGGTGTTGTCTCCTAAACCCAAAGTTCACCTCTTTCTGCAACGAAAAAATAATGTCTGTGTAGGCGCTCTCAAGCCATGCAAACTACAAGGTCAATACTATATAAAAGAGATCAATGTGCAATTCTTGTAATGCGAAAGTTCAATCATAACCAAGCATTTAAACAATAAATATGTATTCAGTGATTATATATAACACCTAGTTCACAAACGAAATTGAGTACAATACACTAAATAAGACTCAAATGATGACATGTAGCAGTTGCAAGCTTGGAAATCCAATTACGCAGTTAGTTTAGACAATTCAAAAATAATAGATAATGTAGAAAATGTGGTAAGCTTACATTACATGAAAACAAAGTTAATTGGCATCTATTTGTACTATTACAACTTAACAGTAGTGGGGAACCTAGGCAAATACACTTGGAAAATATTAAAGCCATGACTTAGAAACATACATGAAGAAATTTTGAAGGATGGTGACACATAAATTCGAAACCATAGTTCATTGTGTAATTGAAAACCCAATAGGGGTTACAAAAATATATGCCAGAGATGAAAGCAATGAATACAAAACTTAAGCCAAAAAGAACTAAGCATGTACGCATTCTGAAATTCATAAAGCTTGGCAATAACTGTAGTTGCAGGAAATCCCGCAACACACCCCATATAATATTATGATAATAATTTCCAGATCTAAATCTATTTCCTAACCAAAATAAAGATTAAAGTGCTAAAATTATAAAATAAGACACAAGATTTACGTGGTTCGACCAATGTGATCTACATCCACGGGGTTAGGGTTCTTCACTATGATTATTGAAATTACATTTGGGTTACATGGAGACTCCATTAATGAGTATTTGGAGTTCTAGATTTAGTTTTTGGGGAAGAAGATGATAAAGAAAATACATTTCTCTCTCTTACAAAAAATATCTCCCTCTCGGAATGTGTTCCTCCCCTTTCTCTCTCATGCTCTTCTCTTTATATAGGTGTTTACATAGTGGATGACAGCTCACATACAACTCATATTCCCCATATTTTAGGATTCCTTACTACATTCTCGCGATCTCTATCCATAATTTTGCAGGATCTCTCTCTCTTGCTATGTTCTCGCAAGCTTTCTCTATAATTTCACAAGGTCTTCATATCTTTCTCATGTTTTATGTTGTCGTTGTCTATTACGTCACTTCTATAATTAATTTGCGACATTTGTAATGTGTGGTAGAAGTTTTCGCAAGAGCATTGTTGTTGCGAGATTCTGCTCCTACATTTTGCCTCTTTTTTCTTGAATATTGCTTGAAGAGCGATGTTTAAGAAAAAAATCGTTGTTATAGTAGTCTTTGGTCTTTGTTGATGAAGGAACAAGCGAAAGAATACTGGACTTAAAAAGTACGTACTTGCCTCTATTCTTTTGCGAAGTTCCGAATGTTTGCGAAGTAAATAAGAATTATCATCTCTATGAGTATGCGAAGTATGAAGTATCCTTGAAGAAGTATAAGAAGTACTTAATCCTCGAAATATAAAAAGTATTCGTCCTTGAATGAGAGTGATAAGTATTGCCTCTGTTCATGTGAAATTATTACTCCATTTTTGGTGAGACTTCTTGTTGTTCATTAGTGAACGTCCACTTTGGAAATGATTCTTGCCGAGAAGATAAAGAACATGAAATGTTTTCTTGGTAATCCATAGTTGCCTCTGTTCTTTATCTATGAGGGTAGAATTCTTGTAAAAGTGTTGAATGAGCAAATTTCTTCTCTATTATTATCTTGCCTCTGTCTTATGTTTTGTGTTCATGCGATAGTATAATCTCTTTAAGTTTCTTATAATTGTGCGAAATAATCTCATCCTGCAAAATAACCACATTCTGCGAAATTCTGACACATTCTTTGAAATTCTGAGTAATCCTGCGAAATTCTGAATAACCTTGCGAAATTATGAAATACTCTGCGAAATTCTAAAGTACTCTGCGAAATTATGAAGTATTCTGCGAAATTCTAAAGTACTCTGCGAAATTACGAAGTATTCTGCGAAATTATGAAGTACTCTGCGAAATTCTGAATAATATTCCTGAGAGATTCTGAATAGTATTGCGAATAACCCCGAATAATCTTGCGAACTTCTGAATATTTCGTAAATTTTTGTAAAATACTTGTGCGAATTTAATGCTTATGTGATGATTATGTTATAAGATGTGTATGCAATGTTTATGCCATGAAATGCTTTCATGATGCGAGTATGATGCTTGTATGATGAGAATGCTTATCTATTGCAGTGTATATCTAATGTTTGTGTTACTTAGCTCATTTTGCCTCGGTAAAATTGATGTAGCTTTAAATCGCTTCCATTATCCATTTCTCTGTTTTTGTCTCTAGTATATGCATTCCTCTTTGCATATTTATTGTTCTCGCAAGTTCATTTGATTGTGCCTCATCTTTCTTGCTCATTGTATCTCATTGTTTTATTGTCTCCACTGTTTATTCCTGCACTATTAGTCTCGCATAATATAATATAATTAAAATATCAAAGGTGCATCATTTTCACTATCTTAATTTCATTTCAGTATATATGTTCGCAAGCTTGTTTGCTCACATATAATCATTTTCGCAAGCTTATTTTCTTACTTTCTTATGTGGTCTTATTTTTCCTTCCTAGTTAAAGGTCTTATTTCGCCACGTTTCTTTTTTGTTTGCGATAAAATTGCAGGTCGTCTTTACACTTTCATGTATTGATCCATTGATCTTGTCTTATCTCTTGTATTATGGCCTCAGCGGGATATTTTTCATGCAACAATATGATAGGCCTAAATATTCTTGCGAACATAAATCCCTATGACATTGCCGTCTTGCGACGAAATCGCAAGACGTCTTTACATTTTCATGCAAAAACCCATTGATCTCTTCTTATCTTTTCTCTTGGATTTTTGCCTCTTTATATTTGTTGCACAAATATGACAAGCCTAAATTTTCTTGCGAAAATAAAGCCTCATGACATTTGCATCTTAAGACACTTATCATCTCCCTAATGGAGAGTGCCTCCCTTATCTTCCCCTGGTTTCCCCTTCAAGGAGGCGTACATCGGCCATACAAGACTAGCTCCTCCCATCCGGTTTTACCAACAACCAGTTTTTTTCGCAGCCTCTTATCCTTTTTGCCTATATGGCTTATAGTTACAAGACTGCACCCTAAGTGGGGTTTTCTTCAGGCCGAGTGCATCATAGTCAAGACTTGGTAAGAATCGCCCCGGGCACCCTTGGCTCAACCGTGTACCTCGGCGCCTTGATCATACTTTGCACTCCTTAGGAGAAACCCTCGGTCGTACAACTTTTAATATATATATATATATATATATACTTGGAAATCCAAGGTACCTCTCCTGGATGGGCTTTCATTGACCCCAAATCTCCATGACTCAGGTTCCAGCATCGGTATAACCTTATCCCTGAGCCATGTAAAGATATACCCCCTTATATGACACACTTTAGGTCTTACATTTGCCTCTTACGAAATTTTATTCGCGAACTAGGGTGTACGCCATAAAGGTTCGTCCCATTCTATTTGTTTCTCTGCGAAATTTTCGCGTTTCTTTATTCTTTCATTCATTCTTTCATTTATGTCATTTCTTCCATTCACTCTTTCATTCTCATAATATCATATCATTTGAAGTGAAGTAAATATTCAAGAGAAATAAGAATTTAGATTTGTATTCAACATTTCTTTTATCAAAAAATTTCATTTAATTGCAAGTTCAAATCGTTTTTCTTTGTTTTGATTTCATTTGTATAAATTGTTTTGTCTCATCCGATAAACATATTTCATGGAAATGATCCTAATGAGGTCTTACACAGCCTGTTGATGGAAGGTCTTACTAGCTTGTTGATGGAAGGTCTTATTTTTCCTCCTACTACTCTCCATGTTAGATATCATTATCCTTTGAAACAAAGAAAATATTTAAGGGAAATATATAAATTTATCTGCGAGATATTGTTCTTGGTTTCTCTTGTAATTGTGAAATCTTTGTAATTCTGAAATCTCTGTAATTTTGCGAATGTATCACATTTTTGTAAACCAAATCAAAAATCTTTGAAATCTTCTTTGAAATCTTGCGATTGTATCGCTTTTTTGGAAATTAAATAAAAAATCTTTTATTTGTGGTAAGTAAAATGTTCTAGGAAAGGGTACTTAGATCTTATGCGAGTTTTCTGAACGTATCGCAGCAAAAAGAAGAGTGAGAGATGAGACTTGAACCCTTGACATGCCTCTTGTATTTTCTCGCAACAAACCAAATGTGCTAACCCTCTCTTGCGAATTAATCAAAGATCTTGCAAAGTAATCAAAGTTTAACTATTCGAGAGACAATTATGTAGAAATTTCGCATAACAAAAATAAACTTGCGAGAAGCAAGAATTGATCCCGCGACCTGCTGCTTGCATTCATGCCTCCCATCCAACTGTGCTAGTTCTCTTGCTTACGAAATTTCTTTGTGAAATTATCATGAACTCTCTTCTGTGTGGAATATACCTGCGAAATTATCAAGGATTTCGCGAAAAAATATGCATGTGTTGGGACTTGAACTCGCGACCATGAACTCATTAACTTCGCAGATCACCAACTGTGATGCCTCTTGCTTGCGAAATAATGAAACAATGCTGCGAAATTATTCATTTTTTCACCCTTTGTAAAAAGAAGAAAACTATGCTCGCAGGCGAATTCGAACCTGTGACCACAAACTCACATATTGTTCTCTGGACCAACTGTTCAAGAACCTCTCTGCGAAATTAACACATAAATTTTTTCCTTATTCTTTTATTCGCCAATGAAAATGAGAAGAAAATGAAAAATATGCATCTCTGCGAATTTGAACCCGTGACCCATTTGTTGCTCTCGCAGCCTTGAACCATCTGTGCGAATTTCTGTTTGTGATAGAAATTGCAGCGTCTGCCTCTTATCTTCTCTTCTCCCTTCCTTAATTTCTTTCACATTTGCCTTCTTCTCCTGAACATAAAAATCTTCCACTGAAACTTTGGTTTTCTTCCTTAAATTCACCACAATAACTAATTTTTTTCTCTTACTCTTTTCATGTCTTTGAATTGTTGATGATGTTTACTCCCTGAAAGTGTAATTTCTTCCATGAAATTTCCATTTTTGAACCTAAATTTTTTAGATCTAGAAAAATATGAACAGTAGCAAATCTTCATGGAAATCTCTTGAACCAATAAAGCTACAAGAAGGATAAATACTTTACTCTCCATGTTTCTAGCGCCAAAATATAGTTGCAGGAAATCCCACAACACACCCCATATAATATTATGATAATAATTTCTAGATCTAAATCTATTTCCTAACCAAAATAAAGATTAAAGTATTAAAATTATAAAATAAGACACAAGATTTACGTGGTTCGACCAATGTGATCTACATCCGCGGGATTAGGGTTCTTCACTATGATTATTGAAATTACATTTGGGTTACATGGAGACTTCATTAATGAGTATTTGGAGCTCTAGATTTAGTTTTTGTGGAAGAAGATGATAAAGAAAATAAATTTCTCTCTCTTACAAAATATATCTCCCTCTCGGAATGTGTTCCTCCCCTTTCTCTCTCCTGCTCTTCTCTTTATATAGGTGTTTACATAGTGGATGACAACTCACATACAACTCATATTCCCCCTATTTTAAGATTCCTTACTACATTCTCGCGAGCTCTCTCCATAATTTTGCAGGCTCTCTCTCTCTTGCTATGTTCTCGCAAGATTTCTCTATAATTTCACAAGGTCTTCATATCTTTCTCATGTTTTATGTTGTCATTGTCTATTACGTCACTTCTGTAATTAATTTGCGACATTTGTAATGTGTGGTAGAAGTTTTCGCAAGAGCGTTGTTGTTGCGAGATTCTGCTCCTACAATAACAACACAAGTTTTTTCCATGAACCAACTATAAAGCAAATAACATATTCAAGATCAGCAGGTAACTCCGGAGACATTTTTAATCATAGTAAGAATGAATCAGTTCATAAGTATAGGACTTCTACCAGTGGACAAAGGGTTCATGCACAAACTGCAAGGAGTTTCTAACACTATTAAGAATCACACATCCAAGTTGTTAGACACTGTCAATAGTTCAGATTAGAGCATGAGATAAAACATTCACTCGAATCAAATTAGGGCACAAAAGATTGATATAAAAAACTTGTAGCTTTTGAAATAATACCTTTACACTCTCTGTTGTAGTTGTACATGTACTTCTTTCCGCAACTCTGTTTTGGGTTGGTCTTCCCACTACCTAAAAAATCCCACAAATCTCATATCTTAACATGGCCTATACGGTAGGAATCCCCTGAAAGTTTCAAACACCTCTTTAAAACAAGCAACTCAAAGTGCATCTTTATAACTCATAACGAATTATCATCTCATCGCACCTTTTGAACTTGTTATAATTCCTAACAGAAACTTACATATGAGAGTTGGTATTTCAGATATCCCACATACTTGGACCCAACACATTCATAACCTGCAAAAACAAATGAATAGGAGTCTTGTCACATAATCATGTAAAAAACACACACAATGAATAACTGAAACAACCTCACTTGTTAGCACAAACTAACTAGAACATACCATGATATAAAAATCTCTTGATTTTCCCCTGTAATGAACTCTCGGCAAAAATTAGTACCACAAAGTGTGCTACACAAACAAAAAAAATAGTAAAGCATAATTTCTTCTGAACCACATCAACAAAAAACCAAACCAATCTTTTGGATTTAATAATATACAAAAATTAGTACAAACATGAATAATTTAAAAAACCAATCGATTATTTGAAGAATAAAGAGAAAATATGAGACCTTTAAGTTTAAAGTTTCCCATTCCAACTCCGTCACTTGTTGGTTCAATGCTAAAACAAACAAAATTGCAAAAATCAAAAGGCAGAACTCAAAACATAAAAATATGTAAGAAATGAAGAATCACTTATTTGTTACCACTACAAACCACCAATTTTTAATACCCTAATTATTAAAATAAAAAAAAATAAAAAAGGGTTTCATTCTAATGAAAATCCACAAAATTGATTCTACGGAAAAAAAAAAACTAAATTAGTTAATTCTTTAATTACATCTGAACCCAAAATAATTAAACTTAAAACTAATCATTAAACTTACCTTGCTAACTGTAGTTGCAGGAATTCCTACACTACACCCTTGTTAAGATTCTATAGAAATCTGTTGGAAATCAATTAAACTTCAAAGATTTAAACGACACTTTACTATTCAAATTTTAGAAATGTTTACAGAATTGGAAGAAATCAAGATTACAAACATTCTCTTGAAGTTTCTCTCTCCTCAAGACTCTTTCAGCTCTCAAAAAATACATCATCCTTTTCTGGATCTATCGAGCCCTTTATATAGGGATTTACATAATGAATGACAGCTAAATTTTCCTCCTATTTCGGATCTATTCTGCGATCTCATCGCAATCGCTACAATATTCTCTATCGCAAGAATGATGACCATCGCAGGATCAATATATTCTTATTTTACTTCTTTCATCGTCAGTTTCTTTTGAGTATTCTGTGACGCTCGTGAAACGTTGTTAAAGAATTGGCAGTGACGCTCGCAGAAACGTTGTTAATATCGCAAGAATAGCGTTGTAGCGATATTCTGGTCCTACATCTTGCCTCTTCTCATGTCTTTTCTGCGAAGAAGAGAAGATCATGAGAACCAATATTCTTTATTACCCTCGCAACTTTTTTCTCTTTTATACTTTCTTCTCGACAAGATTCCGTTAATCTAGCCTTTCTTACACGTGTTGTGAATTCCTTCATTTATTGACACGTCTCTGCTTAATAGGCCCACCCCCTTTTTCCTATAAAAGGTAGAGTTAAGTTTCAAAACTAATTTTCTTCTTTCGTTTCCTCATCTTCTTTATTTGTCTACTTCATTTTCTGTCTGCAACTTTTCTTCTTCTTCATATTCTTATGGTACTGTTCTAATGGAGTCATCAAGGTATGTTTCTTGACTTACGTTATTTATTTAAGCCAATTTTTACTTTCATTCTCCAATCTTTCTTATTTGACTCTTCATAATTTCCATTTTATATCTTTTCTTCAGCGGAGCTAAACAATCCACGATTCAAAACCCTAATACTCGCAAAGACAAAAGACTAGCAGAGAAGAAGAAGAGGAATTTTGCGAATGATAAGGTAGTAAGAAACATATTTTATTTCTTAATAACAATATTGTTGCCTCTGTTTATTATCTGAGTTATTGTTCGCAGAATGACGAGAACCCTGTTAAACCTCTTAAAAGATCTCGCCACTTTAATACACTTGGGGAAGATCTCATTATGCACACATTAACATCTGTGAAGATTACTCCCACACCATCGCAACCAAATCTTTCTACTTTTGTTTGCGAGAATATCGCTACCCATACTTCGACTTCTTCTAATCCTTTGACTAATCAAGCTTCTAAAATTGTTGTGATTGAGACTCCTTATAGTCCTTTACGGCCTTCAACTGTTGTTTTTCCACATACCCCTCCTGACAACTCAACCACCACAAATGATCGCCAACTTGCTCTCATTACTACTTCATCTTCTACACCTATTCCTTCATCAAACGAAACTTTTGCTGGTGTTGATGTTGCTTTTAAAATCTTGTCTAACATTTTAGACAGTGCTAGAAAGTCTTCCACTGACCCTCTCCATCATGAAGCTTTCGAGACCCTACTCAAATATTTTGGCTCTGATGATAATGCTTCGCGAGCGTCTTTGGAAAATGATATTGAAGCTCTGAGGAAAAGCCTTCAAGCTAAAACTGCTGAGTGTGATGCTTTGAATCACATGCTTCGCAACTCTTCTCTAGATTGCGAGAATCTTCGCAGAAAAAATGACGAGCTGAAAGGTACATTTTTCTTGCCTCTGCTCTTTGGTTTTTATGTTTTATTTTTATATTTTATGTACTCAAGCTTCTTTCTTAAATTCTTGATTCATATATTAGTTTCAAATCGGACTCGTTTCATAGAAAGACTCAAATTTGAATCTATCGTTGAAGAAGCTCGCGTTGAAAGAGATTCTTGGATGGATCAACATACTAGACTAGACAATCTTTACACTTATTCAATTGATCACATAAATAATCTTACTAATGAGAATAATCAATTATTGCAAAGGCAAAATTTATTAAGTAGCGAGGTTGATCGCCTCTCATACTTGTTTTTTTTAAGGATAATTTGGCGATGGAATCTTTATCAGATGAAAATAAGACTTTGTCCCAAGAAAAACATAGATTTTCAAGCTTGATGGCGATTTCCACGCAGCAATTAAGTAATCTTCAAAGCATATGTAACAATCAAGAGCAATCTCTTCGTTATCTTAAGAATGAGCTCAAGGAATTAACTGAATCATCTGCTGCCGAGAAGGATAAACTTATCAAGGGTAGATTAACTCTTAGTTTAAGAGCCAGCGAACTTCAAGACCAATACTCTCAATTAAAGGAATCTCATTCTTTATTAGCAAAGGAAAACTCATATCTTCGCAACAAAGAAGAAAGCATGAAATCTCATCTGAAGGGTATGGTTGGCGATAAATTCGATGATGCCATGAATCAATGGGATAACTGTTTATTTGCATTAATCCAAAACTTAACCTCGCAAAAAGAAGGTAGTCGATTGACTGCCTCTCTTGTTGATCTTCTTATAAAATTTTGTGTTATATTCCTTGTGAAATTTTTGTCTAACTGATCTTATATTATTTTGTTGCTCGCAGAATCTGAAAGAAATCTTCATTCTACCATCACTGATCTGACCACTACATTGGATAAAGTTCGCAAAGAAAATAAGTCTCTTGTTTCCAATTATCTTGATTCCCGCGACAAAGCAGAAAGAAGACTTGACTATCTCGAATACTTTAAAAACATAGAGATTAGGAATCGTGATAGAAGTTTTCTTCGCAAGGTCCACCTTAGTGCTGAAGTTCTCGTGAACGAGATTTTGCTCTCCAATTCTCTCCCTCCTGTATCTGTTCCTCCTCTAAAGGTTGATGATGATGAAATTCCTCTTCCCATGGATGAATATTTAGAGTTTACTAATGATGAGGAGAATACCACTCAAGAATATGGTGAGGAAGAAGAAAAAAGAAGTCCACCCAGAGAAGCAGTTGCGGGTGGCGAAGCAAATGCTGATGAAGAGTCAAAATAAGGAGAGACTCATGATGAAAAGGATGCTGAAGAAGTTGATAACTCTGTCAGAAATAATAAATCTGATGAGCAAGAAGAATAAATCTGGCGAAGCCATCGCTGAAACTTGAATTTTATCTTTGCTTTCTTTTTCTTCTTCTTTCTTACGAACGATGTAATTTTTGAGACTCTTTAGAATTTAACTTTCAATTTAGCTTACTTTGAATATTTTTCAAGGAAGATAATGAAATCTTACTTCTCTATTCCCTTACTTTCCCTTCATTATCTTTCTTGAAATGGCGAATCATTTTCTATATCTTCTTTAAGGAACTGTGTTGTTGCGATATTCACGAAAGTATGAATATATCTGCGATATAATGAATACTGCTGCGATGTTGTGAAAATTTTGAAGGAATAGAAGTATTTGCCTTCTTATACACAGTTCCGCGATGAATGAATACTTCCTGCAATCTTAAAATAGAATAGTTAATTGGTAAACATTATTCTTTTGGTCTTATTTTGCCTTCCTAGTTAAAGGTCTTATTTTGCCAATTTTTTTCTGTTTGCGACAAAATCGCAGGATTTCTTAAAATCCATGTTCTTTCAAAATATTTGCGACAATATGAAAGTATAAACTCTCTTTCAAGAATTTAGCCTTATGACATTGTCGTCTTGCGATGAAATCGCAGGACGTCTTTACACTTTCATGTAAAAACCCATTGATCTCATCTTAACTTTTGGCTTGTTGCCTCTGTATAATTTACGTCACGCGACAATATGACAGTCCTAAATGTTCTTGCGATCATAAAGCCCCATGACATTTCCTTCTTAAGACAATTATCAGCTCCCTAATGGAGGGTTCCACCCTTATCTTCCCCCCGGTTGCCCCTTCAAGGAGGGCACATCAGCCATACAAGACTAGCTCCTCCCATCCATATTTACCAACAACCAGCTTTTTTCGCAGCCTCTTGTCCTTTATGCCTATATGGCTTATAGTTACAAGACTGCACCCTAAGTGGGGTTTTCTTCAGGACAAGTGCATCGTAGCCAAGACTTACCAAGAATGGCAAGGAATTTTCGTATGCCCTTGGCACCCTTGGATCAACCGTGTATCTCGGCGCCTTGGTCATACTTTGCACTTCTTGGAAGAGATTCTCGGTCATCCAACCAGGGTATAACCATATATAGTTGGAAATCCAAGATCTCTCTCCCGGATAGGTTTTCTTTAACCCCAACATCTGCATGACTCAGGATCCAGTAGCGGTATAACCTTACCCCTGAATCATGTCAAGAGATGCCCCCTCCTATGACGCGCTCGTAGGTCTTACATTTTCCTATTACGAAATTTTATTGGCGAACTAGGGTGCACGCCATAAAGGTTCGTCCCATTCTTTAATCTCTGCGAAATTTTATTCGCTTTTCTTGCGATGATGCTCGCTGCTACTGTTGCGATTTGTTATCAGAAGGATTTTTCAATTGTAAGAGAGAGAGAGAAGAATTTATTATCTGTATCATCATATAACATACCAGTATTTCTTACCGCATAGAAGATGTCATTGATAATACCTCTTCAGAAATAATCTATTCCACGGTCTATCAAGTCTTTGACCAACATCTCTTCCTTCAGGATCCATTAGTTTGTATGCCCCTGTTCTAATTATCTCTTTAATGATGTATGGTCCATCCCATTTTCTCGCTAATTTTCCACCACTTTCTCGCTGATAACTAGGCGTTTCTCGCAGTACTAAATCACCAGGTTGGAATTCACGCTTCTTAACACGCTTGTTATACTCGCGAGCTAATCTGCGTTGATAATTCTCCATATGTTGTAGAGTTTGTTCTCTTTTCTCTTCTAATTCATCCAACTTATGCAGTATCATACCAGCACTTAAATTTCTTTCCCATGCTTCTCTTTTTGTTGTAGGTATAATAACTTCTGTTGGTAATACAACTTCTACCCCATATGTCAAACAAAATGGTGACATTCCAGTTACTTCTCGTCTAGTTGTGTTGTAAGCCCATATTGCATTATGTACTTGCTCGCACCATGCTCTGTGGTATCCTTCTAACTTCTTTTTCAAGATGTCTGCGATTATTTTATTAGTTTCCTCAGCCTGACCATTTGATTTTGGGTATAAAGGAGTAGACTTTCCACATTTTATCTTAAATGCATTGAGTAACAATTCTATATTCTGTCCCTCAAATTGCTTTCCATTATCAGATATTAATTGTGCTGGAATCCCAAATCTGCAGATTATATTTTCAAAGATGAATGTAAAAATATCTTTATCGCGAATATGTTGTACTGCCTTTACTTCTCCCCATTTTGTGAAATAATCTGTTGCAACAATCAGATATCCTCTTTGTCCAGAACCAGGTACAAATGGTCCCAAAATGTCTAACCCCCATTTCCCAAAGGGCCATACACTTGTTGAAGATGATAATGGTGCTCCTGGTGCATGTATCTTTTTTCCGTATCGCTGGAAATCTTCGCAACGCCTTGCGAGTTGCTTTGCATCCTCATGCATATACGGCCAGTAATAACCCTGCATTTTTGTTCTATATGCTAAAGATCTTCCTCCACTGTGATTACCAGCGTCACCACTATGTAACATCTTTAATACTTTTTGTCCTTCGTCTCTCGTCAAACATCTTAGCGATGGTCCATTAAAAGATCTGCGATATAACACTCCATTTCTTAGCTCATAATTGGTTGCCCTACTTTTCAACTTATGTGCTTCTAATCGATTTCTTGGAATTTCTCCTCTCGCCAAGTATGCATGAAGATCTGATCGCTAATCTGTGATATTGCTCGTGGGTTCTCCCTCGTCAGCTTCTACCATCATTACATTTGTTTCTTCTTCTTCTTTGTTTATCGATGGAAATGAAAGTGTTTGAATTTTTATGCACCTCGCCAATGGATTTGTCATCATACTAGATATGAAAGCGAAAGCATCCGCGAGCCTATTATCTTTCCTTGAGATGTGTCTCCATTGAATTTTTGTAATTCTTGCAGATAATTCTTCAACAGGTCTTTTGTATTTTCTTAGGGATGGTTCATTTGTTGTGTATTCTCCTTTTATCTGATGAATAACCAATTGTGAATCGCTGGTAATTCTAGCATTTTCCAAATTCATTTCTATCGCGAATTTTAAAGCATGGATCACAACCTCATATTCTGTCTCATTGTTTGTAGATGCAAAATCTAATCTAAATGAGAAAGCTGTTTTTTCTCCTTCTAGCGATATGAAAAAAACTCCAATTCCATTTCCTTCTCCGTTTGATGATCCATCCACTAATATTTCCCATCTGTTGGGTTCTGTTAATAGCTCTTTTGGATCTCCGCATTCCTCTTCTATATCCATCATCTCTTCCACAACTTCATTATCCTCCAAAGGAAATTCAGCCAAGAACTCTGCGATGACTTGGGATTTTGGCGAAGATAGAATTTCATATTGGATATTGTGCGTTCCATCGCTCAACCCTGCCTGATCTTTTTGAATTTTTCATTACTGATTCAATGGGTACCTTTGTTAATACTTTGATTTTATGTGCTTGAAAATAAATTCGAAGCTTGAAAGTCGCATGTACCAATGCTAGAATTAACTTCTCAATCTTTGAATAATTTCTCTCTGCAGAATTGAATGTTTTGCTGATATAGTAGATTGGTTTTTCTACTCCTTCATCTACTCGCAATAATACTGCACTTAGCGCGTATGTGGTTGTCGCGAGATAGATCAATAATTCTTCTCCTGGTTCAGCCTTTTGTAAAATAGATACATTCACTAAATGTTCTTTGATTCCTTGAAAATCCCTTTCACATTCATCCGTCCACTTGAATTTTGTTCCCTTCTTCAATATGTCGAAAAAATGTTTGCACTTATCTGAAGATCGCGAAATGAATCTCCCTAGCGAGGCTAAGAGTCCATTCAATTTTTGTACATCTTTTATTGTTGCGGGTGTTGGCATATCGCGAATTGCTTGTACCTTTTATGGATCAACTTGTATTCCTTCTTTTGATACAATATACCCCAAAAATTTCCAGGAAGTTACTCCAAAGGTACACTTATCAGGATTCACTTTAATATTGAATTACCGCATTTGATCAAAAATCTCTTTCAAATCTTGTACATGATTTTATGCTTTTTTGCTTTTGATCAGCTTATCATCTACATACACTTCTAATGTCTTGTGGATCCATTTTGAAAACACCTTCTCTATCATTCTTTGATATGTTTCTCCAGCATTTCGCAAACCAAATGGCATCTTTGTGTAACAATACAACCCTCTTGGAGCAAAAAATGATGTATGTTCTTGATCTTCTTCAGCGAGAGGAATTTGGTTATATCCTTTATATCCATCCAGTGATGATATTCTTGCATTTTCCGCTACCAATTCAACCATTTGTTGGATATCTGGCAATGAAAAACTATCTTTTGGACAAGCCTTGTTTAAATCAGTAAAATCAATAAAAATTCTTATCCCTTTATTCTTCTTTGGGACCACCACCATATTTGCAATCCATTCTGGATACTTTGCTTGCCTTATAATTCCTGCATCAAGCATTTTCTGTAGTTCTTCCTCTATTTGAGAATGGTATGTTGTTGCGATTTTTCTTATTCTTTGCTTGAATGGTCTTACATTTTTTTTTATTTCTAATTTATGACATGCTATTGACGGATCTATCCCTGGAATCTCGTCCATACTCCACGCGAAGATATCTGCATACTCTCGCAAAAGATTTATAGTTCTTTCTTCCTCATCTGCCTCCATTCTAGTCCCAATTTTCAGCATTTTAGGCTCTTCTTTACTCTCAATATTTATTTCCTTTGTTGGTTCTGCTGGGACATAACTGGATTCAGGTTCTCCCATTGGTGTTGGTGTTTTCAGAATTCTCGCGAATTCATCTTCTTCTTGTGGGGTTTCACTGGGTATTCCTTTTCCTTCTTTTGATCTTATCATGTAAATTTTAAATTCTTCTTCCTTTTTTGACTCCCTCGCCAGTTTTCTTCGAGATTTTCGCAACTTTGGACAGTTTTCACAATTTTTCACTTCAATTTGGTAACATAATTTTGCAAAATCCGTATCTCCTCTAATTTCTCCGATTCCACTGGCATAAGAAATTTAATGCACTGGTGCAATGTTGATGCTATAGCTTTGATTGCATGTATCCACGGTCTTCCCAGTATCATATTGTACGTCGATTCCACATCTATTACACATAATGATATTTGTGTTTCAATTTCCCCTAATGGAATTTGTACCACTATCTCGCCTTTAGGTTTTGTTATAGACTTTCCAAAGCCATGAACGTAATATGTTGAATGATACATTTCTTCATCCTTATATCCCATTTTCTTGAAGGTATGATAAAATATCATGTCTACAGAACTTCCTGTGTCTACCAAAGTTCTATTCATAGCCCATTCTTCTATCGATTTTATTGACTTCTCCTTTCTCATTGGTATAGTGGTTACTGTGACCACCAATGGAGATGTATGACTTGAATCTTCTTCTGGTATTTCTGCTGCTGTAAACGTGATTTCTTGTTTTTCCCAATCTTTCAATGATGATACCTTCTCCACTGTCATAATCTTCCTTCCTTCAAAATCCCGTTTATGTATCTTCCCCTTAATGTTTTCATGAATTCTATCAACCATTGATCTTGTTACCATATCATATTCCAATTTTCTACAATCCATTTTGATTCTGATCATCCTTCCTTCAATTATCTCACCGATTTACTTTCCTTAATCTTGAACAATTCTTATCTTCTTCTTCACTTTTTCTTCGATTTTTGTTAATTCGTTCCCTGTTTCGGGCGCCAAAATATAGTTGCAGGAATTCCTACACTATACCCTTGTTAAGATTCTATAGAAATCTGTTGGAAATAAATTAAACTTCAAAGATTTAAACGACACTTTACTATTCAAATTTTAGAAATGTTTACAGAATTGGAAGAAATCAAGATTACAAACATTCTCTTGAAGTTTCTCTCTCCTCAAGACTCTTTCAGCTCTCAAAAAATACATCATCCTTTTCTAGATCTATCGATCCCTTTATATAGGGATTTACATAATGGATGACAGCTAAGTTTTCCTCCTATTTCGGATCTATTCTGCGATCTCATCGCAATCGCTACAATATTCTATATCGCAAGAATGATGACCATTGCAGGATCAATATATTCTTCTTTTACTTCTTTCATCGTCATTTTCTTTTGATTATTCTGAGACGCTCGTGAAACGTTGTTAAAGAATTTGCAGTGACGCTCGCAGAAACGTTGTTAATATCGCAAGAATAACGTTGTAGCGATATTCTGGTCCTACATTAACGATTTTTCAAAGTTATTAAGAGAAGTAAGTTAGTTGATTCTTCAATTGTTGGTGAACGTGAATCACTGTGAGAAAGAAAGAAGAAGAAGATGCTGGCGGTGGTGGCAGATGGAGTGATCAGGGAGGGATGAGAGTATGAGGCTCTGAGGAGGGAGAAACTAGATTAAGAGTGAGAAACTAGAGAAAACTAAGTTTTGCTGATTAGTGGTGGTGGCTGAAGTAAGTTTCATTTTTGGATTTGTTGATTCCGTGGATGAAAAATGAAGTTGCATATTTGGTTTAGGTTTGGGGAGACGAAATGGTGGGATGAAGTTCTCTTTATCTGTGAAGGTGAGAGAGTAAGAGAGAAACTAGAGAGAGCAGGAGAATAATATGTTTTCTCTCTCTGTTTTGATATTAGATAAGGTTAAGGTGATATTCGATCCAGCAGTTTATCACTTTTCAGAGTAAAGCCTAACCGTAGATGTGGAATATCTTACCGAGGAAACTATATTGTGTAAGTGACGTTGTTTAAGTCAATAAAAGTCTTAAACCAATGATAGTTTGACTTCATTCTAAGACATTATAACTAAGTATCCTTCTCTGAGTCAACAAAAGTCCAAGCACAGTGACATGTTGATCTTAGTCAATGAAACTTTAGGTATGTTGTTGAATTGCGATATTCCCGTTTGTGTCATTTCATTGTGTCTCTGATAGGTCATTTTCTACTAGTGGTTTCTACATTTCTTTATTCCTTTCACGTTTTGTTTGAATTATGAAAATTATTTATATAATAGATTTTTTCAAAAACATCAATCCTGAAAGAGATACAAATATTTTTAGCGGCATTACAACCGATTTGGTAATGTTAATAATATTAGCAAAGCAACGGAAACCATGTATGGCTACGCATAAAAATCTCGAGGGGATGTACTTAGTCGATTACTTCTCATACCTTAAGGAGCTCCAAAAATCAAATTAGGAAGATCATTATGATGATTGGTTTGATCTCAACCGAATATATTTATTATAGTGATATCACGATCTCCTATATATAAACACGAGCAATAAACATTGTTGCTTCCAAATATAAGCGCATTATAAAAAATATTTTGTAAGAATTTAAATATAACTTCGAATTTTTAGTCATTTTATTATTGACTTCATTGCATTCTAAACATACCTAAAAGTAAAATATAAAGAATTTTATTCCATATTCCCTTATCAATAATCTAATCTAACAAACAATATATAAGTTAATCAATTATTTTTTACACTAGTTACTAATATTATATACGTTGTAATTAATTACATATATAAGTATTGCAAAATAGATTTTCAAGGAAAAAATCACGGCGAAGCTCGATAAGATGTTCTTATTATGTTGATGTCTTTCATAATGTTCATCAATACTAACTTAGCTATTAGAATATAATTAATGAAGAACACATTTGATAAAAAAAAAGTAGTATTTCTTTGAAAAAGTGCAGAATGATTAAAAAAAAAAGTCTATGTAAAGTTACAGCATGTAAGCTTTATTGCCTCCATTTATTCTCCAATCACCCGGGTCAAACTTGTTAATGTAGAATTATTTACTTCCTCATCTATAAAAAATTATTATTTACCGAGGGAAAAAAATATAGAAAACTTTCTCCCTGGAGTTTTTGTTGATAGTTTAATTTTAGCCATGCCTAATACTGGCTGGCCCTTGCTTATCTCTAGTTATAATGAAACATGTAGAGTTGTTCTCGACATCGTTGCCAAGGTGGTAATTATAATAGTATGTAAATTCATACCCACGATGACATGCTAAACTAGACAAATAGTCAGGAAAAAGTAGGTTTCTCTCATGACATGTTCCAAGTGATATCTACGACTCTTCATTTCTCTGTCTTGTTAAAAATAATTTGTAATGTGTTTCCACTACTTTCTTATTTTTAGAAAAAGATTCCACTCTTTGGATATAATTATCTCCTTTATTTGCGGAAAATCGATAAGATTTTATAGTTCAACCTTATAATTATTGGGCTAATCACGATGACGTCATAAGATGCATCAAAATTGATGAAGATCCAATTTCTCTTGATCGTATTTGAGTTTTCGAGTAATTAACCAAAATTCACGATAAAGAAAACATTATTTTCTTCGAAACTTATTTGTAGGTATTTATCGGCTATTGTTTGACCTGAAAGCAGAGGAGGCTTAATCCCTGTTGGTAATATAGTTTTAAAACACAAGTTGATTTCGCAATTAAAATATTTTTAATAACAATTAAGATTTTTCATCAAATAAATTATGTTTTAATTAATGTTAACCGTTTCATACTTTGTGGTGTTAATGGTGTTCGTTTCACAATAATAACTTTGACAGTTCAATATCTTGTGGAGTTAATGTTGTTAACAACACCATAATAATATTCAATTAAACATGTGTTAAAATCTTTGACTATGAAATTTGATTTTGGTAGGATAAACAAAAAGGAAAGTTAAAGTTTTCTTTTATGTTTTGTTATTCAGAAAAAAAAAGAGTTTTGTAAAAGAAAAAAAAATGTGTGAGCATCATTTGCTTTCTACAAGAGTTATTATGAGAAAGAATGAATGTGTAGTAGTATCATATTATAACTATGATTGTAATATGGCTAATATTAATCTTCATGAATATTTAGCAAAGGAAAATATTGTTGATGATAAACAAATATTTTTAACATATTGTAGAGTTTTCGGTATATCTCATATATGAAACTGAATTTGGTCTACAAATTCTGGATATATTAGATATCGTAAAGATCATCCATGTTAAAAAATTTCTAATTTTTGAATACCAGAGAGTATTTTACAAAACTAATAATATAGCAGAAAAAATTTGATGACTAGAAAAAAATCCTGATTTAATTCGTTCAGTTTTTATATTTTCATAGATATATTGAATTTGTGTATAACATGAGCATTGTAGATTAATAACTTATCTTCAAAACCCCATTTGAACTTTTTTATCCGAGAGTATGGTATACGAGATTTGGTGATTTTAAAATCATTCTGCATGTTTGTCCAAAATATGAGATTAGATCTAGAGATTAAAGATTAAAGAAATAAGAATATTACATAGATACTATAATTTTTTGATTCTAGAATATGCACCTCATGTGTTAGGTTATATGCTTAGTAGAAAGTCATAAATAACGGTATACCTTAAAGGAACTTTCAATACTGATTCATATTGGTTTTGAAGCATTTGTACGAGTATACATATATCTTACTTATCTTTGGATGTGTATGCTCACATTTAAATGATTGTGACAGGTGATAATTTCACTTACTTGTGCAAATTTATTTTTCAATGAAAATAAAAACTATGAGTGAATGCCGAAAATTAATCGATGTGCCAAACAACGGTTTTGCATATTTCATTGTTGTTGTAGAAGGCGTGGATAATGGTTTATGACCAATTAAACTTTCAAAGAAAATGAGGTATATTTGATGAACTATCTGTAGTTGTTGTGGTGATAAATTAATTGATTGTTCAATCCGATATGCATAAAAACAAGGTACCAAGAATAGATACCTATTGTTTATGAAAATAAATGTGCGACTTATAGAAGTATGAAACTTATGAAATAAAATTTAATACTAACCAAAATCGAAATCGAAAGAATAAGGCACCTAGTCAAAACAACGAAACCATCTAGCCAAGAATCATTCAACTCCGAGTTATAACGAATAAATTATGAGTGTATCACTAAAGATGAAAAATATGACTAAAGGTCCAATTCATGAATAGGAAACTGTACACGAAATTTCAGTGACAGTTCGCGAACTGGAACTTAAAAAATGTGATTAAAAGTGTATTTTAGTCAAGTTTTTTATGTTTCCTTTCCTAGGCAAGGTGGCTTGATTTTTAAGTAATTAGAAGTGGTCATTCACTATAAAAGAGGTTTCATGAAACTATACAAATCATCCCTTGAAAAATTGTGTGTGTGCTACATAAGGTTATTTTCCACATAATTTTTATTCACGAACAAGAGTGGATTTTGAGTACTTTACTTGGGTATCGTAAAGCACGGATTAAATTTCTTCTTTGTTGGTAGATACGGAACTTGTATCTTGGTGATTACAAGAATTCTTTCATCCTCTTCTGCTATAAGGCCATTCCAGGATTATATATCATAAACCCTAGATTTAATAGATTAAGATATCTCTTCTAGTTGATCTTTCAAGGTAAAATCAATTAGGTTATAGTACGTGTATATCCTTATTGTTAATGAGCATCTTTTGAAGAAAATTGACATTTTGCTAGAAGATTTAGGCGAGCATATTCTAAAGAGAACTAGCATTCTTCTAGAAGATTTACAAGAGAAAATCCTAAAGAGAATCGGTATTCTTCTAGGAGTTTTACAGTTGCATGAATACAAATAAAGAAGGTATTACATCTAGTCCAAAATATGGTAGTAGGTAATTGGTATAACAACTTAAAATAGTGTGTGTTCAATTTTTTTTAGGTCCGAGAGATTTTCTAGAAGGTTGTAGTTTCATCGTTAACAAAAATTTCTAGTGTCTCTGTTATTTATTTCTGCATTATATTATAAATCGAAATATCACAAGTAGTATGTTATTCAACCTAAATAGTCTTATCTCAATTGCAAAGAACCTACAAAGTTTATTTTTGTGACTTTGTATCTTAAAAAATAGATTACAATTCTCGTTCTTGTTGGAGTTCGGTTCTTGTATAGCTCAGGTACATACTAGGACGACCTTGATATAGCAAGGATCTTATTCTAGAGATCAATACATATTGTGTTAGAGAATTTCCTGGTCGAACTCGCATGCGTTGCTATATCAAGCATGTTTGTCAATGTTAGTGATCAAAAATATAAAGTCTTGATTTCTAGTCTACTATAGCTAAGGTCTCAGACTAGGATAGAAAGTGTAGTTGAGCTCAAGAACTCCATGGCAATCATCATACAAGACGAAGGACTACTCAAGGAAACAATGGATCTTCATCGACTAAAAGGTATGTGGAGACTTGAACTTATCTATCACTCAAAAGTCTATCTACTCTATCTCCTATCTTGAGACAAAAGTCATATTACTATATAGACTAAGAATATACACATGTGAAATTTCGAGCTGAGTATATCTCGCTTATCTATTTCTCAAAATGTGTGTTAGTAAAGCTTTTTCTTTAGCCAAGTTCATCTTTGCCTAAGTGACGAATGTCATGTTATGTTTCAATCACTTTGGAAATTACTCTGACGAAAACTAGTTTGTGAATAACAACTATATGACGTCCTCTGAGGATGTTTCAATGATTAAAATGAGAGTTTAGACAATATAACCACTGGGGGATATAAATATTATTGTGGTAACACATATATGTATAATTCCTTAGCACTTGAACCGAAGTTTGCGAACTTTGTTGATTAAGTGAAAACCGGAACTTGAGCAGTCAACCCAGTCCGCGAACTCAGTCCGCGAACGTGCGTAGTTCTCGAACCCGAGAATTTCTGCTGGAGTTGTAGCTCGATTTCAGTCCGCGAACTGACGGAAGTTATCGAACCCGAGAATTTCTGCTAGAGTTTGTGAACTCCAACCGGTTACTTAAGTCCGCGAAACCAGTCCGCGAACTTAATTGGTTATGTCTAAAAACGATGTTCGTGAACTTATTTAAATTATCTAAGGAATGCTATTGCAAACCGTGGCTTTATTGTTCATGAATCGATTCGAGTGAATCACATCGTTTTTGCTTCAATTATGTCTTGTGTAGTACATGAGATATCATAGCAATTGAACAACTCTCTAACTAGTTCATTTGAGTCATTTGGACTAGTTATGGTGAAGAAGAATATGGTTGATATGAAAGTTATCATTTGGCTAACCATTTGGTTAACTAGTATTGAACCAACTATTGTACACGTTTAGGTACGGTTGCACAAACCCAAAATCATCAAGTACATGTGTGTATGACAAGCTAAGTTTTCGATCTAACGGTTGAGAGATATTAGCTTGTATCTAATCAGGTTTTCATCTAACGGTGAATATTGAATGCTTTGTTACTAAGATAACATTGATTGTAAACCCTGATTTGAAAGACTATATAAGGGATAACTCTAGCAACTAGGAAACCTAATCCTCACACATTCTGTGTGATACTAGTTTGCTAAGCTAGAGTTGATTCTCCTTTAACCTTTGGTTTTCTTCTTCTAAAACCAGGTTAACAACTTAAAGACTTCATTGGGATTGTCAAGCCAGACCGATACTACTTTTCTTGTAGTTGTGTGATCTGATCTTGCTGTTTCTATCATACGAGTACAATTATAATAATTATCTTGAGATTTCTATCTCCGATAGGCAAGATATAAAAGTAATCACAAACATCTTCGTCTCATCATTTGTGATTCCACAATATCTTTTTTCGCTGCGTCGATTAAGACTATTGTGAGGTGATTGATAAAACTGAGTTTTTCTTCGGGAATATAAGTATGGTTTTATTGATTGGTTCTTGTTCACCTTGATTTATCAAAAGACTGAACAAAACTCATAGGTTTATTCGTGGGAGATGAATTTATCTATCTTGTAGACGTTTCTGTGTGAGACAGATTTGTTTGCTAAAGTCTTCGACTTTGGATCGTAGAAACTCTTGGTTGTGGGTGAGATCAGCTAAGGGAATCAAGTGTGCAGTATCCTATTGGGATCATAGGTGTAGGAGCATAATTGTACCTTGGATCAGTGTGAGATTGATTGGGGTTCAACTACAGTCCAGACCGAAGTTAATTTGGAGTAGGCTAGTGTATGTAGCTGCTTAATACAGTGTATGTTTAATCTGGACTAGGTCCCGGGGTTTTTCTGCATTTGCGGTTTCCTCGTTAACAAAATTCTGGTGTATGTGTTATTTCTTTTTCATATTATATTTTGTTATATAATTGAAATAATACAGGTTGTGCGTTGTTCAATCAATTAGAATATCCGACCTTATTGGTTGTTGATTTAAATTGATTGACACATGGATATTGGTCTTTGGTACCATCCAATTTATCTCTCTTTGATTAGACTCGCGAATCACATTTGCTTGAGTAAATCAAATTGAGAGATTGAGATAATAAATCTTTGAGTATTTTCTATTGATTGAGTCAAGCTGATTCTCTAGAAAATAACTCGGAGTTGTCCATACAGATTTCTAATAGAAATATTGGGTGAGGTTGTTAGACCCCTGCTTTTTAAATTGGTATCAGAGTAGGCAAATACGTTCAAGACCTCATAAGTCTGTGTTTGTAAGCTATATGACTCTATGGACAAAGGTGTTATCTCAATAAACGTACCACTAGTCTTCGATGACATTAATTACTTAAGGTGGAAAATTGATATGCACGCTTTTCTTCAAGCACGTGATTTCCAATCATGGGTATATGTGTTAATGGCTATAATGCTCCCGTTGAGGCAGTTGGAGATGTAATTGTTCCAAAGAATATTACGGAATACACTCCTGTAGAAGTTCTTGCTGCAAAGCAAAACTCCGACAGTTTAAATGCAATCATACATGCCATTACCCCCAAATCTTCAGTACCATGTGTCTAATTGCACTAAGTCGCAAGAAGCTTGGGATATCTTAGCAACCGTATTTGAAGGAAACACCAGTGAAAAGGAAGCTAGGCTTCAAAACCTTAGTTCTGATTGGGAAAACCTTTGTATGGAAGATGAAGAAACATTTGATGAGTTTAATCACAAAGTGTCTGAAATTGTTAATGCATCTTTTGCATTCGGTAAGACTATTCCTGAAAAGGACATTGTGATGAAAATTCTCAGATCACTGACATCTAGATACGATGCTAAGAAGCATGCCATCGTTGAGGGAAATAACCTAGATAATCTCTCCAGAAATACACTGGTTGGAGAGCTTAAGATCTTTGATCATGAACATTCATCTAAATCTAAGGATGTTGCGTTCAAAGCACTGAAGGACACTAAATTACTTGATAAAAGTAAAAAAGTGTATATCTTTGAAGATGATCACTCTAAGACAGACTCATCAGATGAAGATCTTGACAAATCAGTCTCGATGATCACAAGACAGTTTAGGGTACTTCTATTGAAGGGAAGTAAACGGTTCTCCAGAGATAAGCCGAAAGCATCAGTCAAAGCTCATAATCGTGTTCCTCCTAAAAATAGGAATATTGATGAAACTGATGATGAGGATATGCCTCAGTGCTTTAAGTGTAAGGGATTTGGTCATTTTTCAAACGAGTGTCCAAATCGTTGAAAATACACTTGGAACAAAGGTCTTGCAGCAACTATTGATGAAATGTCTGATAGCTATGACTCTAATGAAGATGGGAAATCAAGTTGTTGCACTTATTGGTGAAAATATTGATTTTGATAATTGTAGCAATACACATATCAATTTTGATATTCTTTCAGATGATAATCCAACCATTCTGGAAGAAAAAGTTAACCCTTTTCTTGGAAACTATGTTTATAATGTTTCAGGAGCCACTATGTGCCTAGCTGCTTGCAAGTTTCAGAATCCTGATTACTATCCAAGTGTGACGTGCTCGTATTTTTCATTAAAAGGTCATGAACTCTCAAAGTGTTACAAGTTCAAACACAAGCAAAGACACATCAACAAACTTCAACAAAGAGCAAATCATCTAGCAAGAAAGCTTAAACTTGCTCAGAAGACCGCAGAGTTAGGTAAGATTTTATCTTCGTCTAAGAAGTTAGTTTCCAAGGAAAAATCAAGACCATTTGAGAAGAAAGTATGGTCAAACTATTTTGATAGATAGAAGCATGTGGATTCTCCACAAGAGGAATGTAGTGGACAATTTATAGTTTACCATAACGCAACTTGATTGTGTTGTTATTAAAATCTTGTCTCATATGCCTGATCAAAGAGACAATGATTGTGTACCTCTCAGGATTTAGGAAACGTTTTTTTTTATTTCTTTTCTTAGAAGTATTTTCCTTTTGTCTATCAAACAGAAGAAAGGGTACTATCGACAATTCAACTCTTTATAGGGATAAGAGTTGATCGTCCACGAACCTGTTTTAGGTTTCGAACCCTACATTCCTTTTCCTTCTCTAAAACCTCTCTTTATCTTAAGACTTCTTGTTGAGCTAATTGTGAATTCCTCTCACAAACCCATACACTTATGGACGCTCCAAGAATGATGTCTTCTGATAAAAAAAGAAGGTAATGTGATTGTTAAGCCATCAATCATGAAGGAAAAAGAAAAATCTCCATTGCCTCAAACCTTGAAAAGTAAAAGAAGGAATATGAGAAATCCAAGAGATGTTCCTTCAAATTCTCAGAAGTTTTCTGATGTTCTTGAAGTGTTGAAGGAGCTGCTAAAGGATATTCAACAAATAAAGGCTTTTGTGTATAAGACTCATTAGATTCAGAAGGCCCTGGTTCGACAACAGCAACCAAGAAGGTTCATCGATATAAACTGCTTTCTTAATGAACATTATGTTCCCATGGCTGTTGACGACAAGGAGTTCGGGGACGATAATGAATTCTTCAAAGGTCTTAATGTCTAGTAAATTTTCTATTGTTTCTCTTTTGTTTAGAAGAATAACTAGTGTTTTGGAATAGTCATTATTGTGATTACACATAGATATATCAAATGATTTTCATCTTCTTGTTTTTAGATTTTTTGGTTTAAAAAATTCTAAGTTTGTTTGGAAGATGATGGTTGCAGTATTAATCTTTATGGTTTTATATATTGCAATATTTTGATGGGATATGTATGTTTACGTCCATGAACTTGATTATCCCATATTTTGTCAAAAGTAAAGTCGTCCGTGAATTGATATGCATATATTGATAAAATGATGAATAGACTTTTGACAAACACAAAAGTTAAGCCTATATTGTCAATTATTGATATAAGATAGGTTAAAATCTTTTGTGATTCAAGGATTATGTCTATTGTATGTCATTGTGAAAATGGTGATAGAAACATAGAATGAATCCTTGTGTTATCCACGGTATAGATCCTTATTGATCCAGTTTTTATGTATTACCATGAAGGCTCCATTGTGAATCTTATGTTGAGCACGATATGACTAAGTCGATTCCTTATTGGCATGGTTGGTCGTTCCATGAGATGTTATATGTTGAGCATTAAGAACTAAATTAATCAACTTGTGCGGTTATTTAGTTTGTATTCCATAAGTTTTCTTATGTTAAGTACATGTACGGTTAAGGTTGTCATATCTTATGATAACCTTAGTCGGGGTTCCATAATCTCTTATGTTGAGCCCATATGAACTAAATCAATCATCTAGTATGGTTATTTAGTTAGCACTCCGTAAGTTCTTCTCATGTTGAGCATAATTGATTAGGATGGTTATTTTTATGATTAACTTAGTCATTACTCCATAGACATTCTTATGTCGAGAATGGCCAATTAAATTGATTACTCTTGTAATTAGTTTGGTTGAGTATGACAATTAGATTATTTGCAAGTTTTCTTGTGATCAATCTAATTGATTTTTTAAGTCTCCATAAGTTTACTTGTGTTGAGCATATTTAGTCAAATTAATCTTGGTTCGCTTTGGTTAATTTGATTAATTATTTCTTGTTGGATTCCAAATTCATACTTGTATGTAATTTGTTGAGTCTAAAGAAATCCTTCTTTTCTTTTGAAATTAAGGTCGCTCTTGTTGTTCCGTAGGGAATGACATATTATGGGGGAGAGTTCTTTT